>JAUKNK010000027.1:4586666-5240000 GCA_030765055.1 Mantis religiosa
AAGGCACAATTCAGGTTATATCATATTAATTTTCGGTATTTAGCAACATGCTAAATCTTACTTACCAATAGGTCTTTGTGACAATCCATTATCTTTCTTCTTGCTGCCCATACGTCCTCGCAGGTCTTTCAAATATTTACAATTTCACAAATTGATGAAAATTTTATTCAGAACGTAATTTGGCTTTACTTCTATACCGTTACAGCTTCAAACTTTCGTTAAAATATTTATAGGATAGCCAACGTGGTGTCTTCTTCATATCGTACATTGAACTCAAATAAGGTCGAAAATAGGCCAATAATATTACTAAAATTACTTCATAAGTAATGAAATAATACAATAGCTATTAAATTTTGAACTGAGCAGAAGTTATTTTATGTATTAGTTAGTATGCAACACGGTAGCCAAAATAATTATATTGGCGGCATTGGATATAATTCGCATCCGCATGCAGCGCTCAAAATGTACCTTTAGGCCCCGGGTGTTTCGTAAACCTTAATGCGGTTTCTGAACTCCTATCTGAGTTCTCAGACCCTGGTCTGAACCATACATTTTTGAGCGTTGCGTGTGCTTATTAAATATAAGTATTGACTGCGCTTCTGAATTATCTTTTTAAAGAGATTGTGCTATTTAAGATTGAATCATCCTTTAAACTTTATCTATACAATTCTGAAGGTTTTTTCTTTAATTTTTGTTAAACTTTTCTTCCAGGAAATTCTGTTTTCTTGTACCTACAGAATGCATTAATTTACTGTTGAGTTAGCTTTCTTATAATTATTACAGTAAGAAGCTTTGGTATCACAAAATGTGGGAAAGACAATACAGATGTGTTGTATAACCTCAACAGCGTTTTGAGTGATCTCACTTTCTCGTTGTTTATTAAAGTTGTAATTGTTTTAAAGTCATAATTATTGAGCTGTAACTTTGTAAATTTAAATTGAACTGTAAATTATTTGTAAATAACTATAGCTAGCACCTCGTTAACCTAAAAATTAACTTAGTATTCCGTTTATAATATTCTTATTTTAATAGATACATGTAAGACTTCTTTGTGTAATAATTACTAAGTGTAGTAACTATTCTGCTTCTTTCTTATTAATAGAAGGATTAACTAACACATCCCCCTAACACAACAATATAGATCAGCCCTTTGTACAGTAGTAAGAGACTTAATGTGATCTTAACATTATCTTGTAGATCTTTGTCTCTCTTCTTACATCTTTCTAGATACACACATATCTTGAAGATCAACCAATTTACTGTCATTAAGGTAAGTATTATGTTAAGTCTGGGACGGTTCAAAGTTTTATTTACGTCCTGCGACATAAAGTCATATCCGACGATGAATGACACGAGTGAAATAAACCGAGACAATGTCAAAGTAATGTCTTTGGTAAGAAAAATTAAAATCGGTCACGACTAACTTCAAATATCCATTCTCTTGGGAATTCACTAATTCTTCGTTCAGTTCACTTAGGTTGAGATTACTTTTATTTGACAGTCACAATCTATACCTATATGTATCTGCTCTTACACATTTAACATGTGAAATTTGTTTTGTTTCTGATCTGAATTTAGTGGACCATGTAATGGTAATATAAAAAATGATGAATGGTTGCTAGGGAAGACAAAATCAATTATTTTCATAAGGAGATATGTGTTTTGTGTAATCTTGTTAGTTATGAAGAGACGTGCAGGAGTAATGAGCTCCATATAATTAATGGAATCTTTTTATTAAAGAAGTAAGAATTTATCAATATGCTGGAGGTAACCTGCAAAGATTGACTAGGAAAGAAAGTTCAAGTAAAATGTAATCCTGATAACACAATTAAACAATTTTATTACAAAATTGGACTTATCCAAAATTGTATTTATTTCACTCTGAACCTGAAAACCAGAGATCTCATGACTTATTTAAAATAAGATGATACAGTTGATGACCAGAACAAACCAATAGCCCCAAAAACTCACAAGAGAAGAGAAAGAATTGTACTTCTAACACAGAAATCCTGCTGTATGCTACCTTTACATATAATTTTTGTGTAGAACCTGACTTATCTTCTACGTACTATGTATATAATACTTAACACTAAAAGGAAACGCCACGAAGTAAACCGGTACAAACCTGCAGTTCAAATGTCCCGCGTGTTTCCTGAGTAACTATGACTACAGCGACACACAGTGGAAGACTTTGAAACACAAAGTACACCAAAGACTTTATAGATGTCAGGCAAGTTGTAATTGCTATCTTTATACCAATATGTCTTAGTTATTAAGAATCTTTTATAAAACATCTAGTACATCGACTTTTGTTTCTATGATTAAACCATATCCTAAATGTGAGTGAATATAAATTGTAACTATATTGTACACATAAACCAATATAGACCTAAAGGAAATACTGAATTTTGGCACAAATGTCTACTTAACTTGCATAAGTACCAGAATTTCAAACCAGATTTTCATAGACTATTGCAATTAAATTATATTTGTATTTTTAATAACTATAACACGCTACAAATGTGGTGTCCATAGTTTAATAACATTGGTCTTTCCGTATCATATGCTGAAGAGCTGTGTACGTTATGACAATGTTTGAGAGTAGACATTCGTACCATCAGAAATATCCAGCTTCATCCTTTATTGTCCACAATACTACATAGTAGTTTTCGGAAATTCGTGCTTCTCGTTATTCTTTCTTCATATTCCATTATAAGTCTTCTACTATTTATGATTACCTATATCATGGTATCAATATAGCACACGAAGCTATAATAAGATGTGCCAAGTTCCGTGACACTTTAAGTTTACCAAAACGCTTGGTCCAAACGAAACATTTCTGACGTTGTGTTTACTCTTTCTCTTTCAAATGGACAGTCGAGCTGGTAGTAACAACCAAATGTAATGTAAACTTCTGCTGTAAATAATGCGTGTACTATGAGTCATTCATGTCAAATCGTACAAATTTCAGGGAAAATTGACCTTCATGTCTCCGATTTCATTGATATTTAGTTTATATGTTCTATGAAGGAAAAAATGATACACGTATTTTTGTTTTGTTAGTTTAGTAGCTTGGTCCCTTGAGGGTTATGACTTTTGCAGTTCCCGAGCTGGTGATTGCGGGGGGGGGGGGGGGGTTTAAGGGCCCGTCGACAACAAGGTCATTTGGGTGGTTGTAATCACCTGCAGCGAGTACTCTGTCGGCGCCATCACCACCATCCCCTCTAGTGACACTGCGCGCCGTCAGCAGGCGGATAGAAGACAGCCTCATCGCGGATGCTTGGTTGAGAGTGAAACCATGCCGCGTGCTGGTGGACTCCGGGGCAGCCGTGACCATCATCAGACCCGACTTAGCCAAGGGTTTGCCATTCAGGAAGCCGAGCCGACCATACCAGCTGATGACGGCATCCGGCGACACCTTGCCTGTGGAGAAGGAGGCTCTGCTGATTCTGACCTTGGGACAGAGTGCCGTGCGTCGATGGGTTTTCGTCGCGAAGATGACTGAGGAGGGGATTCTGGGACTGGATGCCCTCAGGAGCCACGAGGCGACGGTCGACGTCGGCAGGAAGGTCCTGCGGCTCAACGGAGAGGTGGTTATACTCCATCGAAACGAAGAGCGCCTTGGAATCTGCAGGCTCATCTTGAACGTAGACGTGTTTTCCCCGCGAGGAGCGAGGTGGTTGTGTCGGCGCGACTGGAAGGCCAGAGAACCAGGAGCATGATGCTGAACCAGAAGACTCCTGTACACGGACAATGTGTAGCCAGAGCGTTCTGCCGTGCCGAGAGGAGGTGCCAGTGAGACTGCTAAATCCAACGGACACCGATCACGACGTCCAGGATGGGACGGAGTTGCGAACGTGCGAGTCCGTGATGAGGGTAACAGCAATCGACAAGGCACAGGAGTCGGTGCAGGCGTAACACCTGGGCCTCGACTAGAAGGCTTACTGGAGGGGGCGGCTGAACACCTGACCGCAGAACAGCTGGAGAATGTTCGATAACTGCTGAGGTGATTCCAGCGCGTCTTCAGCCAAGGCGACAGTGTCTACGACCGCACGGACAAAGTTCTTCACCGCATCGACACTGGGGACGCCCGGTCTATTCGGCAACCACCTAGAGGCGTTCTGCTGGCAAAGCCAGGGGCGGTATGAGACATGCTGGAGGAAATGAGATCCAGGGGAGTGATTGAAGAGTCTGACAGCCCTTGGTGTTCCCCAGTAGTCCTGGTGACGAAAAAGAACGGCGAGCTACGCTTCTGCGTGGACTACAGGAAGCTCAACGCTGTCACCCTGAAGGACAGTTCCCCTTTACCCTGGTTTGACGACACGCTGGACACACTAGCTGGTGCACAGTGGTTCTCGGCCCTGGACTTGAAGTCGGGCTACTGGCAGGTAGCTCTAGACCCGACAGGCAAGGAGAACACCGCATTCTCGACAGGCCAAGGGCTCTAGCAGTTTACATTTGTTATCCTCTTTGGCCTCTGCAACGCACCGGCTATCTTCCAGCACCTCATGGAGTCAGTGATGAGAGGACTGATTTACAACGCCTGCCTGCTATACTTGGACATCATCATCGTCGGTAAGACTTTTGAAGACCATTTCGAGAATCTCAATAAGGTGCTAAAGAGATTGCAGGTGACCAACTTGAAGCTGAACGCGAAGAAGTGCCAGCTCTTCCGCAAGGAAGTGAACCACTTGGGCCACATAGTCTCAGCAACCGGGGTGGCCACAGACCCGGAGAAGACACAGGCTGTGAGAGATTGGCCTCGCCCATAGGATAAGAAAGAGTTGCTCAGCTACCTGGTGCTGTGCAATTATTTCCGACGCTTCATACAGGGGTTCTCCAACATCGCCAAACCTCTCACCCGCCTGACAGGGTAACACCGGCCTTATGTGTGGACGGAGAACGCTGAAGACGCTTTCCAGCACCTGAAGAAGACCCTGTGCAGTGCTCCAATTTTGGGTTTTCCACAACCAGGGGGCGCCTTCATTGTGGACAACGACGACAGCGACCATTGCACTGGGGGCGTCCTATCGGAGATCGAGGACGGCCATGAGCGGGGGATAGCCTACTACAGCAAGACGCTATCCAAGGCAGAGAAGAACTACTGCGTCACCCGGCGAGAGGTCACCCTTGAGGGAAGTGGAGGCAGGAAGAAGACCATCCTGGGAGGACATCGCACCGAGGAGCGCCACCTAAAAATCGTACTGGGCCCAATGGGACTCGTTGAAGACCACAGAGGGCGTGCTATTCCGGGCATGGGAATCAACGGATGGGAAGACGCAGAGAGAACAGTTAGTACTTCCCTGGAGTAAGGTCCCGGAAGTCTTGGAGGAAGTGCCCGCCGGTACTTCTGGAGGACACCTGGGAGCGAACCGAACGATTGACAAACTACGGCAGCGCTACTACTGCCTGAGGCTCCGAGCAGACGCTGAGAGATGGTGCCGTCACATATAATAATATAATTGTTGACTAAGGTCGCCCAACTACGGAGGTCATCAGCGCCCTTTAACAACCAGTCATGGCAAAAGCCAGATATAAAACTTTCTAAAATCATTACAAGTGTAACAAAAACCATTAAAAATGCACGTACATAAACATCAATAAAAACCTACTAAAAATTTCGTTCACTAAATCCTAAACTCTAAACTAGACAAGAAACTACAATCCTTCTCCACAGGTCTCCACGCACGGCGTACACGTGGAGTAGGCCCCTGGGAGGTGGTACCGTCAGTGTCACGTGTGCGCGGTGAGTCGCGAACCCCAGGCTAGGTGCCCGGGTCGCATGCAGCAGTACAACTTCGAAGCGCCATTTGAACGGATCGCCGTTGACTTTGCTGGACCGTTCCGAGTATCCGACCGAGGCAACAAGTACCTGATGGTGGTCGTGAACTATTTCACCAATTGGCCGGAAGTGTATGCCATCCCGAACCAAGAGGCAAAAGCAATCACAGGCGCATCGTGGAGCAAGTGTTCTCTCGATTTGAGGTACCGTTAGAGGTCCAAAGCGACCAGGGTACCAATTTTTAGTCCAACCTGATGAATGAGGCACTAGGAAGGCTTGGGGTTAACAAGACCCGCACAACACCTCTACATCCCCAGTGGATGGCATGGTCGAAAGGTACATCAAGACCTTAGAGGAACACCTGAAGAAAGTTGTGGCCAGCCATCAGCAAGACAGGGACGTCAAGGTGCCACTGTTCTTGCTGGCCTACCGCACGTCAACACAGAATACAACTGGGATGACGCTAACCAGCTTAATGTTCAGCCGGGAGTTACGCCTCCCTTGTGACCTGGCTTTTGGATGCCCTCCGGAAGCGAAACAGACAGCGGCCGAGTATTTGGAGAACCTGGTGGACCACTTCCATGACATGCACGGGATGGCTCGCCAGAACATCCAGGAGGTGAGCGACCGCATGAAGACACATTACGACAGGCAAGCCAACAACCAAGGGTTCCAGCAAGGTGACCTGGTCTGGTTGTACCGTCCTACCCGGACCAAGGGACGCTGCTCGAAGCTTCAGCAGCCATGGCAAGGACCTTACCGGGTGATGAAGATGATTAACGGCGTGGTCTACCGCATCCAGAAGGTGCCCCAAGGAAAGATGTTGGTGGTACACCTGGATCGCCTGGCACGCTACGATGGTGCTGTTCGGGACGACCAGCTTTGAGGAGGGAGCAGTGTCACCTAATTATCGGAAGGCCCTACCAGCTAGCAGCTGGGTGGGCGACAGAAGACATTTAGCCAACTCCTACCCATTTATCTTGTGGCGTTCACTGAAGGGGATGGTTAGGGAAGTGTGAGGAGGCATTTTACCGTCTCTTTCACCTCCTTCGGACGCCTGGAACCATCGGAAGACGTTCCGAGCTGCGAAGTTTCCAGAAACGGCTATCTTCTTATATAAGGGCTGCAGTGGACGAGTCAGTTCAGTTCTTGGCGAGCAGCCGTGAGGTGCGCCGTGCTAGGGAACGAACCGGAAGTCTGTGTACGTGCATTAGAGGAATTGTACATAATTTTGAGTGCAGAGGGACCAATGACAGACGAACTGGTGTTTCGTAATTGTGTACGCTACGTAATTCTATGTAATCGGCAAGTGTTCCAACTGTAATTTGGTGGAAATAAAGAATATTTTGAATTTGTGCAATTGGACTTTTAATTTCACGAACCCACAAGGTCACAATACATATACAGGGCAACTTTTCTAAAGTTTCTACGTCTTTTACTCAGGTAGTTAAAATATGCATTTTTGATGAATTCTCGTGATCTAATATCGGGCACAATAAAATACTTGAGCTAGTTACACTAAGCACGTAGGAGAGAATGTAAAACGTGTACCGAGATATGACTTTGGTACAAATATGTATGATCAAATCTTGACACAAGCCAATTGTGACACGTTTTTATTACTTTTTGGCAAAGATTCTACTGATTTATGTGAATTTGATCAAAGTACTGTATGTATAATAGATCTGAATGAAAATAAAGGATTAGTTTAATAGTCTGGTTCATCGTGACTTAATTCTCTATAATGTACTTTAACTTACAGATCATAAAGAAAGAAAAAAGAAATAAGCCAAAATACTCCTCTTTCCCAAAGCGAACAAAAATCTAGCACTTCCGATCAACTACAGGCCAATTAGCCTATTAAACACTTTAAGCCAAGTACCAGAGAAGATAGTTCTAAAAACAATCAACAAGCATATTCACAAACACAACATTCTTATACCAGGGCAATTTGGGTTCAGAGCTCAGTGCTATACCCCCCTCCAACTTTTGCGAATGACCGAAGAGATAACCAACGGATTTAATACCAATAAGTCAACAGGCGCCGTATACTTGGACATCGAACGGGCCTTTGACAAAGTATGGCACGCAGGCGTAATCAAAAAGCTAAGCCAATACGCCTTTCCAGATTCGGCAGTATCCCTAATTAAGGATTACCTGTCTGATAGATACTTTCGCACAGCGGTAGAAGATACAGTATCTACCGTGAGGCATATTAAAGCAGGCGTCGCACAAGAAACTCTGCTGGGACCGACGCTATTTAATATATATAAATGACAGGCCCGAAATAATAAGAACCAATATGTATGCCGACGACACTGCTAGTGACTCAGTCAACACAGCCACGAATCATTCATCAACGGCTCCAGAACGCCCTAAATACACTTGAGCCCTGGTTCTCCAAGTGGAGAATTAAAGTAAATCCTAGAAAACCCAAGCCATAATCTTCACAAAAAGACTCCTACACAGGACCTTCAGCCACTGATACACCTAGGCGACGGTATCGACTGGAAAGACCAAGTGACCTATTTAGGTCTGGTAATGGACCAGGGCGTCACCTGGAGCAAGCACATCACCATGATTAGAGCCAAGGCCAATGGTCAGCTAAACAAATTATACCCGATATTTAATATAAACAGCCAACTGAAAGTTCATATGGGCCTCACCCTATATAAGACATTACTAAAGCCAATCATCACGTACGCAGCCCCCGTATGGGGATATGATGCTAAAACCCACATAAATAAGCTACAAACGTTACAAAACAGAATAAGAATAATTACAAAGCAACCGCCGGTAGCTCCGGCCAATCTGTTGCACAATGAGCTAAAAGTACACACAATTGAGGAGTTTCTCAAAAAAACTCAGTTTTAACGTATATAAGCGAAAAGACAAAAATGACAACGAACTAATTCAACAGCTAGGAACTAATGAAACCAACCGTAATAAACATAAAAGGCCATTGTCCATATTTGAGAGGACCATTGGCATGGGAAATCCAGAAATTGACTTCCAAGAGTATCTAAACTCACTAGTAAGACTTCCATAGAAGTAATAAGAATTACCCATAACTATACACCACATCCAGACAACTGGCAGTCCACAAAGTCCTTGCTCTTAGTCAAGGCGGCTCCGGAGGGAGGGCTCATTCCTCTCCCTCCACATTCGTAAGACATCGACATCTCAATCTTGATCACGATTTCATATTAGAATTAGACACAAATCAGACGCAGCTAAAACTTAGAGATGCCATTGACAATCGCACAATGTTCGAAGTAGAAACTACCATTCTTAACATATACTTACATAAAATATAAAAAACGAGTGTCTAACGCTGTTTTGGCGATCTCTACTAACATTAATGACACACCCTAATTGTATTAGGATCAAGACCATTAGATAATAATTACAAAGTAATGACTACACTAACCGCACAAATTCTAAGTACGCAAAACACAAGACTTCTCCTCTATTGGAGGACACAATTACTGGGGTAAGACTGCGCTTCCTACAGGAAACGACACTACACCTTAACACATCCTTAACCTTGAATCCTTCACCTTCACCTTGAATCCGCAGGGGCATATTCAGGACCTCGGTCATGCCTATGTCCTAGCAACAAGTCTCACCTCGGTAACACCATAAGGCCTTACCTACACATCCTCTCCATTAATCCGCAGGTGCATCTAGCGGTACTGCCGGAATTCCTCTCCAAACTAATCTCCAGTGGAGGTTTTTAGTGAGTAGTATCTTAGGGTGAAGCTCACTCTCCTGGCTGTGCCATCCCAGTACAGCTGGGGTAAGTCCATAAATGGATTTTTCCTCCACATAAAAAAAAACTTAGCGGGGAGATCCGATGCTACAGGGTCACTCTTACGGGCTTATACTTACTCTTATATGGCAAGGCAGAGAAAGTTGGCGCGAAATGCGACACTACGCTATGGTGTACAAAGTGGCACTAACCCATGTTCGTCACGTTTGCCTGAGTCTGACAACCCGTCTACCGACCTCACGCCCACATACGATCTTAGAACCTGTACAGAGGGGAGCTGTGACACACGCAGTCAGAATGTTGACTTTGCAGACGAGGATTCGCTACCTAACGTAGCTAATCAGTTTTCTTATGATGCTGAGTGGTCACAGGTCCTATATCCTTTATTCCGTGACAGGGAACCAAAGCACAACCCTCCAGTCCACTACGTCACGGCGGAAGACAAACTACTATTAGTGCCTTTATAAAATTAAGTTTGACCGGTCGCAAGATAATGTGATATGAATAATCGAGCAATTGTCTTCAGACTTTTCTTAGTGTCGTGTTTATAAGGACATAAATATGTATAACAAATTAGTTGTTTTGAGTTCTCTATTTAAAAATGCTAATGTATTTATTTCAGGCAAATACTGAAAGTGTAAGCAACAACAACAACAACACACACACACACACACACACACACACGCGCGCGCGCGCGCGAGCGCACTGTATCATATGTAAATCATTTTTCAAGAAAAACAATTATTTCAAATGTGTTATGACAAGCAATTAACTAATTTTCAAAGTACAGATCATTATATTCTATTGTCTTGCGCCATCGTTCAGCGAGGTTTATTATCACATGATGGCACCAGTCTCTGGTTTTTGATGCCAAGAAATCGGTGACATCCACTTGTACTGCTTCAAAGTTGTCAACATTTCTTCCACGTAGAAAATGGATCATTTAAAAAAATCTGATGGTGCAAGAACAGGGCTGCATGCTGGGTGTGGTAGCAGTTTGATTGCTCACAATTGCTGAATTTTTCAATGATTTTTTGTGCAGTATGTGGTGTAGTTCTGTCCTATTGCAATAGAACTCTATTTCGTTTAACTAATGCTGGGTATCTCCGTCTAAAAGTTTCATGAACTCGTTCAAGTTGTTGAGAATGAGTTCCGCATTAATCGCCCACCCACTTGGTACATACTTGAAGTGATTCAAACCTTCAAAGTTCCACCAGACACACAATATTACTTTGTGTACCAAATTGATATTTTATTAACGATGAATGTGGCAGGTTGGCAGGGATCAAGCCGCTCTTTCGAGGTATCAGGGTTTCGGTAATACTCCCATTGATCATTGCAAGTGACAATTAGGCTGACAAATGAATCACCCATAGGATTACGGATAAGCTGGTGACAGATGTCTGCTCTAAGTTCAGCCTAATGAGGTGTCAGTTCATGAGGTACAGATCTACACTCTCTGTATGATTCTACAAGTGTCTTAATGCGGTGTGGTGTATGTTATCATTTGAAGCAACAGTTCTTATGCAAGAACATAAGTTAGGGTATGTTCAATATTCCATACCTTAGGTCTTCCAGAACGTGGGAAATCTTTAGTGTTTTCGTCTCTATTGTCAAAACGCTGGAACCATCGTTGTACCACACGCTCACTAACGAACCTTTGTCCTTCCACTTCATATATCGTTCGAGCTAGGGCAGCGGCGTTTTAAATCCTGTTTCCAGTAATGATTTAGCTTAAACTTTGTTATCTCCATCTTGTGATTGTTCACTAACAACTGAATAGTGATAAATGCTCGCAATATACGAAATACAAGACATGGTATAGCCAAACCAAAGAAGCTCAATAAATTCACCAGAATACCAAAAAACTAACTTCACTTATGAAACCAACCAATACAAATGTCGACTGCAAACCGGAGATGTTTGAATAGTAATTCATGGATCAGTAGTAACATTTTGAAAATGTTATCACAAGGGAGGTCATCGTCACTACATGGGTTTGTGCCACTTTGTACACCGTGGTCTAGTGTCGCTTTTTTCGCCAAGTACACTTCCTAGATCTCTCTGCAAGTGTTAGTATAAGCTCCTAAGAGCAGCCTTGTAGCATCGGACCTCCGCGCTAAGTTGACGTGCCAGCCGTTGTTATATACTAAATGGAATGTCCGCTCTTTGTCCGCGAGAGCTTATACATTTTGTGTTCCATTCCTATAAATTTATGCCTACATAGTTTTTAAAGAGTTTTACAATTTATAATAACACAAAAAATTATTAAACGTTTGATAGAATTTTTACATTCTAGAGCTACTTGTATAAGGAGTTCAAAGCCAAATACAAACAAGAATGTATTGGAAGTATATTAACAGAATTAACTCAGATTGAGCTATACAGATACATAGAAACATTCCAAATTTAAATAATTAACTAAATAAGCTTGACTGTAAGAAACAGAAGACCTGATCATTTTTAACATGATATCCAATTTGCAGAAATTCCAAATGTTCCTTATTTCCGTAGACATACATTGTTCAATTCTCACGTAACAACATTACGTCACGTACACACCACAATCTACCAAGGTCGATGACAATAACAAACAGCGTTCTCATTACAACACTCTACAGCTGTTTACTGCTCACGACTCTTTACTACTCTTGGCAAGGCGTCGTCTTCTTAAATGCCTCATTGATATATTCTATATATTTCCGGAACAATAAAGAAATCGAATAATCTCTATCAACGAAGACGTCACCACAAATTGGCATTTATCTCAGTTTGTTTGTTTCGGCAGACACTTATTTCGCGCCATCTTAAACTGCTTATGAAAGCTCTTTATCACCGTGAAACACGAACCGTTCGTTATCTATTAGCGCCAAAAATGTTATGCCCTTTGCCGCCACAACGCTCCCTCCTCCAGGCTGGTCGTCCCGAACAGCACCATCGTAGCGGGCCAGATGATCCAGGTGTAGCACCATCATCTTCCCTCGGGACACCTCCTGGATTCGCTAGACCACGTCGTTAATCCTCTTCACCACCCGGTAGACGATAACTTAACATGTCTAAGGTGTCTGCATGGTGGGTTCCATATTTGCTATCCCCTTCAAAAGCAAACATGACGTGACCTTTCAGGAGAGATGATGATGCTGTAGGAACCGGATAAATATTCGTCTGATAACCATGGAAGAATCCTGGTTCTATCAGTATGATCCACGGACAAAAGCCATGAGCATGGAATGGAAATATGCCAAGTCCTCTCTCCCGAAAAGGCAAAGGTACAAACGTCAGGTAGGAAGGTCGTGCTGTCAGTTTTCTGGGACTGTAGTGGAGTCATCGTTACAAATTGTTGTCAAGGGTCAAACCATCACTGATAGATATTACTGCAATCTTCTAGACAAGTTATGGGCAGCTCTGATTAAGAAACGACTCGGTATGTTCTACAAAGTTGTTCGTCTTCTGTCTGACAATTCGCCAGTTCATTCATCTCAAGTTACAATTGACAAAACAAGGGAATGTGGCTTTGAGACCTTACAGCATCCTCCTTATTGACAACACAAATGACGCCTTTAATGACGTGGAAGAGTAGTTTATAGCGAATTCTGCAAATTTCTACAATCAAGGTATTCGGAAGGTCAAGAAACACTGGGAAAAAGTGCAAATGTCTATGGTGACTACATAAAGAAGAACTAACAAACACAAATCAGCACAAACTCTGTATCACAGTTTTAAAGAGTGATAATTAAAACTTCACAACAGCCCCTCGTATGCATGTCGAATTAAACTTTAAGTCACATTATCCATTACCAGAATAAACACAAAACATTCTTTATCACAGATTTTGAAAATACCATCCACCTGAATCAATAATTACGTAAAACTGAAGCTAGTAACAGTGAGGCAGCAGAACTACACAAATTTATAATGTAACTTATCTTTAAAGTAATTGTTGGAAATGTCAAGAAATTATAAGTTTACAATTTCCTAAACATTTGTTTAATTATCAATCACATTCAATTTTGTTTTTGTCAATGTTACAGTCACTAGACGTCACTACACAATTTTTAATTTTTAAAATAAATACTTTTTCCCAAACCATTAAGTCTTTCAGATCATTCAATTGTCTTAATAGTTTATATTCTGGACTTATAATGAAAAGACCAAAAATGATCTGCTACGGTCAATTTATCTGTTTCAATCTACTTAATGTTACGAAAATATTCTTTCGTCCTTGTTCCTACTTACATTTGGTCTTTCCAATATAATCTTGATCGCAATATAAGCAACTAAATAGATAAATGCCAGATATTTTATTATCAGGAGCTTTACATTTTAGAGAAATGTAGTAAATTAGTTGTATTACATAATTTAGTAATTATTATTGTAACTACATTTGTTTAAATGATCATTACATTGTTATTACTTGGGTTCTTTAAAACAAAAAGTTTGCTACAGTGCTCTACAAGAGATAAAATATCCAACAACAACCCAGTACAACAGAACAGTCAACAGGCAACCCAGTGATTATTCTTTAACCTGTTGGGAAATTTAAATAAATTTTTTGATTTCTCAAAAAATATTACATGCATACAGTAAGATATCTTGATAAAACAGAACTGGAGTTGACTTTGCAACTGCCAAGTTATTTTGTATTTTTTACAAAATGCAAGAATGATGAAATATGATGTCAGTTTAGTAAAGCAGATGAGTTTTAACGTTTGTTTCTTGAATGCTAATATGACTGTAACTAAACCTAATACATATGTAAACTTGAGGGGAAGAAAGTCTTTGACATTGTTGAGAAACAGAGCAAACGCTCACACACACACTGTAATGAAAGTAAGGTTTCTATATGCATTGCAAGTCTAAATATTTGTAGCTCCCAGAGAAAGTTAATTAGTTCATTTAGAAGCATGGTAACACATCCTTACTTATATGTAATCTGCTGTTATACATATTAATTATCAATGAAATCCGACCGAGCTTTATGACATTAAATGATCATATGACATATGCTGAGACGCTTATTTTACGTTTTTAAATTTTAAAAATTTATTTACAATTGTTATGAAAAGACTAATTTGTATGGGAATGAAAGCATAAAATTAGGATATTCATGAAATGATGCAAAATTTCTATGTTGTTATCACATTTCTTTCTCTTCTCGCATGAGATTTTGCGGCTATCAGTTTTTTCTGGTCACCAATTGTATCAACTTATTGTAAATAAGTCATGAGATCTCTCGTTTTCAGGTTTGGTTCAGAGTAGAAGTAAATACAATTCTGGAGAAGTCCAATTTCGTAACAAATAATTTAATTGTATTATCTGGATTACATTTTACTTGAACTTTCTTTCCTTGCCAATCATTGAAGGTTACCTCCAGCATATCGATATATTCTTACTTGTTTAATAAAGATTCCATTAATTACATAAAACTCCTTATTCCTGCACGTTTACTCATTACTTACAAGATTCTCCTTATGAAGATTATTGATTTTCCTCTTCTATCCAAAACTTTTCATCTTTTCACGTCAAGCAAGATTATTGATTTTCATTTCCATAGCAACCGTTCATCATTCCATGGCCCACAAATATTCAGATCACAATACAAGTCTCATTCCAAAGCAAAAACTCCCGCTACAAATGTGAGTGAAATAAGATGTAATATTGTTCTTATTGGCAGCTGTAAGAATTGATTACGTAATGTGATGATGTGGACCAGTAGGATGTTAGTTATTTGGTTGCTATAGACACATACAAAGAATGGAGCAGATTATCAGCAATTGGCGTTCTTCTGCATCAGAACTCCGTAGGAGGAAGATGTGTATTGGAGTCTCTCCGAGCATGTGCGGAAAAAAATTTGTGTATATGCACTTAAGATGCATTAATTAGTGTAAGTGTAAGAGAAGAATCGTTCATCTATAGGTCGATCACCGTTTCTTAAAGGACAGCATTTCACGTCATTTTAATTTGTATCAAAGTTTGGTAAATTTTCAGAAGAATTAAATATTCGACTTTGAAAAAAGAGAGGCAATTGTTTGTTCTAAAAGCAGTAATAATTTTCCTCTACTCCACGACCATGCACAGACATAAGATCTCTAACCACAGGGATGTTGCCGAGGAACCTACAGCATTACACTACAAGATCTTCACAAAGCTGACAAACAAATCATCACGTCATCCATCCCACATGATTTACAGCATTCCCATTGCAAATGATCGCCACAATGCAGGGCTTCTAGAACGTCATCTTCAGTATTCCTGTTCACAACATATTTCGTTGCAATGCTATTTGAAAAGAAATGCAATAAAGAATTTCATTATCACTGTTGATAGTCATGTGCTCTTTAATTGGCTATCCGTAAAACATTAGAAGTCACAATATTAAACACATCAGCTAAAATAAAATAAAAATAGAGTGTACTGTACAATTTGTCTGAAGCCTACGTGAAAAGAACAAGCTATTTTAAAATACATCTTGTCATTAGTTATGTTCAGATACAAGCCATCAGCTATATCTTCTGTTCTCCCTGACTAAGTAGTTATCAAATGAATTTTGGCATGTTTTCTCAAACAGAAAGGAGCGTTGCATTTCCCAATTGCATATTCAGCTTTGCTGTTCTTGTCTTTACTGCAGGATTCACATTGTCTTCTTTTCAATGATTAAGGCATGTTCGACAACTCAAATGCATTTGGTTATTCAAGTTTATATATCTTTAGAAGCTCTTTCAAACCATTGGGAAGGTTTGATGCTGTTGCTCTTCTTTTTAGCAGTTGTGAAAGTAAAGCTAAGAACAACACTGAAATATTTGAGTCTTGTGAAATATTTGTTTTGGTTTACCACAAGGATAACGCTAGAATTAATTCCTACAATATTCAACATATGGTTAAAATTACCAGGTAGCGACAATGCATGTATTATTTCAACCCCATATTTATTATCGTAATGCATAACTATCAGACTTTTTCTTGCCAACTTCAACAGTTGGTCCGACGAAACATGTAAACCTGAGATCAAAACTACTGTTTTATCATTTTGGAACATATGAATCATTTGCAAGATGGCCTCAGCTATACTTAGGAGATGTGTGACCTCCAGCAATTTTTACAATATGCTTCCTTCAAAACTATTAGCTGCCAGCAACCAGAAGAAAGCTCATGGGGACAAACCAGAGACTGAATGAGTAACATGAACTACGATTTGCAAAACAAAGGAGTCATTAGTTGACACACATTGTAATTTTTAATAGCAAAAGTCAAGCTCTGTTCAACAGAAATGCGGTATATAATCAATATCATACTCAGAAGGAATATTTGTAAAGAGAAATATTCTCACAGTGCCTTTTGGAACATTTCTATCAGCTCTGAGGAAAAAAGCTCAAGATAAAGCTGGACCTGAAAACCATCTTGACAATGTCACTATTCATGCTGCTGTAAACTAGCAATAATAATGTGATGATAATAAACACCATCATACAAACTGCTGAGACCAAAACCGCCTATTCCCTGAACAATAAGAACTGCTTCCTTGAAACTAGACAAGTAGTGCTCTGGTAACATACTCTGTTCATCTCTGCTTCAAACCTTTAGAAATCAAATTATTGGCTAGGAAACATGACAATGAACATTTAACACATTATTGTGTGCTGTTATTGTTGTGAATCAAACTATGTACTTTCAAAAGTTACAAACGACTAAAGCTCTTATTACAACCTTTGCATTATTGGTGTGCCTACTTATGTTCATGAAGCAAATTATGTGTTTTCAAAGTTGACAACCGAGTAAACCTCTTATCACAAACTTTACATTGGTGTGTCTTTGTACTTTCATGAACTAAAGTATGTGTTTTCAAATGTGACAACTGAGTAAAGCTCTTATCACAAACTTTACATTGATGTGGCTTCTTACCTTCATGAATTAAATTATGTACTTTCAAATATGACAACCGACCAAAGCCCTTATCACAAACTTTGCACTGGTATGGCTTGTTACCTTCATGGACAAAACAATGTCTCTTTAAATCTGACAACCGAGTAAACCTCTTATCACAAACATTACATTGATGTAGCTTCTTACCTTCATGAATTAAATTATGTACTTTCAAATCTGAGAGGCGAGCAAAGCCCTTATCACAAACTTTACACTGGTGTGCTTTGTTACCTTCATGAACAAAATTGTGTCTTTTTAAATCTGACAACCGAGTAAACCTCTTATCACAAACTTTACATTGGTGTACATTCTTACCTTCATGAACTGAAGTATGTTCTTTCAAATCTGACAACCGAGTAAACCTCTTATCACAAACTTTACATTGGTGTGGCTTGTTACCTTCATGAACAAAATTATGTCTTTTCAAAGATGACAACTGAGTAAAGCTCCTATTACAAACTTTACATTGGTGTGGCTTGTTTCCTTCATGAACAAAATTATGTCTTTTCAAATATGACAACTGAGTAAAGCTCCTATTACACACTTCACATTGGTGTGGCTTGTTATCTTCATGAACTAAAGTATGTCTTTTCAAATTTGACAACTGAGTAAAGCTCCTATTACAAACTTCACATTGGTATGGCTTGTTACCTTCATGGATTAAATAATGTCTTTTCAAATCCGACAACATGGTAAAGCCCTTACCACAAACTTCACATTGATGTTCCTTCTTACCTTCATGAAATAAATTATGAGTTTTCAAATTTGACATCTGAGTAAAGCTCTTATCACAGGCTTTACATTGGTATACCTTCTGACCTTCATGAACTAAATTATGTGTTTTCAAATGTGACAATTGAGTACAGCTCTTATCACAAACATTACACTGATGTAGTTTCTTACCAGCATTAATAATTGTATGTGTTTTCAAATTCAATACAGATGTAAAGCTGGACTCACCTGTGCTACACTGTTGTGTTGTTTTGCTCATGTCACTTAAATTACTCTGTTCTAAGTAGAAAGGTTCTATGTAAGTGTCTGCCTCATCACTACATTTATCATATTGATCAGAATGTACGTATTCCTTTGCAGTTAGTACATCACATGCAACATCATATTTTTGATAATCATATTCAAGACGATCGATTCCATTAGAGAAGCTTGTGTTTCTTGTTGGCACTTCAGTAAAGAACAATGGAGGCTTGCCAAGAGATGCAACAGCAACTGTTTCTGGGTATAATCTGAAATGTTGCAGAACTTAGTATCATTTAGTACCATTTTTAACATCTTTAACATATGAAACTCACAGATAAGTGGAAAGGAGCCATAAATAATGAATGTATCTGCAATTATCATTTTAAATTAATCCGGAAATGTAGAGCCCAGTACTCTTACCTTTGTTCTGCTCTAGATTGTGGTGAAGAAAGAGCAAGTAAGCAACTCCATTATCAGTTAATGCCTACAGCAAAGTGATCAACTATACCTTTCAAAGATTCGGTTATTCTAATTTAGCAATGGTAATTCAAGTGTCATGAGACACTTGACTCATTTTACTTTGCTGTCACCTATCAATAGCGAGTGAAGGAAGCTTTGAATACTGGTTTACCTGAACAAGCAGAACTGAGTTTCTCATATTACATTCTTGTTCCTTTGAGGATGAAATAAAGATATGAAAGGAGAGCATTTGGACAGACTGAGTGAGACTGAGGAATCAATTTCATAGCCAGGATTTGAACATAGATCTCCCAGTCTGCGTCAGTTGGTGTAACTATTGAGCTATTACATTAATGACTCGCATTATCTGGGTAAACAACTAGGAAATTCTCATATACATATCAGACATCTCCTCAATGGTGATTTATAACAAGTAAGAACCTAAGTCCAGGCTTTATAGTCAACCACTATTATTTGTCAGTCTGACTAAACCTATCCAGAATTTGGCCTACACACGGCTGGTGTGACAACAATTTAACATTTAGATCTAATAGTAGCACAGCATCCACTCTGCCATCTAATGTAATTTCCTATCTGCCTCCCATTGTTGGCCCAGCATTTTTTCATTGTCGATCTTCCTTTTCTTATCTACTTCTTTTTAACAAAACAAGTTTCACATATTTTTATTTCCTCCTGCAATAATACTTAAAGCTATTAACTTGATTCAAATCTTTTGATATTTCTCCTCCCATAGCGCTAGTTCTCTACTGTTGTCAAGTAATGAACCATACTTTCTGTTTCTCTACATAATTCACATATTCCTATTGTGTTTCTTAGTTACATTGAACCCATTCTTACCCAAGACATTCCTTCCTCCTCCTGTCTATTGCACAGTTCTATATACCTTTTTTGTGCTATTCCCTTTTAGATCACAATAAAATTTAAAGATTTTTCTATTTTATAGCCTTCCCCATATCTGCCTTTTTATATCCTCCATTGTGGTTGCAATTATTTTCCATAAAATGTCTACATTTCTATTCTCTATATTCCATATAACCTGAATTCATATTTCTTCCATAGGTCTTTTTACTACCGACCTCTATCTATTCCTGTTCCCTACTTTCTTTTGTTAATTTATATACGGCTCTAGGATTTTGTCTTGTCTTTTCTCAAGTATTTATAGCAAACTCTCAGGATTCTTTCAAATATTGTACCTGCTACTCTAGTTTTGCCTAATTCCACTAAGGAGCTAATCTCTTAACTATTACTTATTTTTGACATTCTACAGCAGAGACAGGGATATACCAACGTAGACCTTAAATTACAGACCTATACAGAAAATGTATTTAGCACCTATGTAGGTATTTGTTCAAAAGTTTAATAAAGGAAAGCTGAATCTTAGATATAAGATTAAATTGATCCTCTTTAGCCTCAACTGGTTACTTTTATCTCTCTTGTACTATTAATTACTAAATGCTTAGTATGATATGAAAACAGAAAGGTATTACCACATATCTTGTAGTAGGTAAAAGGAGCTTATAAAATGTTGAAACGATAGTAACATTTTCAGAAGTGCTTGATTATGAGCTGAAATTTAAACTCAATATCCTATGATCAAAGAAAAGAAATTGTATCCTATAAGCAAACATACATCATTTTTTTTAACCTTTTAGGATAGACAAAAACGTTTAGTTTAAGTTCTGTTTTATGTATTCCGTATTAGAGTACAGTAAATATATATAAATGCACCCAATTAATTCTTACTAATTATTGAAAAAACTGATTTTGAAAAAAAAATGTACTTAGTTTCTTTCTGTAGTTGATAAGTTTAGCAGTTTAATGTCTTTATTTACTTAAAAATATAGTTTGTTACTACAATATTAATGTTCAGCATACTTAATACCATAATATTCAAATTGCATAAAACACAAAATGAAAAAGCACATTAACATTGGTAGTGCATTCAGAAATTCCGTAATTTATAAATTACTGTTATGTGGGTTATTTAGATGTCCTCCATGTTCTGAATGCCACTCTCAGTTATGGGTATGCTGACTCCACGTTTATGAGAAAATTTTTATGCATTTGCAGCAAATAGAATGTATCTGTCAGACAACTATTAATAAATTGATGTGTTGCTATTATTCCAAACAAATTCCTTAAACTGGGGAATAGCAAATAATTCTTTCTTATTCCTTGGAATATCCTTACCTGCTGTTTCCATATAAATCACATTTTAGTAAAATTGTGGTAACCACTTCTTAATATTTGTAATTAGTATTCCAAAATATATGCAATATATCCCTGAAGATATGCACTAATGGAGTATAAATGGTGCTAGTATGCTACATTATAAGGAATCTCTTACTGCACTTAACCTAAGCCACATAAAAGACCAGCAGGAATTAATTTCTGTGACCATCTCGAAAATGGTGTATCTCAGATGTAAGAGCCCCTAGTGGTCTATTGGGGAAATATACAAGTCAACTGGAGAATTTAATGTCAGGACGGCACGTTGGCTATGGTAACTCAAAGGCTAAGAGCGACTGGATGGAAACCAGGAGATCCGTGCTTCAAATTCCGGCCATGGCATTGAATTTTTCATGTTGACTCTATCTATAATCTCTTGTATTTTGTGGACAGAAACATGTTTAACGTGGAAATTTGTTTTGATCCATACGATTTTGCTTAGAGCAAGTTTTACAGTATATCTATCTGTACTAGTTCAAGAGCTCGATGACACATGTACTAAAACGTAAATGCTAGAGTAACGATAAGGCTTATAACTGAAAAGAGTCAGGACTTACCTTGAACATTTTATTGGAGTAAGGACCACATCCTGTAACAGAATAATTCAAATGTATAGCTTTCACACAAATATGCACATAGTGTTAAATGTACTGCTAAGATATTTACAAGATATGTAGACACAATATTTGATATTTCATCTGGCAATAATGGGTACTAAAACCAAGAAGTGGAGAAAGTATTTGTTTGGTTTAGAGAACACAGAACTAGAAACAGAAATGTTTAATATATCAGAATATATGATTAAAGTGGTCAAGCACTTACAAATATTAAGACAGGAACACAGACAGGAAAGAAAAGTTAACATGTTAGATTCATTTATAGCAATAACACATTTGGTCATGACATCAGTGAAGTAGCTAGTAGATTCCTCACTACAACCTTTACCTAGATTAATGATGATGATAATAATAAAGCAGTAAATGCAAATTGCTTTTAGTATACAAGTCTTCTCAAAAACGCAATCATATCTGAACATACTTAAACATAGATACTGTATTGTATTTAAAATGTAAAATCCTGGAAGAGTGCCAATTGCCATTCTTTTAGTATACATACTTGTATGAAATGATATCCAAGATATCTATACGGTTTTGGTCCATACACCAGGAGCTTATAGCTATGAGAGTCAGCTGGTATGTCCTGGGCATGTGTTTAAAGGTTTATGACTGAGTCGACTGTTGTCTTTGAATCAGTGACTTCAGTTTACTCTTTATTTAAGCACAAAAGATTGTAATATTCTGCAATAGTACACAATATATTGACATTATTGCGAAAAATTGCTCAGTCTAACTCAGCAGGTTTCTACATAACTTACCTTAGTATTATTATCAATTGATGCAGTTTGTGTTTCCAGCCACCAAGGTTCATCTTTAATATCTATTTTATTATCATTTTCATGATCACTGTTGTATTTCTTATCAAGCATTACAGGATCCTCTAGAAGAAATTCTCCCTCATTCTGTGAACCAAGGTCTGAAAGCAGAGTCTGTTGTTCAATTTCTGATTTCCCATTTATGTCGCAGTTGTTGCTCCATGTAGCAGTTTCGCTCTTAATCTGCTTGACATGATCTTTGATAAAAGGAGTCTCTGATTTAATTTCTGTTTTGACTGTTATCTCACAATCAGTGACACCATCAATGTTTGTGTTTGCTGTAACAACTTTGTGAAAGAACTCTCTCTCGTTCTGTGAGGCTGTGTCGTCTTCAAGGGGATTCTCTTCTTTGATTTCTATTTTCTTATCCATTTCAAACAGCTGCCAAGTTGGATGTTGCTGTTATTTCCAGAAATAAATCTGTGAAGGAAAAATCATATTTCATATACCAAAAACTATAAGTAAATTTAGCCATCAGCTTCATGAATCTATCAATAATTGTTCAAACCACACTAAATACCACTGTTCTCTTATCATACAAACAACTTCTTGAAATGTTGAACCAGACTTAAGAAACTCAAAGACATGTGAAGATCTCAAACTACTGACAGTTGTCTGTTCATGTCAACGCTATTATCACTCCAGCTAACTTACTAAGATACTGTACCAACATTAAGCCTCCTAATCTGTTTAAAATGTCACGGATAAATATCAAAGCAATCTCAGGTTTACATATAACTAAAACAAACTGCTATGTGACAAGTTTGTATTCTGTTACTGTTGTTCTAAGGTTTGCTGTGATATTTAAATTAAACAAGAAGGTTTAGTACTACAAGGCATAACAGTTCTAGTAATAAAACATCCACGGAGGGCAACAAATCTTACAGTTTGGTATTTAGTGTCGTACAACTTTCTAATTTAACACAACATGAACCAAGGATGCAGGAAAAGACTGAAACATTCTTCCTTAAGATTAAACAAGTGATGTATCGTTATTTATTAACTCAATGGTTTGAGGGCATATCAAATATAAATGGGAAGTTTGATATAACACTGTCGTTGGTAATAATTTTGAGGAGAAACTTTGTCAGTATGTTGGGGGGGGGGGTTATCTACAGAGAGGATACTGTGTATGCATGCACTGCGGAGAATGGGGCTGGGCCATGACTGAGTAATAGCTACACATATGTGTTACACAGCGCTTCATCCTCAGTTTTCTTAGAAAAAAGGGCACCAAGCCTTCGGAAAGTTTTAGACAGCTCTGCGTACAGTTTGGGGAAGAAATAATTTGGAAGACTGGAGTGTATGAGTGGGCTAAATATTTTGTGGTGGGAAGAGATGTTGTAGAAAATGCACCTCAAAGGAGCAGATCAGGGACAAGCATTACTGCAGATAACATTGTTCCCATTTGTGACATTATTGAAGAGGATCGGTGCATAAAGGAATCCGAAATTGGTTCTTTTTTTTCACAAGGACAAGTTATGGAAGTATTTAATCATCTGAGATGAACTCCATTATAGAAAACTGTCTGCCAGATACGTGATTTGTGATGCAACATGGTGCATCATGACACAAAGCAAGCAAGCATGGAGTGACAGCAAGGAGACTAAGCCAGTCCGGTCGAGGTCAAAACATGCCCATCTGCTGCAAAGCTGCTATCATCCGTTTTCTGGGACTCCGCGGGCATTTTGCATTTCTTCACTAATGAAGGACAATCAATGCAGCCTATTACTGTCACATTTTGGATTCAGCAGAAGCTGCATATTGCAACAAGCAATGCTAAGAGCCAATCCGAAATGTCACTCTTCTGCATGAAAATGTGAGGTCACATACTGCATTGGACACCTCTGGAACACCCTCCTTACAGTCCTGCAATTAGCATTTGTTTGGACCACTCAAAAAAGACCTACCAGGACAGCGGATTGATGATGACACAAGTGTACAAGCGTTGGTACTGGCAACTGGCTCTGCAGCAGACCAGCAGAAGGCACGAGTCGTCCAGGTTTACCTGGATGGAGTGTTTGCTGCCCAGCACCTAGCCGCACGTATAATAGAACTGTCTTGTGTCTCAGGGCTGTGCTATATCTAGCCTTAATGAGCGCCAGTGCCCCGTGAGAGGTGTGCGCCCAGTGGTGGCTGCGCTCTTCTTCCTGCCTAGGAGGCATCCGAGCACATTCCGCTTGACAGGTTAGAGGGAAAGGAACTAATGTTCAGGAATCAGACTTTCCAAGTGGAGCCGGAGGAAAGTGGCCCTGTTTAGTTCTGGTTACCCAAAGCCGCTTTGTGCAATCGGTAGCTTGGTCGGCGGCGAGGAACCCTCTGGTCGTAGCAACCAAGGGTGTTCAACAGGTTAATAGGATAGAAGTCTAGCATACCGTAGATGGTGCGGGATCTCTCCCGCACCATGTCCACAATGTACGGGACTCCAGAATTGTGTGAAGGATGTGGGACGGGAATCTATGTCCGGAATCATAGATCATTCGCAGTGCCCTGTTCTGGACGTACTGTAGTCTGCGGATAGTGGTCGGAGCCGCTGATTCCCAGACTTCACAGCCATACAGAATCAGGAGTATAATCGCCCGATACAGGCGCAGCTTGAGGTGCTTTGGCATGGTGACTTTAGTACAGAGTACAACTGCCTGAGTGCTGCATGCCCTACTCTGCATGCGTCCCTCTTCTTTCTCTAAGTATGGCATCAAAAACTTGCCAATCCAATGGAGAGAATGTGTATCGAAGACAGAACACCATGTATAAAAGTAATCTGTATATGAGCAGATATATTGTTGATACAATAAATTTAAAAAATTATTCCCATTTATATTTGATCCACCCTTGTACTAAGTTGAGATTCAGTTAATGATATTGTTTGACAAAATTTGGGTGACTGAATGATAATGTAAAGTGTTAGAAACTCACATTGTCACTAGAATTTTTATCCCAATGCTGACTTACAATCATTTTACTATTTGCAAATACACAGAATGAGCACATTAATCAAATGTTCCATTATATCACACAAACCTGTACTGATGGAACTCCTACACATTTACTACTGACAGACCAATACTCAATAGTAACAATTCAACTGCTCCAGCCAACTGATTCTTAACAACTCTGATACTCACTGGTACAATCATAACTAGCAGCTCAACTGAACCTCACTTTACACCACGTTTACAACCTTCCATTCACAAATTAAATGTTCAAGAAAATAAAATTACTAGAGCCCAAGTAAAATTATATAGATCTTAGGAAATCAAATGGTCTCACAACAATACAGAAAGATAAAGCCTAATTTATCATTAGTGACTGTCCTCAAATATTGCATTTTACCTTCTTCCATGACAAGTATTAAGATAGCGGAATGTGTTGACTAGCGTTTGTCATCACCAGGGATGTAAACATTCTAACAATGTCTCTTTGCTCAGGAGTTGAAACGAAAATGATCGTGAGAGACTTGAACCTTTAATTATATTGCCAGATCTCACTTTTTAAGAGAGGCCTACACTTTTCAGCTTTCATAACTAAAATTTCCTATATAAATACAGAAAACCTTTGCCTAATAATGAAAAAATATATTTTGCTTATCTCATAAAAACATAAGATGGTTACATAAAAAGGTAGATGAGCCATGCATACCTATTCACAATTTAAATTATGTTATCACAATAATTTACATAACAAGGTACCCAGTTACATAAGAGGAGCTAAAATTGTCCATTTCTATCGCTACACATTTTGTAAAAGTAGATTAGTGCTAAAATATGACATAATGGCTTATGTCTGTACCAAGACTCAACTAAATGAAAAATTTGATGAATTTCTAAACCAGATATTATTATATTACTATCATCATAATTAGTATTAAAAACAGCGAGTTTTGTTGAGAAGAGAACACGTGGACACATGTGGGTAAGTTCCATACAGCGAGGAGAGTAGTATAGCAATCGCTTGGCAGTAATTATCTCAACAATGCGAACATTGTCTTTGTACATCAATTTTAATTTGAGAAGGACCTATCTTTTAACTTGTGAAGCCCTACCCGCCTGGACCCACTACACAGAAATATTGGAGAGCAAGAGAGCTAATGGCTTCATTGCCAAAGCCTACATTTGAAAACAACAACAATTTGAGAAGGACTTGCTCTCCACTACGCAGTGGAGCTACCCATCATTAGTAGAGTTTTATTGCAACAAGATACTGCAACACCCCATTATGGCACAAATAACCATTGAAAATATTCAGAAATTGGGAGAAATCAAACTGCTACCATACCCAGCATACAGCTTAGATCTCACAACATCAGATTATCATCTCTCTTGATCCATGGATCATTTGCAGCAATGCAAGTCGGTGTCACTGAATTCTTCACCTCAAAAACCACAAACTGGTAACATCGTGGAATAATAAACCTTGCTGAATGATGACCCAAGACCACAGAATCTAATGGTCTATACTTTGAAAATGAGTTAATTGCTTATCAGAACACATTTCAAATAATTATTATTCTTAAACAAATTACATTGCTTATCAGACAGTATTTATATGTTGCCCATAAAAATGCTAAATGTTTTACCAGTGGTCTGTTATCTTAGATTTATGGGGCATGGAAAAACCCCAGAACCAATAAAGAGACCTTTTAACAAAATTAAATGTTTTAATAAATTGATGGAAATTAATCATTACCTCACACTAGCCATATATATGCTAAGGTTTTTGATGGATAGTCAACATGAAAAAATTCAATGCCATGGCCGGGATTTGAACCACAGATCTCCTGGTTTCCGTTCAGTCGCTCTAACCCTATTAGCTACCATGGCCAATGTGCCATCCTGACATTAAATTCTCCATTTGACTCGCATATATTATCTCGGTAAACCACTAGGGCCTCTTGCATTCGAGGTACACTGTTTGTGGTGACTTACCATCTTAAGTACTTGAGCCCCAGGCTTCATCATTTAACCCTTATTAGTTTAGTCAATTGATGGAAATTAATCATTTCTTCACACTAGCCATAAGTGAAGGGGTAGTAATTTATGTAAACTATGGGATTAAATACAAAGAAATAGACTATAAAAATTTCTGCAACAAAATGTGCAGTGAGCTTGCAGCTATAGAAATAATGCTAAAAAACAGAAATCTGTTATTAATAGAGATATAAAGTCCTCCAAATGCAAAGAACATACCTTTCTCCAAAGCTTGTTAGAACGTCTTTATAGCACCTCAAATAAAAAGAGGGAAACCATAGTAATAGGTGACTTCAATATAGACATACTAATAGAAAATAAAAAGAAAAGGCTATTGTTAGAAATGCTAAACAGAAATAATCTTACTCTGACAGAGACAGAGCCAACAAGGGTAACTAGAAGCTCTGCGACATGTGTTGACCTCATGATATCTAATTTAAACAGGGAATGTTATGAAACTAGAATAATACGAAATGGAACAAGTGACCATTATGGCGAACTAGTAGATAGTAAAATATTAGGTAAAATAAAAAATAAAATAAACAGTCTGGTAGAATTTAAAAGAAAAGTAAACAAAAACACCCTAGGAGGATTAGAAAACTATGTCAAACAAACAAAATGGCTTCAGATATACGAACAATCTAATATTAATGAAAAATACGAATGTTTCGCTAAAAATATAGACAAATGTCTAGATACGGTAATGCCTATATGTAGGGTAAAGAGAAAGTTACAAAAGTATGAAAACTGGGCTACCAAAGGTATAACTATATCTAAAAGACATATGCAGTTTCTAAACAGCCTGAAACACCAAAAACTAGATCATAAATCATACACTTATATCAAAAAATACAGAGAGACTCTTAATAAAGTAATAAACAAGGCAAAAGTGCAACACAATAAAATACTGATACAAAATGCAGAAAATAAAACCAAAGCAAAATGGAATATTATAAAATCATTACATGAAGAAACAAGACAAAAATGGGAAGAAAATATTTGCATTGAGGTTGAAAATAGACTAATAGAGAACCCAATAACCCTAAAAGATATATTTAATGATTATTACATCAATGTAGTAAAGAGCTTAGGTATCAAAAATGTCAGTCTGATCAAAAAATAGAGAACAGTATTCCCAATTTAATGGTATTACATGAAGTAACATATGAGGAAACTATAAAACATATAAACACCTTAAAATGTAAACACTCTTGTGGATTAGATGAATTTTCAAATGAAATGTTAAAGCTCTGTAAACACAAACTCGCTGAAATAATTACATATATAAGTAATCAATCATTTATATCAGGAACATTGCCTAAAGCACTAAAAAAGTAATGGACCGATATATAAGAAAAAATATTCAAAACTAGTATTAGAAAATTATAGACCTATAACATTGTGCTGAAGTTTTTCAAAAATAATAGAAGGACTACTTCTGGATCAGTTACAAAGTCTTTGTAGGATATATAAAATAATTTCAGACTATCAATTCGGTTTAAAAAAAAGAAATCAACTGAACACGCAATATATAAAGGATTTCTTTTTTTTTTTTTTTTTTTTTTGTAATTTATGTTCTCCAACATTAAGTCATATCGGAAGGTGAACGAATTCAGTGAAATGATGCTCAAACGAGTCCAGGGTCCATGGAGATTAGAGTTACCCGACATTCGTCTCGAAGAATAAGGGAAAACCCCGGAAAGAAACTTATCCAGCTAACTCAAACCGACTGAGATTTGAGCTCGGGACCTCTTGAACGTGAGGCAGACATGCTACCCTCTACGCTACCGAGGCGGGCTATAAAGGAAATGGCATCATTATAAATGCACTAAACAGAATAGAATATATAGTGGCAATTTTTGTTGATCTGACAAAAGCTTTCGATTGCATAAACATAAATAAACTAATTAACAAAATAGAAAATTATGGAATAAGGAGCATACCATTAGATTGGCTGAAGTCATATCTTCAGGACAGGGAGCAGTGTGTGGAAATAATATATAATTCAAATGGTAAATTGGACAAAATTAGATCTTCATTTAAGGAAATAACTTATGGTGTACCCCAAGCCTTGAAACTCGGGCCCTACTGGTTCCTTATATATATAAACAGTATATTCAAAACAATAGTAGAAGCAGGGGGATTGGGCATTGGATATGCTGATGACAACACAATCATAGTGAAGGGAAAAACGGAATGTGAAGTACAAAATAAATCCAATCTTATTCTTGAAAAAGTTAGTAGTAAGTTACGAAAACTAGGCATGGTAATAAATACAAGCAAAACAGAATGGATGCAAATCACCTTAAACAAAGAAACCCAATCACATATGCAATTAACATTAGATAATAAAAAATACAAGAAGTAACAAATACAAACTTCCTTGGACAAATAATAGATAACAAACTAAATTGGAAACAACACATTGACAAATTAGTACAGAAAATAAATATGGGACTATATATTTTAAAACACGCAGCAAAACAAATGGATAGAGAAATTCAGATACATATTTACTACGGAGTCATACACTCTCATTTATGCTATGGGGTAATATTATGGGGAAATGTGCAGATAAAAGCAATGATAAGATCATTAAGACTCCAGAAATATGCTATGAGAATAACTTGTAAGCTAGAAAAGGCAGATTCGTGTAGAAATGTTTATGAAACATTACATGTATTAACATTTACAGCATTGTATATATATGAGTGCATTAAATATGTAACAAAAAAATTGTAGCAACCAAAATAAAAACATGTACATACATACAAATTACACAAGAACAAAACAAAATTATTTGGTAAACAGATTAAAAGGAACATTAAGTAACAAAAATACAGAAAATAAATCTAAAGAATTGTACAATCGCTTACCGAATCAAATAAAACAGAAAACAGAAGAAAAATTTAAACTTAAAGCAATTAAAAGGTACCCCGTACAAAACCCAGTCATCCATATAAAAGGTTAAATAAAGCTGTAACCTGTTTCTCTATTCGTAGCAGATTAGAATGCACCTTGACTGCTTCGAAGACCCAGGTCAGGAAGCCAGATGTAACAGGGTTACTTCACTGTAGCTGCAATTGTTTCTTGATGTTTGAGTTTGAGTTTGTTAATTTATCAAATTCTAACCTTACTGATAAAGAGTTATTTTTTTTAAATCAAGGTTTAAAAACGTGTGTACAGTTTTCAACAATGATTATTTTGCACATATAGAAATTGCTAGTGAAGATTTAAGTGAAGATAATAAATCTTTGATTAAATGAAAAAGTAGCAAAATATTACAAAATTTAGATAAATACAAATCAAAACGAAATAATAATAAACATATTCTTAAATTAAATTTAAAGGGAGTCGATTAATGACACTAAACAACACTTACCTTTAAAATTTTCCAGAATATGTTTCAGAGACTTTGCCTCCATCAAGGTATTAAAAATTCTTATGAACTAATAAAAAAGATTGACAGTGTTATATAATCTAAAACTGATAAACTTATTTCTTTTGATGTAACTGCCTTATTTCCTAGTATTCCTAGAGAGAAACTTTTATTTATTTAAAAAAGTGGTTGAATTCAATACATGTACATGAGGACTTAATAGTTGATTTTCTTAAAATTACTGATTTTTGTTTGGAACAAAATTTTTTCCCTTTTAATGGGGAATTTTGTCAACAAACTTCTGGTTTAGCAATGCGTAATCCTCTTTCACCTTTTCTTGCTGATATTTTTATGAGTTTTTGCGAAATTAAAGTCACTTAAACTTTTCCTTTGACTTTTAAAACATGGTATAGATATGTTGATGATATTTTTGCTATTGTTCCTGAAAAACAAATTAATTAAGCTTTAAAATTACTCAATTTACAAGATAAAGCAATAAAATTCACATTAGAAACTGAAATTAATGGATTTCTTCCTTTTATAGATTTGAAAACAATAAGAAATAATAACAAATTAGATTTTGGTATTTATAGGAAATCTACTCATATTGATAATTAGATACAAAATAAAAGTTTTAACCCTTTTTCACATAAATTTGCTGTTTTTAATCGTTTGATTAATACATTAACAAATATACCCCTGAATAAAGAAGAATTTAATAAAGAATATAAACATATTATTAATACTGCTTTAATTAATGGTTTTAATAAAGATTTTATACACATGAAGATTGAAAAATTTAAATATCAAAAAGCTATTAATGATATTTATACTCTTAAAAATAAAAGACAATTATAATTTTACAAAATTTTTTCTACCATCTTTGTGTTAGTAAACATTTTCAAATTTTTTTTAAAAAAGTAGGTGTTACTTTAGTTCCACAAAATAAATAATAGTATTAAAAATTTATTACAAGTTTCTAAAAAAGATAAAATTCCAAATAGTAAAAAATCTGGTATTTATCAATTTAATTGTTTAAATTGTGGACAGGTTTATATTGGAAGGAGGAAACGTAGTTTGCCAGTCAGAAAGAAAGAACATTTTTGTAACATTAAATATAAACAAATTGACAAATCAGCCGTAGCAGTTCATTTTCGGTCATTGAAATAAATGAAATAAATCCCAAAGTTAAATTATTAAAACAATGAAATTTTCCCAGAGATTTAATAGTGTGGGAAAAATATTTATTTTAAGAAATACATATCGCGTAATGAATTTTGACATGCTGGCAATTGATTCTGTTATTAGGTTTGTTTCGTCTTCAGATTTTGGTAATACGGAAAAAACATAGTATCCTTGACGACCAAGTGTGTTGACTGACGATACCAGCACATGATCATGAAATCAATCTTAAAAAGAATAAAGAAATATTAACATCAACTTCTAAAGATAAATGGAGATTCATTAACAAATAATTTTATTTGTGTAATATAAAGAATACTTTTTATTTCCTTAACCTGAAAGGAAGCAATTTATACACAAAAGAACTATGTTGTGATTCATGTTGGGTGATTCGCCCAAATAATTAATTTTTCAAGTCCCATATCAATAGCAAGGATTATTACAATTTCATGGTTCATATTCCTAACTTTTGAACAGTAAGTGTCATAAATTTTACTCAGTTCGCTAACCTGAGCATTCCAAGCATCCAGAAGTTGGTAAATCTGTCTTCTGGTTTATATGTGTATTATAACACTGTTTAAAGGTTAGGTCAGTGTTGTGTTTAATTCTTTGACAAAATTTTAGCAAAATTATTTCGTCTGGTGTGTGATATATGTGACCATGGTGACCTTCACTGTGTATTTGTGTTTGTGAGAACATTACGTGTTCATATACATTACAGTTCACATCAAAATACTGATTGTTTGAATCTACAACATACATCTTCTGATAAGCATCTGTATTATAACATTCAATGCTTGGTAAGTCAACATTTGTCTGTAAATTGCTTATTTCTTGGCTAATTAGTTCCCTTAGTTCATTAGATTGGCAATTCTGTACAAATTCTAACCTCTCGTGTTGTTCCCTTAGGTTAGTTATATCTTTCTCTTGTGAACCTAATTGACTTTGCACGGCTTTGATGGATTGAGAGTATTCATTTCTCATTGCCTCAAGTTTGCTTGCATTATCGTTAGAAAACCTAACTTGTTCCTCTGTTATGTCTTCTCTGTTCCTACAAATAGAATTTGTGTCCAGAGAAAAGTTTTCCTGTATAGTTTCTTTTCTCTTATATAGCTGCTCTTCTGTGATAGTAATCTGATTTCTAATTGTGCTTAGTTCCAGATCAAGTTTGTTACTAAGCATTGCACTCACATTATCTATCTTAGCATCTAATTTGCTACTGAGTTCTGCACTCTGATTTTCTATCTTCCTGCTAAGATCTGCATGTTGACTTTCAATTTTCCAGTTCAAATCTGAAATTTGACTTTCTATCTTATTATTTACATCTCCTAACTTCCTACTGAGTTGTGCATTCTGATTTTCTATCTTCCTGCTAACATCTGCATTTTGAGTTTCTATTTTCCTGCTAAGATCTGCATTTTGACTTTCTTTTCTTGCTGCTCGGATCTGCCATCATCTTCACTATCTGGCCTAAAGAACTTACATCTGGTGATTCGCTAACATGTCCCTCAAACTGTGCAAGCACGTTTGCTCCAGGAACCTATTCACTAAATTGCTGGCGACGATCCATCCTTTCTAGCAATTTACGTCCACTTCGGAGTCTCATATATTAAAGTATTTTAACTTACAGTTGGTTGTCTTGATTCTTGAACGGTGTGAGGATAGTGGTAGGAAGTTTCTGTTGACCGTGCCTTCGGAGGCTGCTCCAGGAAAGATATCCTCTGCTTCTGGCAGGATCATGTGCCGTAAACTCTCAAAATGTGTAAATAAACTTGGCACCAATTCGAAGCCCCATGTTGGGCAGCATTTTGTAACCCGTATCTCTAATGAGAAATGTGTAGTGTTTAATACCCGCTTTTACTACATGCGGCACCACAGGCAATGACACTGATGATACATGAGACAAAGATAGGGCACTGGTGGAATGATATGGCGGGGCAAACCAGAGGTCCCAGAGAAAACCCATCCCAGCGCCGTGTTGTCCACCATAAATCTCACTTTGCGGTCGCCTGGGCCACGTTGATGAGAGCCAAGCGGTCTAACCACTGTGCCACGGTATGCCCCCCCACCTTCTCTCTATTTGTAGCAGATTAGAATGCACCTTGACTCTTTCGAAGACCGAGGTCGGTAAGCCAGATGTAACAGGATAACTTTGCTGTAGTTTCAATTGTTTCTTGATGATTGAGTTTGATTATATAGTAGTCATGAGATCTCTCGTTTTTAGGTGTGGTTTCTAGTGACATAAAAAAATTTTAGATAAGTGCAATTTTGTAATATATAATTTAACTGTATAACCTGGATTACATTTTACTCAAACTTTCTTTCCTAGTCAATCATGATAGATAACCTCCAGCATATCGATAAATCCTTACCTCCTTAATAAATATACTCCGTTAATTACATAAAATTCCACACTTCTGCACGTCCACTCTTCACTATCAAGATTACAGAATATCTCCTTTTTGAAGTTTATTCATTTTCTATTATTATGGAAAAATTTTATATTCACCACGACATTTTTCCATCATGAAACAAGATTACAGAACATATATCTTGGAAGATTATTGATTTTCTTCTTCTATCTAAAACGTTTCGTCTTTCCACATCAAGCAAGATTATTGCTTTTGTTTTTCCTAGCAACCGTTCGCCTTTTTTCAATATGGTCATTACATGGCCCACTAATAGTCAGATCAGAAAACAAGAATTTCCAACTGGATAGTCATGTTGTAAATTTGTGGGTTCGTAGAATTAAAAGGCAGAGTTGCAGAAATTGAAAATCTCCTTTATTTTCATCGAAATGCACTATTCAATTCTCACGTAAGAACATTAACTCACATATACACAGTCTTACAAGGTCGATCACAATAACAGTGACAGCAGATTACATCTTTAGCTCTCGTTACAACAATACAGCTGGCTATCTCTCATTTCAGCCCTCCTGCTTACTCACTCTTGTTTACAACAACTGGTTCAGAATTTGCTCTAATCACCAGCCATGGCTTCTTTTTATACATAAATTCATGAACCGAGAACCCTCTGGAGCAAACAAGAAAAACAATCATTCTCCGTTAATCGAGATATCTCTAGAACATTCCAACACTGAAACCCTATCTGACCGGCAAGTCCTTTACTCAGTTATCTTGCTTGCCAGCGATATCTGTTTACAGTATGCACTATCGTAAACTGCTTAGCAAGGTTCATTATTACCATGAAACTTTATCCACTGATTGTTTCCTTATTTGTGCCAAAACTTTTGTCTGTTGCCGTGGCACTGATCCCTCCTCAAGGCTGGTCGTCCCGATCAACACCATCCTAGAGGGCCAGAGGATCCATGTGTAAAAGCAGCATCTTCCCTCGGGGCACCTTCTGGATGCGGTAGAGCACGTCGCTAATCATCTTCACCACCCGGTACGGTTTTTGCCATGGCTGTCGAAGTTTGTCGATTGTTCGGTTTGCTTCCAGGTGTCCACCTGAAGTACCGGCGTGCACTTACCCCAAGAACTCCGGGATCTTACTTTGGGGAAGTACCAAATGCTCCCGCTGCATCTTCCCATCAGGTGATTCCCATACCCGGAACAGCACACCCTCTCTGATCTTCATCGAGTCCCATTGGGCCCAGTACGATTTGTAGGTGGCATTCCCTGGTGCGATGTCCTCCCAGACCGGACCTGTCCCTGCCTCCACTTCTCCCAAGAGTGGCCCCAAGACTGCGTCCACCAGCTGCTCCCTCCACAGGCCTGCGCTATCCCAGCCAGCTGCAGGCACTGCTGTGACTACTTGGACTGCTGAGGCAAGCTTCTTCTCTTCCACTCTTGTGCATTGGCCGCACTCCTCTGGGCAGGGTCTTCGGGACATGGCGTCTGCGTTACCGTAGCTCTTCCCTCTACAATGTTCAGAGGTGAAGTCGTACTCCTGCAGCCTCTGGACCCAACGTGCTTTCTGGCCTTCCAGGTTCTTAAAGCTCAATAGCCAGGTTAGGGCGGAATGGTCAGTCCTGAGGTGGATTGGCTGACCGTACAGGTACTTGTGGAAGTGCTCCACGGTCTTTACTACCGCCAGAAATTCTCGCCGGGTGACGCAGAAGCTCTTCTCTGCAGTTGTCAAAACTTCTCAAGCTGTTCTGCGGTCACGTGATCGGCCGCCCTCTCCAGTAAGCCTTCCAGCCGGTGCCCCAGGTGTTGCGTTGGCACTGGCTCCTGTGTCTTGTTGATTGCTGTCACGATGACCAGGGGCTCGCACGTCCCCATCTCCGTTCCGGCCTGGATGTCGTGATCGATGTCCACTAGGTTAAGCAACCTCACTGGCACCTCTCGGCACGGCAACAGTGTTCTTCATTCACTGTGCTCCCAGTAGCGCCGTCTCTACCACCTCATTTCTCGCGGGGACCCACATCTTTCTTCAAGATGACCCTGCAGATTCCAAGATGTTCTTCGGGTTGCCGAAGTATGACCTCTTCTCCATTGAGCCGCGGCACCTTCCTGCCATCGTCGACCGTCACTTTGTGGCTCCTGAGGGTATCCAGTCCCAGTATCACCTCCTCAGTCACCTCCACGACGATCACCCACTGACGCACGGCACTCCATCCCAAGGTCAACTGCAGGAAGGCCTCCCTCTCCACGGTCAAGGTTTCGCCCGATGCTGTCACTTGCTGGTATGGTCGGCTCCGTTTTCTCGACGGCGAACCCCTGGCTACGTCGGGTCTGATGACAGTCATGGCTGCCCTGGTGTCTACGAGCACGCAGTACGGCTTCCCTCGTACTCAGCCGTCTGCGATGAGGCTGGCATTCATCCGTCGGCTGACGGCGCGCAGTGTCAGTCGAGGAGATGGTGTAGACGGCGCCAACGTGCTCCTCGCCACACCGGCCTTTACCCGTTCCTCCGGCTGCTCTTCCTTGTGTCGGTCATCTTCGCGGTCATCGTCGCGCTGAAGTTGCTATTTGCAGCTTGCGTCCTCGTTGTTAATTCAGTCTTCATTTCTTCCATTTTCTCGGTGATGTTGTCTTTAAATATATATCTTTGTTTTCATGTGAAGGTGTGCCCCGCCCCAACATTTGCATTAAAGTATTTTTATAATTACCAGTTTTCAATTATTCACAATGAACAAATCATAATATAGAAATATAAAGAATACTGATTACATAAATTTTATCTATACTAAATAAATTTATAAATTTAATTTTTTATAAATTTTATAGATACTAAATCTGAAATTAAGCTATTTAAAGCTTCAAAAGAAAAAAAAAACAACTTATTCTTGCAGACATTCGTTTTCTAAATCTTTGTTTAAAACATAAAGTAGTTCTTATATTTGTTAGAAAAAGTATTAAACTTGATAATAATAGTACTCATCAAAACAATCAAACAATTTCTTGAGAAATATCTGCCTCTTAGAACATATGAATCTGTGCTCCATAAAATTAACATTTCATTCTTAAAATATAAAACAGACAAATGTATGATCTGTAAGAGGTTTTAGTTGAAAATGAAATAATGTCTGAAGGAAATTTATGGAACATACCATACTCTATCAACTGACAAATATGTCTCTCTATGTCTACAGTCAACAGTTTAATTTGAATATACAAGAGACACCTGTGGACATATAATTTAACAGTACACAGCTCCAAAACATAGAAATAAGTTTTATGAGGCATAGGTCCAGGTAGCCAGAGAAGCCAATGAAATGTTTCTTGCATGTTTAAGTATGTGATGGAATTTTTGCTACCAGAATAAACGAACATAAATGGAGCATATGTTTAATGCAACTTGAGAAGTCTGGGCTGGCAGAGCATTGTTTTGACAACGACTATAGAGCCAGTTTTCGGAAGACAACCATCTTGGCAAAATGCAACAGTTACTGGGAGCGGAGAATTAAGCAGGCTTTGGCAATTTCCTCTGAAAGGAGCACGCTTAACCGTGATGTTGGGTTTCAATTCAGCTGCTCTTGGGAACCGGCCTTAAAAATAGAAAACCGTCAATTTAAGAAGCAAAGATCAATACAGCTTGATAATCACCCGTGCTCACCCGTTCACAGCTCCGTTCCCGCCAGGACGTCATGATCAGTGTCTGTCAGGCTGAGCAGCCCCACTGGCACCTCCTCTCGGCACAGCAACAATATCCTGGCTACACATAGTCCGTGCACAGGCGTCTTCTGGTCCAGTATCATCTTCTTCGTCCGCTGGCTTTCCAGTCCCGCCGTCACCACCACCTCACTTCTTGCGGGGACGACCACGTCTTCCTTCAGGACGACTCTACAAATTCCCAGGTGCTGGAGTATAGCCTCCTCTCCATTGAGCCGTAGGACATTTTTGCCGAAGTCGACCGTCGTCTCTTGGCTCTTGAGGACATCCAGTCCCAGTATCGTCTCCTCAGCCACCTTCGCGACGAACACTCACGGACGCACTGCACTCCGTCCCAAGGTAAACTTCAGGACAGCCTCCTTCTCCACAGGCAAGTTTTCGCCCGATGCTGTCATCAGCTGGTATGGTCGGCTGGGCTTCGTCTCGGCAAACCCCTGGCTATGTCAGGTCTGATTACGTTTACGGCTGCGCCAGTGTCTACGAGCACGCGGCCCGGCTTCCCTCTCACCCAACCGTCGGCGATGAGGCTGTCATCCATACGCCGGCTGACGACGTCCAGTGTCACTCGAGGGCTGGTGAAGTCGCCGCCGACGTGCCCCTCACCACGCCGTGCCTTACTCGTTCTTCCGGCTGCACCTCTTGGCATCGGCTGTCTTTCCCCATGAGTCCCGGCTGGCCGCACCCGCAGCACACGCCACAAAGTCTTCGCCGGCGACCCTGGCTAGTCTTTGTTCTACGGTGTAGCGGACACTCCTCGTTCTCGACGTTGGAATAAATGTCACCTTGGTCGCCTCCATCCTCAGGTCTGCCGTTAGCATTAGGCGCTGACGAATCTCCGTGTCCTGTACCCTGTCGACAAAGTTGTGGGTCGCTTCCCGGGAAACGAATTCTGGTGGGACGTCAACTAGGCTTTGCAGGCCAGTTGCTCAGTTGCCAGGGCAAACTCCTGCGGCGTCTTCCACGTCTGCTGTGACCTTGAGTTTAGCTAGCCGTGGTACGCTGCGGCTAAGCAGTGGTTTCCAAAGCGATTCTCCTGGGCCTCTCAGATATCCTTGGGCACCGCCGCTGTCTGGACCGCGTTCAGAACTTTCGCGGCCCGTCCCTGGAGGCTGGCCATTAACTGTGGGGCCTCTTCCTCTGGTGACCAGTTGTTGTGGTTGGGCACTGCATCGAACTGGCGGCGGAAGATTTCTTAAGTTGTAGCGCAGTCGTATTAAGGAGGTTTGACGCGCACCGATGTTGTGTCGCCTCCTAGCGTGTCGGCTTTCAAGTCCTTCAACCTACTGCTGAGGATGTCCTCTACCATGGCATTCAGGGACTTTGTGTTGCTGTCGGCCTTTCCCTCCAGGTTAACACGGTTCGCAAGGTCTTCGACGTCTTCCACCATGGCGTTCAGTACTTTCCTCTAGGTCACCAGTTGTGACTGGCGGGTTCGTAGAATTAAAAGACTTATTTGCCGAAATTCTAAATGTTCTTTATTTCCGTAGAAATAAACTTGTTCAATTCTCACGTAACAACATTACAATACATTACATATACAACACAATCTTCCAAGGTCAATGACAATAACAAACAGCGTTCTGATCACTTTACCTCATTGATAAATTCGAGACTCTTCCAGAAGAATAAAGAAACCGAATATTCTATCACCTTCCATAAGCTTAACTTAATCTATGCCGGTAAGTCCTTTATCTCAGCTATCCTTATTTGCCGGTCCTTTGTGTACATGTGCCGCGCTATCGTAGATAACGACTTCGGGACAATATGTATGTATAGCTACATAAGCGACTTGTCTGTTTCAAGGTTTTACCTTTTAGTTTATGCTATACCAAGTAATAATCATAGTATATGTTGTGTCACACACACTGGAAAGAAACAAACATCCCTATCAGCATCTCTATGTACCTCTTATTACAGTATTTCACAACCGAAGTTTCTGATAGCCTTGTACAGCTGTTCTCGCTCAGTATTTTAGATATTTATACTCTTTTAGTGTTCAGAGTGATTTCTTATATAACTGTATTTCTGATATAACTTTACAAAACCTGGAAGACCTTTTGCTGTTTTGCATTATATGAATATTGAAGGCAATTGTGAGAGAGGTACTGAGGATATACGTAGCAGTGAGGGAGAAAATAACCCGCTTCCGTCAGGTGTCAGTGCAGAATGTACATTGTGAGGTGGTCAAAATAACTGGAACACAATAGATGTATAAACAAATAAACATATTTTCTGGTGTAAAACTAACTTGAAGTATCCAACCAACTGAAATTTTCATAACAAAAAGGTAAAAATTTTATTGTTTACTTAGTGTCTCTCATTGTTACAGAAACACATATATAGTGAGTAGTATGAAAGAAGTCCTGACTTCTAAAGGCAATTTAGGGCTTAAGAGGAGAATTCAGAATTGGACAGTGCACATGTGCTATATTTTGTAAGATGAGACGTGTACCGGTCTGAAGATGGCATGTTAGCTATTCCGTTGTTTGGGGAAATGACGGGTCACATGTGGGTGATGTGGATCAGCTATTACTAGCTATCCCTCTTTAATGTACGTTTTCATCATTTACAGAACTAATTTAAATGTATTGTAAAATAGGAAGATTAAAGTAATTGGTGTTACAGAAGCATTAAATGCATGTATGCACAGGACGTCTATGCATGTCCTTATTTGTTTGTAACATTTTCAGTTGGACATCATATGAAGTCCGTGAAAGGATTTAAAGGTCTCTCTATGTACAGTATGTCTGTTTGTAATTTTCATCCTCCAACGTTAAGTCATATCAGATGGTGAATGAATTGGATGAAATGATGCTCAAATGAGTCCAGGGACCATGGAGCTTAGAGTTACCTGACATTCGTCTTGAAAGATAACTGAAAACCCTGGAAAAAACCTTATCTAGGTAACTCACCCTCACCAAGATTCGAACTAAGGACCTCTTGAACGTGAGGCAAACATTCTACCACCACGCTAGGATTGGCAGAAGCACATGCATACATAGCAATTGTAGCCGATCTCCAAATTTGCTTGTAAATTAATTCCGGGAGGCAGGATCGCTCTTAATAGAGAATGAGGCTTAAATCCTCATGTACTTAGGCAGTAACATTTAGACACAATCAGCAAAATGTAGAATAGCTACCACAAAAATCTCTCAGGTACCTTGTACAAGAAACTAACATTTCAAACCTTTCAGTACAGAAACCAACAGAACTTTTAAAACTCAAATCATATAAGGTTACAGTTGTCTAGGATTTACTCAATGACCACTAGTCAGGTTAGTTTGTGTAACTGAAATATAAGAAATGTTGATAGAACAATCAATTCATGATTAATAATGTTCCATGACAAAGAATGATTTCATTTACATGGTCACTTTCCATCACAACACAATTGATAAAGGAAATATTGTTCATGAGTATCCCTTCAATGATACAAAAATCAGGGTATCATGCACAGTAAATGAATGCTGAATAACATGTGTCCAACTTATGCAGAAAGGTACAAAAATGATATACTGGTCCCATCTTTCCAGCAGCTAATGACATATAATGTCCATCTGGATACTTCCAGCAGGACTCTAGCACAATGGATTCAGCCGAAGTGTCATTAATGTACTGTAGGAATTCTTTAAACAATCATAATTAAGGTTTAAGTCCAACTTGGTCCTTTGATCTTACAATTTTGGTAATATGCAGCCAAAACTGCATAAAAGATTCTTTATCATGAATTTGCACTGTCATTTACTATCAGTTATCTGCGGCGCTATATAGACCACTATTTCATTACGTGTGGCAGAATGCTGACTGCGATATTCGTGAACCAGTGGACAACTTCAACAGTGTAATTGACGTGGTGTGCAAATATAAAATGTGTTCTACTTTTCTTCACTGTGCATTTTGTAGTCATCATATTGCTGAGAGCATTTTACTGAAAGTCCCCATTTACATTTTACTAAGATATCTGCATTATGTATGACACCTAGAACGTAGCTACAGTGATATATAGAGCATGATTGTAGAGTTTTACAGAAAAACACCAAACAGCACATTGAGAGGTACGTAATAGTCCTGTAACCAACCATTTATCTTTCATACAAATATGTTTGTCCCAGCCCAAATACTTTACTTGTTAGTTGAACATAAAGCATTGTTGAGACTTGAAATCAGATATTTGAAGATGGCATTATGAAAATTTGCAATGGAACTACATAAGACAAAATACTGTTAACAACATTGTTAACATATATGTGTAATAAAACGTATTAGTACTACCTGAGTAACTGTGTATAGAGTATACTTTAGCAGTTGAGAGACATGTAACACAACCATTGTTTGAGTCCGAATTATTAAATCTATTTAGTTAGTTTTCACAAATCAGAATCTGATGCATAACATGTTTTCGTTAAGGATAAACAGTGTTAAACAGTTAAGGATAAACAGTTTTCAGTGTTAAAAATACATACACGAGTAATAAACTGACACACAGTTGATGATATTACCTAACAATACGGATAGACAGCACTTCCGTGTCCTCAGTAGAGGGACTGAGACATCATGATCAAGAGAAGATTGTTACAGATCACACAGATAAAGTTTATATCATAAATAGAAACTGATGCCTTCCCTTCGCTATCAAAAGATACATTCTGCTTATGTCATCAAAGCTTAAGAAGGTTACACAATAAAATGGAGGAGCTAAGTGTACATATACAACATTTAAATTGTAATATGTTCGTAATTTGCTAACTGAGCACCAGATAACACAAGCAGAGTTAAAAATGTGAGTAACCATAGGTCCATATTATGTTCCAGAACTAGATTATATTATATAGATGCAAGTATATTTGTTAATAGTTCAATAAAGTTCACAATCATACATGATGCATCTTTAGGTGAAAAACACAATTTGAATGCAATTCACAAAAGTAGAATTTGGTACAAACTGATGTGTAACTTAAAGAAAGCACAGGACACTCTCATGTATTTATAAAGATATTGCAAAGATTTATATTAAAAATTATTACCCTTATTGTTGAATAAATATATTTTCTTTTAAGCTATCTTAAAAATAATTATAATAACTTTACAACAAAAGTTGCTGTGCATGACCACACTACAAGAAATGCAGGCAATCTCATAGACAACAAATAACTTAGAACTGTTCTAGAAGGAATGTTACTATTCCAAAATAAGAATTTACAACAATCTTGTACACTACTTAAAACTATTAGGTAAATCAAAAGTCTTCAAGAAAGTTTTGGTCATTCTTATATAGTTACTGCTCGTACAATATGGAGGAATTCTTTAACATTCCTTTCAGCATTTAAATTTGTAATACACACGACAGATGACATACGACTATGATTTGATGTTCTACTTTATTACTGACCTACTGTAATGTATGTTCTGAGGTAATCTTCAAATGTTGCTGATTCACTACTTTTCAGTGTTAAAACATAGAGTTAAAATAAAAACAAACTTATAGATGTCAGTGTAGTTGTGGTGGAGGGTATATTACTAGTAATAATGCATGTACCATAAATGAAAGACATGTTCAATGTCTCTCAGTTTTGTTCTCGGTACGACACGACAAACAGCGGACATTGTTTACATTAGAAATGGGAGATATCTATAGAACACGATTTGACACATTTATCGCACTCGTCTAGTCCAGAAGCGGTCAATATAAGGTCAAATAGAAGTTAATAACATTTATGAAATTACCTTAACAATTGGTAACTGTCTAAAATGTTATCACTTCGGAAACCTGCGACCAACGCACTCGTCATACTTATAAGGTTAACTTTCATAACAAAATTACGTTTTGAAGACTTAAAACCGTGTCATATGTAGGAATTACAGCTGCGAGAGCCCTTAGAATAACACAAAAGATACAAATTTCCAAATGACCATAAACCTATGATTTGTATTAGCTTTGCTCAAGGTTGGTAACCATCAAACAAACAAATGTCTTACCTGTGAAAATATAAGAACCTAATTCTTTTAAATCATGTTCTGCTATTTTGAAAGCAGAAAGTGTTCAATTTAATAACTACAGCTCATCGTCCTTTGAATCATTTATCTTCGGTGCGAACTATTTGATTTACTAGACAGTGTTATGATCAATTCGGCAGTTGTTTTAATTTATTCTGGGCATAACATGTTAAATTGCGATCTCAATGGGATTTTAACACAAGAAAGCAAGGGACACTGAGTAAAGAAGAAGAAAATATCGACAGTGTGAGGGAAAACGCATCAATAAGAACGGCCATTCAAATTTCTAATAATTTTGTTTGAGTGGTCTGATTCCAAAGCTGTACTTCAGGTTAGAATAATTACTGATGTTATATGTTTGGTAGTGGGGATAAAAGAGGCATGTTTTGATGTATGGTGGTGGTAGTTATAATTATTTATGTTGATTTGGTGAAGTTGTTTTGTGTATGAAGTGTTCAAATGAACAAAACAAACTGATTGTGTTAGCCTCATTGTCCTGAACGAGTTTCACAAATCTTGTTAGAACAAGTGTCTTGTAACATGTCCATGTTTCAGTGAATGTCGGAAGAATAAACTCTCAGTTTTATAATCAAAGTTTTCTTTCCATTGTAGCATAAAGCATTGTGTCTTATTTAACTCTGTCCGCATTGCCGTCTCTGGTAGAGTTGTAATGGTCTGGGCCACATGGATTACGTCATGAAGGTCAGGTACAACAGCTACTCTCGTAATTAGCAATTTTTTAGTGGATGTGCGAAAGGTAACAAACGTAGAATATCTTGTTTTCCCAGACGTGATATAACAGTACTTGGTAAAGGTGTACTTTAACGGTGTAGCAATATGGCGGTCGTGACTTAATGGCTCGAGCGTTGCCAACATCCTAAGCATGCTCTCGCAAAAAATACCAACACTACATAAGCAATCTAGCGATACTTATTGATGATAGTTGCACATTCGTGCATGTGAGTAGTTATTAAGCTTCTGGGGCATATCCACCAGTGATTTTGTCCTCTACTTATACCTCAATATGTGATATTTTTCGTAGGTGTCCTCACACAACAAACATTTACACTTCACATGTGGTTATGTACATTTTTCGGATTGCACACTTTAAAATACAAGCCATGTACTACCATTCTAGTTATGAGGTGCCTTAGTTGGTAGTGTGTGCCTTTCCAGTTCTGGTTGGTCATAGCTTCTGTGTAGTAAAAGTCTTTGCATATTTCTTCCCTTTTCTGTTGCAGACTTCCAATCGCTTAACTGCAGTTGTTTGTGGCCCATAGTATTAGGTGATATCCTATATCTTCTATGAGGAAGCTTTCTCCTGTTAGGACAAAACTAGCGATACTGTAATACATAAGGAAACTCAGACAGTGTAACATTGCTTACCCACTCGATCCTCAGCAGCTTCACGATAATAATGATAAAAAATTGGTTGTTTTTAGTATTATTGTTGTCATTATTGTTGCTATTTATTTATTAGGTATTACTTATTATATAAAAACTAAAGAACTGTAGGTCATAGGTTTCGAAATATTAAATATTTCTTGTAGTTAAAGATTTCCCTGTATTCGCATTTCAGTATTGTTAGTTTATAATAAGAAATAGAAAATTTGTTGGTATTTATTCTCTGTGTTCACATATTCCAGAGCTTTGCAGTTGGCAACAACTTGTTTCCATGACGTCATTCCATACCAACTTAACTGTATGGCATTAACGAGCACCTTTACGCCGTACTTTTATGTTAGGTTCCCTGGAATTCATGTTCCAAATTTGTTATTCAAAAACCTGCAACAGCAGTCCTACATATGACATGGTTTACTGTCTTCACAACGTCTGTTTGCTGGTTGTGTTACAGGTGTCTCAACTGCTAACATCTACTCAGGTAACATTAATATCCTTTAAATGCATATTATTTTCACTTTGTTGGTAACAGTGTTTTGTCTTATGTACTTATGGACTGATGTATATTGCAAATTTTCCCATTTCAAGTGTGAACAAAGCATTGTGTTTAGCTAAGTGCTTTAAACTAAAAATACGTAAATGACTAACTCAGACTTTGAGAACATAGTGATTCAGAGTAAACCACTAGGAACTGAAATTTGTATATTCGGCCCTGGATTGGGCTTAAATTGCTTAAATTGGGCTTAGGTTGCTTAGAGACTCAATCTTAAGTGTTCTGGTTCAGTATGTTATACTTAGAGACGTCCGTCCCTAATGATATATATTATAATGGTTCTGGTTTACATAAGGAGAGTTGAGACAACTTCGTCTATGGTTGTATGTAAGTGTTACGTTTCTACTGGCAACAGGAACGCTGTGACATAAATAGCTGATGCTAAATGTGACAATCTTAAATGCTCAATATATTGCCATTTGTAAATATACGGAACAAACATTTTTTCTTTTACTATTTGTTTGCTGCTTCATCCTATACTGTGATGCTCTACACAATATGTAAGGATTAAGCTGCCATTTATCGAATTTTGCATTTGCAATGTATATGTACCGCCATCAGACGACCTCTCGTTAATTGACCTTGAAGATCTGGTTTCCCAACTTTCAACACCATATCTAATAGTTGGAGACTTAAATGCCCATCACCCACTATGGGGCTCAACTCAGACATGTTCGAGAGGCCACCTCATTGCAAAATTCTTGGAGAGCAATAACTTGGTTCTCCTGAATTCCGGAGAGCCAACGTTCCTTTCAGACGCCTACAACACTTATTCGCACATCGATTTGGCAGTATGTTCATCCCAGTTAGCAGTTTCATTACAGTGGAATGTCATCTCTGATTTACACTCCAGCGACCACTTCCCATGTCTTCTTATTCTCTTAGCACACAATGTGTCTCCCTCACGTATCCCTAGATGGCGCTTTGATCGTGCCGACTGGAACCGTTACACCCAGTTGGCTGTCTTTGATTACAACGAGCACGATTCTGTGAATGATCTAGTCGATCAACTCACAGAGAAAATTCTTTCCGCTGCAGAACAGTCTATTCTACGTTCAGCTACCCAACGCGGTCGATTTCCTGTCCCATGGTGGAACAACAATTGCCGGAATGCGATTCGTACTCGTAGACGTGCTCTACGGGTGTTTCAATGACACCCTACCCTAAGTAATCTAATTGAGCACAAGAAAGCGCGTGCACAGTCTAGGCAAATAATTAAGGATAGCAAAAATATCTCATGGAACAACTTTGTATCATCTTTTAACAGATGTACACCTTCATCTGTTGCATGGGATAGGTTATGACGCGTGGCCGGAAAATCAACCCACTTGCCAATCGCTGGTCTGCAAACACCTGCAGGAGTTGTTGTTGATCCGTTTGACGTTTGCTAACACCTTCGGCTGTGCTTTCGCTCAGGTGTCTAGCTCAAGTAATTATGTTCCTGAGTTTATCTCAATTAAGACTCAGGTGGAATCTCAAGGTTTCGTGTTTAGTTCCAGAAACCTTGAACATTATAACCGCCTCTTCACCTTGGCAGAGTTAGAACATGCTCTTTCATCATCGCGATTGACAGCACCAGGACCGGATGGAATCCACGTTCAAATGTAACATCTCTCACCTGAAGGTAAGGCATTCCTGCTCAAGGTCTATAACCGTGTTTGGGTTGATGCCTCGTTTCCGGACAAATGGCGAGAAGCCACCATTATACCTATTATAGTGCCCCGCGTATTACACGTAACCCGTATAAGGGGTGGCAGATGGTAACCGCCGAGACATCCCTTATAGATTCCACCCTTAAACGTGGGATCGACTTTTTATGGCTTCTTAATAAAACTATCATATTTTATGTAGTATTCAGAGTTTTGTGAGAATATTAGCAGATGCTGATTCACATCCACATGCCGCTTGCAAGATGCTGCGGTTTGGGAAACTTAGCTAAGCTGGACTACGTGACAGGATGTATTAACCTTTGTCTGGATAAAATGACGACAACAAGGCGTTGTCTCACAGGATCTATAAAAGCTTCCAGAACCTTAACTCGGGGCTTCTTTTGTGACCAAGTGCTAGACGACTCCATGTCGCCCCGGAGACGCCATGAGGTTCCTGATCATCCTAAACATGATAAGTGAGTAAAGGTTAATTACTTCTGCTCTAGTACTGCCAAAGCAAGTCATGTCAATTTCAAGTTAAATTCCAAGATTCAGTTCGGGTCACATAAGATGTCAGAAAGGGCTGTGAAATTATAATCTGCAATACTCTTCAAGTTTTAGTACATAAGTTTTCATTAGTTGTTTGGTGTCGGGAATAGACATTATGTCATTTTTTTATTTTGTAAATCATATATATATTATTAAATAAATATTAGTATTAGTCAAATCATTTGTTTTAAAACCACCTAGTTTCCTCCAGGTGCACGCACTGTTATAGATTGGTGGCAGCAGTGGGATTCACTATTCAGGTGGGGTACAACCGTTCAAGTGGGATTAATTTATCTAAGTTCAATTTGTTATTAAGTCATTCGGGATTTGTTGTAAGATATTCGCTTATGTACCTAATCCGTCTGAATAGGAATTCCAAGGAATTCACGAACTCTAAGAATGAATTTAATTTTGAACTAGGTGGAATTTTTGAGTATGTTTAGGTGTATTTTTCGGTGCGAGCAAAAGATTAAACCTGTAACGTTTACAATTTTTTATGTACATGTGGTTGCCACAACGAGTGCTTTAGCATTGAGACACTCTGACGAGTATGCTTTTACTTTAATCACAAACTTTTTAAGAAATACACTAAGTTCGATTTGTCTTTGTTGGAAAAGCATAGAAGTAAGTTCACGGGTCTGATTACTGACTCTCGTATTGAAATAGCTATTAAGGGTAAGCTTAGAGGATTTCCTTGCCCTTCGTATAAGATATATACTCATCACAACGGGCATGGGACGGTGACGTTTGACGTGGAGACACATGTCTTGAAGCGCCATATTGACCCAGGCTGTGAATACAAAGAGCTAGAAATTGAAAGAACTGACTTCCTGTATGACTATACCTCGGGCGAAGTGCTGCTACAGCAAAAGGTAGGAACACCGGAAGGGAAAAGGGTGTCCAGGTTTCCTAAGAGTGGTGGCGTTGCCACGGAGCTACATAGGTCCATAAAATAAACCTATTCAGGATCTCATTCTAGATTTAATTTGCCAGCGCGGTTTACAGTTTGCAGGCTTCAATTATTCTACTATTGACGATTTGTTAAATTTTGCTAAGATATAAATTTTTCAAGGCTGAATTGTCCAGTTATTGATGAAATTGTGAAAGGTTGCCAATTGATAAATTCGAGGTTGAATAATCCAATTTATTCTAAATTTTGACGAACTTTCTTCTTCATTGGGGTCCGCAGCTAGCTCGTGGCCCCGGAAGCGGGTGTTCGGCACGCATCCGTGCCGCCACCGTCGCCGCCGCCGCCCGCAGGGCTCGCCTGCGTTGGTCTTCTAGTGCCTGCAAGGCTTCTTGTAGGGGAAGACCTGCGGCCCTCTGTAGTCGGGGGTCCTGAAACATAATACAAGGGGGAAATTAACATTTGAAAGATGGAAGAAAAGATAAGGGACCTTGAGGAAAAGTTGGCACGCCTCACAGCTGCCAAGATCAAGGACGTTAGTATTGCCAATGTTATCAAAGAATATACTGGGGATCCAAAGGGAAGGCCTGTTAAGGATTTTATAAGTAATATCGAGCAAATGGCTGTAGTAGGAAACTGGACGAAGGTAGTTCAACTTAACATAGCTCGTGCAAAATTGGCAGGCACGGCTTTACAATTTTTTAGAGGCAGGTCTGATTTAAAGGGAGCCGAGGTTACATGGGAGGAATTCAAAAAGGCACTTATTGAGCGGTTCACTGATAAGCTGCCCGCTCAGTATCACTACACTGCGTTACAAGACGCCACACAAAAGGCTGACGAGAGCGTAGAGGTATTCGCGGATAGATGCAGGCATTTGTGTCACAAGACTGTCAAAATTGTAGATGATGCAGTGGTGCAAAGAACCCTTAATGAGGAGGCAGAGCGAAGACTGTTAGCAGCATTCATGAACGGTCTGAGGGGAGTCATAGGACAGCGGGTCAGGTTTCAGATGCCTAGCACTTTCACCGCAGCTATCAGAATAGCAACAACAGTAGAAAATGCGGAAAAACAAAGGGGTAATGCCGGCAGTAGTTCACATAGTGGTACGCATGAGAAAAAAGTATTTATGTTGTTTTCGAATTAAACATGTTTTAATTGTAACAAAAAGGGACATATGGCTAGTGAATGTCGAAGTAAGCCAAAAGCTTTGTATAACCCTAGTCGGGGACAGGCTGCCGGGCAAGGACAAGGTCAAAGGAGAGATAATGCTACTCACCCCAGGCAGATTTCAGCAGGCGGAAACCCTAACCGCAGACAGGTTACTTTCACTAGTGGAGATAGCAACAGATATTTTAAATGTAACATGCCGGGTCATATTTCAAAATATTGTACATGGCAACGACCCCAGGGAAACGGGACAGGTTCGTTGAAGAACGGGAGTTCGACGGCCACAGGACAAAATCGCTTCCCGTCTTCACCTATGACACAAAATTCAAGGAGATCTTATTAAAAGTAAGAATAGGGGGCGACACACCGACCTACATGTTGGTAGATACAGGGGTGAGTTTTACAGCCATTAAGTATGGTGTAATAGAGGGAGGAAAAATGGAGAGGCCGAAGTTTACAGGAATTAGTGTTACAGGTGCACAATTTAAGATTTTAGGTGAACAAAAGTTATGGTTCACAATAGGATGTATTCCCGAATTAATATGCCATGAGTTTTGTGTAGTGCCCCTAAAATTCAAAAAGTATGATGGCATATTAGGTATGGATTTTTTGGATTATGTAGAAGCAGTTATTGATATACGTCATGGGAAGTTAGACACAAAATACGGTACAGTTAACCTTATATCACAAGTAGATCAGGGACTTGGGCCGCGATTGGAACTGATCAATCCACTGACGGTTTCCAGTCGCATGATGAGAAAAGGTCAGATGGAAGATAACGAAATAAGTTTAGATATTCAAGACGTGGACCCTAGAAGAGACCAAGGGAACGAAAACAACGAGTGGAAATGGGACATGTTACTGGCCGAAAATATTGTGATTTCACCCCAGACGGAAAACCAGGTACTCACTCGTTTGCACCGAGTTGCAAAAGGAACTTTTCCCCTTGAAGTATATGTAGCGCCTGTAGAAATTGACGTAAATAAATTTTACATAGCGAGGGTTGTGTCCAAAGTAGTCACGGTAGATGACGAAAATGAAATAGTTTGGCTGAAACGAAGTAATGATAAATTATGTAAAGATGCTAAGTATTGTGTAATGAAGGTTTTGAACATGAGTTTAGAGAGCATACCGCTAAAGAAAGGTACAGAATTAGGCAAAGCCACAGAGTACAATGATTTTATGAGGAGTTATAGTGCACCATACAATAGTTGTAAGGACGTGGAAGTAGCCATGTGTAAAGTATGTAGGACATTTTACACACAATATGAGCATCCTCAATTGGCAACAAGTTGGGAACCTGCAGTCCGAAGATCGAGACATGGTGATCTCGATAGAGAGTGGGGCGCGGTTATGCCGGATATGCAGAAGGAGTTTGGTGAAGTGTCAAACTCAGCGGGCAATTATCACACCTCTGGAGGAAGGATGGAAGGGGGATGGCAACCCAGTTTTCAACTGGGAGGTCAAAAAGGGCGGCAGCTCGTCTCCCCAGGGCTAGAAAAACGCTGGCCAGCGTCTGATATTTCGCAAGTAGGCAGATATCAGCAGCCCATTAAGGCGATCACCGAAGAAGGAGAACCTGATCAGATCCGGAATGACAGGGGAACCAGGTATCACGGAAAGGGTGAGTACCTGAGGGGAAAAGGAGGAGAGGTAAGCCCCGTGCGCCAAAAGTCCGATGTACAGGCAGTCGGCAGATTTATGGGAGTCATGAACCCAGGAGCAAGATATGAAGTAGGAAATTGTGTGTTGTGCGATAAGGAAATAGATACTTTTAGCGATGTACGGATGTTGAGAGTTACGAAACCAAGGTTAAGAGAAAAATGGGAAAATGCAGAGTTTCGGCAAACTGCGAAAATAGATGAAGTTTACAAAGTGATAAATGGCAAACTGAAGCATCTCGCGTCAAGAGAGAGATATTATGGTTAAAGTCCTCTACGATTTTATCCCGTTGTATTCAGATGAACCCTCAGGAGAATTACCGTGTACGACGGTAGTCGAACATGAGATAGATACAGGAGATGCCAAACCCATTAGACTTAGGCCATATAGAGTGCCGTTCGCGCTTAAAGACGAGTTAAAGAAACAAATACAGGAGATGTTAGAGAAAAAGATTATAGAACACACAAAATCAGATTGGGCAAGTCCATGTCTGTTTGTTCCTAAAAAGGCAGTAAATGGGGTAGTTAAATACAGATTGTGTTGATTATAGACGTTTAAATGCAGTAACCAAAGTGCCAACATGGCCGATGCCAGATATAAGGGAAAATTTGTCAATGTTGTCTGGAAATGCATATTTCTCAATTGTTGACATAGACTCTGCTTATCACGCTATCAAAGTGAAGGAGTCAGATAGACACAAAACTGCGTTCATTTCACCTCAAGGATCTTTTCAATATATACGACTTCCGTACGGCCTAGTTTCGGCCCCAATGACGTGGTCGAAAGCAATTGATCTGATATTGGGAAATCTTAAAGGGCTAACATGTTTGGTGTACATGGATGATATACTTGTAGTCGGTAGAGATATAGAAGAACATGCATATAACTTAAGACAAGTATTCAAAAAACTACAAGAAGCCAATTTGAAACCAGGGTTAGACAAGTGTCAGTTCGCTCAAAGAGAGGTAATTTACGTTGGTCATACTGTAAGTGCGCAAGGTATAAAACCCGACTATTCAAAGGTTGAGGCGATTAAAAGGTTGGCAAGACCGAGCACTGTGAAGCAAGTAAGATCTTTTCTGGGAGCTATAGGTTATTATAGAGCATTTATCCCGGAATTTTCCACTATAAGTAAACCGTTAACTCAGTTGACGAAAAAGAATCAGAAGTATATTTGGACGGAAGAGGCAGAACAAGCATTTATTACACTTAAAAACACCCTTACACAACATACCCTGCTAGCGCATCCTGATTTCTCAAAACCATTTGTGTTGGCGTGTGATGCGTCAAACGTAGGAATTTCGGCTGTGCTAAGTCAAATTTCAGACGGTCTGGATAAGCCTTTAGGTTTTGTAAGTAGACTGCTTAATGCCGCCGAACAAAATTATACAACGACCGAAAAGGAATTGCTTAGTGTCGTGTTTGGCGTAAAGAAATTTAGAATTTTCCTCTTCGGGCATAAATTTACTATTTACACAGATCATAAAGCGCTTACATGGTTACTCACTACAAAGAACCCTCTGAGCACGAGACTGACAAGGTGGATGTTAGCTTTGAGCGAGTATGACTTTACAGTTAATCACAGTCCAGGTAAAGCAAATGTCATACCTGATGCTCTGTCCCGACTGGAGAGACGGGCCGAGTGTCCGATAGCTCCCCTTGCTGTGGCTCAGGTGCAGGAGGAGGAGACGGCAGAGGAGTCTGGCTTGCGCTTGACATCTTCTCCTTCCTCTTCTTTGTCTTCGAATAAGGAACTGAAAGAACACCAAAATTTAGACGAATATTGTCAACAATTAACAACAGAATATCATTCAGGTCTAAATAACGAAGTGTTTTTAGATACAGACGGTGTACTGTATGCAGGGTGCAACCAAAATCCTAAAGTAATTGTACCAAAGGCTATGGTAAACAAGGTAATCGCAATGCATCACGACACGACTTATAGTGCACACCAAGGTATGAAAAGAACTCAAGCAGTAATTGAAAAAAGATATTTTTGGCCGTCATTAAGAGAAGACGTTAGATGTTATGTTCAAAGATGTGAAATATGTGCAAGAAGGAAGGTAACTGGAAAACCTGTTGCGCCATTAGGTATTTTGGAAACTGCTACTAGACCATTTCAGGTAATTTCCATTGACATTACAGGACCATTAAGTGTTACGAAGACTGGAAACAGGTACCTTCTCACTTCAATCGATCATTTCACTAAGTATCCGGTAGCGATACCTATTCCTGATCAAACTGCCAACACGGTGGCTAGGGCCTTGGTGACTGAAGTCTACTGTAGATATGGATCACCCGAGAAAATCTTAACAGACCAAGGGACAAATTTCCAGTCCGCTCTTTTCACAGAAATTTGTAAGCTATTTCGTGTAAAGCACGTGAGTAGTGGTCCGTTTCACCCACAATCAAATTCTGCGATTGAAAGGTACCACAGATACCTTAATGACTCATTGTCCATGATATTAACTGAACACGGTGATGAGTGGGACCGAATGGTGCCATTTACTTTAATGGCATATCGAGCTGCGCCACACACAGTCACGACATACAGTCCATTTTCTTTACTATACGCTACAGAAATGCAATTACCAATGATGTTTGAACTCGAGCCCAGGACTCATAATGCTGAAAGTGGAAGTGCCGAGGAACATATTGAAACTTTAAAACAAAGATTAAGCGAGGCATATAATAACACATATCATCACATTTTAGAAATTAAATTCAAGCAAAAGCAAAAATATGATAGAAAAACAACTAGTATAGAATTCGAAGTAGGAGATTATGTATATCTAGACAAGAAAGCAAATAGAAAATTAGCTGCATGATACGGAGGTCCGTATCGTACTATAGAGAAACTTACCCCTGTAAACTAATAACTGCAACTGGAAAGAGGTTGCAGTACTTGCGTGCATATAAACAGACTTAAGAAGTGTTACGCGAGTGAGAGGCCGGAAACAGAGGTCGAGTCGGATGTGTGGCCGGAAGTGATAACTGGCTCGCCTTTTATTGCAGCTCCAAGGACCGAAGAAAATGAAAATGTTGTAGAACATTTAACTAGCGATCATAATAACGAAAGTGAAGATGAATTCAATATATCACAGGTAGATGCTGAACGTAGGGATCCCACGTGGAAACATAAGGGAATTAGAACTAGAACTCAGGCAGACGAATTACCTGATTCTCCATGGAATTTGAGGTCACGAGCTCGAGCCCGGGAGGGGACATCGAGTAGTAGGAAGCAACAAGAGTCAGTAACCAGTGAAAGTATTAGACTTAATGCAAGGAATACTAACAATGAGTCAGAGACTACAAGAGAAGTAACAGTGTACTACCCAAGAGGGTATGTGTCTAATTCGTGTTAATTTCTGATTTTTTCAGGTTACTCTTTGGCTAACCATGGTATCTTACGAGACCCATTAGATGTCTTGCCCGAAGGACCTCTTATGACCAAGGGGGTTATCTTCGCCTATCAAGAGACAATCTTAGTCACAGGCAGTCGATGGACTATCAGTATCGACGTGCCAGTCCAGCATTATGCAAACGCTATAACTCAAATGAAAAACATTTTTCAAAAATTAGATGAAGAGAAATCGCACGATACAGGGCGTTTGATAGATTGGGAAGAAATCGAAAAACTTAAGAAAATATTCACTTTGCTACAAAATGAGATGGAAAATATTGAACAATACCTACCTGCCAGGGACACTAGAAGAAAACGCGGAGCTATCGATGTAGGGGTTCAGTCTTAAAAGTCATGTTTGGTACTCCCGATAGGGCAGAGATTAATAAGGTCCATAAACAAATTGCTAAATACGCGACCACAACCAGCAAATTGGTACACGTGGCCGAAGATCAGCTCACTTATATCAAGGAGTTGGATGAGAGACTACCCATAACGCACAAAGATTAAAGAGATTTACCGATGAGCTAGTAACCGAAATCAGACAAATCGCTGGTAGGGGAGAGGTTATAGAAAATGATGTAGTTGAATTTAAAACATGGGTGGCCAATAATTTAAGATATCGTCGGCTATTAGGGAACTGTCTTTATTTATGATCAATTTGCAACAGCAGCTAATTCAATTGCAAGAGGAGTTAGATGTGATTGCCACGGGGAGGCTTAGTGCTGCTATCATGCCACCTCGGAATCTGTCCCAGATCCTCCAAACTGTAGGGCTTAGATTACCTTTGGGAACTTCTCTTCTAGCAGGAGCCGAGCTGTCAGATATGCACACATATTATAAATTATGCGATGTCATAGCTTATTCAGTGCCAGCAGCAATCAGGATTTTAATAAAAGTACCTTTGAAGGGGGCTGATCGTACTCTTGACTTATACAGGGTGTTACCGTTACCAACGAGGCTAGAGGAGTTAGACAAATATATCACTATACATACATCAGTACCTTATTTGGCAGTATCTAATGATAGACAGAAGTACGCCTTACTCACCGACTCCCATCTCAACCAATGTAAATCCGGAACCATATCCGTATGCCCTGCGGAATTTGCCCTCTACTCCTCTGCCTCCCCCACATGTATTTCCTCTTCATTCTATGGGCAAGAAGAAAATGTACATACCTTGTGTAAACGAGTAATCCTGAAACCTAACTTCCCTCCTGTCTGGTATCATGTGAAGTCACAAAAGAGAAATTATTGGGTCTACTCACTGTCAAAACCATTAAAGATTGCTAAGACATGCTCTGGTTGCAAGACACATTTCAGGCCATTGGTTCTACATGCAACCGGGTTGCTGACAGACGACCTTGACTGTCATTACCATTCGGACACGATGACACTCCTTCCTGCCATCGTCGGAGAGACACAGCTCAACTTGGACGAGGAGGCTATCGTCGTTCCCGACATTGGTAGCCTACTGTCGCCGGCGGAGAGCCGTAACCTGTCAACTCCTGTTCGACACCCTTTGGATTTAAAGAAACTGGAAGACATCCAGACCGAACTCCGCATCGACGACAAACCGCCACAAGTGTCGCTTCAACATCTCACCAATAGCGTGCGTGAGGCACGCGAGTCGCTGAACCATCAGCCCCAGACGTCCGCGCAGCTTTGGACAGGCGCAGGAGTACTACTGGCAGTAATGGGTGTGGTAATGGTGCTAGGACTTACCAAAAAGCACTGGTACAGACGCCTACAACTTCGAGGAAAATGGTTTCCCCGCCAACACCCGACGCGAGCACAAGACGCCAAGGACGTGGAGGAAGGACATCAGCTCATGAGAAATGCTGGAACCGCCGATTCGAAGCCACAAGAGGAAACCACAATTGCGGAAGCTAATATTTGTTTCGCAACAACAAGCTCATTGTATTAATTTGGGCGATAAACGAAGGAAAGAGAAACACCGATAACAAAGTACACTTATGATCAAAATTATTGTAACACCTCACACGATCTACACATGCATTTCTATGTCAACTTGCCCCTGAAAATCCAACCTCTGCGGTCCTCGTCCCGAGGGGTGGGCAACAGGAAGTAGGGGACTGACTGATGGGGTGATGTACGGTGGGGACTTGGTGTACCCCAGGACCGCTACGGCTGCCGAGAAGGCCCATCAGTAACCCCGAAAACTGGCAGAAGAGGCTCTGGTATTTTTCCCCAGGGACCTACTACGGTAGGTACGCGTTTGGCGATCCCGTGGTCCCTAGCCACTCACCATCATTTCATCCCCTTCACCTCCATCAACTGTGCCACGCACTGCTACTGCTTGTCAGTAAGCATCACACTCTTCCTCTTCTAGTTTTTATTATTATTATTAGCACGTAAGGTCTTAGGTTTATAACTCCTGTCTCACCAGCAGGGATCTCTCCTATCTCCGTGGTTCTGTCCCACGGTTTTCAGCGCGGCTTCCGACATGTGTGCTCTCCGGAGGTCTCAAAAGTGAAGGTTGAGCGGACCCTTCGCACTGCCCCTATGTGTAGCCTTAGGTGTGGAGCCCGTCCACACCGTCAAATACACCCACGTAGCTCCTTGAGGGCCCGGTCTGTGGTAATCTCCCGACAGCCGCGTTTTGCCGTTGGGTTAGTATCACAGACCGGACGTGTTACCGCTGACGGAACCCCGGTGTAATCAACCACAAGTCCCCTGAATCCGCGTGTGCCCTTTATGCGCAGCGCGGCCTAAAGTGGGGAGCCACAGGCGGTTATTCCTGTGGTAGGGGCATAAAGCCGGGGTGTGCGTGGAGAACGGTTTACCCATACGGGCAAGCAGTGGATTTTGAAGGGTAGCTTTTCTGAAGTACAAATGAGATCGGTCATGGGTGGGGTCCCCATGACAGCACAGACCGTGAAGATTCGGTGTCTTTCTTTTTTAACCCCCGGATGGCAGGCTGACGCCGACGGTTCCGGATGGGGGTCAATATCATCATGTCTCCGCTCAAAACCTCTTTCACCGACCCTTTTCTAGTAATGACCTTGGCTTGTGATGGCAAAACGTTTAAAGATATAAGTCCGTTCTACATAAAGCGAGAATTAGATAAGATCAGTGGCCCTGTAAAGAATGCGACGCGCCTCCGAGACGTCACCTTACTATTGGAGAGCTCAAATGCAGAACAATCGCGCAAACTGCAAAAGGCGACTTTGTTGGGCTCCTACCCGATTCGGGTAGCCCCACACAAAACCCTTAACACCTGCAGGGGAGTAGTCACCACCTCCAGCCTAGATGGCCTTGCGAATGAGGAAATAGTAAGTTGCCTCTCCGATCAACTCGTTTGTCAGGCGTACCCGCTAACTCGAAAACAAGATGGCAAGGAGTACCCGCTACGTACGGTTTTTCTCACTTTCGCCGGGACTAAGCTACCCGAGTACATCTATTGCGGCTATGAACGTGCTAGCGTCCGCCAGTATGTCCCGAACCCCATGCGCTGTTTCCAATGTCAGCGGTTCGGACATACTAAGGTGACATGTACCAACCCTGCTCTTTGTGAGCAATGTGGCCTACCGAAGCACGACGATCCAAACTGCAGTCGAACACCTTGCTGCGTGAACTGTGGCGGTAGTCATCCCTCCAGCTCGCGACAGTGCCCTAGATTCATGGACGAAAAGAGCATTCAGGAGCTACGTGTAAAGGAACGCCTGACTTTTCCAGAGGCACGACGGCGCTTTGAGCAACTAAAGCCTGCTACTACTACTGGATATGCATCAGCAGCTCGCCATACTCCCAACACCACTGTTGCTATTCAACACGTCTCTGTCGCCCACGCCTCCACGCAGACTGACTTTCTAGCCGTTAAACCCACATCTCAGACTGCTTGTATATCCACCAGCACAGCCTCCGTTTCAGCCGTACAGTCTCCAGCCATCAAGCCATCACCGAGTAACAACAATCCAGTAGTAAATGTGAAAAACCGATCCCGGCCACAACATAGATCGCGAAGTCGCTCGTCTTCTATTAGATCCCGGTCTCGTTCTACGAGCCGTAGGAGTTCTGACTCCCGAACATCAGCGGAGTCACAGGACGCTAACGATTTTCGAATCGTAGGGCCCAAATCAGCCAAGGTCAAGAAAAAAGTCAAGACAGGCCATTAAATTACTCTAAATGGAAATAATCCAGTGGAATGTCAATGGTTTTCGAGCTCGTGCTCAAGACCAACATTTAGTTTCTCAACGGTCACCATCAATTATTTGTCTCCAGGAAACCCACTTACATCTCAATCACTCGTTACACCTTCACTCTTTCTCTGCATTTAGAAGCGACTCTCTTGCAGGTATGCGTGCAAGCGGTGGCGTTGCTACCTTAGTGGCGCCTAACATCTCAGCCGCCCACGTTCCTCTCACCACACCATTGCAAGCTGTGGCCGTCCGACTACAGCTGGAGAGCATCAGTTTTACCCTCTGCAACATGTACCTGCCGCCGCTCAGTATAGTTCCAGAGCGTGATCTTCAAGGTCTGTTGGCTCAGCTCCCCTCACCACTACTCCTTGTGGGAGATTTCAGTGCCAAGCACACGCTCTGGGGATCAGACGCTGATGACGCCCGTGGATGCCTCCTCTTGGACGTCTTCGATAAGTCTGACCTGCTTCTGCTAAATACTGGTGACCCGACATTCCTATCATCCGCTTATGGTACACATTCCGTACTAGACCTTTCTTTCTGCAGTCCGTCATTAATACCACTACTTGAGTGGTCAGTACTCTCCGACCTCTTTGGCAGTGATCATTACCCCATTAACATTCATTTTTCTGGCCGGCAATGTGTACCTTCTCGACATCCTCGCTGGATTATTTTCAAAGCTAATTGGGGAAAATTCCATTCCCTGATAAACCTTATCGATGATGGTTTCGACACCATCGATGAAATGGTCGAATACTTTACTTGTTCGATCCTGCTCGCAGCAGAATCCAGCATTCCTCGAGGTTCACCTACACCACGACATATCCCTGTACCGTGGTGGTCCCAGGAATGCAGTTTGGCTGTCAAAGAAAGCAAACGTGCTTTGCGCATTTTTCAGCGGCACCCGACGGAAAGGAACTTCATCGCCTTCAAACGTTCTCGCGCTAGGGCACGCTTTATACTGCGCAACGCAAAACGTAAATCTTGGGAAGCCTATGTCTCTTCCCTTTCCCGGCGCAGTTCTACCCAACAAGTATGGTCAGCTGTTCGGCGGATGTATGGCAAATATCGCCGGACGGTAATTCCCGGCCTTGCCATCAACGGTTCCATGTGCACCACCGAGCAGGACATAGCGGAAGCCCTAGCTACCACATTTGCTGCCACGAGCCAAACTGCCCGCTATGACGCTCTCTTCCTGCCCATTAAGGAAAAGGCGGAGCGGGTACCACTTAATTTTAATAGTGACTGCACCGAGCCGTACAACCAACCTTTTACCGCAGCCGAGCTCGCCCATTCTCTGGCGTTAGCAAAGGATTCTTCTCTAGGTCCCGATGACGTACACCGACAGATGCTGCTACATCTTCCATCTGAGGCACTATGTTTCCTTTTAAACATCTATAACCGCATTTGGCATGAGCAGGTTTTCCCTTCCTCCTGGCGAGAGGGTATTGTCATCCCCATCCCTCGACCCGGAAAGGACCGCACGCTACCATCTAGCTACCACCCCATTTGCCTGACGAGTGTCATCTATAAGACCTTCGAGCGGATGATAAACGCTCGGTTAAATTGGTGGCTAGAAAAACATAACCATCTGTCCAACTTGCAATGCAGTTTTCGTCGCCATCGCTCAAGTGTCGATAACCTAACACGCCTTGAGGGGTATATTTCCGATGCGTTTCTACTGAAACAGCACGCCGTCGGCGTGTTCCTCGACCTGGAGAAGGCTTATGACACCACCTGGCGGTACGGCATACTCCGTAACCTACATGATTACGGTATGCGTGGTCATCTACCCGAATTCCTATGCAACTTCTTAAAACTTCGCCGTTTTCGGGTTTGCATAGGAAACACGATGTCACGGGAGCGGATACAGGAGAGCGGCGTACCTCAAGGTTCAATTTTGAGCGTCACCCTTTTTGCCGTAGCGATTAACGGCATCACTAGTGCCGTTAGAAGTGGAATTCCATCATCCCTCTATATTGACGACTTCGCAGTCTATTATAGGTCTGCCAAACATAGATCACATTGAGCGCCAACTGCAGCTGACCATTACCCAGCTAGCAGCTTTGGCGCTTCAAACCGGCTTCCGTTTTTCAGCTGCGAAGACGCAGTGTATCCACTTTCACCGCCTACGAGGTATTCACCCGCCTCCTGATCTTCATTTGAACGGCACACCCCTGCCATTTGTCTCACACCTGAAGTTCTTGGGCCTCTACTTGGACCGACAACTCAATTGGGAGCACCACATTCGTCACCTTCGAGCCTCTTGCGATCGTTCTCTTCGGGTGCTGAAGGTATTATCTGGAGCATCTTGGGGGGGGGGGCGATCGCACGGTAATGTTGAGGCTGTATCGCTCTCTGATTCGGTCCAAGCTAGACTACGGCAGTTTTATTTATGGCGCAGCGAGCGCCTCTAAACTTCGCCTTTTAGACACCGTGCATCATACTGGCATCCGCCTTGCCACAGGAGCTTTCCGCACCAATCGAGTCGACTGCCTGTATGCAGACTTAGGCGAACCTCCACTCCATATTCGTCGCTCGCTGTTACTCTGCTCATACATCTCGAAGTTGGCAAGTTATCCCAATTGTCCTTGTTTTAAACCAGTTCTGGGTCCAGATTTAGTCCACCGTTATATGCGCCCTGGTTCTCGGACACGCCCCGTGGGAATAAGATTTCGGGATCTCCTACATCCGCATAGCCTCCGAATGCCTCGCGTGGAGAGGTCGTCCATCTGCCCTTATCCTGCATGGCAGCTCAATCGTGCGCGGTTCGATCTCGCTCTTTCAAGCAACTCTAGACTCGCTACTCTATATTCGGTGTTCCAACAACTTTTTGCCGAACTAATGGGCCGCTACCCTAACTATGTTCCGGTCTTTACAGACGGTTCTCAGTTAGGTAGCACTACGGGTACTAACGGTGAGGCTCATAAATTCCGCCTTCTGAACTCCACTTCAGTTTTCTCTGCAGAGCTGTATGCCATTCTCTATTTGCTCCTTTTTATTTCCAAGTTAGTTCCTGGCTCTTATATCGTCTGCACTGACTCTCTAAGTGCTCTTCAGGTCTTGCAACAGCACACTGCCGCTCACACCCTTGTCTTAAAAATACAGACCCAGATCTCGCAAATGCTCAGTCGCGGATACAATTTTGTTTTTACTTGGACCCCAGGCCATGTGGGGATTTCCGGGAACGAAGAGGCGGACGCGGCTGCCATGTCCGCTTACCGTTTGCCCCGGAGTTTAACAACTACGATGCCATACCAGGAAGTGCAACGTTTTTTCCGCCATCTCCTATCTACTTGGCAGCAATCCTGGACAGCTTTAGAAGGCACAAAACTCCGGGGTATAAAGGAGAGCGTACAACCCTGGCCAACTTCCTGCAGGGATAACCGGCGAGCCGAGGTGATACTCACCCGGCTGAGAATTGGGCGCACACGAGCGACTCATGGTCATTTGTTAAGAGGGGAACCGGCCCCAGTGTGTGCTCCATGTACAGTACGCCTCACTGTGCGGCACGTATTACTCAAGTGCCCGCAGAACTTCCGCGTTCGCCAGTCAGTAGGCTTGGGGACTAACTTGCACGGTGTTTTAGGTGACGACCCAGTGGCCGTGGATAAGGCACTGCGGTTTGTTTTTAAAATCGGTTTTAATAAACAAGTCTGAATTGTATTTTATACTTATTAATTTTAGAGCTTTGAAATTACTAGGACTGGGATGAGTTTTTATGTACTTTTAATAGTTGAGTGTTTCTATTTTATTTTACATTTTTAGCTTAATTCGTGTAGCTTTTAGGTTTTAATGTTGACTTCGGGCCCAAATGACCTTGTTGTCGACGGGCCCTAAAACACCACACACTCACTCACTCCTATGCTTTTACTAATTCTAAAGTTGCATGTATCTCCTAGGATGATAGGAGAATATTGTTTAGCTTCATGTATGCTTTAAGCATTTTATACTTCATTATTTTAGAAAGCTCTGTCAGTAGTGATATTAGCCTATTATTGGAAGTCAGCAAAGAGGTTCAATACTTGTTTTTCTTAATATTCCTGGCAAATGAACATGAATCATATATGGCTAAGTCTTTATGCTCCGGTAAAATAAAGGCTGAATCATCTAAAACTTGCACGTCCAATATTTCTGAAATGGACACTGTTATTGGTATGCAGTTTTCACAGTGTTTGGTAGTCAGGGGCTCATAGTTTTAGCCTATAAATAGAATTTAATAACACTTAGAAGGTGTATTTTTATAGCAAACATACACCTTTTAAAATAGAGCAATACCTAATGACATAAAAGATCAAAAGTATGCCAACAGTGACAATTATGTGTTCCATTCAACCTGCTTAGTTGCTAGATATGATTTTGTTATGGTTTGTTTACAGATGTTTGCAGTTCATTTGTACATTGCCACATTCTAGTCAGTGATAGTTCAAGCAGTAGGTTGTGAATGAAGATAGGATTTACCAATGCATAAGAAGCTGAAATGCCCATGGGGTATGGAGAGAGTAGAAGAATGTAGTTTGTTCTCGTATGGTGTGTTTCTTTTTTTTCATTCCAAAGGACCCGTCTGTTAAGCTCCGAATAAGGTCCAGCCTTAAGGCTTATGGTGTATAGGGAAAGATATCCCAATATGTGTCAACCATCTCTGCATTTATTTATTAACCTCTTCAAACAGTTACACGAAAGGGCTTGTGTAACACCAGGAAAACATAAGAGAAAGAAACAGGAGACTGAAGATGTAGGAGAAATGAATGTTCTGGCTGCTGTTAGAGTAGATTCACAAATAAGTTGCCACACAATCAAACGTGGGAGTGGAATGAGTCAGGCAAGTGTACTTTGTATTCTCCATCACAAAAGGTTCCATTCCTATCACATCTCTCTCCATCAAGAGCTGCATAGAAACAATATTGAGAATTGTATTAACTCCTGAGCATTGTTAGAATGTTCACATTCCTGGTGTCATGGTGATGGCAAATACTAGTCAACCCATTGCACTATCTTAAAAGTTGTCATGGAAGAAGGGAAAAATGCAATATTTGAGCACAGTCACTGATGAGGAAGTAGCTTTTATCTTTCTGTATGTTGTATTGTTGTGAAACCATTTGATTTCCTAAGATCTAGATGATTTTACTTGAGTTCGTGTAATTTTATTTTCTAGAACATTTAATTTGTGAATGGAAGGTTGCAAACGCAGTGTAAAGTCAGGTTCAGTTGAGTTGCTAGTTATGATTGTACCAGTGAGTATCAGAGTTGTTAAGATTCAGTTGGCTGTAGCAGTTGTGTTGTTAGTATTGGGTATTGGTCTGTCAGTAGTGAATGTGTAGAAGTTCCATCCATACAGGTTAGTGAATTATAATGGAACATTTTATTTATGTTCTCATTTTGTGTATTTGCAAATAGTAAAAGTGATTGTAAGTCATCGTTTGGATAAAAATTCTAGTGACAATGTGAGTTTCTTACACTTTGCATTGTCATTCAGTCACCCAACTTTTGTCAGATAATGTCATAGACTGAATGTCAACTTAGTACAAGGGTGGATCAAATATAAACGGGAATTATTTTTTAAAATTTATTGTGTCAACAAACAAAAACTGTCATACTGAATACTTTTATACACATTTTCTCCATTAGATTGGCAAGTTTTTGATGCCATACTTATAGAAAGAAGAAGGACGCACGCAGTGCCAGTTGCCAGTACGAACTCTTGTACACTTGCATCATCATCAAACCGCTGTCCTCCTAGGTCTTGTTTGAGTGGTCCAAAGATATGCTAGTCGCAGAACTGTAAGGAAGGTTTTCCAGAGGTGTCCAATGCAGTATGTGGCATCGCTCGTTGCAATATGCAGCTTTTGCTGAATCCAAAATGTGACAGTAATAGGCTGCATTGATTGTCCTTCATTAGTGAAGAAATGCAAAATGTCCGCAGAGTCCCAGAAAGCGGATGCTAGCACCTTTCCAGAAGATGGGCGTGTTCTGACTTTGACCGAACTTGCTTAGTCTCCTCGCTGTCACTCCATGCTTGCTTGCTTTGTGTATTGATGCACCATGTTTCATCACAAATCACGTATCTGGCAGACAGTTTTCTATAATGTAGTTCATATTTGATGAATAATTACTTCCATAACTTGTCCTTGTGAAAAAAGAACTTATTTTGGATTCCGTTAAGCGCCAATGTTCTTCAATAATGTCACAAATAGGAACAATGTTATCTGCAGTAATGCTTGTCCCTGATCTGCTCCTTTGAGGTTCATTTTCTACAGCATCTCTTCCCACCACAAAATATTTAGCCCACTCATACACTCCAATCTTCCAAATTATTTCGTCCCCCACTGTGCGCAGAGCTGTCTAAAACTTTCCGAAGGCTTGGTGCCCTTTTTTGCAACAAAACTGATGATGAGCGTTGTGTAACACACATGTGTAGCTATTACTCAGTCATGGCCCAGCCCCATTCTATACAGTGCGTGCACACACAGTACCCTCTCTGCAGATAACCCCCCCTCCAACATACTGACAAAGTTTCTCCTCAAAATTATTACCAACGATAGTGTTACATCAAACTTCCCGTTTGTATTTGATATGCCCTGGAACCATTGAGTTAATAAATAACAATACATCACTTGTTTAACCTTAAGGAAAATTGTTTCTGTTTGTTTTCTTGCATCCTTGTTTCTTGTTGTGTTAAATTAAAAAGGTGTACGACACCAAATACCAAACTGTATGAATTGTTGCCCTCCGTGGGTGTTTTATTACTAGAACTGTTATGTCATGTAGTACTAAACCTTCTTGCTTAATTTAAATATCACAGCAAACCTTAGAACAACAGTAACAGAATACAAACTATGATATTAGTAATTGTCACATAGCAATTTGTTTTAGTTATATGGAAACCTGAGCCTGCTTTGATATTTATCCGTGATATTTTAAACAGATTAGGAGGTTTAATGTTGATACAGTATCTCAGTAAGTTAGCTGGAGTGATAATAGCGTTGACATAAACAGACAACTGTCAGTAGTTTGAGATCTTCACATGTCTTTGAGTTTCCTATGTCTGGTTCAAGTTTTCAAGAAGTTGTTTGTATGATAAGAGAACAGTGGTATTTAGTGTGGTTTGAACAATTATTGATAAATTCATGAAGCTGATGGCTAAATTTATAGTTTTAGTTTTAGGTATATGATTAGGTATATTATAGTTTTTGGTATATGAAAGCTGTTTGAAATGGATGAGAAAATAGATATCAGAGAAGATCCTCCCCTTGAAGATGACACATCCTCACAGAACGAGAGAGAGTTCTTTCACAAAGTTGTTACAGCAAACACAAACATTGATGATGTCACTGATGGTGAAATAACAGTCAAAACAGAAAATAAATCAGAGACTCCGTTTATCAAAGATCTTGTCAAGCAGATTAAGAGCGAAACTGCTACATGGAGCAACAACTGCAACGTAAATGGGAAATCAGAAATTGAACAACAGACTCTATTTTCAGACATTGGTTCACAGAATGAGGGAGAATTTCTTCTAGAGGATCCTGTAATGATTGACAAGAAATACAACAGTATTCATGAAATTGATAATAAAATAGAAATTAAAGAAGAACCTTGGTGGCTGGAAACAGAAACTTCATCAAATGGTGGTAATACTAAGGTAAGTCATGTAGAAACCTGCTGAGTTAGACTGAGCAATGTTTTGTAATAATGTCACCAATACATTGTGTACTATTGCAGAATATTATAATCTTTTGTGCTTAAATAAAGAGTAAACTGAAGTCACTGATTCAAAGACAACAGTCGACTCAGTCATAAACCTTTAAACATATGCCCAGGACATATCAGCTGACCCTCATAGCTATAAGCTCCTGGAGTATGAACCATAACCTTATAGATATCTTGGATATCATTTCATACAAGTATGTATACAAAAAGAATGGCAGTTGGCACTCTTCCAGGTTTTTACATTTTAAATACAATACAGTATCTATGTTTAAGTATGTTCAAATATGATTGTGTTTTTGAGAAGACCTGTATACTAAAAGCAATTTGCATTTACTGCTTTATTATTATCATCATTAACCTAGGTACAGGTTGTAGTGAGGAATCTACTAGCTACTTCACTGATGTCATGACCAAATGTGTTATTGGTATAAATGAATCTAACATGTTAACCTTTCTTTCCTGTCTGTGTTCCTGTCTTAATATTTGTAAGTGCTTGAACACTTAAATCGTATATTCTGATTTATTAAATATTTCTGTTTCTATTTCTGTGTTCTCTAAACCAAACAAATACTTTCTCCACTTGGTTTTCATACTCATTATTGCAAGATAAAATATCAGATACTGTCTCCACATATCTTGTAAATATCTTAGCAGGACATTTAACACTGTGTAGATATTTGTGTGAAAGCTATACATCTGAATTATTCTGTTACAGGATGTGATCCTTCCTCCAATAAAATGCTCAAGGTAAGCCCTGACTCTTTTCAATTATAACCCTTATGTTTACTCCAGCATTTATGTTTTAGTACATGTGCCATCGAGCTCTTGTACTAATACAAATACATATACTGTAGAACTTGCTCTAAGCAAAATCATATGGGACAAAAGAAATTCCCATACTGAACATGTTTCGGTCTACAAAATACAACAAATTATATTTGTAATAATGTATATATGAAACTATATACCTTAAAAGCTGTTCTGTAAATGTTCACTTATTTTCAGGTATTTTGTGCTATAAAGTACTACAATATCATACTAGCAGTAACGTCATATAAGAACATGTGTTGTAGCTCACATTATGCAATTTTTGTGTTGTTCGTATCTTTGATTGCTTTATATGTTACTTGCTGTTTCTGCTACATGGAGGAAGGTGTGTTTAGAATTTCTGGTCACATTTGTTTTTCCCTATGCAAATTTTTTACACTTCAAGATAGTTTCAACATCTTTGGAGAACTGGTGTACATTGTCAATCCATGATTTTATTTATACATGTGTTTGCTTCTTGTGTGTTAATTCTGCACATCATTCTGTTTCTTGTCATCTTCATTATGGATTTTTATTAGATCTGTTGGCAAAGTTTAAGTTACTTTGGATTACAGGAGTTAATCATTTCTAATGCAGCACTTCAGACTACATGAAGTGTTCCACATTTTAATTAAGTCATTACTTTGTCTGCATTTTCTTCAGCTTCAGTGAGTGTAAGAGCATCCTTTTCATCATCTTGTTTTGAAGCACTTCATGATTGTTTCCGCTTTAACTCCCTTAGTGCTAGGTCAATCCAGTTCAGTACATCCTGACTATGAAGAGCAAATGTACTTTCCGGTTCTTACTTTGTTGTGGTTCATGTAACATTAACAAAATACTGAAGGAAATAATTTCTAAAATACCACTGACATAAGCTATGGATATGGGATTATTCATGTCTGAGCTACAATAATGGTGTGGTGTTCTGTCAGATTTGCAAAAAGGAGCGTGTACAACATTGTATATTTAGTATATTTAATTAGGATTTAGGTCACAGAAAGTATTTCGTGCTGCTTTTGTATCTGGCTTAGGTTAATTGCAGTAAGAGATTCCTTATAATGCTGCATGTTAGCACCATTTGATACTCCATTAGTGCATATCTTCAGGGTTATATTGCATATAGGAATACTAATTACAAATATTAACAAGTAGTTACCACAATTTTACTAAAATGTGATTTCTAGGGAAAGAGCAGGTAAGGATATTCCAACGAATAAGAAAGAATCATTTGCTATTTCCCAGTTTAAGGAATTTGTTTGGAATAATAGCAACACATCAATTTATTAATAGTTGTCTGACAGATACATTCTATTTGCTGCCAATGCGTACAAATGTTCTCATAAAGCTGGAGCCAGCATATCCATAACTGAGAGTGGCATTCAGAACATGGAGGACATATAAATGACCTAAATAACAGTAATTTATAAATTACAGAATTTCTGGATGCACTACAAAGTTAATGTGCTTTTTCATTTTATGTTTTATGCGGTTCAAATATTATGTTATTCAGTATGCTGAACATCAATATTGCAGTAAAAAACTATATTTTTAAGTAAATAATGACATTTAACTCTAAACTTATCAAGTACAGAAAGAAAAGAAAAGATTTTTATCAAAATCAGTTCTTTCAATAATTGGTTCTTTCAATAATTGGTTCTTTCAATAATACATAAAACAGAACCTTCGGAAAATAAGTTTATAACTAAACTTTTTTTGTCTATCCTAAAAGGTTAAAAAAAATTATGCAGTTCCTTTCTCCACTAAACAATTCATTTGAATTCTGTGTGATTTTAACAATGTGCAGAATGTTTGCATATAGGATCCACTTTCTTTTGTTTTCTTTTATCATAGAGGTGATATTGAATTTAAATTTCAGCTCTTAGTCAAACACTTTTGAAAATGTTACTATGTTTCAACACTTTATAAGCTGCTTTTACCTACCACAAGATATGTGGTAATACCTTTCTGTTTTCATATGACACTAAGCATTTAGTAATTAATAAAACAAGAGTGATAAAAGTAACCAGTTGAGGCTAAAAAGGATCAATTTAATCTTGTATCTAAGATTCACCTTTCCTTTATTAAACTTTTGAACCAATACCTACAAAGATGCTAAATCCATTTTCTGTATAGGTCTGTAATTTAAAGTCTACGTTGGTATATCCTTGTCTCTCCTGTAGAATGCCAAAGGTAAGTAATATTAAAATTAATATTAGGTTCAGTCAGACTGACAAATAATAGTGGTTGACTATAGAGCCCGGACTTAAGTTCTTACGTGTGTGTTATAAGTTGCCATTAAGGAGATGTCTGATATGTATATGAGAATTTCCTAGTTGTTTACCGGGATAATGCAAGTCAATTGGAGAACTAATGTCATAATGGCATTAATTTCATAGCTCAATAGTTACAGCAACTGATGCAGACTGGGAGATCCGTGTTCAAATCCTGGCTATGACATTGAATTTTTCAGTCTGACTTAGTCTGTCCAAATTCTCTTTTTTCATATCTTTGTTTCTTCCTCAAAGGAACAAGAATGTATGACGACTTCTCAGTTCCACTTGTTCAGGTTAACCAGTATTCAAAGCTTCCTTCTCTCGCTATTGATAGGTGACAGCAAAGACAAACGAGTGCAGTGTTTTGTGACACTTGAAGATGATGATGATGATGATTAAAATTTAGAGGCGCTCAACTCGATGGTCATTAGCGCCCTTTCAAAGGCTGTATTTCACTTTAGAGTTATTCCTTTCAATTAACTTATCTTTAACTTTCCTTTGATTTGCTGTGCCTTTGCCTTTGCTTTGCATGACTCTTGAAGTATCATTGCTGTAATAGAATAATCAAATCTTTGAATGGTATAGTTGATTACTTTGCTGTGTGCATTAACGGACAATGGAGTTGTTTACTTGCTGTTTCTTCACCGCACTCTAGAGCAGAACAAAGGTTGCAGTACTGGGCTGTACACTTTCAGATTAATTAAAATAATTGTAGGTAGATTCATTATTTGTAGCTTCTTTCCATTTATCTCTGAGTTTCATATGTCTTACAATTTAAAAATGATACTAACTGATACTAAGTTCTGTAACATTTCAGATTATATCCAGAAACAGTTCCTGTCGCGACTCTTGACAATTCTCCATTGTTCTGTGCTGAAGTACCATCAAGAAACTTAAAGTATGATTATCAAAAATATGATGTTACATGTGATGTACTAACTGCAAAGGAATACATACATTCTGATCAATATGATAAATGTAGTGATGGGGTAGACACTTATATAGAACCTTTATACTTAGAACACAGTCATTTAAGTGATAGGAGCAAAACAACACAACAGTGTAGCACGAGTGAGAACAGCTCTACATCTGTATTGAATTTGAAAATGCATACCAATATTAATGCCGGTGAGAAACCACATCAGTGTCATGTTTGTGATAAGAGGTTTGCCCAACTTTTAAGTTTCAAAAGACATATTTTAGTTCATGAAGGCAAGAACCTACACCAATGTAAAGTTTGTGATAAGAGGTTTACTCGGTTGTCAGGTTTGAAAAGACATTATTTAATTCATGAAGATAACAAGTCACACCAATGTGAAGTTTGTAATAGGAGCTTTACTCAGTTGTCAAATTTGAAAACACATACTTTAGTCCATGAAAGTATAAAGCCATATAAATGTAAAGTTTGTGATAAGAGCTTTACTCAGTTTTCAAGTTTGAAAACACATACTTTAGTTCATGAAGGTAAGAAGGAACACCAATGTAAAGTTTGTGATAAGAGGTTTACTCGGCTGTCAGGTTTGAAACAACATAAATTTGTTCATGAAGGTAGCAAGCCACACCAGTGTAAAGTTTGTGATAAGGGTTTTAGTCAGTTGTCAGGTTTGAAAATACATAATTTAATTCATGAAGGTAAGAATTACATCAATGTAAAGTTTGTGATAAGAGCTTTAATCAGTTGCCAAGTTTGAAAATACATAATTTAATTCATGAAGGTAAGAAGCCACATCAATGTAAAGTTTGTGATAAGAGCTTTACTCAGTTGTCAACTTTGAAAACACATACTTTCGTTCATGGAAGTACAAAGCCACACCAATGTAAAGTTTGTGATAAGAGTTTTACCCAATTGTCACATCTGAAAATGCATAACCTAATTCATGAAGGTAAGAAACCACATCAATGGAAAGTTTGTGATAAGAGCTTTACTCAGTTGTCAACTTTGAATAAACATTATTTAGTTCATGTAGGTAAGAAACCATCTATGTAAAGTTTGTGATAAGAGCTTTACTCTGTTGTCAACTTTGAAAATACATACTTTCGTTCATGAAAGTACAAAGCCACACCAATGTAAAGTTTGTGATAAGAGCTTTACTCGATTGTCAAGTTTGAATAAACATAATTTAATTCATGAAGGCAAGAAGTCACATCTATGTCAAGTTTGTGATAAGAGCTTTACTTGATTGTCAACCTTGAAAACACATAATTTGGTTCATGAATGTAAGTAGGCACACCAATGTAAAGTTTGTGATAAGAGCTTTAGTCGTTTGTCACTTTTGAAAATAAAGTTTGATTCATGGCAGAAGAAGCACACAATAATGTGTTAAATATTGTGACTTTGTGGGTTCGTTAAATAATAAAACGAGGTTACGAAACACAAAAACTACACTTTATTCTCCTCGAAATACACTGTTCAACATTACAAAATTTCTAGAACCTCAAAATGTTTATTTTTCCAAATCTACATTCAACTGTCTGTCGCTACCGGTAACGATTGGTTCCGAAGTTTTCCGAATCTCCACCGGCTTCGGCTTTGGCTTCGCGAGTCTGCCGCCAGGGCGACAATATTCATTGTCATGTTTCCTACCCAATAATTTGATTTATGAGGGTATGAAGTGGAGATGAACAGAGTATGTTACCAGAGTACTACTGGTCTTGTTTCAAGGAAGCAGTTCTTATTGTACACGGAATGGGTGATTTTGGTCTCAGCAGTTTGTATGATGGTGTTTATTATCATCACATTATTAGTAGTAGAATTATTATTTAGCTCATGTTAAATAAATATATTAATTTGTATGTAGGTAGTAGTTGTAGATACATAGCAAACTATTATGTAAATCTGTCAAATAATTGTCCTCTTGAGGTCTGAGAATAATTCAAATGAATTGCTTTCCAACATTATTTGCCCCAAGTTAGCATAAGTAGCCACACCTTTCAGCAGCACTTTAATGCGGTTTCATTATTCGTTGTATTCCAGGCTTTCGTTACTTTGACAGCGAACTCACACAAGTGGTTTGTTTACTACAAACTTAATAGATACTACATAGAGTCATTTTCACATTCGTTCAGGAAGGCGAGTAGAGTACATGTGTATAATTTTGCCCCTGCTGCTTGGTTGAAACAACACAAAATTGTCACATTGGGTAGGCGAATGGGTTCATCACTACAGTGGGATGAATAGTAACATTATCAAGATTGCTTTTAGGTGCAGCTTTTATCCTGAGGTCATCTTGCAAATGATTCATATGTTCCAAAATGGTAAAACAGTAGTTTTGATTTCAGGTTTTCATGTTTCGTAGGACCAACTGTTGAAGTTGGCAAGAAAATAATAATAAATAATAAATGCTGAAATAATACATGCATTGTGTGCTACGTGGTAATTTTAACCATATGTTGAATATTGTAGGTATGAGTTCTATCATTATCTTTGTGGTAAACCAAAACAAATATTCCACAAGACCGGAATATTTGAAAGTGCTGGTCCTTAGCTTTACTGTCACAACTGCTACAGAGAAGAGCAGCGGCATCAAAGCTTCCCAATGGTCTGAAACAGCTTGAACAACCAAAAGCAGTTGAGTTGCCGAATGCACCTTAGTAATTGAAAAGAAGATTTGAATCCTGCAGTAAAGACAAGAACAGCAAAGCTGAATACGCAATTGGGAGATGCAACACTCCTTTCTGTTTGAGAAAACATTCCAAAATTATTTTGATAACTACTTAGTCAGGGAGATCAGAAGAAATAGCTGATGATTTGTTGTATCTGAACATAACTAATGACAAGATGTATTTTAAAATATATTTGCTCCTTTTACGTAGACTTGAGACAAATTGTAATGTATACTCTATTTTTATTATATTTTAGCTAATGTGTTTAATATTGTGACTTCTAGTATTTTACAGAAAGTCATCTAAACAGCATATGTCTTTATCAACAGTAACAATGTAAATGTTTATTGCATTTATTTTCGAATAGCATTGCAACGAAATATAATGCAAAACAGAATACTGAAGATTTCGTTCTAGAAACCCTGCATTGTGGCGATCATTTACAATGGGAATGCTATAAATCATGTGGGATGGATGACGTGATGATTTGTTTATCACCTTTGTGAACATCTTGTATTGTAAACCTCTAGGTTCCTCGGCAACATCCCTGGCGTTAGAGATCTTATCTCTGTCCATGGTCGTGTAGTAGCGGAAAAATTATTACTGCATTTAGAACAAACAAATGCTTTTTTTCAAAGTCGAATATTTAATTACTCTGAAAATTTACCAAACTTTGATACAAATTTAAATGTCGTGAAATGCTGTCCTTTAAGAAACGGTGATTGACGTATAGATGAACGATTCTTCTCTTACACTTACACTAATTAATGCATCTTAAATGCATATACACAAAATTGTTTCCGCACATGCTCGGAGAGACTCAAATACACATCTTCCTCCTATGGAGCTCTGATGCAGAACGCCCATTGCAGATCATCCCTTGCTCCATTCTTTCTATGTTGCTATAGGAACCAAATAACTAGCGTCCTACTGGTGCACATCACCACATTACATAATCAATTCTTGCAGCTGCTATTAACGACAACATTACATCTTATTTCACTCACATTTGTAATGGGAGTTTTTGGTTTGAAATGAGTTTTGTATTCTGATCTGAATATTAGTGGGCCATGAAATGAAGAACGGTTGCGATGGAAAAGTAAATCAATAATCTTGCTTGCTGTGAAAAGATGAAAAGTTTTGGATTGAAAAGGAAAATCAATAATGTTCATAAGGTGATATGTGTTCTGTAATCTTGTTAGTGATGAGTAGACGTGCAGGAGTAAGGAGTTTTATGTAATTAATAGAATCTTATTAAGGATTTAAGAATTTATCATTATGCTGGAGGTAACCTGCAATGATTGACTAGGAAAGAAAGTTCTAGTAAAATGTAATCCAGATAATACAATTAAATTATTTGTTACAAAACTAGAGTTCTCCCAAATTGTATTTACTTCTACTCTGAACCAAACCTGAAAACGAGAGATCTCATGACTCTTCTTTACAATAAGTTGATACAATTGGTGACCAGAAGAACCTGATAGCCACAAAATCTCACACGAGAAGAGAAAAAATTGTGATAACAACACAGTAATGTTGCTTCACATTGCCTCATCTCATGAATATCCTAATTTTAAGCTTTAATTCCCATACAAATTAGTCTTTTCATAACAATCCTAATAAAATTTTAGAATGTAAAATAAGAACCTCAGCATATGTCATATGATCATTTAATGACTTAAAGTTCGGTTGGGTTTCATTGATATTTAATATGTATAACAGCAAATTACATATAAGTACGGATGTGTTATCATGCTTCTAAATGAACTAATTAACTTTCTCTGGGAACTACAAATATTTAGATTTGCAACACATATACAAACCTTACCCTCATTACAGTGTGTGTGTGAGCATGGGTGTGTGCTTTTTTTATTTATTCATTTATTATACAGCATACTCCATTACATAGTGAGTAATACTATATGCTTCGGTGCACAGTTACATTAAATTTTGTTTTCACTATTTTATTACAAATTATCACATTTCCTCGAGACTTACAATTCTATAAACTAATATAAGTATTTGCATCCCACTTGACTATTTACAGATTATCGAAGTTGATACTGTTTACTAATTTACTGAAACCTTTGGTGTATTTTACGCTTTCATTCCCATACAAATTAGTCCTTTCATAACAACTCTAAATAAATTTTTAAAATTTAAAAACGTAGAATAAGCGTCTCGGCATATGTCATATGATCATTTAATGACTTAAAGCTCGGTTTGGTTTCATTGATAATTAATATGTAAAAAAGTTCCTTTTTTCTAGTGTCCAGCGTCCACCAGCCATTATAATTGCTTTCTTTAGATTTTCCCTTTCTTTGTCTAACATATTACACTCAAAGATTAAGTGGTCCACAGTTTGTTCGTTTTGGTTGCATTTACACATTGGATTGTCACTTATTTTAATCGGTGGTAGTACACTTTAGTTTTCCCTTCACCTGTTAACAATGACGTTAGATTTGATGTTAGTTTTATTTTAGTTTTCATCCTGTCATTTATGTTGGGAAAATAGGATTTTGTAATTTCACCTTTTGAAGTTTGTTGCCATTCTTGTTGCCATTTTTCCATACTTCAGCACTTTAGCTTGCTGATTACTTCACTTTTTGGAATTTTGTTGTAGGTTACTTCTAACACATTACCTTGTGCTGCTTCCTTTGCAAGTTGATCCGCTATTTCATTCCCATGATGTCCTACATGTGCGTTTATCCATCATAGGTTAATCTTCCAGTTCCTTTCTTGTAGCTTCCGGAGTCGATTCCGAATATTGTGTAGTGTCTGTGTGTGTGAGTGTGCGTGTGCGTGCGTGTATGTGTGTTGCCCAACAATGTCACAGACTTTCTTACCCTCAAGTTTACACATGTATTAGGTTTAGTTACAGTCATTTTGGCATTCAAGAAACAAACGTTAGATTTCATCTGCCTTACTACACTGACATCAAATTTCATCTTTCTTGCATTTTGTAAATAAATACAATATAACTTGCAAAGTCAACTCCAGTTCTGTTTTATTAAGATATCTTACTGTATGCATGTAATACTTTTTTGAGAACTAAAAAATAAAGGTTAATCACTGGGTTGCCTGTTTCCTGTTGTCTTTTCTTAAATGAGTTGTAGTTATTTATTTTTGTCTTGGACATACAAATAGAATGGAATGTGAGAGCCACGAGCTGTTGAAGCATTTGACAGTCGCATTCCCTAATAATGAAAATGTCTTTGTGTCAGTACCGCTGACTATGGAAATCCTAGCAACTAATGCAACAATTAACTTTTGTTAAATTCAGCAAATGTTCTTGTCATTGACTATGAGCTAAAAGGATGACTAAACTCCTGTAATAATAATTTGTGTAATTATGAGTGCAGAAAGTAATGTGAATGAAATTGTTAACATTAAATTAATATCAGAATCTGTAAACATAGTAAATTATTAGAATTATTGCCACAAGCCATTGATAAACGTGCTGCCCCTAAAGAGATATTCTGAAACTTCCCTGACAAACGACCGCTATGTTAAAACTGGGTACCTCTCATACATTTGTGAGATGTACTTCCCAATGAAATGATATTATCACAAAAGCATATGGAGAAGGATTTAATTAACATAGAGTCATGAAAAAACTATTTTTTTCAAGTGGAGGAAAAATCCATTCATGGACTGACCCCGACTGTACTGGGATGGTGCAGCTGGGAGTGTGAACTTCACTTAAAGGTACTACTCACTAAAAAAACTCCACCGGAGGGAAGGCAGAAGAGGAATTCCAGAAATACCACTATAAGCACCTGCAGATACATGGAGAGCGTGTACAGGTTGGCCGTATGGCCTAACCGAGGTGAGGTTGGGTGCTAGGACATAAGCATGGCCAAAGCCCTGCATATGTCCTTGCAGATTCGTGGTGAGGGATGTAGTAGGGTGTAGTGTCGTTTCCAACAGGAAATACCATCGTAACGTAGTGGTTGCATCCTCAATGATAGAGGAAATAGCCTTGTGTGAGTTATACTACTTTATTTGCATTAGTTTATAGTTCTTAGTTAATGTATTGTCTACCCTGTGAGGGTAGAACGTGTCATTAATGCTAGTGATGGTAGTTTACATTGCGTTAGTCATGCATTATCTTTACATGTAAAGTTGGTGTGTATATATGTATGACTGTTAGTTCTGCGCGTAAGCTGCGTCTAGTATGAGGTTAATTCTAAGTTGAATTTGTTCGCATTACATTAATCATAACCATTATTCATAGCGATTCTCGTGTAAGTATGGGGGGAGGGGGTTGCCTCCCCACTAGAGCCCCCTTGACTAAGAGCAAGGACTTGTGGAACTGCCAAAAGTCAGAGTGTGGTGTACAGTCATGGGTAATCTCACTTCTTCAATGGAAGTCTTACGAGAGTGTTAAGATACTCTTGAATGTCTATTTCTGGGTCTCCCATTCCTATGGTCCTATCAAATATGGACAGCGGTCTTTTGTGTTTATTGTATTCGGTTTCGAAATTGCCTAGTTGCTGTATTAGTGCGTTAGTGTTTTTATCTTTGCGCTTATATAGGTTGAAGCTGAGTCTTTTGATAAATTCCTCAATTGAGTGTAGTCTTAGTTCGTTGTGCAGCAGATTGGCCGGTGCTGCTGGCGGTTGCTTTGTAATTATTCGGATTATTCGGTTTTGTAGCGTTTGCAATTTGTGTAAGTGAGTTTTTGCAGCGTATCCCCACACGGGGGCTGCATACTTAATAATAGGCCTTTATCAGTGTCTTATATAGGGTAAGGCCCATATTTACTTTAAGCTGGCTATTAATATTAAATATTGGAAATAATTTATTTAGCTGGCCATTTGCCTTGGCTTTGATCGTAGTAATGTGTTTGCCCCAGGTGAGTCCCTGGTCCATTACAAGGCCTAACTAGGTCACTTGGTCCTTCCAGTCGAATCTTCGCCTTGATATATTAACGGCAGAAGGGCTCGTTTGTTTTTCCTATGCAGGAGTATTTTTGAGAAATTTATAGCTTGCGTTTTTCGTTCATTTACTTTAATTCTCCACTTGGAGAACCAAGGTTCTACTGTATTTAAGGCGTTTGGTAGACGTTGATGAATGATTCGCGGTTGAGTTGGCTGAGTTACTAGAGCGGTATATAAGAATATTGTTCTGATGAATGTGTTTGTTTATTCTCTTTAGTATTATCTTTTCTGGTACTTTGCTTATTCTGTTTAATAGGCTAATTGGCCTGTAGTTGACTGGAAGTGCTAGAGTTTTATTTGCTTTGGGGAACAGGAGTATTTTGGCTTCTTTCCAGCATGGAGGAAACCTTCCACTTTCGAGTATGAAGTTAAAAATGTTTGCTAAGAGCTTTAGTGCTCTTGGTGGTAGGTTCTTTAGTACCACATTTGGTATTTTGTCTGGCCCAGGCGCTTTTCTGTTTGGTAGATGCCGTATGATCCAGCCTATTTCGCCTGGGTTTGTCTAGCGCAACTTATTGTGAGTCGGTCTTTGCCCTAAGCCTCTAACTTCGTTTTCGACTTCTGCTATGAAGTCATCGTGCCCAATTACTGGGTTGGCGGGAAAGACATTCTCTAAGGTGATCGCAAAAGCTTCAGCCTTGGCCTGGGGTGTTTCGGCTATTGTATTATTAATTTGGAGGGTAGGAATATTCGTTCGTGTTTGCGTAAGTCATTTAACTATTCGCCAAGTTGAGTTTTGTTGGGGATTTAAATTTTCCCGCGTGTTATCCCATTGATTTTGGGTGTAATTTCTAGCGCGTGCGTTAGCTAAATCTCTAGCTTTGTCGTAATCTGCGCGATGTAGGATGTTTCTTGTACTTTGCTATTTGCGTCAGGCTTTGTTTTGCGCTTGCTGGAGAATCTTAATGTCGTGGGGAAATCTAGCATTGATATCCCGCTGTGTTTTAAGGGAACACAGGCAGTAGTGACTATCTTTATGGCTGTTTCGAGTTTATTTATTGCTGTGTCTTGTTCCTCTGCAGAATTGATTTGCAGCTCTGGTCGGTAATAGTTAACTCACTCTTTGAATTATTCCCAGTCTACTTGGTTAAAATTTAAAGTAGCTGGCTTGAACGCGATAGGAGCTTTAATGTTTATTAACATAGGCAAGTGAACAGAGGTGAGCTCCTGTAGGACTTCAAACTCCGTGTCGTATGGGATATTGTTTAAAAGTGCGATGTCTAGGATGTCCGGCGTATGGTTTGGATCATGGCGAATGAAAGTTGGTTCATCCGGACCTGAGATTAGATAATTTGTATTGTTGATGTAGTTTAGTAGCTTGGTCCCTTGAGGGCTAGGATTTGCGCAGTTCCAGAGCTGGTGCTTGCAATTGTAACCACCTGCAGCGAGTACTCTGTGTCCTAGGTTCATTATTTTATTGATGTCTTCTGTGTCTATATCCCCCGGGGGATTGTAAACAGAGGCTCTCACTATATCCGTGTTGTGGATTTTAAGTTTGATAGCCGTGGTTTCCGCACGAGCTAAATTAGGGGAGTTAATTCTATAATGAAAAACATTATTTTGAAGGACTATTGCTGTCCCGTCTCCTCTGCGGTCGCGGTCATTCCTATAAACTTGGTAGCCGGGAACGGAGAGACGATGTTTATGTGTTTCGTTTAGCAAAGCTATCTGAATGGAATATGTTTGTAAGAGGTCTGTTAATTCTTTGGATCTTTTTCGGATGTCATTGTTGTTCCAGGAGACAATCCTAAGTGTGTCAGAATTAGCCATGACTGCATCGGATAATGTCCATAATAAGTTCTGTCAGGTAGTGTGCTGTCTGAATTACGTCGTTCCCTTGATGTGAGAATACGCCACAAAGAATTTAAAGGTGTTCTTCCACCTCGCTAAGTGGCACTCTGTGTATTGGCAGTCCTAGTGATCTCACTAGTGAGCGCAGTGTCGTTGTAGGATCCCGTGTACTTCGGGTCAGGAGCGATTTTGTAGCTGCGGGAGGCGTAGCCACCTTAGAGGGGCCTGCCTGAGTTTTTGGTGCTGGTGTTGGTCGTGGGGGTCGCTCACTTCTGATTGGGCTGGCCCCGGAACTGACCCGCGGCTGCTCAAACGCAGAAGGTTCTGCTAGAGGGGCTGGGTGCGAGCGGCATTTCCTATTCCTGGTGGACCATTCCGCTTCGCTTAGTTGTGCAGCAGCGTGAGAATATAGAGCTTGCGTCCTCTGGTGTGTCTGGAGTTTGGAATGCTGTGCATGAGGGTTCCTCGCCAGTTTGTTGCATGCAGCGTAGTACGCGTTGCAACCATGCCAAGTTGCACCATGACCCTGAGCGCCACCTAGTACGCAAGGTCGTTCCAGAGATGGAACAGTGCATGTGCCGGAGTAGTGTGAACCTGTTCATTAGGCGAAATGGGGGTTTGGGAGCTACAATCCTTTTTCACGTGCCAAAATTGTTGGCAGCGTGAGCATTGTTTTGGTGTTGTGGCTGCTCTATACTCCTCTACGTGAATTTTGAAATGCGCCAGGTATTTTAGTTCCAAAATCTTTCTATTCTAAGGCTGTCCTACTGTTCTACTGGGAACACAGGCAGGGAGCTCTATCCCTGTTGCGCCTTCTCATCTGAGCTGCCCTTATAGCCTGGAACCCGTAGTTCGCCAGGTCTTCTTTGATTTCCTCCCCCGTAAATTCAGCGTCCAGCCCTTTTACAACAAAGCGGCAGTTCTTTCTTCAGGGTGGGGCATTAGGTAGTGCTGTACGCTGTTCGTCTTGAGGTATCTTACCAAATTCTAGTAGTCCTCGAGCGAGAACGTCTTCAAAATAAAGTCCCCGGAGATACGGCTGTGTCTACTGTGTAGGTGAATTTAAATTTGCAAGACTTTTCTATGCCCTGAGTTATTTGGCGGATGCTCGCGGCCTGGGTTTTACTCACAAAAATTGGCGCAATATCGGTTCTCTTATCCCGGATGTCGATTGGAGCAGTGTGTGTCAGTGTCTGTGGTCCTGAGTCGGTAGCGTTGGAAGAGCTGGGTTTGGGAGAAGTGGGCCTGGCAGAAGAAGGTGCCTTGGATTTGGAAGGGGAAGGAGTAGAGGGGGTGAAATAGGTTGAGGTGGTGGTGGTGTCTTGGAGCGTGAGGGGGAGGGAGAGGGTGAAAGTTTTCTCGGGAGGGTTTTGTTCTTCGAAGTCTTGTTCTTGGATGAGGAAGATTTGGCAGCCGACGCTGTCCTTCTTGTCTTAGCCATAGTGATATGTGCTTGTTTTGACTTGGTGAAGTGAAAGTGAGAGAAAGTAGCCTAAAGGGGGCCTTAAACTCTAATAGAAAAGAAGAAGGGAGATAGAGAGAGAGCTTGCAAAGGGCGCTAAGAAGCCCGAGCAGCAGAGGACCGATCCCCGGGGGGCGCCTAGTTACCGGCCGAGAGACCGTTGGCTATGGCCTTGCTGCCCTATCTTAGTGCAGAGCTGGTCACTTCCCTGGAAACGAGCTGGAAATTTCCGGCCGAGCTAGTGCTCGGAGCGTCGACGTTCTTGCTGGCTCGGTCTCCCTTCTCCTCGTAGTCGGGCTCTTCCTTCCGTGGATTCTCGTGGATTCTCGAGGTTTTGTAGATGTTCACCCCACGAAGTCTCGGAGCGAACTGCCTGTGTCGTCCAACAAGCAGCAGCACAGAGGTGTCGTTGAAGGTGAACCCTGCTCCATGGAACAGGGGCCTTCGACTTATTGCCATCCCGGAACAGTGTCCCTTACTGGCATTTTATGAAGGATGAATAACGGATGGTGGTTTGATGGTTGGTTTTTGTTCTAATGAATTGGGTTTTAAAGAGAAGAGAAATGAATATTCAATATGAAAGTGATACGTTTATGATGTGCCTAGAGAGGTTCTGGAGTGTCTGTAGGTAGCCCCGGGGTCTATATCATACTCCCCGAGACCTCTGATGAGTTCATTGAAACCAGAAGGTAGGTCAGAGTAGAATTTATGTGAGAGTTTTGGGATGTAGGTCGTGAGCTTGGGAATGAGAGATCTTGGTCTATGTTGTTATTAGGGATGTACCACTCCACACCTGTAGCTATTCTTAAATATTGGTTTTGCAGGACCTGGAGTTTATATAAATTTGAGGGGGCTGCAGCACCCCATACTTGACATGCGTAAGTTATCGCCGGCCTCAGTATTTGTCGGTAAATGAGTATCTTGGTCCTGAGACTCATTGGTGACTTTTTATTGTATAATGCATAGAGCATGCCCATGCGTTTCGTAATTTTGGAGGCGACAGAAAGGATGTGGGCTTTCCAAGTTAGGCGCATGTCCAGTGTAACTCCAAGAAATTGGGCTTGGTTGCTCCAGGGAATGTGTTCTCCTGCGAGATGCAGCTCTGGAACGTCCTGAGTTTGACGTCGGGTGAAGGTGACTGCCTGCGAATTTGCGGCGTTTATGCGTAATCGCCAAGTAAGGAACCAGGCGGATATCATGGTAGCATATCTCTGAAGGCGTTGTACAGCAATGTGATGTTGACATGAGGCCGTGGTGATTGCTGTATCGTCAGCGAATAAATAGAGTTTGCAGCTCCAGATAGTGGGAAGGGTGTTGATGTAAGTTAAGAAGAGCAGGGGACCAGGTACACTACCTTGGGGTACCTCTGCATTGATGAAATAGGTTTGGGAAGCAATGTCATCTCTGACCGCAGAAGAGGTGCGTTGCGTGAGGTAATGGTTGACAAGATGGATTATGTAAGGGAGGAAGTCGTAATTTATTAAACGGTAGAAGAGGCCTTGATGCCAGGCAGAGTCGAAGGCCTTTGAAATATCAAGGAAGAGAGCTGCGACGTACTGACGATTATTGAATGCGCGGGTCACCTCATCAACCAGACGTAACAGTTGGTGCGATGTGGAGTGGCATCGGCGAAATCCAAATTGTTCCGGGCGCAGGATGTTTAACTCATCTAGGAGCTTTTGGAGGCGATGTTGGATTACCTTTTCGAATAGTTTGCTGATTGCTGGTAGCAGACTAATGGGTCGGTGGTTTTCGATATTTTTAGAATCCTTGCCGGGTTTGGGGATGGTAATGAGCTTGGCATGTTTCCATTTTTTGGGAAAGTATGATAGTAGGAGCAGGCTATTGAAGAGATGGATTATTAGTGCTATCCAGCTTTGCGGGAGTACCTTGAAGGCAGCGTATGGCATGTGATCGTAACCAGCAGCTTTGTAAGGTCTGACTGAAGTAATTATACCTTTGACCTCAGCGATGGTGGTGAGTTGCACCTCGTCTGTACTATAGGGAGATGTAAGGAAGTGTTGTACCTTTTGTTCAATTTCTGCGACCTGCTCATGGTCAGGGGATTCTGCAGGTTGGAAGGTAGCCGCCAGGTGTTCGGCTAGGAGTTCCACTTTTTCTCTAGAGGATTGTGCAGTTCGTTGGCCGTCGGTAAGTGGCGGGTCGGAGGTGGGTATTCGGAGCAGAGCCTTAGACATCCTCCACAGAGAGACATCGGTGGCGTCGAGTGTACGTAATTTCCTCTCCCATTCTTCGTTGAAGTGATCTGCTAGTTCCAGCTTCACTGCGGTTTGGAGGCGATTCCATTCCCTCTTATCTTGTGGTTGGCGCGTGTTTTGAAATTTTCGCCGTGCTCTGTTTTTAGCCGAGATGAGTTGGCGCAAATGCTTTGGGAGGGGTTTAAGGGGACTATGTGGAGATTTGCGGACAGGAGTTGCTTCGCGCATGGCATCAGCCATGGTGGTGGTGATGAAATCCTCCAGTTCGTCAGCTGCCGCAATTGTTGTACAAGGGTGAATATGGGCAGGTTTTTCGGTCATGATAATTGAGAATTTGCTCCAGCTGGTTTGTCGGGGATTTGCATGAGAAGGTAAAGATTTAGGTGTTAATTTTGCCTTGTAGAGGATGATGGGGAAATGATCGGAAAAAAGTTCAGGAAGTGAAAATATTGTTGGGTGACTACGGATGTTGCACAGTAGAGCTATATCCAACCAATCAGGAGGTCCACGATCTCCGTGTGTTATGGTCGGAGAGGTAGGAGCAAGCACAACCAGATTTTTACGCTCTATGTAACGTTCTAGAAGGCGTCCACGACTGTTTGTGATGGTGTAGTTCCAGAGAGTGCTCTTGGCGTTGTAATCTCCCACAGCTATGACGGGAGAGCCAGTGAATATGTGGTCCAAAGATCGCTGACTAATCGCTCTACTCGGTGGAATGTAAACCGAGTAGATATTGAGGGGTCCCTTGTCGGTTGCAACTTTGATACCCGTTACTTCTAGGCCGTCAACAGCAGGCAGGTGTAGGCGGTGATGGGTGATGTGCCTTTGGATGTAGATTGCTGTCCCACCATAACCGTCCGGAGGATCAGTCCTGTGACAAATCATTCCTGGAATGGTGGCCTTATACCGTGGAGCTAGGTGGGTCTCCTGAACAAGGAAGATGTTAATTTTGTTCACAGCGATGAAGTTAGTGGCTTCACGTATCTTATGCCGCAGACCATTAGCATTCCAGGAACAAATGAGTAGACTGGTGAGGTATTGTATGACATTGACGTCCGCCATTGGTGCCCATGAAGATGAAGACGGTATGTACCAGGATCGTTTGTGATGGTATCGTAGAGGGGCAGGTAGCCAATGTATCGGCTTAGGCAGCTGCAAAGTCAGCCTGCAGGTGTAGAGGAATCCTGGACATTAGGTTGAGAAACTGTTCATCAGGATGGATGGTTTAGGATTCTGCGGTAGGGAATGATTTGTTGCTGGGCGGGTCAGGAGCCGTTGTTGCATGGGCGTTCTGGATTCGCCAGTTGTTGTTCCTGCTGGACACGCAGACTTGTTGGTTGGTGCAGGTATGTATGGGGATTTTTCGGAAAGTGTCCTAATTGTAGAAGGACCTTGGGATGGTGTGAGTATCTGGGGTTGGGCTGCTGCCGTGATTTGTTTATGTGGAGCCTGTGGTTTGAGTACAGTAGTTTGCTGACCTAGCTGTTGTGATGCGGAGGCAGTGAGTGCCGCGGCGTAGTTTTTGTATTGCGGCCTTATTGTTGGCGGGAGTCCAGGGTATCGGGTCCCTTTGAAAGCTTCCTTGGGAATGCCTTGCGTATTAGGTACTTTTGGGGCAGCGTCATAGCGTGTGCGTTGTCCGTGTTTGTTTAATTCCATTTCTATACGGGCTTCCTGCCATACTGGGCACTTAGCGTATCGACAGGAGTGCTCTCCTCCAATCATCCAACAAAAATCCAAAAGCATACTGATATACATGCTCTAAGAGGCCTCCTTTCTCGCACCGATTGTTTATTTCTGCAATGTTTTCTCTGTAATCATACTAACTATTGTTTATTTCCACACAATAAAGAACAAGTAAACGTAAGCTCTATATTAAGAATGTAATTAATACAAGCATCATAACTAAATTTGTATTTACTTCCTTAGTATAAAATGTGACCGGTGGAGCCATCTCTGGACAGCAAGTCCCTTACGGTCGGTAATTGGTTTTCATTGAAATCTCATTCTTCGTGGATAATCACTGTAATTGAAGATTTCTGCTGTACAACAATTGCATTTAATGTGGTACACTCACAGTACTTTATAAATACGCCTTTTCAGCAAGACTTATTTTTCGATCTGCTTTAAGTTTAGAGGAAACGCAGCAGAAGTAACCAGTCGGACTCCAAAATCATTTATTAAATGTTAAAATTCGGATCAGGTCATCCCGCCTCTCGTTTTCCAACATCACTCATATGAAATTACGAGAATGAAATAAGCATTTTTAAGACATTAAGGCATTGGAGGAGTGAACTAGAAATATAGAAGACTCCGTTATTAACTGTGTTATTAACTTCTAGTTCATTAGATAGAGACGAAGTCTTAGGACATCAAATTAAGTAAACGTTAAATAACATAATTTACGTAAACTTATTTCATGCGTAACGATTTTCCAAATATTTTTGGTTGTATTTCAATTTCACAATTCTTGTATATTTAGAAAATGCTAAGCCTGGTTTTTAAAGCCCACATAAAAAGCTTTGGAACTTGAAACCAAATCTGAGGCTCTACAATCCTATTCCCCGTAAATGTTTACTTTAAATTTGCTAGTAGATGGACAAGTAAATCTATGTGTAACGGTTGGTCGTGAGTCAATTTGTGATATAGCAGACGATGTTTTAGTTATGGTAACTGTCCGCCAGGGGAGAACCAACCGCTTGTTGCTGTCCAGAGAGGATTCCACCTGTAATATCTTACACTGGGGGAGAACTTTTGTATTTATTTATGAAATTGTGTAATACATTCTAACTGTGTTATTTATATATAGCATAGGTTTAACTGCTCTTTATTCCTTGAAAAAGAATGGTAACTGTAATGTGTATGTGTATGGAGGCAATAACGAACAAACAATTGACTGTGCTTCTGAAAGAAATCCTTCCAAATTAACTGCATGTCTAGGTATTTGTTCAAGCTGACTGAGTTTGTTGTTCATTACAGGAATGTAAATATGAAAATGCTTTTCTTGGAATTTGTAACCAGTTATATTAATAAACAAAATTAAAATTTTTGTGGTCATTATTCACAACTACCAGTTGTTTTACACCATTTTAACAACCTCAAAATATTTATATTTCCATCATTACTATGACCAATATACTGCTTCTCCAAGAGGAAATCGTTCGGTATAACTCTAAAACTGTAATTTACAGCTGATGGAATATCGAATGTGTTGAACTAGCGTTACACTTCTACGATGTTAACAATCATGTAGATACAAGGGAATGCAGTAAACTTTAAAAGATTGTGATATGTTAAAGCTAGTTGCTAAGTAATCTAATTATAACTTCATTCTTGAGCAGTTTAAGTATTGAAGACAATCAAACATAAAAGATATCTCGGAAATGGTTAAATACTCCATAAAATATATTTTAGATAAAGTGAGTGCAGTAAGATGTTGAATATTATGAAATGAAGTGAATGTATGGTTTAGTAACGACTTGACTCTGTTCATACAGTTGAGTAGGTGACATCTCGTACATTCTTTGTTACAAACTTCGCTCGGATCATGACAACTTTTAGTCATACAAATTTTATAATGAGTAACGAGTCACCATAAGCCTGAGTTATTAGACCAGCCTCTGTTCATCATGGCCTTAGTACAGTAGAAATCTTCACATATACAGTACAACCTGGCTAAAACGGAAAATTATTACTTCATTATGACTTCATAACAATATATTAAATTTTGAAGTAAATAAAGGTTATTTGTATATTAGTACACCACAGAGCAGCCAAAAATAGTATTGACAACATTGAAAATAGTACGCCTCCGTTTGTTAGAGTACACGCAGCGCTCAAAATGTACATTTCACCCTCACCGTTTCGGGAACCTTGATACGGCACCAGAAGCTTCTGTCCCACTTGGCAGCTTATGGTATATCACTTTAGATAAAAGACAATCACCTGTAAAATAATGTAAATGCCAACTGATCATTGTAATCGAATAAAAGTTCCAACAGAAAAAAGCAGTCTTAAAAGAAATATAAGCTTCAGTTCGCTCGCTCGTACTGGCTGTCTGTACTTAGCCAGAAGGTTTCTGCTGCGTGCCCACCCATTTAGGGTTTAACCGCAGGTAAGGTATATTCGGAATGTTGTAGGGTGACTTGTAGGTTTTTAGGTTATAGTTGTTTTGTAAGGATACAGTAAATGTACATTGGGAATGAATACACAGGATGCAATGTCTAGCACCCTGGTGATTTGTTTCTGAATTAACGTTGGTAAAATTTGGATGCCAAACAGCTTAGGAGAATTATGTGGAGCTCAGCTTTAGCTGCTGTTGGATTAGTACCCGCAAGCCATGCGGGGTACCCGATGTAAGCTAGAGCGACGTCTAGTGGGGTCATAATCTCCCAATGATCTGACAAGGGCGCTTCTATGATACGGTAAGTTAGCGTATAATTTTGATGCCCGGCGCCTGATTTCATCCTCCACGTATGGAAGACCCGAGGCTTCATGAAGCAAGCTGGTTGGAAAGTAGAGGCCCAAAGAGTAGATAGACCGTAGTCCTCTATTCTGTGCACGTTGAAGCCATGCCAACCAGCTATCTGCGGCCTTGCCCAGATGTCACAGGCATAAAGCATGACAGGAATTACCAGCGCTCGGAAGAGGTATAACCTCAGGCCAAGCGACATCGAGCTCAACCACGGCATTGTATACAGGGAAGCAATTACTCCCTGTACCCTGGCCGCTAGGTCCCTGATGTGCTGGCGAAACGTTAGACCCTTATGCAACGTAACTCCTATGTACCGGACAGAGTAAGTCCACTCTATCCTTCGGCCTCGAAAGCTGAAGTTGGGGCAGTCTGCGGGGGGGTGGCGCTTTTTAAAAAGTATAGCGTGGCTTTAGTCCGTGTTTACGGACATCCGCCAACGCCTACACCACTGTTGTGTCAGACGGAGGTGTCTCTCTATGTGGTTGAGGGCTCTGAGGATGTGTTTGCCTTTGTAGAACATAAGCACGTCGTCCACGTATTGTGCCATTACGACTCGAGGCTCTGTGGGGAAATCTGCCATGAAGACATTGAATAGTGTAGGGGATAGTACAGAGCCTTCGGGAATCCGCCTCTCACTGGTCAATTATTTCTTTACTCGTTTCTGCCTACACATACGTTCCAGCTGCCTTTAATTTTGACTCAAAAACAACATTTAAATGTAAGTTGCATACGAGCAACATAATTGCATGTGCTATAAAACTTTGTAAATAGTTAAAATATTTGTTGTACAGTATAACACATTACAGACAGAGCCCTCTGTGGAGAGCAATAAGAGGGCGGTTGTCACGACAAAGACTCTCCCCTAGCGGACAATCACTGTAACTATAGCACCAACTCTTGTATAACAAATACACACACAGATGTATGTTTAGAAATCGGGTCAGCTATTGCTTTAAGTTTATGTGGAACACAAAAATAGAACTAGTGTCTTTAAGATATAAACGTTTGTAAAACTAAAGGAGAAGTAAGGAATATCTCGAAAATCGTTATTGATAAAATAAGTTCACAAATTTTCCTCTTTAGCTAAATCTGAATGTTCATGTACCAAGACCTTGTCTATATATCATGAACTACAAGTTAAAGAAAATCGTAAAGAACTTAGAATGACTATTGCCAGGAGTTGTATTGTACATTTTGTTTATTAGCAAATAATTTAACATTTGGAAGATTGATCAAAATATACAAACCATTTTACTGAAGTACTTGAGTGTCTCTAATCTTATAGATGACAAGAGATCCATATACACATCCAGAGATTTGTTTATACCAATATTGGGATGTGCTTATGAGCTTTCAACAAATCTGGACACAAAGCTCAAAGTGATGCAGCACTTCTCCAAACAAATCTAACTTCATTATGTGTTCACTAACTTACAGTTACCTGACATTCGTCTTGAAGGATATGGGAAATCCCCGGAAAATCCTTATCCAGGTAAGTCACCCTGACCGAGATTCGAACTCGAGACCCCTTGAACGTAGGACAGACACACTACGATCTACGTTACCGAGGTGGGCATTTATCTCTTGCCATTCTTTTGATTCAGTTGGAAAATTAGCAGCTTTCAATAATTTGATATAAGTATTTTACGTGTGACTATCCTTTATATGGAATAATTTTTACAAAGTACTACAACCTTGTAATACTTCTAAGAGAAAATATATATCTTGATTCATCTGTGAATATAGACCGAAACCCTCTCAATTCCTATGGCATTACCATAATGGTAAACTGGAGGAGACAGACAAAATCTTACTGCTACAATATAGAGATCCTGATTCAAATGTGAATGTAGTCAGAAGCCTCTCTATTCCTAGGACATTACCATAATGGTAAACTGTAAGAGACAGACAAAATCTTACTGCTCCAATATAGAGATCTTGATTCAACTGTGAATGTAGTCAGAAGTCTCTCTATTCCTAGGACATTGCCATAATGGTAAACTGTAACAGACAGACAAAATCTAACTGCTCCAATTTAGAGATCTCAATAAAACAAATGGCAAATATGTTTTTGTGTGTTTGAAAATCCTTGTTATTTATGTTTCTGTTAAATTACAAATGTTTCTGAAGTTTTCTCACATGACATGTGAGTAAAGATGAGAAACCTTTCCAAATGTGATGTTCATCATAATGGGATACAACTTCAAAATATAATCAGTGTCCAGTTATAAACTCATATTTCAAATCAAATTAATGTACATTATTTTAACAGATTTACATATAGGTACATTTTATAGCAGTTCTAAATCACAATTATTATAATATTAAAGAAGAGAGAAGACAGATATTGTGTGTTCTTTATTGATTTGAACAGCTCTTGTGTTTTATTGGACAATCCTATCTTCAAAAAAAAAAAAAAAAAGATTATAGTCTCCAAATAGTTAAACAAAAACTATATGACACAATGAGCTCATACTTGTAAGATACGAAAAACCACATAGATATACTTGCTTTACATTTCCTTTCTCATTTCAATTGTTTATTCCTCCAATGTTTTCTCTGTATTCATACTAGTAACTGTTTATTTCCGTGCAGTTAAGAGCAAGTAAATCTTAGCTGTATATAAAGAATGACAATGAAATATATTTTAAAACGTCATAAATAAATATACATTTACTTCGTTAGTATAAACTATGACTGGTGGGGACATCTCTGGACAGCAACTCCCTTCCAATCGACAATTACAATTTCTTAGTTGGCGGACAATTACTGTATCTAAGGGATTCTCTGCTCTATCACAGTTACACTTAACGTGGTATATTCACAGTACTTTCTCAATCCGCTCTTCCAGTATGACTTGTTTTACATCTGCTCCAAGTTTAAAGTGAATGTTGCGGGAGTTTCGTTACTAATTTCGACTTAAACACAAAGGGTGTATAGTTAAATGTTAAAAATCAGGTCAGGCCAGGAATTCCAACGCTATTCCTATGAAATTACGAGAATAAGATAAGCATTATAAGATATAAAGGTAATGGAAATTTGCACTAGAAATACAGAAGGCTTAAGAAGTATATTATATGAAATACCTTTACGAAATTATCCTTTTTATCTTCTAGTTCATTAGATACAGAAAAGCAATGAAGACACAAAAATGAAGATACTGTTAAAGAACAATTATTTTGAAATTTCTTTTATCGCTAACGATTTTCCACGTATTCTTTCGTTCCTGTTAAATTTTCCAATTATTTCATGGTTTAAAAACGCTAATCCTGTTTTTGAACTTGTCAAAAGCTTAAATAAATAACTATCAAACTCGAAACGTAATCCAAAACTCTACAACCCTATTCCCCGTAAATGCTTACTTCATATTTGTAACAGATGGACAAGTAAACCTCTGTGTAACGGTTGGTTTTTTTTTTTTTTTTACCGTGGGGGGAAAAACCCAGTTGCAGGCGACGGCCCACGTGCGATGACCGACAGTGTGAGGGTCCCTGTGCCCTGAGGGGGGCAGGTATACTCACTAAAAAAAACCCTCCACGTGTTAGTTACGTGACTTACATTATTTTGCGTGCATTTATTAACATGCTTAGTCGGGTCCCGCATAGCACCCCGGTTAGTATGTGGTATCTATTAAGCTGGCATGCGATGCATGTGAGCGCGTCTATGTTGCTTCTTGGTGGTGACCATGAAACCTGGGCACCACCAAGTGTAATTTATGCTTTACTTTAATTATATACATTTGGCTGAGGCCGGGTAGTCCTGTTGGTCAGTGTTACGTGTAGCTTATCTATTATATATGTGTTATTCGTAAGCCTGTGTATTGTAATAATAGAGCTCAGGCCTTGGTGACCTGATAGTCAGGGATTGGTATGGTTATTAGTTCTACTTATGGCCCCAGTCTTTCTGGGTTTGTCAATAGTTAGTACATGGCATGCAATTCGAACTATGTGTTCGGTCGTCCTTGGTTCCGGCGTGGCCGTTCGTTATTTCCTTTGTCCATGCGTTGTCGTCGGTGTGTCCTACTCCATCTGCAGTCGCCCGCTGTCTCTGCGCCTGTAGGACACTGGTGGGAGACCCTCTAACTCCCGGACCGCCTTGACTGTTGTCAAGGGCTTGGAGGGCTCTGTGCGGGCAGTGTTCTGAAAAGAGTCAGTAAGAAAAAGATTAATGAAGGGAAAGTAGGGGTGTCAGCCTAACTGTCTGTGTCAGTTGTCCCTTAATAGGTTGTGCAGGAAGTTCTGAACGTCGTCTTCGTCGTCATCATGTGTGAGTCTTCTTTCGAACAGTGATAATGGTCGTGTGTGTGTGTTTATTTCTGTAGTGTAGTTTCCGAGTCGTGAGATTAGAGGATTGTGGTGTATTTCAAGATTTTTATATGTGTCATATGCTAGTTTCTTAATGAATTCTTCTACTGTGTGCATTTTTAATTCTCTGTGTAGTAGGTCGGCTGGTGCTGTGTAAGGTACTTTTGCTATCGTTCGTAGTATTTTGTTTTGAAATTTTTGTAATCTTAGAATATATGTTTTGGCAGCATACCCCCAGACCGGCGTTGCATATGTGAATATGGGCCTTATGAGAGTTTTGTATAGAGTGAGCCCTAGATTCATGTCTATGTGGGAGTTCATGTTTATGAGGGGGTAAAGCTTGCCCAATTGAGCGTTGGCTTTACCCCTGATTTGGTGAACGTGCTCTTTCCACGTCAGCCCTTGGTCCATTTTGAGTCCTAGCCAAGTGACTGTGTCCGTCCATTCTATATTTTCTCCGAATATAGAGAGTGGGGGGAGCTGGTGTTTCCCCAATCTGTGCTTAAGCTTTTTGGTGAAAATTATGGCTTGCGTTTTTCTTGGGTTTACTTTAATACGCCATTTTGTGAGCCATTCTTCTAGATTATTCAGGGCGTTTTGTAGTCTCCGGTGGATGAAGTCCAGTTTGGCTGATTGAGTCACAATTGCTGTATCATCTGCGTAGATGTACAAATCTGTGTAGTTGGTTTTTGGTATGTCGTTCATAGTGATATTAAAGATAACCGGCCCTAGGATACTTCCCTGAGGGACTCCCGCTTTGATTTGGCGGGGAGTCGATAATTGGTTGTTGATTTTCGATTGGAATTTGCGGTCGTGTAGGTAGTTCGCGATGAGCTTTATTAATATGTCGTGTATGTTCAAGGTTTTAAGCTTTTTGAGCAGTCCTGCGTGCCACACCCTGTCGAATGCGCGTTCGACATCGAGCAAGAGTGCTCCTGTTGATTTGCGGATGTTAAACCCGTGAGTTATGTGTTCTGTGGCTCTCAGTAGTTGAAGTGTTGTGGAATGTTTGGCTCTAAATCCAAATTGCTCCGGGATTGTGATATTTTGTTTGATTAGTTGGCTGTTGAGTCGCTTGAGTATGACCTTTTCGAGGAGTTTGCCTAGAACGCTTAGTAGACTGATAGGTCTGTAGTTCTGTGGGTGTGAGGCGTCTTTGCCCTTCTTGGGGAAGTGTACCACAATGGCAAGCTTCCATCTCTCGGGATAATATCCCTTCTCGAGGGTGTAATTAAATATATTTGCTAGTAATTTAATCGCGTCTTCCGGTAGGTTGGCAAGTGCCACGGTTGGGATTCCATCAGGTCCCGGCGCTTTTCGCTTGGGGAGGTGCTTAATTATCCATTTAATTTCGCTGGGGCATGTCTTTCTTACTTTATTGTGGGTTATTAACTCTTTGTAATCCTTTGTTTCTGCTTCCCTCTCTTCCGCAAATTGTGGGCAAGACGGGTTGGCATTCGGAGTTAGCGTAGCCTGCAGTGCGTCCGCTAGTGCATCTGCTTTTTCTCGATCCGTTGTGGCTATGTTTTGGTTATAGTGTAGCGGAGGGATATGAACCCTGTCACGTGTTAGGCAGCGTGCGACCTTCCACACTGAGTCTCTCTCGTAATTGAGATTCTCAAGCGTGTGTTGCCATTGATTTGTGATATGAGTGGATATTCTTTGTTGCACTAGTGTGTTTAGGTACCTGTAATACTCTTGGTCGATTATATGTCTGGACTTTTGCCATTTCCGCCTGGCTCGATTTCGTTCTGCCGTTAAGGAGGTTATATCTCGGGGAAGTTGATTATGGAACGTTTTGGGCTGGCTTGTGGGCACTGATATTACTGTTGCCGCTTTTAAGGCCTGCTCCAATTGGAGTACTGCCCTGTTCACGTTTTCGTTTGAATTTAAAGGGAACGTGGGGAGGTTTCTGCTTACTGTTGTTGCGAACTTCTCCCAGTCTGCTTTATTGTAGTTCGGGCGTTTAAGTGGTGGGACCTTAGCCGCGTCGCCTTCCAAAGTGATCATCAGGGGAATATGGTCTGATGACAGTTCGTTTTTGGTTTGAAGGTGAAGCCTTCGGGTTAAGTTGCGTGATAGTGCTATGTCAAGTATGTCGGCTCTATCTGTTCTGTTGAATGGTATGTAAGTGGGTTCTTCCGGCGCATGGATTATGAGATCCGTTCGATTTTCAAGTGTTAATAGGGCGTTTCCAGCGGGGTTTGTCTCATTGCAGCCCCATATTTGATGTTTTGCATTGAGGTCCCCCGGTAATAGAAATTTGTTATTTTGTTGCATCAAATTTGATATATCTGCTGTGTTTAGGGTTCCGGGGAGGGGGCATATGCCGCTGATATGAGTGTTCGACAGTTGTCTAGTGTTATGTATATATTAGTGGTTTCAAGGCTTTGCAGTTGTGGTATTTGTGCAATGTCATGCATTATGTTGTGTCTTATTATTATGGCTGTGCCGCCGCCATATTGGTTCCTATCTGTGCGGTGTGTGGTGTACCCTGGTATATTGAATCTGACCCTACTTGTGAGATGGGTTTCTGTAATTAATGCTATGTCTATGGTGTTCTGTGTCAGGAAGTTCGAAAGTTCTGTCTTTTTACGTCTTAGTCCTCTAGCGTTCCATGTCAGTAAGTTTAAGTGGCCTGGTCTGTTCATGGTTCTGTTCTAAGGAAGCCGGGGGTGACAAGCAGTTGTATGAAGTCCCTGTAGGTTGCCATAAGGGAGCGGGCCTCCGACGAATCCGCTTCCACCAGGGATTTAAAGATGTGGAGGCACGTCTCTCTGAAGTCGTCCTCGCTCATCCCGGTCCTAAGTACTTGGTCGTATGTTTTTCTTTGATGAAGAACTCTTTTGTCTGGTGGTGGTGCTTGTGGTGCTGGTCTCGGTTTTTGTTGTCTGGGTTGATGCTCCCGAGGCTGCAGTCTTGGGTCTCGGGGTCGAGCAGTCGTCTCGCGCCGTGCACGGCGCCCGCGCCGCAGCGGCTCCCCGCGCCTCCCGAGCCACAGACACGCCAGCCGGACGTCCGTTCACCTCCCGGAGGTTGCGCGCCGCCGCAACTTGCCTTTGGTATTCCGGGCAAGCCCGGTACCTGGCCCCGTGGCCCATGCCAAGGCAAAGGGCGCACTTACTCCGGGGGGCGGCACATCACAGCCACGCGAGTCGTGACCCCCGGTGCACTTGGAGCACACCACAGTCGCCGCGGTGCACCGTTCTTCGGTGTGTCGGAGCTGCTGGCAGCGGCTGCACTGCACCGGGATGACAGGCCGTCTGTACGGCTCCACCTTCACCTGAAAATGAAGCACGTGTCTAATTAGTTTTAGGCGGTCTAGGTCATCCGCCGTCGCAACATCTACCAGATAGAAAGGTAGAGGCGTTCGGGCCCGGTCAAACCGTCTGAGCTGCACAACACGCAGCACTGAAAAGTGCGCGGCCTGCAGCTCGGCCTTAATAGCCTCCGCCGCCCCGTCATAGTATATGTGCTTCAGCACGGCTCTGAAGCTCTGTTGGTCCTCCCGGTGGCCGGTTATTTGGTGTGTGATGTGGCGGTCCCTCAGGAAGGCGCACATCATCTTGTAGTCCTGGGGCGATCTCATCCTGATCATGAAGTCACGGGAGACCGAGGCCCGGGTCACCAGGTAGCCCTCGTTGGGGTGCTCGCGATCGAACTCCGACAGCGTCTGGAACAGAGTTACATGGTGTTTGGAGACATATATCGGGGCTTGGAGACGGGACGTCACAGCTCGAGAGTAAGAGATGGGGGTGGAGGATGGGTTGCTATTTTGTGATGGAGCGCTGTTAGGACAGGGTAGTCCGACGGGGTTAGCGGGCGAAGAAGGCCCTGGGATGGGCGACAGTGGCTGCGGGTGAGGGCTAGTCTGTGGTATGCGGCCTGAAGATGAAGTGGTGGAGGATGATCTCGATGGGGGGAGTGGTGTGTCACGGGCAGCCTGGGAGACCGGAGTGCCAGAGAGGACTGGGCTTTGATTGCTGGGAGGAGAAGCCTGTTTCGCAGTGGATGGAGAGTCAGAGTTCGGTGAGAGCGGGGTGGCAGCAGCTGGGATGGAATGTGATCCAGGAGTGCCAAAGTTCAGCTGGGTCTTGACAACCGCTTGTCTTGTGACCCGCAGCCCACTTGGTGACTGCTTCTTGAGCCTCTTTTTGGTCATGGTGGAGGTTACAATTATAATGAGTTAACAATTAAATAAATATCTGATTTGCGTAACGATATATAGGAAGTGAGAAGAGTAAGAGAAAGCTTAAATACTACCTAACAGGGGGCTTAAGATTAGATAGGAAAGAGGAAAATAGTACAGAGTAAGAGAAAGTACAGCTAAAGGGTGCCAATAAGCGTGAGAACAGAGGTTCAGACCCGAAGGCGCCTTAGATTCCAGTCAGAGACTGTTGCCTGGTGAACTTGTTTTCTCCCAATTAGACTGTTAGTTGCCGATAAGTCAGCTAGTCTTTGGCTCTGAGCCTCGGCAATGACAAGCCGATCCAGCGGCGGCAGCTTCTTTGCTGCGGTCAGCTTCTTCTACTCCACCGGTATGCTGCTTCTCTCCGTAGTCTGGTGGTCTCCTGCTCACGACGTGTCCTCCTCGGAGTCTCGACGAGAAGTGTCACGGTTGGTCGTGAGTAAATTTGTTATATATCAGACGATGTTTTAGTTATAGTAATTCTCCGCCAGGGGAGAACTGAGCGTTTGTTGCTGTCCAACTTATTTATGAAATTGTATAATGCATTCTACCTTTATTTCTATATATAACTTATATTTAACTGCTCTTTATTCCTTGCAAATGAACGATAGCTGTAATGTATATGTAGGCAACATCACGCTAACAGTTAAGTGTGCTTCTGAAACAAAGCCTTCTAAATTAACTATATCTGTAGACATGTCTTCAAGCTGAGCATGGGGACTCGGACTCGACTCTGCTTCGAGACGTCGTTGAGTAAACAACGCCTTCGAGAGTTGGAGTTGCCAGCGCATCCAGAACTTCGGAGTCAGCGAATTGCCACCATCGGGAGGGACCTTAGGGAAGCTCCCGGAAATTTCGCTAAATCTCCAGCAGAAGGCAGCAGCAGCGTGCGAGCGACAACAACCTCCGAGAAAAGAGCCGGCCAGCTCCATATCAACCAGGCGAGGTACACGGCCTAAGCCAACGTCGTAAAAGACGGTTTTATAAGGCGCCTTCGGGTCCAGCCCTCTGTACCTCACGCTTTTTAGCAAACCTGTGCTGACTGGTAAGCATACATTCAAGGTTAGCTGTGCACGGCACTTTGGTGCAGGGCAAAATGCCCTAATTATGTAGGTGACTCACTCCATCCTTCCATACCAACCAGTCTTCCAGAAATGGAAGCGCTCCCCAGTACTAGCACTGGAATCACCCACCCTGCTGTCGGGGCTCAAACCCTGACTGCAGGAAGCAAACGGCCACGCCGAAAGCCAGGAGAGCGCGTAAATGGCAAGGCCAAAAGGTTAGCTGTCGCCAAACAGCAAACTGACAAGGGCCCTTCCCGCGAAATACCACAGCGTGTAGGCAAAATTTCAGAGGGCGAGCCCTCAGACAACTCCTCCTCTGACGAGGAGTATTTCACCGACGGAACCGCGGTTCAAAGGAATTCATCCTCCAGGATGGATGACTCCGATGGGGAACACAGCTCATCTAACATCTCTACAGATGTTGATGAGGCTGAGTTTTGCACCATGACCAACCGGCGAAGGGAAAGAAAAGCCCCTCACCTGGAGACAACTGGCACGTCCAGTCGTTCTGGGCCACCCAGGAGGCACATTCCTCCTGTGATCGTGGATGACTTCCGGGGCTTGGTAGGCTTTCTAAAGGAGGTCATGCCTACCCTGTTGGTGTCATGCAGGGTCACCAGGAGGAAGAGCCGAAATGTCTTCCAGGCGAGTAACGCCGAAGATTATCAGCTAATTCTAAGGGCACTGGACAGGAGGTCCATCCCTTACTTCACCTTCGGCCTAGACAAGAGCCGTGACGTTAAGAGGGTCATCAGAGGTCTACCAGTGGACACACCGGTGGGTGACATAATTGACGACCTTAACCGCCAGGGCATTCAGCCCCGCTTGGTCAGGCAGATGACCAAACCAGCTCCACCGGGTCAGCCAGGCCCTGTCCTAATTCCACTCTTCCTTGTGATAGTGGAACGGGCCAACGATGCGGAGGGGAAGCTAGATGGTGTCACAACCATCTGTTATATCCGAGTACGGATTAGGTAAGTGAGAAGCTCTGGCGGACCCCTCAATGCCATCGCTGCCTGGGATTCAACCACTCTAGCCAGTTCTGCAAGAGGATACCCCGCTGCTTGAGGTGTATCGGAGCCCACGACAAGGAAGTTTGTCCAAGGTCACCCACAGATGTGCCCACTTGTGCTAACTGCAAGGGAGCACATGTGGCTTGTTATGGCGTCTGTCCTGCCAGAAAGGCAGTTATAGCAGCAAATAAGCCCCCAGTGAGGCAGCAGCAAGAGCAGAGGACCTCACAAGCGGGGCGGTCCCAAGACCGGTCCCCTCAACCAGCTCCAGTGTGCCCACGACTCGGCGGGATGCCGATAGGCCCAGAACGTACGCTCAAGTAGCACAAGGGGCCTCTGATGGACCTAAAACGGTACGGGAGACACACAACCCTCCCACACAGCCACGCAAACAAAAGCGGGCCCCAGCCCTAAAACGCACCGACACCAACAATGGTAGGAACGGAGGGAGGCTTCCTCGGGAGCCCCAAAATCCTGCTGAACAGGAAAACCATGCCGAACCCATGCCTCCTAGACAGCTTAGGGATGAAAGGGCGGGAGGAAGACCTGCACCCATTCGTTCCAGATCGCCCTCTCCTCACAACCAGGTCGCCCACACAAACACCGCTCCCATGACAGCTACATTCGATCTCACGGATGTGTTCAAGTGGCTGCAGCAGTTGTTGCAGACACATGGACAGAAGATCTGTGAGCTCGTTGTGAAGTTCTTCACAGCTACAGATCCGGCCAGCAAGATGCTGGTGGCAATGAAGGCGATGGCCTTCCTGACCGCAGGCACGCAACAGCTCCGAGATGGCGCATCGAACTAGGCACGTATCTCGTTTCGATTCGCGTTTTGGAATGCGTGCGGCCTAGCAGGTCAGAGGAGCGAGCTGCTTCACTTTGCCCGAGACAATGTCCTAGACGTCATCCTAGTCAGCGAAACGCATCTCCGACCAGGCTCCCGGTTCCCTCTTCCGGGCTGCATCTGCCATCGTACGCATCGTCAGGGACGCCCAGGGGGCGGAACTGCGATCTTGGTGAGGCAAAATATGGTCCATCAGCCCATCCAGCTCCCACCTCTACAAACCCTATAGGCCATGGCCATTAGTATGAACCTTGGTGGATTAGAGGTCTTGGTAGTCTCTGTGTATCATCCACCAAACCGACAGTTTGTACCCAATTACTATCTATCCATCCTAGCCCTAAATCCTTGTGCTATCATGGCCGGCGATTTTAATGCTAAATATCAACGTTGGCATTGCGGTCGTTGGGCGGATGCAAGAGGCAATGAAATCATTCGCCCTATAGAAGCAACCCTCAACTTCAAGTACAGGGTCCCTGGCAACCCACTCATTACCAGCGAGGAGGAGGAATGCCCTCAGTCATAGACTTCGCAATCACAAAACATCTACCATTTCATCTCACACTCACATCATTAAATGCATTACATTCAGATCACAATCCAGTATTGACACAGATCAACACAAGGGTTGCCAGTCACGACATCTCACTTCAAACGCGAGAGGTTGACTGGGAAGGCGTCAGGAACTGCCTCCGCACTTCCATCCCGTCAAATCCCAGAATCACAAATATCCCTACCCTGGAGAACGCCGTCTCATCCTTCACTTCCATCGTGAAGCGGACCGCCTATAATCTGACAGTCCATGGTCCATCTCCTCTTCATCCTGATGTCCTCCCTTTCGACATCCTTCTTCTAATCCAGCGATCCTGGGCAGCACGGAGATTTTACCAACGTCACCGCACGCCACATAATCGAGCGCTCCTAAGACTTCTACGTCGAGAGTTGAGTGTCCGTCTGCGCCAGCACAAGGTGCAAACGGGTGACGACAAAATGGCCAGGTTGCGCGTCGAGGATGGCGACGTGTGGAGGATAGCCAGAGCCCTCAGAAAACACAGAGGTCAGTACACCTCTCCCATTCACGGCATCCAGGGCCTGGCCTATGAACCCCAAGCCAAAGCCAACGCTTTCGCTGACTATCTTGAGCGCACTATGTGTCCGAGATAAGACCCCCAGGACGACAACTTGTGTGATCGCGTCCGTCGGGAGGTGCGTCGTTTCTTACGTCACCCTCTTGAGGATGCGGAGAGACTCCCTACCAGCCGACCTAGCGAAGTCCAAGGCGCACTCCAGCGTCTCAAACCAAAGAAGGCGGCGGGGCCGGAAGGGCTGACTCCCCTAATGCTCCGCCATATTCCCCTCAATGCGGTTCTCTTCCTGACTAGGATTTTCAATATGTGCCTCGCCCTTGGGTACTTTCCACGAGAGTGGAGAGAGGCCCGGTTGATTTGCACATTGAAACCTGGGAAGAATCCGGTACACTCTTACAGCTACCGATCCATTAGCCTCCTTTCCACCCTTTCGAAAGTTCTCGAGAGGCTAATTCTTGCTCGCTTGTCCCCAATATTGGTAGACATTCAAGCCATTCCTGACCACCAGTTTGGTTTTCGTCCTGGGCACTCGACAGTTCAGCAACTGCTACGTGTGTTGGAGACCGCCGCCCTGGATTTCCAGGCAGGCACCTTCACGGCCGCAGTTTCGCTGGATGTCGAGAAGGCCTTCTCTACGACATGGCATGCCGGACTCCTATACAAAATGATCCATCTGGGGCTCCCAACACAAATGATCAACATCCTACACAGCTTCTTGCGACATCGCTCATTTAAAGTCTCAGTCGCAGGGAAAACATCAACACTAAGGCCAGTGAGAAAGGGAGTCCCCGAAGGCTCTGTGCTATCCCCCACCCTCTTCATCGTCTTTATAGCAGATTTCCCCACAGAACCACGAGTCGTAATGGCACAATACGCTGACGACGTGTTTCTGTTCTGCAAGGACAAACACATCCTCAGAGCCTTCAACTCCATTCAAAGACATCTCCGCCTAACACAACAGTAGTGCCGGCGTTGGCGCATGTCCGTAAATCCGGACAAAAGCCACGCCATACTTTTTGCAAAGCGCCACACCCCGCAGACTGCCCCAACTTCAGCTACCGAGGTCGAAGGATAGAGTGTTCTAACTCTGTCCAGTACCTAGTAGTAAACTTGGACAGAGGTCTAACTTTTCGCGGCACATCAGGGACCTTTCGGCGAAGGTACAGGGAGCAATTGATTCCCTTTACCCAATGCTGGGGTCGACCTCGATGCCAGTCCGCATGAAGTTGTATCTCTTCCGAGCGCTGGTAATCCCGGTGATGCTATATGCCTGAGGGATCTGGGGCATGGCAGCAGACAGCTGTTTAGCATGGCTTCAACGTGCACAGAATAAAGGAATCCGGTTTATCTATTCTGTGGGACGTTATTTCGCTACCAGGTTGCTCCACGAAGCATCGGGTCATCCATACGTGGAGGATGAAATTGGGCGCCGTGATTCAAAATTATACGCAAGTTTACCATCACTTAGAAGCGCCCTTGACAGATTATTGGGAAACTATGACCCCACTAGATGCCGATCTAGACAGCATCGGGTCCCCCGTATGGCATGCGGGCACCATAGATAACCCAGAAGCTAACCCTATCAGCAGCTAAAGCTGAGCTCCTCATAATTCTTCCAAGCTGTTTGGCATATAAATTTCTCCCTCAAAATAAAACCAAAAAAGAAAAAAGAATTGGCTGCTAAGTACTGCATCCTCCCCTTCAACCAGAAGGTACTTCGGTAACCTCAAAATTAACTCCCAATCAAAAAACCTACATCACCTTTATCCTACATCACTCAATAAAAATCCTACCGGTGGTAAAACCCTTAATGGGTGGGCACGCAGCAAAAACCTTCTGGCTGTATGCAGCCAGCCAGCACGAGCGAGCAAGCGAGGGCAGGACACACACGGGGCTCGGGGTGGTCGAGTGGTCTTCGAGGAGTCAGCATCTGCGCTACAAGATCATCGAGGCGACAAAAAGCGCCTGACTAGCTTGGACGAGGGCGTCGAAGCGTGAAGAAGCGAGAGTGAACCTGCGAGTTCAGGTGACGCCTCGCTTCCGCTGAAGCGACCTAGCTCTGCACCATGGCAGAGCAGCAAGGCCACAGCCAACGGTCTTTCGGCCAGTACCTAGGCGCCTCTTTGGGTTCGGTCCTCTACTGCTCGGGCTTATTAGCACCCACTGCAAGCTCTTTATCTTATTCTATCTCTCTTTCCTCTTTTCTATTAGAGTTAAGGCCCCCTCAAGCCCATGTCTTTCAATATTTTAATCTTTTAATTTAACATATTCACTTAAAATGGCTAAGACAGGTAGGACAGCGTCGACTGCCAAACCCTCACCTTCACAATCCAAAACGAGCAGCACTCGCCCAAAAGCCACCTCACCTTCTCCTGCCCGCACCAAGACACCACCTCCTACTCAACCAATCTCACCACCTTCAACACCTTCCCCTTCCAAAACCAAGGCAACTTCTCCTTCCAGGCCCACGTTTCCTAAACCTTGCTCGTCCAAAACTACATCACAGACATCTACAGACACTCTCACTACCGCTAACGCCAGCCAGGACAGGAGTACTGACATAGTGCCAATCTTCATCACCGAAAGTCAGGTAAAGAACATACGCCAACTCACACAACTCATTGACACAACTTGCACACTTAAACACAACTACACAATCGATACAGCCCGTAAATCCGGGGACTTTGTATTCAAAAACTTTTCTCTTGAGGACTAGCAAATTTTGGTAAAATTCATCAAAACCAACTGCGTACAGCATTAACTTTTGCCCCACCTTGAGGAAAGAACCGTCCGCTATATGATAAATGGGCTGTACTTCCGATCAACTACAGGCCAATTAGCCTATTAAACACTTTAATCAAAGTACTAGAGAAGATAATTCTAAAAAGAATCAACAAGCATATTCACAAACACAACATTCTTATACTAGAGCAATTTGGGTTCAGAGCTCAGCACTATACCACCCTCCAACTTTTGCGAATGACCGAAGAGATAACCAACGGATTTAATACGAATAAGTCATCAGGCGCCGTATACTTGGACATCGAACGGGCCTTTGACAAAGTATGGCAAGCAGGCCTAATCAAAAAGCTAAGCCAATACACCTTTCCAGATTCGGCAGTATCCCTAATTAAGGATTACCTGTCTGATAGATACTTTCGCACAGCGGTAGAAGATACAGTATCTACCGTGAGGCATATTAAAGCAGGCGTCCCACAAGAAAGTCTGCTGGGACTGACGCTATTTAATATATATATATATATATATATATATATATATATATATATATAGATGACATGCCCGAAATAATAAGAATCAATATATATATATATATATATATATATATATATATATATATATATATATATATATATATATATATATATATATATATATTTGCCAACGAAACCGCACTAGTGACTAGGTCAGCACAGCCACGAATCATTCATAACGGCTCCAGAACGCCGTAAATACAATTGAGCCCTGGTTCTCCAAGTGGAGGATTAAAGTAAATCCTAGAAAACCCAAGCCATAATCTTCACAAAAAGACTCGTACATAGGAAAAACAAGCGGGCCCTTCAGCCACTGCTATACCAAGGCGAAGGTATCGACTGGAATGACCAAGTGACCTATTTAGGTCTGGTAATGGACCAGGGCGTCACCTGGAGCAAGTGCATCACCATGATTAGAGCCAAGGCCAATGGTCAGCTAAACAAATTATACCCGATATTTAATATAAACAGCCAACTGAAAGTTCATGTGGGCCTCACCCTATATAAGAAATTACTAAAGCCAATAATCACGTACGCAGCCCCCGTATGGGGATATGCTGCTAAAACCTACATAAATAAGCTACAAAAGTTACAAAACAGAATAATAAGAATAATTACAAAGCAGCCGCCGGTAGCTACGGCCAATCTGTTGCACAATGAGCTAAAAATACACACAATTGAGCAGTTTATCAAAAAACTTAGTTTTAACGTATATAAGCGAAAAGGCAAACATGTCAACGAACTAATTCAACAGCTAGGAACTAATGAAACCAACCGTAATAAACATAAAAGGCCATTGTCCATATTTGAGAGGATCATTGGCATGGGAGATCCAGAAATTGACATCCAAGATTATCTAAACTCACTAGTAAGACTTTCATAGAAGTAATAAGAATTACCCATAACTATACACCGCATCCAGGCAATTGGCAGTCCACAAAGACCTTGCTCTTAGTTAAGGCGGCTCCGGAGGGAGTGATCATTCCTCTCCCTCCACACTCGTACGACATTGACATCTCAATCTTGACCACGATTTCATATTAGAATTAGACACAAATCAGACGCAGCTAAAGCTTAGAGATACCATTGACAATCGCACAATGTGCGAAGTAGAAACTACCATTCTTAACACATACTTATATGAAATATAAAAAACGAGTGACCGACGCTGTTTTGGCGAAATCTACTTACATTAATGACACACCCTAATTGTATTAGGATGAAGACCATTAGATAATAATTACAAAGTAATGACTACACTAACCACAAAAATTCTAAGTACGCAAAACACAAGACCTCTGCTCTATTGGTGAGCACAATTACTAGGGTAAGACCGTGCTTCCTACAGGAAACGACACTACACCTTAACACATCCTTCAACTTGAACCCTTCACCTTCACCTTGAATCCGCAAGGGCATATTCAGGGCCTCGGCTATGCTTTTGTCCTAGCAACAAGTCTCAGCTTGGTAACGCCATACGGTCTTACCTACACATCCTCTCCATTAATCCGCAGGTACATCTAGCGGTACTGCCGGAATTCCTCTCCAAACTAATCACCAGTGGAGGTGGTTTAATTATTGCTATCTTAGGGCGAAGCTCACTCTCCTGGCTGTGACATCCCAGTACAGCTGGGGTAAGTCCATGAATGGATTTTTCCTCCACTTAAAAAAAACTTAGCGGGGAGGTCCGATGCTACAGGGTCGCTCTTTCGAGGTTATACTAACTCTTATATGGCAAGGCAGAGAAAGTTGGCGCGAAATGCGACACTAGGCCAAGGTGTACAAAGTGGCACTAACCCATGTAGTCACCAGACATCCCTTTTGATCAATTTTACAAACTTTTACTGGCGATCCTTGAATTTCTATTCAAAGTTCTCCGGTTTGTAGTCAACGTTTGTATTTAGGTGGTTAAATAAGGAAATAGCTTATAAATGCATTATGTATACGAGGACTGTTCAATAAAGAATGATAAAATTTTTTTCACAACGTACCTTTACTCATCCTCATATCTTTGGTGGTCCTCCTCAAAATAGTCTCCCCTGAATGCGATGTGTCCCAGCATTTCTGTCAGTCTTCAAAGACATGCTGGAAACAAATTCTCATAGATCCTTCAAAATCACTTCCACAGCCTGGTATGGGCTTGCAATGTTTTCATGACATCCCTGTAGTATTCTCCAGTTACTGATGTGTGTGCAGGTATAACATGCTGATAAACCACTCCAAGAATATCAAAGAATGACGGGACCATAATTTTCCCAGCAGAAGCAACCACTTTTGCTTTTTAGGGGGTTGGTGATGAAGGAGATTTGCACACTGAGCTTTGCTGTTTACTCTCAGGATGAAAATAATGTATCCAAGTTTCATCAGCAGCGATTACATTTCGAAAAAGCTCCAAATCTTCCTCTAACATCAACTTTAACTGCATGCAGACCTGCATGCGAATGTCCTTTTCTTCGGGAATCAACAGTCTTTGAACCCATCGCGCACAAACACGTCTCATGTGTAACGTTTCTGTCACCTTCATGTGGGTGGCACCCAATGAAATGTTCAGTATTTGTAGAAAGTTATCTTAAGGTAATTCGTCGGTCCTTTCTCACAATGGCAGCAGCAGTGTTGATGTTTCTTCCGTAAGAGCAGTAACCGGAGCACCGGGTCCACCTTCCTTTGAAATTGATTGTCTCCCCTGTTTAAACATTTTAAACCACTTTCGAGCCGTGCTGTAGGGAAACGCAGACTCTCTAGGCCACCTGTAACATTGTATAGGCCTCAACTGAAGATTTGTTGAGACGTAAGCAGAATTTCAATGCCGCATATAGTTCCTCGTGTTTTATCTCCATTACGGTGGTAGGCGATACTGAACATGCCTGAGCTTACGTTGTTCTCACAGGCGGGAACCGGCAGTATCAAAAATGAAACTGATACGGCGTGTTTTGTTTCACATTAAGCTAACAGATTATAAGTTTTAAGTTTAATGCGAAAAATTATAACTGTAAGAAAGTATGACCATTTCTTATTGTACAACTCTCGTGTTACCTTTCTGAATGATTTTACACTCATAAATCCTAAAATGTCACTTTAGCCGGTGTGGTTGTCTAGAATTGAAATATAAATAGTTCAGGCAGAGTATTAACAGCTCTGCAGGAAGATAGATAACTGAAATGTCTCTGTTAAAAATGAGTGTATAAAGAGACAAAACAGAGTTGTAGATATACTCATAGGTCAGTTTGTAAATCAGAAAAAAAATTTAATGTTTCTAATCGTAGAGCAAAACGTGTAATTTGTAAATGGTTTACTGTTACCCACTGCAAAGTGCTTAAAGACGATTGCCATTTGTTCTCCGTGTAGACATTTAAACTTAGCACCACTAAAACACAAAGAGAACAAAATATGGAAGATTTGATGAGTACAATTAATACCAAATTGAATTTATTTGTTGTAATTTTTGCACACTTTTTCTGAATCGTGGTGTTGTCATAGTGTGGTTATTGGTAATTTGTTATACCAGGCGTGTTCGTAAAATTAGGTCTGCAAGGCGCTGGAGCCATGAGAGGCGCTATTACAACACTCTCGTGTGGGTTGGCTTCACCCCCTCAAGTCCCTACCACAGTGAATCCGTTACAACCATTAGTCCTGGCTTGGTAGCCGTTTGCGATGGAGTTGCCCATCACTTCCTCCGTTAGGTGCGAGTTGCGTGCAGAGATCCGTTTTTTGAGTGCCAAAGGCACTAACTCACTGACGTTCATCTTCAGTTATGCGAAGTTTATGGGCCACAGTTTATAGACCTCAAAAACTTTCGAAAGTAGGTAAGAGAGTACAAAGACGGACGTACAGACGTCCATGACGAACAGCGTTCTGGTCGGCTTTCGGTTTCAGCCGAAACAATTGCAAAAGTGGAACAAGAAATACTTTAAGATCGGCGTGTGATAGTTGACGAGCTGTGCGAACTTATCCCTGAAGTCAGTAAGACTACGATTGACAAGATTTTGACCGAACGTTTGCATTATCGCAAGGTGTGTACGAGGTGTGTCCCCAAAATGCTCACCGAAGGACATAAACGGTAACGTGTTGAAGCGGCCCATCGATTCCTAGAGCGCTATGCAGAACAGGGCGAGGAATTGCTGGATTCAATTGTCACTGGCGATAAAATCTGGGTGCACTACACAACTCCACAAACTAAAGAACGTTCTCGTCAGTGACGGCATTCGAAATCGCGGAAGCCGCGAATCTTCAAGGAGACATTTTCTACCGGCGAAGTGATGGCCAGTGATTTCTGGGACAGAAAAGGTGTATTGCTGTGCGAGCTTATGCCTACCGGAACAACAATAAACCGCGCGCAGATGTGTTGCGTCCCGGCGCGTCGACCTTTAAATCCTTTAACCTCCTGCCGACGACGTCCTTCACCATTGCGTGCAAGGACTTTGCGTTGCTGTCGGCCTTTCCCTCTAGCTCGTTAACGTAGCATGCTAGGTCTTCGTCGCGCTCGTCCACTTGACCTAATCCGCTTACCCAGCTCCGTGACGTCATCTCTCACGCCGATCAACTGCTCTTCGGACTTCATGGCGAGGGACTCGTTTGCCGCTTTCATCTCCGTGGTCAGTAGGGTCATCTTCTCCGCCAGGCTATCGTTCGCCGTTCTCATTTCCTTCAGTTCCGCGACCAGGTTGTGGTTTGCCGTTTCTGTCTTCGCTGTTACTTCAGGCTTCATTTCTTCCATATTCTCGGTGAAGTTGTCGTTAGCCGTCTTCATTTGTTTCAGCTCTGCTAACATCTTCTCCAATGCTGCCTCCATTGTGGAATGTCTCTCTCACTCCTGACACCAGTTGTGACTTTGTGGGTTACTAGAATTAAAAGTCCGAATTACAGATATTCCAAATGTTCTTTATTTCCGTAGAAATACATTCTGAATAATTCTCAAGTAACAGCATTACGACACATACACACAGTCTACCAAGGTCAATGACCAAACAGCGTTCTGATTACATCGCTTTACAACATCAGCTCCCGTTACAATTCTCTACAGCTATTTACTCCTCTCTGTTTACGACTCCTGTTACAACATCTGTTCACAACTGACCCTTGTTGAGTCGTCGCCTTCTTAGATACCTCATTGATAAATTCGAGAATGTTCAAGAACAACAAAGAAGCCGTCATTCTAGCACCTTCCAGAAGCGTAACTTAATCTATGCCCGCAAGTCCTTTATCTCAGCTAGATTTATTTGCTTGCTCTTTCTGTACACAAGCCGCGCTATCGTAGATAAGGGCTTCGCGTGTTTTACAAGTTGTACAAGAGTACAACACGTCATATGTGTACACAGCCAAACTTTGTTTGTAGTTTGTTAATTTTATTCCCTTATTAGCAAGTTGATTTGTTGGAAAATGTTCTGTTAGCTCGACTACGATCCTTGAAAGCCTCTCGTCTCCTGGGAATGCCATCAACAATTTCTTACTGCGTAAAGTTTGCTCTGAAATATTTTGGTAAATGTCGTATATAAACTACTATTAATAAAAGTAAACACACGACGTGACTGCCCAAAGGTTGCCTGAGTCTGACAACCCCTCTACCGGCTTCACGCCCACATACGATCTTAGAACCTGTACAGAGAGGAGTTGTGGCACCCGCAGTCAGAATGTTGGCTTTGCAGACCAGGATTCGCCATCTAACGTAGCTAATCAGTTTCCTTATGATGCTGAGTGGTCACAGGTCCTATATCCTTTATTCCGTTACAGGGAAGCAAAGCACAACCCTCCAGTCCACTACGTCACGGCGGAAGACAAACTACCATTATTACCTTTATAAAATTAAGTTTGACCGGTCGCAAGATAATGTGATATGAATAATCGAGCAATTGTCTTCAGACTTTCCTTAGTGTCGTCTTTATAAGGACATAAATATGTATAACCAACTAGTTGTTTTGAGTTCTTTATTTAAAAATACTAATGTATTTATTTCAGTCAAATACTGAAAGTGTAAACAACACACACACACACAACACACACAGACACTGTATCATATGTAATGTCATTTTTCAAGAAAAACAATTATTTCAAATGTGTTCTGACAAGCAATTAAATAATTTTCAAAGTACAGACCATTATATTCTATTGTCTTGCGCCATCCTTCAGCGAGGTTTATTATAACATGAAGACACCAGTCTCTGGTTTTTGATGCCAAGAATTCGGTGACATCAACTTGTACTGCTTCAAAGTTATCAACATTTCTTCCAAGTAGAAAATGAGAAAATGGACAATTTAAAAAAAATTGATGGTGCAAGAACAGGGCTGCATGATGGGTGTGGTAGCAGTTCGACTCCCCCAATTGCTGCATTATTCAATGATTGTTGGTGCAGTGTGAGGTATAGTTCTTTCCTATTGCAATAGAACTATATTTCGTTGACTAATGCTGGGTATCTCCGTCTAAAAGTTTCATGAACTCGTTCATGTTGTTGAGAATGAGTTCCGCATTAATCGCCCACCCATTTGGTACATACGTGAAGTGATTCAAACGTTCAAAGTTCCACCAGACACACAATATTACTTTTGTACCGAATTGATATTTTATTAACGATGAATGTGGCAGGTTGGCAGGGAGCAAGCCGCTCTTTCGAGGTATCGGGGTTTCGGTAATACTCCCATTGATCATCGCAAGTGACAATTAGGCTGACAAATATATCACCCATAGCATTACGGATAAGGTGATGACAGATATCCGCTCTAAGTTCAGCCTAATGAGGTGTCAGTTCATGAGGTACAGATCTACACTCTCTGTATGATTCTACAAGTGTCTTAATGCGGTGTGGTGTATGTTATCCTTTGAAGCACCAGTTCTTATGCAAGAATATAAGTTAGAGTATGTTCAATATTCCATACCTTAGGTCTTCCAGAACGTGGGAAATCTTTAGTGTTTTCGTCTCTACTGTCAAAACGCTGCAACCATCGTTGTGCCATACGCTCACTAACGAAACTTTCTCCTTCCACTTGATAAACGTTCGAGCTGCGGCAGCTGTTTTATAATCTTGTTTCCTGTAGTGTATTAAAAGGACTCTAAATTCACACTCTGTTATCTCCATTTTGTGAATGTTTATTAACAACTGAAGAACCATAAATGCACGCAATGTACGTAACACTAGACATAACCTGCTGTAAATAGCATTGCTAAAACAAAGGAACCCAATAAATTTCCCAAAACACAAAATTAAAAAAACTGACGTTACTTATGAAATCACCTAATACAAATGTCGACTGCAAACCGGAAATTTTTGAATTGTAATTAATGGATCGGTAGTACATGTTTGTAAAATTGTTCAAAAGGGAGGTCATTGTCACTACATGGGTTAGTGCTCATTGTACACCTTTGTGGCCTAGTGTCGCATTTCGCGCCCAGTTAGATACACAATATTCTGGAAATGTTAGTATAAGCTGCTAAAAGCGATCCTGTAGCATCGGACCTCCCCGCTATGTCGCTCGCTCGCTCGTGCTGGCTGGCTGTATACAGCCAGAAGGTTTTTGCTGCGTGCCTACCCATTAAGGGTTTTACCGCAGGTAGGATTAGAATTGAGTTTTGTAGGATAAAGGTTATGTAGGATTTTTGATTGGGAGTTAATTTAGAGGTTACCGAAGTACCTTCGGGTTGAAGGGGAGGATGCAGTACTTAGCACCCAATTTTTTCTTTTTTTGTTTTATTTTCAGTTGGGGAGAAATTTAGATGCCAAACAGCTTGGAAGAATTATAAGGAGCTCAGCTTTAGCTGCTGATATGATTAGCTCCTAGGTTATGTAGGGTGCCGGCATGCCATACGGGGGACTCGGTGCAGTCTAGATCGGCGTCTAGTGGGGTCGTAATCTCCCAATGATCTAGCAAGGGCGCTTCTGTGAGATGGTAAACTTGCGTATAATTTTGAAGCCCGGCGCCTAATTTCATCCTCCACGTGTGAAGGACCCGATGCTCCGTGGAGCAACCTGGTAAGGAAATAACGTCCCACAGAATATACAGACCGCAGTCTTTTATTCTGTGCACGTTGAAGCCATGCTATCCAGGTGTCTGCTGCCATGCCCCAGATCTCGCAGGCATATAGCATCACCAGGATTACCAGCGCTCGGAAGAGATACAACTTCAAGCCGACTGGCATCGAGGTCGACCCCAGCATTGGGTACAGGGAAGCGATTGCTTCGTGTACCTTCGCCGAAAGGTCCCTAGTGTGTCGGCGAAAAGTAAGACCTCTGTCCAAGTTGACTCCAAGGTACTGGACAGAGTTAGACCACTCTATCCTTCGACCTCGGTAGCTGTAGTGGTTTGCGCACCTAAGGACTGCAGTGTGTTGTTCCACTGTTCCGAGATGGCTGCTGCGGTACATTCGCGTAGTTGATTATTTAATACTCGGACCTGTATTTGCGCAGTTTGTTGTCGTGTGTGCTGCCCGTGTCTCCTGGCTCTGTTACGTTGCTTGGTTAAGTTTTGTATGTCTACCGGAAAACGCGTGTTTGCTTTACTCTGCCAATGCTCTGGAACTGCCCCCATTGTTCCATATTGAATAGCTATTGAACCTATCAGACCAACAGAAGAATCGAGTCATCCAGGTTTACATGGACGGAGTGGTTTCGCCCAGCACATAGCTGCTAACTGAGGCTTTATCTGAGCAGTGTAGTAGTTGTCCAGCCTTTGTCTCAAGCGTTTGTGTTGGGCATAGGTTTCTCTGATGTACTGGGTTAAGCCGCTCAGGCTGCCGCCTGGAGTATGTATTCCCAAGGCTGCCTTCACCCGAACTCCCCGCTTGAAGGAGGTCAGAGTGAAGACAGCACGATCAGAGGGAATAGGATACTGTGTGGGGGAATTATCTAGACCCATTTCTGGTTCTGGGGTTTACAGTGGGATGGAGAGAACCCCTTCTGGCTAATAGCCCATGGCGTCCTTGGGGAGTTTGTACCTCCTCCTCCTGCGAGGAGCTCTGTGGTCATTACTACCCAGAGTGTTGACCAGCTGGTTGGAATGGGTAGATTTTGATGGAGGGTTCGAGATCTCTCTCTTACCACATCCTCTATGTAAGGGATTTGGGAGTATTCGTGTAGGATGTGAGTAGGGAATCTGCGCCTAGTACCGTAGATCATCCTTAATGCCCGATTCTGCACGATTTGCAGTCTGCGGATGGTGGTCGGAGCCGCCAATCCTAAGCCTGACTGTAAGAAACAGAAGACCTGATCATCAGTTTTTAACATGATATTCTCTACCCATTTTTTGTTTTACTGCGTAAGGTAAGCAGAGGTGGTGTTGCATACAATTTCGATATTTCAGCAGAAATACACGTTGTAATGGAAATAAATTGTTCTTTAACAGCAACTATATTTAGGACAAAGTTTAGAAAGAGAAAGTTTGGTAGAGTCGGAATAAAATAACACTCCCAGTATTTAAAAGATAAAGTATCGTAACCCGTGATTTCGTAGAATTAAAAGTCCAATTTCCAGAAATTCCAAATGTGCTTTATTTTCGTAGAAATACACTGTTCAATTCTCACGTAACAACATTTAGTCACGCACACACAATCTACCAAGGTCGATGACAATAACAAACAGCGTTCTCATTACAACACTCTACAGCTGTTTACTGCTCACGACTCTTTACTACTCTTAGCAAGGCGTCGTGTTCTTAAATGACTCATTGATAAATTCTAGATATTTCCAGAACAATAAAGAAATCGAATAATTTCTATCAACCAAGACGTCACCGATCATTGCCATTGATCTCAGTTTGATTGTTTCGGCAGACATCTATCTCACGCTCTCTGCTGATAAAAGCTCTTTATTACTTAAAAGCACGATCCGTCCGCTTAGTATTTGCGCAGAAAGTTTTATGCCCGTTGTCGCGACACCGTGACCTCCTCCAGGCTGGTCGTCCCGAACAGCACCATCGTAGCGGGCCAGACGATCCAGGTGTAGCACTATCATCTTCCCTCGGGGCACCTCCTGGATTCAGTAGACCACGTCGCTAATCCTCTTCACCACCCGGTAGACGATAACTAAACATGTCTGAGGTGTCTGCATGGTGGGTTCCATATTTGCTATCCCCTTCAAAAGCAAACATGACGTGACCTATCAGGAGAGATGTTGATGCTGTAGGAACTGGATAAATATGATTTTTTATCGTCTGGTAACCATGGAAGAATCCTGGATCTATCAGTATGATCCACGGAAAGAAACCATGAGCATGGCATGGAAACATGCCAATTCCTCTCTCCCGAAAGGGCAAAGGTACAAACGTCAGGTGGCAAGGTCATGTTGTCAGTTTTCTGGGACTATCGTGGAGCCATCGTTACAAATTATCGCCAAGGGTCAAACCATCACTGACAGATACTACTGCAATCTTCTAGACAAGTTACGAGCAGCTCTGATTAAGAAAGGACGCGGTATGTTCTACAAAGTTGTTCGTCTTATGTCTGACAATGCACCAGTTCATTCATCTCAAGTTACAGTTGACAAAACAAGGGAATGTGACTTTGAGACCTCACAGCATCCTCCTTATTGACAACACAAATGACGTCTTTAATGACGCGGAAGAGTAGTTTAAAGCGAATTCTGCAGATATCTACAATCAAAGTATTCGGAAGATCAAGAAACACTGGGAAAAAGTGTAAACGTGTATGGTGACTACATAAAGAAGAACTAACAAACACATATCAACACAAACTCTCTATAACAGTTTTAAAGAGTGATAATTAAAACTTCACAACAGCCCCTCGTATGCATGTCAAATTAAACTTTAAGTCACATTAACCATTACCAGAATAAACACAAAACATTATTTATCACAGATTTTGGAAATGTCATCCGTCTGAATCAATAATTACGTAAAACAGAAGCTAGTAACAGTGAGGCAGCAGAACTACACAAATTTATAATGTAACTTATCTTTAAAGTAATTGATGGAAATTTCAAGAAATTATAAGTTTACAGTTTCCTAAACATTTGTTTAATTATCAATCACATTCAGTTTTGTTTTTGTCAATGTTACGGTCACTAGATATCACTACATTATTTTTATTTTTTAAAATAAGGACTTTTTCCCAAACCATTAAGTCTTTCAGATCATTTAATTGTTTTAATAGTTTATATTCTGGATTTATAATGAAATGACCAAAAATGATCTGCTACGGCCAATTTATATGTTTGAATGTACCTAATGTTACGAAAATATTCTTTCGTCCTGGTTCCTACGTACATTTGGTTTTTCCAATATGATGTTGATCTCAATATAAGCAACTAAATAGATAAATGCCAGATATTTTATTATCAGGAGCTTTACCTTTCTTAGTGAAATGTAGTAAATTAGTTACGTTACATCATATAGTAATTATTATTGTAATTAAATGTGTTCAAATTATTAAATTGTTGTTACTTCGGTTCTTTAAAATAGAGTTTCCTACAGTGCTCTACAACAGATAAAATTTCCAACAAACCAGTAGAACAACACAACAAGCAACAGTCAACCCAGTGATTAACTTTTAACCTGTTAGGAAATTTAAATCAAGTTTTTGATTTCTCAAACAATTTTACATACATACAGTAAGATATCTTGATAAAACAGAACTTCTTCTTTGCTGGCTCTACAGCCCTTGGTGGGCTTCAGCCTCCTGCACGATCCTCCTCCACACATCTCTCTCTTCTGCTTTACTTTTCCAGCCTGATTCTGATCGTTCTTTGGTCCTCCATTACATCATCTAACCACCTTGTTCTCGGTCTTCCTATTTGTCTTCTATTATACAACCTTACTCTCAATATTTTTTTCGCATTCTATCTTCCGTCATTCTCTCTATATGCCCTACACTTCTTATCTTTTTTGCTTTTATAAATTTCACAATATCTTGCTTATTTATTAATTCTTCTATTTCATGATTATATCTTATTCTCCATTGATCTTCATCTTTTACAGGTCCAAAGATTCGTCTTAATATTTTACTTTCAAATCTTATTATATTTGGTTGCATTTTAAAACATTGCAGAGTTTTATAGAGGGCTCCTCTATCAATTGAATCACATGCATGCTTGAAGTCAATGAACAGGATGTGTAAGTCTATACCATGCTTGTAGAATTTTTCCATTATTTGTCTTATTACGAATATCTGGTCTATTGTGCTCTTGTCACTTCTAAATCTACCTAATACACTTTCCATATGCTTTTTAGCTTTATCATTTAAAATAATTGAAAATGTTTTAATATACCACATTGAGTAATGTAATTCCCCTATAATTATGACATTGATATTTATTACCCTTTTTGTATATTGGGCATATTATGCCTGTCTTCCAACTTTCAGGCATCTGTTCTTTCCTCCATATTTCTATTATTAACTTATGTATTGCTTTCATAGTTCCATTTCCACCATATTTAATTAGCTCAGCAATTATGTCATCTTCTCCTGGTGTTTTATTATTCATCAAGTTCTGTATTGCTATTCTAACATTCCAAATATCCGGCTCTTCTTCTTCTTCTTCTTCTTCTATTCTCTCATCTCCATTCCCTCCTTGTTCCAGATTATTTATTGTTTGCTCCTTATTTAACAACTCTTTGTAGTATTCGGCCCATCTTTGTAATATATCCTTATATTCTCCAACAATATTACCTTCTTTACTTAAACATTCTCTCATTCTATTCAGTTTCCCTTGTTTAATTTGCTTTAGTGCTGTATAGAATTTCCTTATCTCACTCTGCTGGTGCAATATTTCTATTTCTTGGATTCGCATTTTCCAATATTCTCGTTTCTTCTCCTTAGATATTAGCAGCTCTTCTTCTTTGGCAATATTCTTCATAGTTACTTCTAGTTTCTTTCTTAAACATTTTTTTCCTAGCCATATTCTTAATTTCTGTTGCTTGCTCACATTCTTTATCATACCATTCTATATTTCTTCCAATTTTCTTTTCGCCTATACTAATTGTTGCTACTTTTTTTACTGTGTCTTTAATTATCTTCCATTGTTGTTCTATACCTTCTTTTATTCCTTTTTCATTTAATTTGCTGTTCATCAGCTTTTGAAACTTTTTTATTTCCTTTTTATCTTCCAGTTTTTCCCTATCCCATCTTCTTGAACTCTATACATTTTCTTTATTCTTATTCTCATTCTCACTTTAACGAAAAAGTGATCCAAATCACAATTTGGACCTCCGTAACTTCTTACATCTATAATTGATGATGAGTGTCTTGCTCTGATTAAAACATGATCAATTTGATTTACTATATTTGAACATGGCATTTTCCATGTTCCTTTATGTATATCCTTATGAGGGAAGCAGGTGCTTTTAATAATCGTGTTATTTATAACTGAAAATTGTCCAAGTAAACTACCATTTTCATTACTTGTTTGCTGTAATGTATGTTTCCCTGCCACAACATTTAAATGGTCTTCTTTTCCCACTTTTGCATTAAAATATCCCATTAACGCCAATGTGTCATAAGTTTCTACTAAGTTACATGTATTTTCTAGGTTTTCATACAACTCTTCCTTTTCTTCTGTAGATGCATATATGGATATTATAGTTATACTTTAAGGCGTATTTTACAAATTCGTTCATTAATTGGCTTAAATTCTATTAGGCTTTTTTTGATTTCCTTTGCAATAATGAATCCTGTACCATTCAGTCCAGATTATTTTGATCCACTATATAATACCGTACATTCCTTCTTATCTATTTCACCTTCCCCTGCCCATCTTATTTCTCGAAGGGCTACGACGTCTAATTTATATTATATTTTATTTGCTATTTGTTTCATTTTTCCAGGCTTCAACATTGTCCTTACCTTCCAGGTCGCCAACATTAAATCACTCCAAGGCTTCTTTGCAGGTTTCGTAACAATAGGTTTCTTACAAGATTAGGTTGTTATCCTAAAGCTCAACCCCCAATCTGGAGGGCCAGGCTTCCCTATTTATGTCCCCAGGAAGCAGGGTCGTCCAGTTATACCCCCGAACACTGGGTAGCTCAGGCACCTCCGGGTTGCCACTTCCTGTACTCACCAAAGTGAGCCCCTAAGGGGATAAAACAGAACTGGCGTTGGTTTTGCAACTGCCAGGTTATGTTGTATTTATTTACAAAATGCAATAAAGATGAAATGAGAGTAAGGTTTATATATGCATTGCAAGTCTAAATATTTTCAGCTCCACGAGAAAGTTAAGTACCTCATTTAGAAGCATGGTATCAGATCCTTACTTATATGTAATTTGCTGTTATACATATTAATTATCAATGAAATCCAACCGAGCTTTATGTCATTAAATAATCATATCACATATGCTGAGACGCTTATTTTACATTTTTAAATTTTAAACACTTATTTAGAATTGTTATGAAAAGACTAATTTGTATGGAAATGAAAGCGTAAAATTAGGATATTCATGAAATGATGCAATGTGAAGCCAAATTTCTATGTTGTTATCACATTTCTTTCTCTTCACGCATGAGATTTTGTGGCTATCAGTTTTTTCTGTTCACCAGTTGTATCATCTTATTGTAAATAAGTCATGAGATATCTCGTTTTCAGGTTTGGTTCAGAGTGAAATAAATACAATTCTGGAGAAGTCCAATTTTGTAACAAATAATTTAATTGTATTATCTGGATTACATTTTACTTGAACTTTTTTTCCTAGTCAATCATTGCAGGTTACCTCCGGCATATCGATAAACTCTTACTTATTTAATACAAAATACCATTAATTACATAAAACTCCTTACTCCTGCACATTCACTCATCACTAACAAGATTGTAGAACACATATCTCCTTCTGAAGATTATTGATTTTCCTCTTCTATCCAAAACGTTTCATCTTTTCACATCAAGCAAGATTATTGATTTACTTTTCCATAGCAACCGTTCATCATTTCATGGCCCACTAATATTCAGATCACAATACAAGACTCATTTCAAAGCAAAAACTCCCGTTACAAATGTGAGTGATATAAGATGCAATATTGTTCTTATTGGCAGCTGCAAGAATTGATTACGTAATGTGGTGATGTGGACCAGTAGGACGTTAGATATTTGGTTGATATAGCAAAATACAAAGAATGGTGCAGGAGATTATCTGCAATTGGCGTTTTTCTGCATCAGAACTCCATAAGAGGAAGATGTGTATTTGAGTCTCTCCGAGCATGTGCGGAAAAAATTTAGTGTATATGCATTTAAGATGCATTAATTAGTGTAAGTGTAAGAGAAGAATCGTTCATCTATACGTCAATCACCATTTCATAAAGGACAGCATTTCATGTCATTTAACTTTGTATCAAAGTTTGCTAAATTTTCAGAAGAATTAAATATTCGACTTTGAAAAAAGAGAGGCAATTGTTTGTTCTAAAAGCAGTAATAATTTTCCTCTACTCCATGACCATGCACAGAGATAAGATCTCTAACCCCAGGGATGTTGCCGAGGAACCTACAGGATTAAACTACAAGATCTTCACAAAGGTGACAAACAAATCATCACGTCATCCATTCCACATGATTTACAGCATTCCCATTGCAAATGATCGCCACAATGCTGGGCTTCTAGAACGACATCTTCAGTATTCCAGTACACAACATATTTCTTTGCAATGCTACTTGAAAAGAAATGCAACACACAATTTCATTATCACTGTTGATAAAGACATGTGCTCTTTAATTGGCTATCCGTAAAACATTAGAAGTCACAATATTAAACACACCAGCTAAAATAAAATAAAAATAAGGTGTATCGTACCATTTGTCCGAGGCCTACGTAAAGGAATAAGCTATTTTAAAATACATCCTGTCATTAGTTATGTTCAGATACAAAAAATCATCAGCTATTTCTTCTGTTCTCCCTGACTAAGTAGTTATCAAAATAATTTTGGCACGTTTTCTCAAACAGAAAGGAGCATTGCATCTCCCAATTGCATATTCAGCTTTGCTGTTCTTGTCTTTACTGCAGGATTCACATAACCTTCTTTTCGATGATTATGGCACGTTCGGCAACTCAAATGGGTTTGGTTGTTCAAGTTTATATATATTTAGAAGCTCTTTCAAACCATTGGGAAGCTTTGATGCCGTTGCTCTTCTCTGTAGCAGTTGTGACAGTAAAGCTAAGAACAACACTTTGAAATATTCCGGTCTTGTGGAGCATTTGTTTTGGTTTACCACAAGGATAACGCTAGAATTAATACTGTGACTTTGTGGGTTCGTGAAATGAAAAGTCCAATTTCACCACTCAAAAATGTTCTTTATTTCCACCGACTTACAGTTAAACACTTGCCAATTACACAAAATTACGTAATGCTCACAATTACGATTCACCAGTTCGTCCGTTATCGTTCCGATGCACGTACACGGCGCTTCTTCACTAGCACGTCAAACACTAACTGACTAACTGTCTCTCTGAAACTCTTTTTATAAGAATGTCAGTGTTTTTCTAGAAGTCTCTAATCACCGAACGTTCCAGACCACCGGAGAAGGGGAGAGAAACATCGAAGGACCGGCGACACTACCGCAAATCACCCCTCAGTTAGTGACAGGAGACAGATGAGTGGGCGTGGCGAGGCCTCCGGCCCCTTCTCAGCTGTTGCTTGTGGTGCTTCCCGATAACTGGGTGACACTGCTCCCTCCTCAAAGCTGGTCGTCCCGAACAGCACCATCATAGCGGGCTAGACGATCCAGGTGTACCACCAACATCTTCCCTCGGGGAACCTTCTGGATGCGGTAGACCACGTCGTTAATCCTCTTCACCACCCGGTACGGTCCTTGCCATGGCTGCTGGAGCTTCGGGCACCGTCCCTTGGTCCGGGTAGGACGGTACAACCAGACTAGGTCACCTTGCTGGAACCCTTGGCTGTTGGCTTGCCTGTCATACCTGGTCTTCATGCGGTCGCTCGCCTTCTGGATGTTCTGGCGAGCCATCTCGTGCATGTCGTGGAGATGGTCCACCAAGTTCTCCACATACTCGGTCGCTGGCTGTTTCACTTCCGGAGGGCTTCCAAAAGCCAGGTCACAAGGGAGGCGTAACTCTCGGCCGAACATTAAGCTGGCTGGCGTCATCCCAGTTGTGTCGTGTGTAGACGAGCGATAGGCCAGCAAGAACAGTGGCACCTTGACGTCCCAGTCTCGCTGATGGCTGGCCACGACTTTCCTCAGGTGTTCCTCTAAGGTCTTGATGTACCTTTCGACCATGCCATCCGATTGGGGATGTAGAGGCGTAGTGCGAGTCTTGTTCACCCCAAGCCTTTGTAGTGCCTCCTTCATTAGGTTGGACTCAAAGTTGGTACCCTGGTCACTGTGTAGCTCTAACGGCACCCCAAATCGACAGAATACTTGCTCCACGAGGCAGTCTGTGACTGTCTTTGCCTCTTGGTTTGGGATGGCATACACCTCCGGCCACTTGGTGAAGTAGTCCACGACCACCATTAGGTACTTGTTGCCTCGGTCGGAAACTGGGAACGGTCCAGCAATATCAACGGCGATCCGTTCGAATGGCGCTCCGACGTTGTACTGCTGCATGCGACCCCGGCTCCTAGTCCGAGGACCACGACACGCCGCGCACACGTGACACTGACGGCACCATCTCTCAGCATCTGCTCGGAGTCTCAGCCAGTAGTAGCGCTGCCGTAGTTTGTCAATCGTTCGGTTCGCTCCCAGGTGTCCTCCCGAAGTACCGGCGTGTACTTCCTCCAGGACTTCCGGGACCTTACTCCGGGGAAGTACCAACTGCTCTCTCTGCGTCTTCCCATCGGGTGATTCCCATACCCGGAACAGCACGCCCTCTCTGATCTTCAACGAGTCCCATTGGGCCCAGTACGACTTGTAGGTGGCGCTCCTTGGTGCGATATCCTCCCAGGTTGGTCTTGTCCCTGCCTCCACTTCCCTCAAGAGTGGCCCCAAGTCTGCGTCCGCCAGCTGCTCCCTCCTCAGGCCTGCGCTATCCCAACCGTCCGCAGGCACTGCCACAACTACTCGGACTGCAGCGGCACGCTCCTTCTCTTCCACTCTTATGCACTGGCCGCACTCTTCTGGACAGGGTCTTCGGGACATGGCGTCTGCGTTACCGTGGCTCTTCCCTCTACGATGTTCCGAGGTGAAGTCGTACTCCTGCAGCCTCTGGACCCAACGTGCTGTCTGGCCTTCCAGGTTCTTAAAGCTCAATAGCCAGGTTAGGGCGGAATGGTCAGTCCTCAGGTGGAATGGCTGACCGTACAGGTACTTGTGGAAGTGCTCCAAGGTCTTTACTACCGCCAATAATTCTCGTCGGGTGACGCAGTAGTTCTTCTCTGCCTTGGATAGCGTCTTGCTGTAGTAGGCTATCACCCGCTCATGGCCGTCCTGGATCTGCGATAGGACACCTCCAATGCAATGGTCGCTAGCGTCGGTGTCCACAATGAAGGCGCCACCCGGTTGTGGGAAACCCAAAATTGGAGCACTGCACAGGGTCTCCTTCAGGTGCTGGAAAGCGTTTTCGGCGTCCTCCGTCCACACAAATGGCCGGTGTTCCTCTGTCAGGCGGGTGAGTGGTTTTGCGATGTTGGAGAACCCCTTTATGAAGCGGCGGTAATAACTGCACAGCCCCAGGAAACTGCGCAACTCTTTCCTATCCTTTGGGCGAGGCCAATCTCTCACAGCCTGTGTCTTCTCCGGGTCTGTGGTCACTCCGGTTGCTGAGACTATGTGGCCTAAGTAGTTCACTTTCTTGCGGAAGAGCTGGCACTTCTTCGCGTTCAGCTTCAAGTTGGTCGCCTGCAGTCTCTGTAGCACCTTACTCAGATTCTCGAGGTGATCTTCAAAGGTCTTCCCGACGATGATGATGTCGTCCAGGTATAGCAGGCAGGCATCGTAAGTCAGCCCTCTCATCACTGACTCCATGAGGCGTTGGAAGGTAGCTGGTGCGTTGCAGAGGCCAAAGGGCATAACCGTGAACTGCCAAAGACCTTGGCCCGTCGAGAAAGCGGTCTTCTCCTTGTCTCTCGGGTCTAGAGCTACCTGCCAGTAGCCCGACTTCAGGTCCAGGGTCGAGAACCACTGTGCACCAGCTAGCGTGTCCAGGGTGTCGTCAATCCGGGGTAAGGGAAAGCAGTCCTTCCGGGTGACAGCGTTCAGCTTTCTGTAGTCTACGCAGAAGCGCAGCTCGCCGTTCTTCTTCGTCACCAAGACTACAGGGGAACACCAAGGGCTGTCGGACTCTTCAATCACTCCCCTGGATCTCATGTCCTCCAGCATGTCTCGTACCGCCCCTTGCTTCGCCAGCGGAACGCGTCTATGTGGTTGCCGAATAGGCCGGGCGTCTCCGGTGTCGATGCGGTGAAGCACTTTGTCCGTGCGGCCGTAGTCACTATCGCCTTGGCTGAAGACGCGCTCGTATCGCCCCAGTAGTTGTCGAACCTGCTCCAGCTGTTCTGCGGTCAGGTGGTCGGCCGCCCTCTCCAGTAAGCCTTCTAGCCGGGGCCCCAGGTGTTGCTTCGGCGCCGGCTCCTGTGTCTTGTCGATTGCTGTTACGCTCACTACGGGCTCGCACGTTCCCAACTCCGTCCCGGCCTGGACGTCGTGATCGGTGTCCGTTGGATTTAGCAGTCTCACTGGCACCTCCTCTCGGCAGGGCAGCAATGCCCTGGCTACACACAGTCCGTGTACAGGCGTCTTCTGGTCCAGCATCATGTTCCTGGTTCTCTGGCCCTCAAGTCGCGCCGTCACCACCACCTCGCTCCTCGCGGGAACAACCACGTCTTCGTCCAAGACGACCCTGCACATTCCAAGGCGCTCTTCGGGTTGACGGAGTATAACCTCTTCTCCGTTAAGCCGCAGGACCTTCTTGCCGACGTCGACCGTCGCCTCATGGCTCCTGAGGGCATCCAGTCCCAGGATCACCTCCTCAGCCACCTTCGCGACGAACACCCACAGACGCACGGCACTCCGTCCCAAGTTCAGCTCCAGCAGGGCCTCCTTCTCCACAGGCAAGGTGTCGCCCGATGCCGTGACAAGCTGGTATGGCCGGCTTGGCTTTCTTGTCGGCAAACCCTTCGCCACGTCAGGTCTGATGATGGTCACGGCCGCCCCGGTGTCCACCAGCACGCGGCACGGCTTTCCTCTTATCCAACCGTCCGCGATGAGGCTGTCATCCATACGCCGGCTGACGGCGCGCAGTGTCACTCGAGGGGATGGTGGTGATGGCGCCGACGTGCCCCTCTCCACGACGGCCCTTACTCGTTTTCCGGCTGCTCTTCCTGGTGTGGGCAGTCTCTCTGCAGGTGTCCGGGCTGTCCACACCCCCAACACAGGCCACTAGGTGTTCGCCGGCGTCCCTCAGCTGGTCTTCGGTCTCCGGCATAGCGGACGCTCCTCGTTCTCGACGTCGGGAGGGATGTTATTTTGGCCGCCTCCATCCTTAATGCCGCTGTCAGCGCCTCGTGGATGGTTTTATATTCGCCGAGCATTAGGCGCTGACGAATCTCCGTGTCCCGTACCCCGTCGACAAAATTGTAGGCGGCTTCCTGGGATACGAACTCCAGTGGCAGGTCAACCAAGGCCTTGCTAGCCAGCTGCTCGATGGCTATGGCGAACTCCTGCAGCGTCTCCCCCGGCTGCTGCGACCTTGCCTTTAGCTGGCTTCGGTATGCTGCGGCTAAGCGGTGGTTCCCGAAGCGATTCTCCAGGGCCTCCCAGATGTCCTTGGGCGCCGCCATCGTCTGCACCGCGTTTAGCACTTCCGCGGCCCGTCCCTGGAGGCTGGCTATTAACTGTGTGGCCTCCTCCTCCAGTGACCATCCGTTGTGCCTGGCCACTGTGTCGAACTGGCGGCGGAAGACCTCAAACGTTGACGCGCCGTCATACTTGGGAGGTTTGACGCGCGCAGATGTTGTGTCGCGTCCCGGCGCGTCGGCCTTCAAATCCTTCAGCTTCCTGCCGACGACGTCCTCCACCATGGCGTTCAGGGACTTCGCGCTGCTGTCGGCTTTCCCTTCCAGGTCGTTAACGCGGCTCGCCAGGTCCTCGACGCGCTCGTCCACTTGGCCCATCCGCTTGCCCAGCTCCGTCACGTCATCCCTCACGCCGGCCAACTGATCTTGAAATTTGGCGGCGAGAGCCTCGTTCGCCACCTTCATTTCCGTGGTCAGTTCGGCCATCTTTGAGGTCATTGTCGTGGCCAAGTTGTTGTTAGCCGTTTCCGTCTTCGCTGTTAATTCGGCCTTCATTTCTTCCATCTTCCCGGTGATGTTGTCGTTGGCCGTCTTCATTTGTTTCAACTCGGCGGTGATGCTGTCGTTGGCCGTCTTCATTTGTTTCAACTTGGCGGTGAGGTTGTTATTTGTAGTCTCCAGCTTCGCGGCCAGGCTGTCATTTGCCGCTTCCGTTTTTGCAGCGAGGTTTTCATTTGCCGTCTTCATTTCTTTCAGTTCCGCTAAAATCTTTTCTAATGCTGCCTCCATTGTGTTATGTCGCACTTCTGACACCAATTGTGACTTTGTGGGTTCGTGAAATGAAAAGTCCAATTTCACCACTCAAAAATGTTCTTTATTTCCACCGACTTACAGTTAAACACTTGCCAATTACACAAAATTACGTAATGCTCACAATTACGATTCACCAGTTCGTCCGTTATCGTTCCGATGCACGTACACGGCGCTTCTTCACTAGCACGTCAAACACTAACTGACTAACTGTCTCTCTGAAACTCTTTTTATAAGAATGTCAGTGTTTTTCTAGAAGTCTCTAATCACCGAACGTTCCAGACCACCGGAGAAGGGGAGAGAAACATCGAAGGACCGGCGACACTACCGCAAATCACCCCTCAGTTAGTGACAGGAGACAGATGAGTGGGCGTGGCGAGGCCTCCGGCCCCTTCTCAGCTGTTGCTTGTGGTGCTTCCCGATAACTGGGTGACAATACCTACAATATTCAACATATGGTTAAAATTACCACGTAGCAACAATGCATGTATTATTTCAACCCCATATTTATTATCGAATGCATCACTATCTCAGACTTTTTCTTGCCAACTTCAACAGTTGGTCCAACGAAACATGTAAACCTGAGATAAAAACAACTATTTTACCATTTTGCAACATATGAATCATTTGCAAGATGGCCTCAGCTATACTTAGATGTGTGATCTCCAGCAATTTTTACAATATGCTTCCTCCAAAACTATTAGCTGCCAGCAACCAGAAGAAAGCTCATGCGGACAAACCAGAGACTGAATGTGTAGCATGAACTACGATTTGCAAAACAAAGGAGTCATTAGCTAACACACATTGTAATTTTTAATAGCAAAAGTCAAATTCTGTGCAACAGAAATGCGGTATCTAGATCAATATCAGAAATCAAATTATTGGTTAGGAAACATGACAATGAATATTTAACACATTATTGTGTGCTGTTACTGTCATGTATCAAACTATGTACTTTCAAAAGTGACGAACGACTAAAGCTCTTATTACAAAACTTACATTGGTGTGCCTACTTAAGTTCATGAACCAAATTATGTGTTTTCAAGGTTGACACCCGAGTAAACCTCTTATCACAAACTTAACATTGGTGTGACCCTTTACTTTCATGAACTAAAGTATGTGTTTTCAAATTTGACATCTCAGTAAAACTCTTAAACTTTACATTGAAGTGGCTTCTTACCTTCATGAATTAAATTATGTACTTTCAACTGTGACAACCGAGTAAACCTCTTATAACAAACTTTACATTGGTGTGGCTTCTTACCTTCATGAACAAAATTATGTCTTTTCAAATCTGACAACCGAGTAAACCTCTTATCACAAACTTTACATGGGTGTGCTTTGTTACCTTCATGAATAAATATATGTTTTTTCAAATTTGACAACCGAGTAAACCTCTTATCACAAACTTTACATTGGTATGGCTTCTTACCTTCATGAACTAAAGTATGTGTTCTCAAATTTGACAACTGAGTAAAGCTCTTCTTACAAACTTTACATTGATGTGGCTTCTTACCTTCATGAATTAAATTATGTGTTTTCAAATGTAACATTTGAGTAAAGCTCTTATCACAAACTTGACATTGGTGGTGCTTGTTGCCTTCATGAACAAAATGATGTCTTTTCAAATCATACATCTGAATAAACCTCTTATCACAAACTTTACATTGGTAAGCCTTCTTACCTTCATGGACTAAATTATGTGTTTTCAAACGTGACAACCGAGTAAACCACTTATCACAAACTTTACACAGATGAAGTTTCTTACCAGCATTATTAATTGTATGTGTATTCAAATTTGATACAGATGTAAAGCTGTTCTCACTCATGCTACACTGTTGTGTTGTTTTGCTCATATCACTTAAATTACTGTGTTCTAAGTATAAAGGTTCTATATAAGTGTCTGCCCCATCACTACATTTACCATATTGATCAGAATATGCGTATTCCTTTGCAGTTAGTACATCACGTGTAACATCATATTTTTTATTATCATATTTTGTGTTTCTTGTTGGGCCTTCAGCACAGAACAATGGAGACTTGCCAAGAGTCATGACAGGAGCCGTTTCTGGGTATAATCTGAAATGTTGCAGAAATTAGTATCATTTAGTGTCATTTTTAAAATGACATGAAACTCAGAGATAAGTGGAAAGAAAATACAAATAATGAATCTATCTACAATTATTTTAAATTAATCCGGAAATGTACAGCCCAGTACTGTAACCTTTGTTCTGCTCTAGATTGTGGTAAAGAAAGAGCAAGTAGACAACTCTATTATCAGTTAATGCCCACAGCAAAGTGATCAACTATACCATTCAAAGATTCGGTTATTCTATTACAGCAATGGTACTTCAAGTGTCATGCAAAGTGAAGGCAAAGGCACAGCAAAGCCAAAGGAAAGTTAAAGATAAGTTAATTGAAAGGAATAATTGTAAAGTGAAATACAGCCTTTGTAAGGGCGCTAATGACCATCGAGTTTAGCGCCCCTAAATTTCAATCATCATCATCATCATCATCATCATCATCACCTTCAAGTGTGACAGAACACTGCACTCATTTGTCTTTGCTGTCACCTATCAATAGCAAATGAAGGAAGCTTTGAATACTGGTTAACCTGAACAAGTGGAACTGAGAAGTCCTCATATTACATTCTTGTTCCTTTGAGGAAGAAACTAAGATATGAAAGAAGAGAATTTGGACAGACTAAGACTGAAAAATTCAATGTCATAGCCAGGATCTAAACACGGATTTCACAGTCTGTGTCAGTTGCTGTAACTATTGAGCTATGAAATTAATGCCATTATGACATTAGTTCTCCAATTGACTTGCATTATCCCGGTAAACTAGGAAATTCTCATATACATATCAAGTAACTCCTTAATGACGACTTATAACACGTAAGAACCTAAGTCCAGGCTTTATGGTCAACCACTATTAATTGTCAGTCTGACTGAACCTATCCAGGATTTGGCCTACATACGGCTGGTGTGACAGAACAATTTATCTAACATTTAGATCTAATTGCAGCATAGCATCCACTCTGCCATCTAATATAATTTCCTATCTGCCTCCCATTGTTGACCCAGCATTTTATCATTGTCAATCTTCCTTTTCTTATCTACTTCTTTTTAACTTTCCAAAACAACTCAGATATTTTTATTTCCTCCTGCAACAATTCTTAAAGCTATTATCTTGATTCAAATCTTTTGATGTTTCTTCTCCCATAGCGCTAGTTCTCTACTCTTGTAAGTAATGAACCGTACTTTCTGTTTCTCTACATAATTCACATATTCCTATTGTGCTTCTTAAGTACATTGATCCCATTCTTATCCAGGACATTCCTTCTCCCTCCTGTATATTGCATAACTTTACATATCCTTTTTGTACTATTCCCTTTTAGATCACAATAAAATTTAAAGATTTTTCTATTTTCTAGCCTTCCCCATATCTGTCTTTTTATATCCTCCATTCTGGTTGTAATTATTTTCCATAAAATGTGTTCTTTTCTATCTTCTATATTCCATTTATCCTGAATTCATATTTCTTCCATAGCTCATTTCACTACTGACCTCTATCTATTCCTGTTCCCTACTTTCTTTACAGCAATTAATATATAAAGCAATCAGATATAGGAACAACAACACAAAAATTGCATAATGTAAGCTACAACACATGTTCTTATATGACGTTACTGCTAGTATGATATTGTAGTACTTTATGGCACAAAATACCTGAAAATAAGTGAACTTTTACAGAACAGCTTTTAAGGTATATAGTTTCGTATATACATTATTACAAATATAATTTGTTGTATTTTGTAGACCGAAACATGTTCAGTATGGGAATTTCTTTTGTCCCATATGATTTTGCTTAGAGCTAGTTCTATAGTATATGTATTTGTATTAGTTCAAGAGCTCGATGATACATGTACTAAAACATAAATGCTGGAGTAAACATAAGGCTTATAATTGAAAAGAGTCAGGACTTACCTTGAACAATTTATTGGAGGAAGGACCACATCCTGTAACACAATAATTCAAATGTATTACTTCCACACAAATATCTACACAGTGTTAAATGTACTGCTAAGATATTTACAAGATATGTAGAGACAGTATTTGATATTTGATCTTGCAATAATGGGTACAAAAACCAAGTGGAGAAAGTATTTGTTTGGTTTAGAGAACACAGAACTAGAAACAGAAATGTTTAATAAATCAGAATATATGATTAAAGTGGTCAAGCACTTAAAATATTAAGACAGGAACACAGACAGGAAAGAAAGGTTAACATGTTAGATTCATTTATACCAATAACACATTTGGTCATGACATCAGTGAAGTAGCTAGTAGATTCCTCACTACAACCTGTACCTAGATTAATAATGATAATAATAAAGCAGTAAATGCAAATTGCTGTTAGTATACAGGTCTTCTGAAACATGCAATCATATCAGAACATACTTAAACATAGATACTGAATTGTATTTAAAATGCAAAAACCTGGAAGAGTGTTAATTGCCATTCTTTTTGTATACATACTTGTATGAAATGATATCCAAGATATATATACGGTTTTGGTTCATACTCCAGAAGCTTATAGCTATGAGAGTCAGCTGATATGTCCTGGGGATATGTTTAAAGGTTTATGACTGAGTTGACTGTTGTCTTTGAATCAGTGACTTCAGTTTACTCTTTATTTAAACATAAAAGATTATAATATTCTGCAATAGTACACAATAAATTTTCACTATTATTACAAAACATTGCTCAGTCTAACTCAGCAGGTTTCTATATAACTTACCTTAGTATTATCACCAATTGATGAAGTTTCTGTTTCCAGCCACCAAGGTTCTTCTTTAATTTCTATTTTAGTATCAATTTTGTTATCAATCATTACAGGATCCTCTAGAAGAAATTCTCCCTCATTCTGAGAACCAAGGTCTGAAAATAGAGTCTGTTGTTCAATTTCTGATTTCCCATTTATGTCGCAGCTCTTGCTCCATGTAGCAGTTTCGCTCTTAAACTGCTTGACAAAATCTTTGATAAAAGGAGTCTCTGATTTAATTTCTGTTTTGACTGTTATCTCACAATCAGTGAAATCATCAATGTTTGTGTTTGCTGTAACAACGTTGTGAAAGAACTCTCTCTCGTTCAGTGAGGCTGTGTCATCTTCAAGGGGAGTCTCTTCTTTGATTTCTATTTTCTCATCCATTTCAAACAGCTGTCGAATTGGATGTTGCTGTTTTTTCCAGAAATAAATCTGTGAAGGAAAAATCATATTTCATATACCAAAAACTATAAGTAAATTTAGCCATCAGCTTCATGAATCTATCCATAATTGTTCAAGCCACACTAAATACCACTGTTCTCTTATCATACAAACATTTCTTGAAAAGTTGAACCAGACTTAGGAAACTCAAAGATATGAGAAGATCTCAAACTACTGACAGTGGTCTGTTTATGTCAACGCTATTATCACTCTAGCTAGGTTACTGAGATACTGTACCAACATTAAACCTCCTAATCTGTTTAAAATGTCATGGATAAATATCAAAGCAATCTCAGGTTTACATATAACTAAAACAAACTGCTATGTGACAATTACTAATATCATAGTTAGTTTGTATTCTGTTACTGTTGTTCTAAGGTTTGCTGTGATATGTAAATTAAACAAGAAGGTTTAGTACTACACGGCATAACAGTTCTAGTAACAAAGCATCCACGGGGGGCAACAAATCTTACAGTGTGGTATTTAGTGTCGTACAACTTTTTAATTTAACACTACAAGAACCAAGGATGCAAGAAAAGACTGAAACAATTTTCCTTAAGATTAAACAAGTAAGTGATGTATTGTTATTAATCAACTTAATGGTACGAGGGCATATCAAATATAAACGGGAAGTTTGATGTAACACTGTCGTTGGTAATAATTTTGAGGAGAAATTTTGTCAGTATGTTGGAGGGGGAGGGGGTTATCTACAGAGAGGGTACTGTGTGTGCACGCACTGTATAGAATGGGGCTGAGCCATGACTGAATAATAGCTGCACATGTCTGTTACACAACGCTCATCATCAGTTTTCCTGCAAAAAAAGGGCACCAAGCCTTTGGAAAGTTTTAGACAGCTCTGTGCACCGTTTGGAGAAGAAGTAATTTAGAAGACTGGAGTGTATGAGTGGGCTAAATATTTTGTGGTGGGAAGAGAAGTTGTAGAAAATTAACCTCATAGGAGCAGATCAGGGACAAGCATCACTGCAGATAACATTGTTCCTATTTGTGACATTATTGAAGAAAATTGGTGCTTAAAGGAATCCGAAATAGGTTCTTTTTTTTCACAAGGACAAGTTATGGAAGTAATTTATTATCCGAGATGAACTCCATTATAGAAAACTGTCTGCCAGATACGTGATTTGTGATGAAACATGGTGCATCAATAAACAAAGCAAGCATGGAGTGACAGCGAGGAGACTAAGCAAGTCCGGTCAAAGTCAGAACACGCCCATCTTCTGGAAAGGTGCTACCATCTGTTTTCTGGGACTCTGCGGGCATTTTGCATTTCTTCACTAATGAAGGACAATCAATGCAGACTATTACTGTCATATTTTGGATTCAGTAAAAGCTGCATATTGCAACGAGCGATGCCACATACTGCATTGGACACCTCTGGAACACCCTCCTAACAGTCCTGCGTCTACCATATGTTTGGACCACTGAAACAAGATCTAGGAGGACAGCGGTTTGATGTTGATGCAAGTGTACAAGAGTTCGTATTGGCAACTGGCTCTGCGTGCGTCCTTCTTCTTTCTATAAGTATGGCATCAAAAACTTGCCAATCTAATGGAGAAAATGTGCATCAAAGTCAGTACTCTATGTATAAAAGTAATTAGTATGACAATTTTTGTTTGCTGACACAATAAATTTTAACAAATAATTCCCGTTTATATTTGATCCACCCTCGTACTAAGTTGAGATTCAGTTAATGACATTATCTGATAAAAGTTGGTTGACTGAATGACAATGTAAAGTGTAAGAAACTCACATTGTCACTAGAATTTTTATCCAAATGCTGACTTACAATCAGTTTTACTATTTGCAAATACACAAAATGAGAACATAAATAAAATGTTCCATTATAATTCACTAACCTGTACGGATGGAACTTCTACACATTCACTACTGACAGACCAATACCCAATACTAACAACACAACTGCTACAGCCAACTGATTCTTAACAACTCTGATACTCACTGGTACAATCATAACTAGCAACTCAACTGAACCTGAGTTTACACTGCGTTTACAACCCTCCATTCACAAATTAAATGTTCTAGAAAATAAAATTACTCGAACTCAAGTAAAATCATCTAGATCTTAGGAAATCAAATGGTTTCACAACAATATAAAATACAGAGAGATAAAAGCTACTTCCTCATCAGTGACTGTGCTCAAATATTGCATTTTTCACTTCTTCCATGACAACTTTTAAGATAGTGGAATGGGCTGACTAGTATTTGCCATCACCATGATACCAGGGATGTAAACATTCTAACAATGGCTCTTTGCTCAGGAGTTAATACAATTCTGAATATTGTTTCTATGCAGCTCTTGATGGAGAGAGATGTGATAGGAATAGAACCTTTGGTGATGGAGAATGCAAAGTACACTTGCCTGACTCATTCCACTCCCATGTGTGATTCTGTGGCAACTTATTTGTGAATCTACTCTAGCAACAGCCAACACATTCATTTCTCCTACATCTCTAGTCTCCTGTTTCTTTCTCTTATGTTTTCCTGGTGTTACACTAGTACTTTCATGTAACTCTTTGAAGAGGTTGATAAACAAATGCAGAGATGGTTGACATATATTGGGATATCTTTCCCTATACACCATAAGCCTAAAGGCTGGACCTCATTCGGAGCTTAACACATGGACCCTTTGGAATTAAATAAAAAAAAAACACCATACAAGAACAAACTACATTCTTCTACTCTGTCCATACCCCATGGGCATGTCAGCTTTATCTGCATTGGTAAATCCTATCTTTATTCACAACCTACTGCTTGAATTATCACTGACTAGAATGTCTCAATGTACAAATGAACTGCAAACATCTGTAAACAAACCATAACAAAATTGTATCTAGCAACTAAGCAGGTTGAATGGAACACATAATTGTCGCTGTGTAAAAGTTACAAAATAGATATCTCGTGAGCTAAGTGTTATTAAATTCTATTTATAGGCTAAAACTATGAGCCGCTGACTACCAAACACTGTGAAAACTGCACACCAATAACAGTGTCCATTTCAGAAATATTAGACGTGCAAGTTTTAGATGATTCAGCCTTTATTTTACAGGAGCATAAAGACTTAGCCGTATATGATTCATGTTCATTTGCCAGGAATATTAAAAAAAAAACTATTGAACCTCTATGCTGACTTCCAATAATAAGCTAATCTCACAACTGACAGCTTTCTAAAATAATGAAGTAAACAATGGTTAAAGCATACATGAAGCTAAACAATATTCTCGTATCATCCTAGTTCGGTTTTAGTTATACATAAATTCAAACTTTAGAATTAGTAAAAGCCTTGGATAAAATAGAACTACCATTACAAACTTTCTGTGATTTAGCTATGTTATTTGACAACCTCTTCATCAATATTTAGAACTTCATGGTTTTAATGAGATCTCTATTAAGTAATATAAATATTTCGTAACCTCCAAGAAACCTCAATAAATTAGATATGATTTGAAATCTAGTGTAAAGTTATCACTAAGTATGTATGTTTGAGCCATTCTTATTAATCCTTTAGGTGTAAATAGAAATATTGATAAAATTCCTTTTCATCCTTATTTTACATTTAAAGATATTTTAGCTATTAGATATTATAGCTATTCACATTTAATTTCAGTAAGGAGCCAACAGATGTGCTCTTTGCACATGATACTAGGGTTCTTATATCAGAAAAGTGACATCAGCAAATAAAGAGACATTGTTAATAACACATTCAAAAAGTTCAAATTTGCTTTGAAGAAATAAAACTATCATCTTTATTAAGTTTAAAAGAAAGCATAAGTGCGAAATGGAGTTAACAATTAGATACAGCGGTCACACTAATGTATTTCAAACAAAATTTCTTTGTTTCTGAAAAGAAGATCCAATTAGAGAAAACAAATAATGAAAACTTAGCTCTGATTGCTTTGTATTAAGAAATGCAAAAGTCTGCTCAAGCAAAATGACTTATTTTAAAATAAATGTGTTGGCATAACCCTCCTCCTTTTCTGTCTCCTTCCAGCTCCTATATTCAGTAAACTTATCGCTCTTCTTACATGATGCAGTATGCCATGTGAATCATCTGTCCCCTGAGTACAATATGCTGTAAAGTACTGTGATGCTGTCATATGTATATCTGAGTGTTGTGATAGTACCTCCTGTAATTTCTAAGTTAAAAGGAAACTCTTCATATAAAACTTATGAGGTGATTGCTAATGAGTGAATCAGAGGGGACAGATACAAATTATTATGTAGAGGAGGAGAGATGATAACCAGGATATCTGGAACTGATGGACCAGCTCCATCTACTGATGCCAGTCTCTTTAACAGATGATGCCAGTTGTGGAAGAGGAAATTTAAAATTGTAGGAAACAGAGTTTCTTAGTTGGAGTAGAAATAACATAAAAAAAGACTATTTTTTGATACATAAGATGTAAGGCTATGGGAATCCAGTAATCTGTGGGTTTAGTTACTTTGTTATGGTAGCAAGTAGATGATACCTGCCAAATTTGTAAATCGATTAGAATAATTTGATTTAAAAATGAAGTTAATAATGTCCAAGGTCCAGCTGCATTAACCACATGGGGAAAAATCTTCATAAACAAATATGAAAGAAAATTGTTTAATTTCAACAATACCTTTGAAGGAAACCCAAACTTCAACTTCGACAGAGACGCACCTATTACCTCCAATGAGTATACCAAACCAACATCGACAAAAGCTGATGGTGTTAGGAAGATCCTAATGAAATGCGTTCTAGGTAAACACTAGAAATAAGTGGAGCATTGAGAATTAGTTCGAATCAAAATTATATTACTTTTGTGCTTCATTTTATCATAGTCATTACACATTGTACTAGTTATATTGTCACCCAATTATCGGAAGGCGTGACCAACTGGCGGCTGGGTGAGGGCCACCAAGGAGTGCCACCTACAAGTCGCACTGGGCCCAATGGGACTCGTTGAAGATCAGAGAGGGTGTGCTGTTCCAGGTATGGGAATCACCCGATGGGAAGATGTAGGGAGCGCAGTTGGTACTTCCCCACAGTAAGGTCCCGGAAGTCTTGGAGGGAGTGCTCGCCAGTACTTCAGGAAGACACCTGGGAGCAAATCATATGATTGACAAACTACGACAGCGCTACTACTGGCTGAGGCTTCGAGCAGACGCTGAGAGATGTCAATGTCACGTGTACCCAGCGAGTCAGGGCCCCCAGACTAGGAGCCGGGGTCGCATGCAGCAGTACAACATCGGAGCACCATTCGAACGGATCGCCGTTGACATTGCTGGACCGTTCCCAGTATCCGACCGAGGCAACAAGTACCTGATGGTGGTCGTGGACTACTTCACTAAGTGGCCGGAGGTGTATGTGATCCCGAACCAAGAGGCAAAGACAATCACAGGGTGCCTCGTGGAGCAAGTGTTCTGCTGATTTGGGGTGCCGTTGAAGGTCCTCAGCGACCAGGCTGCCAATTTTGAGTCCAACCTGATGAAGGAGGCACTAGAAAGACTGGGGCTTAATAAGACCCGCAAAACACCTCTACTTCCCCAGTCAGATGGCATGGTCGAAAGATACATGAAGACCTTAGAGGAACGTCTGAGGAAGTTCTTGGCCAGCCATCAGCAAGACTGGGACGTCAAGGTACCACTGTCCTTGCTGGCCTACCGCTCGTCTACAAACGACAGAACTGGGATGATGCCAGGCAGCTTAATGTTCGGCCGAGAGTTACGCCTCTCTTGTGACCTGGCTTTTGGAAGCCCTCCGGAGGCGAAACAGCCAGCGTCCGAATATGTGGAGAACCTGGTGGACCACCTCCACGAGATGGCTCGCCAGAACATCAAGAAGGCGAGCGACCGCATGAACACCGATACGATAGGCAAGCCAACAGCCAAGGGTTTCAGTAAGGTGACCTGGTTTGGTTGTACCATCCTACCCGGACCAAGGGACGCTGCCCAAAGCTTCAGCAGCCATGGCAAGGACCATACCGGGTGGTGAAGAGGATTAACGACGTGGCCCACCGCATCCAGAAGGTGCCCCAAGGAAAGATGTTAGTGGTACACCTGGATCGCCTGGCCCGCTACGATGGTGCTGTTCGGGACAACCAGCTTTAAGGAGGGGGCAGTGTCACCCAATTGTTGGAAGGCGCGAACAACTGGCGGCTGGGTGAGGGCCGGGAGTCATTCGCCCACGCCTACCCATTTGTCTTATAGCGCTAACGAAGGGATGGTTGGAAAAACATCACTGGCCGTCTCTTTCCTCTCCCGCTGCGGTCGAGAACCATTGGGGTTATTCACTGAAACACGAGACCTCCAGAAACAGCGATATTCCTATAAAAAGGGGCTGCAGTTGGCTAGTCGGTTCAGTTCTGGGCGAGCAGCCGTGAGGAGCGTCCAGAGAGTGGATGGACTGGAAGACGGTGTACATGTATCAGAGGAGTTGTACGTAACTGTGAGCGTGCAATGGACCTGTGACAGACGAACTGGTGAATTGTAATTGTGTGCGCTAAGTAATTCTATGTAATTGGCAAGTGTTTCAACTGTAATTCGGTGGAAATAAAGAACATTTTGAGTTTGTGCAATTGGACTTTTAGCAGTTGCCCCTTAGTTTCTATTCTCTGCAAGTAAACTTAAAATCAGACACAATATTAAAGGTTTAGATCTCTCAATGGGTACTATGCTGAATTACCACACCAACATGAATGTCTAACAAACACTCACTAATTAAGGTGTACATTCTGTGTAAAATATACAAATTTCAGTTGCAAGAGCTTTTACTGTGGATCACATTGTCCTAAAAGATCAAGTTCAACACTGAAGGTGATCTTAAGGTTGGAGCACTCAGTTTATCACAGAGGACATTGTTGACAATAGAAATGTAAGAAACAAGGAAAGTCATTTTAGAAATTCACATCACACATCTGGTCCCTAAGAAGAAAGAATAGTGAAGCTTTAAACATGTGATGCAATAAATTTTGGAATTCTGAAAGTTCATCAATGTCCATGTATAAGAAAACAGATTCAACTGATGTCTATTAGTTTATTACTCTTTGATTTACAGCAGATGACATGAACATATGCAGCCAACCTCTGAAAGAAAACTCCACATACCAACAAGGGAAATGTTTGGTACATAAAATATGGAACTAATTAGCTGCAGTAATGTTGGGAATGTCCTAAGAATGCCTGCTTGTGTGTAAACAAACGTTGTTGGATTGATTCATAGACATTACTCAATTGAATATTATTGCATATAAGCAGCTATATGATGTAATACTGGAGTGCTATGTAACAGAACATCAGACAATATCTGATTCCCAAGATATTCTCATAAGATGTGCATGAAGATGGCGACGTGTAGTTATGGCACGCGAAGTAAGTAATTGAAAATCAGTGAAAAGAGTGGTATTAATGGCAATAAAGCAAAATGAGATTACAGCAACAACAATTTCAATGACGGAGAAAGCCACAGAAATGAAGACAAGACTGGGGAGGAAGCCTTAATAGAATTAAAGAAACAAAATCAACAAGTAGAAGAACCGCCATCTCGGAATGGAACAACACGTGAAGCGGAGGTCATAGCGTCGCTTCAAATCATCGTGAACTTATTGAACAAAGACTTAAAACATGCTCATGAAGAAATAAGAACCTTAAAGACTGAAAACAACGAACTCAAAACGGAAAATGATCTCCTGAAGGAAAAAGCTAAACACAGAGATGACTCAAATAAAATTGTGATGAAAATGAAGGAGCCTATTCCTACAAGCAACAGGTTTACTTTGCTATCGTCATTCGATAGTGAATCTCAGCTTTCCATTGATGAAGGACTCACTGCAAATACTGGTCTGCAGAAAAAGAAGAAAGAAACAGCATTAAGCTCCAAATTCAAGTGGATTAACCCTAACCTCAAAATCAGGAAACGTGAAGGGGAAGGAACGGACAAGCCGGAAACGGAAAAATGCAAAGTGTTAGTGCTTGGGGATTCTATTATTAAACATGTAAATGTGGATGGGGTTAAGTTGAGGTCTCTAAGTGGAATAAATGTGCAGCAAATGTGTGGTAAACTCAATGATGCCAGCATCACTGGAAGACCAGAAGATACCGAAGTGGTTGTGCTACATGTTGGTACAAACAATCTCAAAAACTCGCGGAAAGCCGAAGAGATTCTGGGTAACATGTACAATCTTATACGTGCGACCAAGAAGAAGTTTTCAAATGCTAAACTAGTAGTGAACAGTATAGTAAGAAGGCGTGACTTAGGTGATAGGTATGTAAATAGTGTTAATGAAAATATTAGATGGGCACGCCATGCTCTAAGAGCTATTTATGTGGACCTAGACAAGAAGCTGGACTACTCGTGCCTTGGCAAGGATGGTCTACATCTAAACAGAAAAGGGTCGTTTACACTGAGTGAAGCTATAAAAGATGTAATAGGTGTAGTATGTTAAAGTCGGGTAAATGAGAAACGTATGAAGAAGGTGAAAAGCATGTAGGCTTTGATAGCAATCCTCCTGAGAAAACAAATACTGGTGTAAATACTAGCTGTAAAATTAGTAACAATAGTAAATTCAACCTATCAATCTTCCACCAAAACATCCAAAGCTTAAGGAACAAAAAGTGTAATATTGAAGTACTATTAACATCTGCTTTAAAAAACTCTACAGCAATTTGTTTAATGGAACATTGGTTGGGAGAAGATGAAACTGAGTATTTTAATATACCTAACTATGTGCTAGCATCTTCCTTCTGTAGGTCAAACAAGAAAAATGGTGGATCATGTATATATGTAAATGAATCAGTTAAATTTAGGGAGATTGTTATGTTTAAATACTTAAACCAGGAGGAACACTTTGAAGCCAGCATGTGTGAACTATTAAACAGCAAACTAATTCTTATTTGTGTGTACCGAAATCCCACAAGCAATACCAATTTTCCTTCAAAATTTAGAAATCATTTTAGACTTCTTTAAAAAGACAAACAAATCTGTAATTATAGTAGGGGACGTGAATATAAACTATTTAACAGAAAACGCAAATAAAAAGCAGCTGCAAAATGTCTTTAATATGTATGGAATGGAAAACATAGTTAAATTACCAACCCGTGTCTCGAATTCATCTTATTCTGCGATTGACCAAGTAGTGCTGAATATAAATAAGTGCAAATATGAAATTCAGATTTTTGACACAATCAAAATGGTTTTCGAAAAAATAAATCAACAAGTTCTGCACTGATGAATTTCATTGAACAAGTGTATGAAACACTAGATAGTAAACAACTAGGGATAGGCATTTTTTTAGATCTTACATAGGCGTTTGACCTGGTTGATCACAAACTTTTATTAGAAAAATTATCCTCATATGGCATAAGGGGGTTAGCTTTAGATTGGTTCAGATGTTATCTGGAGAATAGAGAGCAATCAGTGGAAATAGAGTATTTTGATAGCGAAACGAGTGAAGTTAAAACTCAGATTTCAAGTAGCGCTATAATGAAATATGGGGTCCCTCAAGGTTCGGTGCTTGGACCTCTTTTATTTATAGTGTACATTAATGATTTGGCAGATAATGTAGAAAACAGAGCCAATATAAATGTTACACTTTTTGCAGATGATACAAATATTTTTATCAAAGGGGTGAATAAGGAAGGGGCAGATGTACATATTGAAAATAATCTAAAATATATTAAAAAATGGTTTAGTGCCAATATGTTAATATTGAGTAAGGAGAAAACAGCAGCCCTAAGCTTCTATAATAAAATGAGTGGAAGTCAATTGTATCCAAAATTAATGCTGGGACAAGACCAAACACATTACGTACAAAATATCAAATTTCTGGGACTAATACTAGATGAAAATTTAAATTGGGAGACTCACATAGAGGCATTGACGAAAAAGCTTAGTAAAATGTGTTTCTTAACGAGGGCGATTACAGGCATGTCAAGCTTGAAAGTTCAGAGACTAGTGTACTTTTCATATATACACAGTTTGTTGGCATATGGTATAATTTTTGGGGGAAATTCTAAAGACAGTATAAAAGTATTCAGATACCAAAAGAAAATAATTAGAATCATAGCAGATGTCTCAAGCACAACTAGTTGTAAGCCATACTTCAGTAAATTAGGTATCTTACCACTGCCAAGTATATACATATATGAAACTCTTGTACATATGAAAGCAAGCCTAAGTTTATTCAAAATAAGTTCTGAAATTCATATACACAACACTAGAACAAAGAATAATTTATTTGTGATGTCACACAAAACAAAGATGTATGAAAATAGTTTCACATATGCTGGCTTACATCTTTACAATAAGCTACCTGAATCTATAAAAAAGATTGAATCACAACATCAATTTAAAAAATTGTTATTAAACTTCCTTAGAGCCAATAGCTTCTACAGCATGGATGAATTTTTAAATTTGTAAATATTTAGTTAGCTACCTTAATTATAAATATTGTACTTACTTTTTAGTTTTTAGTTCTTAGTTTTTAATTTGACGTGTCCTATAACATGTACATGTTTTAATGGATGAATCAATAAATCAAATCAAATCAAATGATTTTCATAGAAAAGTTAGAATTGGCAAAATTGACAAAGGTCCTCAAATTTACAGAAGTAAATTAGGCCAACTATGGTTGTCAATGATATATTTGTATCCAAATGAGATGCTGTGGATTACATGCTTTAATAACAACAGGGCTATAGCAGGCTCACCAACTTAACTGCAATGTAAGTAGGTGAGTAGAACTCTGTCTTACTTTTGTTCCAGACCAGTTGTATACATAATACAATTGGTTGTTTCCGGGGTGTTTTGCCGTGGTCTGTTGGAGTAAGAACCAAACGTTTTGTCCACAACTACGGTAAACATCAGTGGCGCGGTCGAAGCTTTCTTGCAGAGAGTTTTGCTGCGTCTGAAGCGTTCAGAGGTCCAGAGGCAGTCCTAGTCGGGCGGGGCAATTTGTCTTTTTCCCCGTCCGGGTGTCTTTGCCGCAGTACCTAGCCGCTTTGCGGCTTAACCTGCGAAGTGACTCAAGTGTGATTGCATTTTGATCTGCTGGCGGTAGGTTTTTGTTTGTTTCAAATTAGGTTTTAACTGGTTGCCCTTGAGTGTCCTCTGAAGGCGGGTTTTTTGTTACTTTCTCCCGTTGGGGGAGGATCTGTTTTAGAGCTTTTACCCCGTTTTGAGTACGGGTGTCCTGACGCTCGAGCCATCAGGCGTTATGTAGATTGAGTACTTTTGGGGTTTCCTTGGGTTACCCAAGGGGCTCCAAGACGTCTCTGGGGACTTTGTATGATGGCAAGCGTCTTTGCTCCCTCTGGTCATACCTGCCCAGTGAGTTCACCAAAGGGTTGCCATGGGTTTGAATTTTGTCGTACATTGAACGAGCCCTCTCTCGAATGACGTCGACAATGTACGGAATGTTCGAATGCTCATGAAGGACATGGGCGGGAAATCTCCAGTCAGTATCGTAGATGACCTGTAGCGCCCTGTTCTGCAGCGTCTGGAGTGTGACGAAAGTGGTATTCGCCACTGTACCCCAGATCTCACAGCCGTACAGGATCATGGGCGGGATGATCGCCCGATACAGCTGGAGTTTGAGACGGAGTGGCATGGTTGAGCGGAATATGGGATATAGGTTCCTGAGCGCGACGTGCCCAAGCTGTACCTTGCCCTTGACGTGCGGAGCGTAAGTTAATTTGCGGTCCAGCGTCACTCCGAGATACTTCGCCGTTTGAACCCATGGGATTCCACGACGCCGTAAAACGAAGTTCTGCTGCAACCGATTGGCTCTGGTTTTCACCAGGAGAATCGCAGAGCTTTTCTCCGGGTTAATCGCCATTCGCCATTTTGCGCTCCATTCGCCAATGGCCCGGAGCTGGGTTTGGATCTGCTGAAAGCTATACCTTGGGTTTCTGTTGACTGCGAAGATCATTAGATCGTCCGCGTATTGACAGGTGTGGGTATTGTGGTGTGTAGGTATGTCAGCCATGTAAGCTGCAAAGAGTGCCGGCGACAGCACGCTGCCTTCCGGCACCCCAGCGCCAATGGGCCGCTCTGTGGACAGCTTCCCCTCCATCTTTACTCGGAAGCTTCGGTTTCCGAGGAAACCGGCCACCAAGGAAATGGCAGACCAGCAGACCAGCAGAAGAGACGAGTCGTTCAGGTTTACCTGGACGGAGTGTATGCTGCCCAGCACCTAGCCGCTTCTAGCGTCTTTATCTGGGCAGTATAGAAGTCATTAGTGTCGCAATCGATTGTTTTGGGCAGTGGGCATATCTAGCCTTGGTGTGCGCCGTCGCCCCGTGTAGGGGGGATGCGCCAATGCTGGCTGCGCTCTTCCGCTTGCCTGGGAGGTATCTGAGCACAGTCCGCTAAACAGGCTAGAGGGAAAGGATCCGTGTTACTGTGTAGAGTTTATCTAGCCCATTATTGGGCTTAGGAAGTTGGGGTCAGGGGAATGTGGCCCTGTTCAGAGTTAGGTACCCAAGGCATCCTTGGGTAGCCGATAACTTGGTCGCCGGCGAGGAACCCTATGGTCGTATCGGCCTAGGGTATTCACCAGTATGTTAGCGTGGGAGTCCAGCTTATCGTAGATGGTGCGCGATCTTTCCCGCACCACGTCAACGATATACGGGACCCCAGAGTCAGTGTGTAGGATGTGGGACGGAAATCTCCGCCCGGTATCGTAGATCATGCGCAATGCCCTGTTCTGGACGTACTGGAGTCTGCGAATTTTGGTGGGAGCCGCTGATCCCCAGACTTCGCAGCCGCACAGAATCAGGGGCGGTATGATCGGCCGATATAGGCGTAGTTTGAGGTGAGTAGGCATGGTGGACTTAAAAATCGAGTATAGCTGTGTTAGCGCTGCATGCCCTTGTCCGACTTTGACCCGGATATGAGGTGCGTATGTGACTCCGCGATCCAGGTGGACGCCAAGGTATTTGGCAGTGGGAACCCAAGGGATTTGCCTCTGCCTCAACCTCAGCGACCAGTCTGGTCGCTCGGACCTTAGCCAGGAGAAGTGCAGAGCTCTTCTCGGGGCTAATGGCCATTCTCCACATCTCACTCCAACGGCCAATGGTTCGGAGTTGGCGCTGCAGCGGAGGATGACAATATCGTAGGTTTTTGTTACGTGCCATTATGAGGACGTCGTCAGCATATTGGCACGTAACAGTCTGTGGTTCCAAGGGTAAGTCAGACGTGTAGGCCGCAAAGAGTATCGGGGACAGTACACTGCCCTCCGGGACTCCCGCGGCTATTGGTCTGATAGATGACATTCTTCCTTCCACTCCCACCCTGAAAGTGCGGTTTCTGAGGAAACTACTTATCAGGGCCAGATAGAGAGGAGGTAGGTTGGCCTCCCTGAGTTTGTACAGTAGGCCTTGGTGCCAGGTTGTGGCGAAGGCTTTCTCTACGTCTAGCAGCACCGCGACTCTCTTGAGGTTTTCCTGGAAACCCAGGGCTGTCCTCTCGGCCAGGCGCAGTAGCTGTAGGGTCGTGGAGTGTCCATGACGAAAACCAAACTGGTGATCGGGTGGGAGCTGCCTTTCCTCGAAGAGAGGGGTCAGGCGGGATAGGAGCAACCGCTCAAATAGTTTTGAGACGGTTGGGAGAAGACTTATGGATCGGTAGCTAGACCGAAAGACCGGATCATTGCCGGGCTTCAGGATGCACACCACTCTCGCCTCTTTCCAGCAAGCCGGGAAGTGGCGGAGGTGGAGGCACGCATTGAAGATCCGCGTCAAGTGGATAACGGCCCTCTTGCGAAGGTGCTGGAGCATGAATGCGCTAACACCGTCATGTCCAGGGGATTTGTTGGGTTTCATTTTTCGGATTTCAGCAGTCACCGCCTTTGGGGTGACTATTGGGATATGGATCGCCTCATGGCGCCGCTGTGGCTCCTCATAGAGGTCTTGCACAGCAGCCTCCACGAGGTCAGTGAAGTCTTCGTCCTGGGGGTCCTCCCTCGGCTCAAATTGACTTTCCAAATGATCCGCGAAAGCTGTGGCCTTATCTTGGGGCTCGTAAGCGAGTCTCCCGCGAGTGCCATGCAGCGGATGCTGGTACAGAGTTTTGTCCGTCCTGAGGGACTTGATGATCTTCCAGGGGTGCTTTTCCTGGAGGTCGACGTTTCGGAATGTGTTCTCCCAGGCCACCTTACGGTGGGCACGGATAAGCCGCCTTGCCAGGGATTTGAACCGCTGGTAAACTGCTCCTATCCTGGGATGACGGAAACGCTGCCATAGCTTCCGTACAGCTGCCTTGGCTTTTAGCAGCTGCCGGATCTCGTTAGTGATGGACAGAGGGTTATGTGTGTTGGTGGGTATACAGTGAGTGTGTGTACTCACCGCTAGGCGGACCTGCTGGGAAAAACTCATCGCCGCAGCCTCCAGCACCTCGACGTCGTCGATGCGTGGACGAGGGTCGATGGTTTGGTTAAGTTTGAGGATGGCTGCATCCCAGTCTACCTCTAGCTCCCAGTCTGAGTTTAACAGAGCTGGCATGGTGACGTCGGAATCGACCGTGACAGGGTCATGGTCTGAGTCTAATTCATTCACCGCCGAGAGGTCTAGATGGAATGGAAAGTTCTTGGTGATCATGATGTCAATGATATCCGGCCTGCCACGAGCCGGATGGAAAGTTGGACCTCTCGGCCCGTGCGCGGCGAGATTTGGGTCTCCGCTTATGAGGCGGTAGAGCCCTCGTCCCCTCTGGTTGCTTGTGAGGCTGTGCCAGAGCCCGTGTTTCGCGTTGAGGTCTCCTGCAATGCACACCACTGGGTGTAGGTTGAAAAGGGTAGTGTAGTCAGCTTCAATGAACTGGTTGCCAGGTGGGTCATATGCCGCTACCAGCAGGGTGTCCTGTCCGCCGACTGAGAGCCGGATGGCGCAGGCCTCCACGTGCTGCAGGGCAGGGAGAGGAACAGGTGTGTGCGTGATGATGTTTTTCACGAGTATAGCTGTACCGCCACCCCGCCGACCGTTTCGATCAGTGCGGTGGGTGACGTAACTTGGCAGCGAGAAGTCTATACCAGCCTTCAGGTGCGTCTCGCAGATCATGAGGATGTCAATCCCGTAGGACTGTACAAACTCCAACATTCCAGGACGCTGGTCCCGTACACCGTTTGCGTTCCAAAACGCAGCACGTAATAGCCTCCTGACTAGTCGGGGGGCCATTACTCATCGGCGCACGGGGAAAGCTCCTCGAGTGTTTGGAGGAGGATAGTGTGTTTTTCGAGATAGACAAGCCTCGGGTCATCCATCTTCTCCTTGCAATCCCTAAGGATGGGGAGAACTCTCAGGATGAGGTCGCCGAACCACAGGGAAAGCTCCCTGAATTCGTCGACGTCCTTCGCAGAGATGGTCTCCCCGAAGGATGCAAGCGCCGCTGCAGGTGCCCTAACAGATACATGCGCCCTGTTTGGAGCAGTTTCTGCTGCTGGTGCCGGCGCTGCTGCCGGGCCGGTTGACTCAGCTGGAGCCATCTCCCTGGTGGGAGGAGCTGCAGCCTGTGTGGCACGCTTGGCTGTCCGATGCGGTGCCTGAGTCAAGCTATTTATACTGGTAGTTTGGGAGCGGAGCCTGGGAAGTCCGGCAATGGTGTCCTGTGATTGGTCCGCGTCGTTTTTGGTGGTTAAATGGCGTTTCCTGTTTTCGATAACAGGATGCCAGTTCCTATTTAGTTTTAAGGATTCTTCCTTTCTGTTGAAATTATTAGGTTGTTTGTAAATTTCGATGGCCTCCCACTGAAGTCGTGTGTGGTAATGTTCTGTGGTAGAAAGGATGCTGGTGTCCTGGAACTGTATCACATGTTCGGCGGCTGCGGACTTATCTGTGTGGCCCAGACGGCAGTTGCTCCTATGTTTCTTGATTCTGGTGTTGACACTGCGTTGTGTTGTTCCGATGTATACTGCGCCGCAAAAACAGGGAATGCGATATACACCAGCTGAGGACAGAGGTTCCCGAGGATCTTTCGCTGAGCGTATTAAATGGTTCAATTTTCTAGCAGCAGACCAGCAGAAGAATCGAGTCGTCGAAGTTTACCTGGACGGAATGGTTTCGCCCAGCACCTAGCCGCTTACTGCGGCTTTATCTGGGTGGTGTAGTAGTCTTTTGTCTTTTGTCTCAAGCGTTTATGTCGGGGCATAGGTTTCTCTGATCTGTTGGGTTAAGCCGCTCAGACTGCCGCCTGGGGTATATATTCCCAAGGCCGTCTTCACCCGACTCTCCGCTTGAAGAAGGTCGGAATGAAAATAGCACGATCAGAGGGGATAGGAAACTATGTGGGGTAATTATCTAAACCCATTTCTGGTTCTGGTGTTTTCAGTGTGATGGAGAGAACCCCATCTGGCTAATAGCCCATGGCGTCCTTGGGGAGTTTGTATCTCCTCCTCCTGCGAGGAGCTCTGTGGTCATACCGACCCAGAGTGTTGACCAGCTGGTTGGAATGGGTAGACAGTTTTTGATGGAGGGTTCGAGATCTCTCTCTTACCATGTCCTCTATGTAAGGAATTTGAGAGTATTCATGTAAGATGTGCGTAGGGAATCTACGCCCAGTACCGTAGATCATCCTTAACACCCGATTCTGCACGATTTGCAGTCTGCGGATTGTGGTCGGAGCCGCCAATCCCCAGACCTCGCACCCATACAGAATCATGGGTGGAATGATCGCACGGTACAGACGTAGTTTGAGGTGTGCAGGCATGTTGGACCTGAATTTTCTAGTGGGTTTGAAGACGGTTTTTATATTGTGACACCATTGCCGGAATACCCAGGCTCCACCCCCCAAATACCAGTACAAATAGCGCGACTCAGGCACTGAACGCTTCAGTTATTTCAAAAAATATGGCGATTGCACAAAACCTAAAAGTGTATCACAGCCTGGATTCTGACCATCTACCTGTGCATTTCGAGATAAGAGGCGCCATTTCTGCCAGCACCCCTGGAAACAGGCAACGTGCTGACACGAACTGGGATGCTTTCACGCTTGCAATGCACAAAATGGCACAGCCCAAGCTGTCATACAGCAACGAGGCGGAGATAGATATCGCCGTTGAAAATTTCACCGCCTCGCTGCGTAAGGCCAGAAAAAGTGCCACCACATACACCACAAGCCCACCCAGTTACTAAACATACCCAGAGGTGGAGCTTCTCATTGCTAGGCGAAGGCGCTTGATGAGGCTCTGGAGGCAAACCCGCCAGCCCGAATACAAAGTAGCAGCAAACTGGCTGCGTAAAACCATTCATATTAACAAAATTGACCAGTCGGAAACCAAAATGAAAAGTACCACACATTTGGACCATTCCTTGTAGAAATTATTTCGGGCATTTAAGACCTCCTCAAGCGACAACACTAGCACTGAGGCCCTTCATACTCGCCTCGGCCTGCACTTCTCCGCGGAGGAGAAAGCCGAGGTGTTCGCCGATTGTCTAAAAGACAGGTTCTCAGAAAACCCAACGGTAAACCCTGCCATAGAGTGGGAAGTAAACGAATGGGTACAAACATGGGTGGCGCGGAAGCGAGAGCAACCATTCTATCTTATTACACCGCAGGAAGTTTACAAGCTCATTAGGTCACTACCTAATGGGAAAGCCGCCGGCCCTGACAGAGTGACTAATGAGGAACTTAAACACCTCCCGAAGAAAGCCGTGGTGCACCTAACAAAGATATTCAATGCTTGCTTGCAGCAAAACTACTTCCCAGCAACTTGGAAGCTAGCCAAGGTAATAATGCTTAAAAAAACCAGGGAAGAGCGCCAGGCAGCCTCAAAATTTCTGCCCCATTAATCTCCTGTCAGTAATTGGTAAACTGCTAGAAAAACTCATCCTTTCTCGACTCAAAAATCACATTTCGGAAACAGATGAACTTTCAAAAGCCCAATTTGGCTTTAGAAAAAGACACTCCACAGAACTACAACATTTGAGACTTACCGACGATATAACAGAGCAGTTTAACAATAAGGCTCCAACGTTGGCATTATTTTTGGACGTAGAAGCCGCTTTGGACCGGTGCAGGCACAAAGGCCTACTTTACAAGTTGCACCGACAATTTCCCGGACTTAAAAATTATCTATACCTGCTGCACAGTTTTCTAGAAAATAGACGCTTCTACGTCCAAGTGGGCCGCTCCTGTTCACATGAGCGAACCATGCAAGCTGGCGTATCACAAGGGGCAATAATGTCCCCATACTTGTATATATTGTATTCCAATGACTTCCCCGTGGACGCTAGATGTAAGGTCGCCATGTATGCTGACGACACCGCCATTTACAACCACCACAAAAATGCAAAATACGGGCTTTTGGAAATGCAGCGGTACACTGACCGCTTCCTCTCATGGTGTCATGATTGGAAAATCAAAATTAATGCCGAAAAATGCCAGCTGATATATTTCTCTAACCAGCTGAACCCTCCGGCCATGGACCTAACGGTCGGTGGGCAAAGATTGCACTGTCGTCAGCATGTTAAATACTTAGGAGTCACTATGGACAGAAAACTACTCTGGAACGCCCACATACAAGATAATGCCAACAGAGGTCGGCAGAGACTAAAGTTATGCGCCCCCATCTTCCATAGCAAGGAAGTAAAACTGAAAACCAAACTAATACTCTACAAATCATTTATTCTATCTGTGGTCCTCTACGCATGCGCAGCCTGGGCTCATGCATCCAAAACACATATAAGAAAGCTACAAACTCTGCAAAACCTAGCACTAAGAAAAATTATCCGTCCCCCACTATTCACAAACAATATCCCCCTCCACCAAGAATGTAACATCCCTACCATCGACTCAGCAATAGAAAAAAGAACCAGGTCGGTATGGGCAAAAATACACTACCACAACAACCCAGTAATTAACAACATCGGTGGCGGCGAGCCTAAACACCGAAAACACAAAAGAATAAAAAAGTTCTAACGGCTCAGCCGCCACACCTGAACATCCCCATACCGACCAGCCCAAGGCAGCACATATATGGAGAGGTTGCCCAACAGATCACCTGACCCGCACAGGAAAACCGCGGGAACCGTGTATATCTGTATATAGTGGTCTATAAGTGTGTGTTTATGTATGGCTGAGAAAGGAACGTGCTGGACGCGACCTGCGTATGTGTGTGTGTGTGTGTGCGTGCGTGCGTGCGTGTAGTTAGTGTACAGTGTACATAGTGAAAAAAAAGTGTTCAAAAACAGAAAGACAAAATAAAACAATAAAATAATGATAAAAGCTGTTCTCGGTGGACAACAGGGCCACTGTATGAGCTTTTTTGGGAGACAAAACATACACCCAAACATGCATTTTAGAAAATTATATACCTATGCAAATATCTACCTGCAAGCCCCGCCCAATGTAGGGGTACCAGGCCATGTACCTCTTAAGGCAAAATAAATCAATCAATCAAAAAACGCTTCAAACGCAGCCAAACTCTCTGCAAGAAAGCCTCGACTGCGCCACTGATGATGTCTACCGTAGTTGTGGACGAAACATTTGGATCTTACTCCAACAGACCACGGCAAAACAACCCGGAAACAACCAATTTTATTATGGACTCCGGCCGTGAAAGCTTACGTTCTCTCAGTTGTATACAGTACAACACAAGAAAGTTAATGCACGATATGTATATGCTTACATCATTTTGGAAGGAGGTTTTAAGGCAATTTGAAACTAAACCTTCTGGTATGAGAGTTCTAAGTAGAGAGGTCATTCATTTGCTTGTAAATGAAATCAGAGAGGCCAAACCAATTTTGATAATAAAAGATACATAAAGGGCTGTGTGCTTACGGAGCTGAATTTACACAATATGAGCAGAAGGTTAGAATGGCTATCTTCTCAAAAATCTGTTAGTCACCTTGCACAAGAAACTGACATTTCAAAATGATTCAGCACAGAAAGCAACATAACTTTTAAAATTCAAAATATATAAGGTTACTTTTGTCTAGGTATCACCAATCAGGAAAATTTCTATAACTGAAATTTGAGAACAGTTAATGCCAGAACAGCTGACCTATGATTAATACTGTTCATGATAAAGGATAGTTTCATTTATGTGGTTATACATCACCATAACACAACCAATATTATGCATTTTCTCTCTTTTTTGATAAAGAAGAATTGGGGTATGCTGTGCTGTAAATGGGTACAGAATAACATGTCCTATTTTAATGAGTGTACCATGTATACAGGAAGACACAGAAACAATATAAATACATTCATTAATAACTGTTTGTTGTTGACAGTCATACATATTACATGTTGAATGTACCTGAAGTTTACTTAGGATGGGACCTGAGGAGCAAACAAAGAAACAAACAAAAGCCACACATATGATATGAGTGTGTGAGTGATGTGGATGAATCTGAATAAAGATGTGAATGATTAATTGGAACTTGCTTATACATTACATTTAAATACTAAATTTGGCAATTTTCAAGATCCATAAAGTGTCTTGTTCAAATATATTTTATAACTAATACACATTTCCTAATTACATTTACTTAATAAACTACTAATACATGTACAAAAAATGTAAATACAACATAGGTACAAAATAAAATGCTGGATAATATTAAACCCTCCCATGATCTTGCATGTAAACAAAATATGGCTGCTCTATTGTTATGTGACATAAACATAGCACACATTATTACACAGAAGCAGTGGCTGTATTGTTATTTCTTTGAGCAGCACATCATGCATTGTTTAATTATTTTACTGCATGAGGTCATACTGAGAAACCTGGTAAATCAAGTTAATTGTACAGGGCTACACAATATAAAAAGAACATCAAATCAGAAGAAAAAGAAGAGGAAAAATTTCTGGTTAAATCACAGCAAGACGGCGTAGATATATGGCAGGCTTGACGTCATGGCTGAAAAGTTGCCAACTGTGAAAGCATGCTTTGCAGAAACTCCCGACACTATGTAAGCAAACTAACCATATAATAGGTAAGGAACCTGTTTTTGTTTTTCTTCTTTTTCTCCTGATGTTTGTAAATGCCTTGTGTACGGTTGAGGATATGTTTTAAAAGCGCCTTAGAAAAACCTCAAAATGTCCACTGGAACCTCTATAAGAGAGTTTGATTGGAATGTGACTGTTACAGCTAAGTGATTCAAAAGCAAAATATCTACGTAAGTACCAAAACCAAGACCCAAACTCAGACCCTTGCTTAAAATTTAAGTGTTAAGCATAAATATATTTTGTATAGAAAAACACAGGAAGTTAATTAAATTGCTTCACAAAATAAATTCTTCATATATGATATATATTTTTTATATTTAAGCAAGCGCTATATAATGTCAAAGAGTGCATTTCGACTTTGCATCATCTTCTGAAATGTTTTTCTATAAAACTAAGAATGACTTTGTTGAAGTTAGTGATAACTTAATACAGGATTGGAAAGATAGAGTCAGACTGAAAAATTGAATGCCATAGCTTGGATTTGAACCATGTATCTTCTGGTCTCCGTCCAGCCAATCTAAACCATTGACCGACATGACACTAAATACTCCAAATGACTCGTATGTATGAGAATCCTTAGTGGTCTACCAGGAAACATACGAGTCAGTTGGAGAATATAATGTCATGCTGGCTATAGTAGCTCAATTGCTTAGATCCGTGGTTTAAATCCCGGCTATGGCATTGAATTTTTCAGTCTGACAAAGAACAATTAATTTCCAAAAATAAGATTGTATAGAAATGTACATTCACTTTTATTTTTACTTGTGACATCATTTCTTCATGCCTCGAGCATATTTTAACATTTACAATAAATTAATTTTAAATTCACTTATAATTCATTATTTAAAATACTGTTTTATCTTTTATCATCTCTATTATTATACACAGCCAGTATCCTTACACATTACAGTATTGCTAATTTATAACAAGAAAATATGTTGGCAACATTTCGAAGTTTTGGAATTTACAACACTCCGCAGTTGGCAACAGTTAGTTTCCGTCATTCCATACCAAAAGTCTACGCCGTCTTTCTGCAGTTTAACCGAATTTTCGCTCTATATATTTAGGGTAAAGCAATTACAATTAGCAATATGTTGAAAATTTACGTGTATGACATTTAACATAAGCTAGCTACGTCACAGCCTTACTGTTACTAACAGAACCCTAACCACTTTCATATAACCATGGATGAAGTTGCCTCAACTCTCTCCTATATAAACCAGACAAATATTACTGGTAGTGAACCGCCGCCCTTCACTACTCTTTGAATGCGAGTACACGCGAGAATAACCTAACAGACCTACTTGTACCTCTTAAGGCATTCGCTATATAACATATGTACTTATAAACCATACGAGATTTTGTATCACTTTGTGATTCTACAGAGCAACAAATAGAGAGTTAATTTATTATTAAATTAGGTTAAAAGAGCTGATGTATCATACCTGTGACTCTCCCTTATTTCCTGTACATACACAAAAACAACTCGTGGATCTGTAAAATTCTAAAGAACGTCTGCTATAATTGCTGCTACCACCGCTTGCTGTTCGCTTCTTTCGAGACACAAAGAAATATAAGAATACTTGAGACAACTTCAGCAATTCAAATGTTATGCTGCTCTTTCGAATTCATGTACTACCAAATTCACATCTGACCTTGACTTTAATCAGGAATTAGTAAGTTAACTTTACTTAAAACGTAACAATAAATACTGAATATCAAATAATTACAATATCGCAAAAGCAATAAACAATGGAGGCCTGACCATTATAGTTAATGTGTAAACTTTGTATTTTCACTGCCAGCATGATCCAACTTCGTATACATTCATGAGTGGAATCACGCGTCATATTTTAGTTCAGTAAGGGTTTGAATTAAATAGTGAAAAAAAGCTTGCAATTAGAAATTCGTAGCACAAGCAATAATACAGGTAACAGTCTTTATTTATAGACCATTTTGAAAGCCCACACCTTCATCTAGCATCTGCAAATTTTTTATTTAAGTGAAAACTAGGATTTGGTTAAGTAGCTTTTTATTTGTGATTTTGTACTATTAAGCTATCAATTTAATATGTTTTATAACATTTCTAAAATTAGTTTGGTGTTATAATTTATAGTATTACTAATTTTAATATGTTCATGCAGTCCTTCTTTGTATAATAATAGTAGTGGCTTGTCATTTGTGTTCTTATTAATACTACAACCAATTAGCACTTGTTCTTTGTTACCTACATATGTATCTTTCCACTACTATAATATGGATCATTTTGTACACTAGTGAGGGAGTTAAAGTTCTTCGTAGTGTAATATGGAAGATGCCTTACAGATCTTTACAAGCAGAAACATTCATTTAAAGCAACTTAATGTAACTGATACCTTGTCACTTGTTGCAGACTCACAAAGTGATATAGAAACTTGGTGTAGGTTACACGTATGATGTGTAGGAGTGTTCCGTGTAGCATAAATTGTGAAATTAACTAATTTACTGTTGATGCCGCTCAAACTTCCGTACCCTACGACTGTGGTTTGTGTCTCTTCAGAGGTTAAGGGCAACAATAAACTTTAATATTGGTTTACAATGAACCGTGAAGAGCAAAATTATCGCGTGTAGAGGCTAAAATTGTGGTAACGTTTATACGATAATGATCCGTGTGTTTCATGGTTGTGCTCACGAAAGTTTGACGAGTTGTGTTATAGAATACATAATGAACAAACAGCTGAGGATCGTAAGCCGCAAAGCATAGCCGAGCGATGACAAAACGTAGCCAAAATATTAGTGTGGCCAAAACTTAATAATCCTTAAGTACTTGTATTAAAGCAGAATGTATCTACTCTAAAATCACTAATGTAACTATTTATTAAGCGTTAACCATACAGAGCTGGAGCGTATTGTATCTTTAGAAGTCTGGACACTAACAAAACAGAGACTTTAGATACCTTCTTTAATGACCTGAACATATATTATTGTACACATAAGTTACATTTAAGGACTCTTCATCAAACCTAGCAATAATGATGATGAATGCAAATAAACAGCTCCAAAGTTGTCATTTCATCCTTTGGCAGGGAACTTACACACCGACCTCTAAGTCCACATGTTCTCATGTTGTGTTTTAACTCTTTCGTTATACTAACAACCAATACTAGCAGATAAATGTCACTTTCTGAATGCTGAGTTTGCTGTCTCTTTAGCAGGTATGACTTCTCTCTCCCTACAGCAGGCAAGTCTCCTTTGTGCCAGTCGTAAGGTAACCCAAACTGTTATAATAATGTACTTGTTACAGAGTTACAAAAATGATATTAGCATATTACACTATACTGAAAATATAAACTTATTGTTTTTTTCCTAATGTAATGAATGTGATTCTGCATAATGTTGATGTGTATCTCAGATACGATAGACCCTAGTGGTTCACCGGGAATATATATGAGTTGATTGGAGAATTTAATGTCAGGACGGCAAGTTGGCCATGGTAGCTCAATGGGTAAGAGTGACTGGACGAAAACCAGGAGATCCGTGGTTCAAATCCTGGACATGGCATTGAATTTTTTAGTTTAAAATTAAATTTTATAACTTTGCTTCAAAATGCAGAAAAAAAAGCTAGTCTTCACTAACGTCTTATGTCTGACTGAACCAAACTTCATTTATAAGCAAACACAAATCCTCAAATTTCTAAATTGATCTTCGCTGCTCTTGTGTAAGGAGTTTACTGTAAACTGCTGACACTTTCTTGTGGAAAGAGCAATCCCAAATGTACACTATTCATTGAAACCAGACCATTAAGGCAATGTTTACTCTCATATGTGTATTTTGTGGTGCAAAATTAGTTAGCTTATTTTGTTTCTGTAATTTTGGTAAGTGTAATTGATAATGAAGCAATGCAATAAGCTGTTGTTTAGATTAGGACATGCTGCCTTTCATTTGTCTTGGGAGAACAACAGGTGTTTTACATTTGATGGGCTACTTGCTCAATATTTCAAAAATATGTATTGACAAGTAACTACATGATCATAACGTAAAGGTAAATCTTCCTAATTTCAACAATCACATTTACTCAGTAACATTGGAGAGCACATTGGTCAGTTTGCTTAGAAAATTTATAAAACTTATAATTATATTAAATATAATTCTTCTGCCCTAAGAATTATCACTTCATGTTTGTTGACTCAAAAATTACTTGTTCCGGCTTCAAGGGACATATTCACACATTCAGATCACAATCACTGTAGAAAATACATGTGTATAATAACAATTTAATGTAATATTAGCAATATCTTAGCTCAAATTTGACTCAGGACTTAACTATGACCTTCGCTGTAACAAAATATCAAAACTCTACTCTGAAGACGAACTGAACATTAACTCAATCTGTTTCAAACTGCATGCAGAAAGTATCCTGTTTATTTATGCTTGATTTAAGTGTTGTCAGGAAGGAATGTTGTTATTTTTCATGCTTCTCTGCGTTGAATGAAATAATGTTGTGAAACCGTAACCATATGAAAGATAAAACATGCATCTTTTGTGTTCTAAGTATTGTAGAGATTGGATTTTTGTACGGTCATGATCAGAAAATAAAATTGTTTCTTATTAGATCGGCATTTGTCCTTTTCAAATATTAATATCCGCGCAGAATTAATGAGAATGCTTCCTAGACCAAGACAATTTGTTATTGGGAATGTTTTTTATTATTAATTAAAGCTTAATAAACTTTCATAGTTTACTGATGTGACTTGTTGTGACTTTTCTGATATTACTACAATAGTATCATGTACAAAGAGCTCATCTGTCTGCTCTTTTCTGAGATTTTAATGACAAGTCATTTTTAACTATTAAAAATAGCAATAGCTTGACATAGAGCCTTATGGGACATCTTTAGTAATAATGCGTGATACCAACTCATATCCCTTATCCTGGTTTCCTGGATTGTGTTAACCCTTTCCGGTCGGATGTCGGTACTATGTCGACAGGGTAAGCCGACCGCTGTGGTTGGGAGGGTGTTTACAAGGACTTTTTTTTAATTAACTGCGAAGATTTTTTCCCAGAGGGCGGCACGAACTATTAGTACAGACTAGTACGTCCATTCCGATGTGCCCTCTAGTGAGTAAATTTCAATTCATAGTGTTTCTAGAGGGAATTGAAAATAGTTGTTTTTTAACTTCATCATGGCTTCAACAAGTGTTACACCTGTGTGTGTTAAACGTGTTTATAGGGTATCAAATCCTGAAGATGATGAAGCTTTGGGGCATCTTCTACAGGAAGTGCTAAATGATAACAGTGATGACGATTTGGATTTTGCAGAAGAAGCTGAAATTGCGAGTTGAGCTTCAAGTAGCGTGTCCAGTGACTGTGAGGACAACAACGGGCTAAATGTAGTTGGTACCGGTGTTCGCGATAGCCAGGCCAACGGAGATGGGTGGTATGCAGTAAGCGCAAATGACTTAACGCCTGTAAAGCATAACTATACCAAAAGTTCAGGCCCTAAGGTAAATTTGAGTTATGATGCTACTCCATATGACTATTTTGCTTTGCTTTTCAATGATGAACTCATTAGTGAAATAGTTGCCGAAACAAATAGATATGCCAAAGAAAAAATCTCAAAAATAGAAATGAGCCCTCGTTCTATTTGGCTGAAATGGAGCAGTGTTACTTTAAGCGAAATGAAAGCGTTTTTGGGCATGATAATTAATATGGGTATGGTACCAATGCCAGAAATAAAAGATTATTTTTCTTCAGACTGGAAGACTGAAATAAAAATTTTTCGTGATGTTATGGTTAGGGATCGTTTCTTACAAATATTTTGGATGCTTCACATGGGAAATGACAGAGTAAGTGAAACAAATGCAGTACTGAGGCGGACTAGAAAAGTTCATGGAGTTGTTGAACATATAGAAAAGAAATTCCAGCAGCATTTTGTACCTGGTCAAAACATTGCCATAGATGAATCTACTGTTGGTTTTAAAGGGCATATAATTTTTAAAGCATATAACCCTAAGAAGCCTACAAAGTGGGGACTTTGTTTGTTTGTTTTAGCTGACGGTGCAACGGGCTATATTCATAGTATTATCCCATAATATGGCAAAATTACCCCCGATGTATGTAGTTTACCCTTTGAAAATAAAAGTTTCACAACCAGGATTATGTTGTCTCTAATGTCACACCTTCAGAAATGTACAAATGACATAACAGGGTATCATTTATTCACAGATCGTTATTACAGTAGTGTTGATCTGGCACAAGAACTTTATCAGCGAAAATGTCATTCAACAGGCACAATAATTGCTGGCAGAGCTGGGAATCCACGACCTGTTAGGCAAGGAGCCTTCAAGAAGTTGAAGAGTGGGGAAGTGTCTGGTTTTCGTAAAAATGAAGTTCTCATTTTAGGGTGGAAAGATAAAAGACCCATTATTATGATTTCCACCTATCACGACACTTCGATGGAGAAGGTTAGCACAATTCAAAAAGGAGGACTAGAAAAAGAAATAATGAAACCACTTTGTGTGTTAAATTACACTAAGAAAATGGGCGGGGTTGACCAAAATGACCATTACTGTGCAACATATGCTTTTTTACGAAAATGTTTTAAGTGGTGGAGAAAACTGTTCTTTTGGTGTCTTGAAGTGAGCATCGTAAATTCGTATATCCTTTACAGCTTCCATAAACAAAATATGCAATCCAGCAACAAGATAATGAGCCACCTTTAGTATTGCCGATCTCTAGTTTAAAGTTTAGTAGGGAATATTAGAAATCCAAGGAAGAGATGTCACCCCGGTACGGCGGAAACAGAAGAACGACTAAACCAGACCAGTCATTTCATATACCATTTTGAAAATAAGAAACACAAAGACTGTATTGTCTGCAGCAACAGGAAGGTAAAAGGAGCAAGAAAGAAAACGTATTATTACTGCAAAACTTGTTCCAACCAGCCTGCTTTGTGTCCTGGTGAATGTTTCGAATGGTATCATACATTACAGGAATATAAATGCAAATAAGGTAGTTCGTCATTTCCTCAGCTCCATTACAGTATTTATCTCCCATATTTAGTGTTCACGTGCATTAAAAAAGTGAACCATTTATATAAGTGCAAATATGCATACGTTTAAATTGACCAAACATTACAGTGTAGACATACAAAAACTTTGGTTCTTCAAGGATTGTTTTCGTACATTTACAAATGTGCGACTTATATACTTTTAGATATGGATATAAATGAGTTAAACATTATAGTGCAGTGACAAATAATTCTGGATTTTCTAAGGATATCGCAGAGCACCATTTGCCTCAGACACATGTGAATACAATTTTATCTTAGTTTCTGTTAATATTTACGCATGTGTTAAAAGCTGCATGAGAGTTACCGCATTGTATGTTTCTTCCGTCTACCTGGCTCTCGGGGATGCAAGGTCAGCCCACTTAGGTCCTTATTGCACAAACATTTCCTTTAGAAATCCCTCGCTCAGGAATGTGTAAATCCCTATGACCAGCTGGCAAAAATTTTTACCAGCGTATTCGACCGGTAAGGTTAAAGAAATATTTGAACTAGTTTATACAGATCACAACCATCATAAATTGTAGCAAGAGGTTGTCCAATGCCATAGCTAAATCACAAAATATTACTAATGGTAATTCTTTTTTATTGAATGCTCTTAGTAATTCTTAAGTCAGCGTGTATGTTTCTTTATGTAGAAGCAAAGTAGATTGATGATAGAATATCGTTTAACACTATGTATGCTGTAACTCAATTGTATACTGATAGAAAAGGCTGTCAGCAGTGAGATTAGCCTATTATTGGAAGTCAGCATAGAGGCTCAACTGTTTTCTTTTTTTTTTTAATATCTCTGGTAAAACAGAATGAGTGTTATATGGCTGAGAGTCTTTATGCTCTTTTAAGATGTATTTGGTACTTTTGCCATCCCAGGCATAACATATTCTTGTTTTCAATGAGGTAATAATTTAATCTCCTCTCTCTAGGAGTTGTAAAATCTATTTCAAGTTAAGGTTAATTTTCAGATACAGTTTTATAGATACAGTCTTTATTATAGAGTTTTAAGTACAGTTTAGTTTAGGTAATTGTGCTTCTTTGGCTTTTTGCTACATTAAGGAAATGTGTTAAAGGTATAAGACAGATACTACTCACTTATCAGTTTTGGATGATTAATGGATCAGTAATACTACTTGCAGTAATTGTCCCTTTTTAAGTTTATATTTTATTTCACAAGTTTTAATTTTGTTATGGGATTCATCAATAGCTACTGAGTCGTTCTTTCCTTTTGAATCATTTTTCTCTTATTTCTCCTTTAATTTATAACTCTACTACTTTTTGTAGCGTTTTTTAATGTTATGGTTATTGCATATTTGATATAGTTGAAAATGTTTTCTATTTGTACAGGTCTGCGTTGTGATAAATGTATTTTTATCTCGGTGAAAATAGCTTAAAATGTTAATAGTATATATTTTAGAAGTTCATCAAATTTGTCATTTACTTGAGTCTAGGTGCAGACATGAGCCATTATGTCATATTTTAGCACTAATTTAAATTTATTGATATGCTGATCACTGACTATTCATGCTGTAATTTTTTTATTTCTGTCTTGCTCACAAATGCTGTTATTAGAAGTTGCTTGGGTTCCCTCATAGCGAGAGAGCCGAAGCATATTGACCGAATAGATGACATTAGGGATGGAGCGTCGGCATAACAACTGGGATGAATGAATGATGGGGCAATTCATGGAATTTTAGTTTCTAGAACATTTAATTTGTGAATGGCAGGTTGTAAACGCGGTGTAATGTCAGGTTCAGTTGAGTTGCTAGTTATGATTGTACCAATGAGTATCAGAGTGTTAAGAATCATTTGGCTGGAGCAGTTGTGTTGTTGGTATTGGGTATTGGTCTGTCAGTTGTGAATGTGGAGAAGTGCCATCAGTACAAGTTAGTGAGATATAACAGAACATTTGATTAATGTGCTCGTTCTGTGTATTTGCAAATAGTAAAACTGATTGTAAGTCAGCATTTGGATAAAAATTCTAGTGACAATGTGAGTGTCTTACACTTTACAGTGTCATTCAGTCAGTCACCCAACCTTCGTTATATAATATTGTGACTTTGTGGGTTCGTGAAATGAAAAGTCCAATTGCACCACTCAAAAATGTTCTTTATTTCCACCGACTTACAGTTAAGCACTTGCCAATTACACAGAAATACCTAATGCACACAATTACAATTCACCAGTTCGTAAGTTAACGTTCCGATGCACGTACACAGTCTTCTCGTCCGTTTGCTAGCTCGTCAAGCACTGACTGACTGCCCCTTGCACGACATGTCGCTTATATAGGGTCCGCTTGCCCATCTAGAAGGTTCTCGATTAAATTGAATGTCCCGTAATTTCCAGACCCTAGTAGAAGGGTAAAGAGACGGCTCAGGGGCCCGACATCCCTCCCCTAACCATCCCTTCAGTTAGTGACAGGAGACAAATGAGTGGGCGTGGCGTGGCCTCCGGTCCCTTCTCAGCTGTTGTTTGTGGTGCTTCCCGATAATTGGGTGACACTGCTCCCTCCTCAAAGCTGGTCGTCCCGAACAGCACCATCATAGCGGGCTAGACGATCCAGGTGTACCACCAACATCTTCCCTCGGGGAACCTTCTGGATGCGGTAGACCATGTCGCTAATCCTCTTCACCACCCGGTACGGTCCTTGCCATGGCTGCTGGAGCTTCGGGCAGCGTCCCTTGGTCCGGGTAGGACGTTAAAACCAGACTAGGTCACCTTGCTGGAACCCTTGGCTGTTGGCTTGCCTGTCATACCTGGTCTTCATGCGGTCGCTCGCCTTCTGGATGTTCTGGCGAGCCGTCTCGTGCATGTCGTGGAGATGGTCCACCAAGTTCTCCACATACTCGGTCGCTGGCTGTTTCGCTTCCGGAGGGCTTCCAAAAGCCAGGTCACAAGGGAGGCGTAACTCTCGGCCGAACATTAAGCTGGCTGGCGTCATCCCAGTTGTGTCGTGTGTAGAGGAGCGATAGGCCAGCAAGAACAGTGGCACCTTGACGTCCCAATCTCGCTGATGGCTGGCCACGACCTTCCTCAGGTGTTCCTCTAAGGTCTTGATGTACCTTTCGACCATGCCATCCGATTGGGGATGTAGAGGCGTAGTGCGAGTCTTGTTCACCCCAAGCCTTTGTAGTGCCTCCTTCATTAGTTTGGACTCAAAGTTGGTATCCTGGTCACTGTGTAGCTCTAACGGCACCCCAAATCGGCAGAACACTTGCTCCACGAGGCAGTCTGTGATTGTCTTTGCCTCTTGGTTTGGGATGGCATACACCTCCGGCCACTTGGTGAAGTAGTCCACGACCACCATTAGGTACTTGTTGCCTCGGTCGGAAACTGGGAACGGTCCAGCAATGTCAACGGCGATCCGTTCGAATGGCGCTCCGACGTTGTACTGCTGCATGCGACCCCGGCTCCTAGTCTGAGGGCCACGACTCGCCGCGCACACGTGACACTGACGGCACCATCTCTCAGCATCTGCTCGGAGTCTCAGCCAGTAGTAGCGCTGCCGTAGTTTGTCAATCGTTCGGTTCGCTCCCAGGTGTCCTCCCGAAGTACCGGCGTGCACTTCCTCCAGGACTTCCGGGACCTTACTCCGGGGAAGTACCAACTGCTCTCTCTGCGTCTTCCCATCGGGTGATTCCCATACCCGGAACAGCACGCCCTCTCTGGTCTTCAACGAGTCCCATTGGGCCCAGTACGACTTGTAGGTGGCGCTCGTCGGTGCGATGTCCTCCCAGGTTGGTCTCTTCCCTGCCTCCACTTCCCTCAAGAGTGGCCCCAAGTCTGCGTCCGCCAGCTGCCCCCTCCTCAGGCCTGCGCTATCCCAGCCTTCAGCAGGCACTGCCACAACTACTCGGGCTGCTGCGGCACGCTCCTTCTCTTCCACTCTGGTGCACTGACCGCACTCTACTGAACAGGGTATTCGGGACATGGCGTCTGCGTTATCGTGACTCTTCCCTCTACGATGTTCCGAGGTGAAGTCGTACTCCTGCAGCCTCTGGACCCAACGTGCTGTCTGGCCTTCCAGGTTCTGCGATAGGACACCTCCGATGCAATGGTCACTAGCGTCGGTGTCCACAATGAAGGCGCCACCCGGTTGCGGGAAACCCAAAATTGGAGCACTGCACAGGGTCTCCTTCGGGTGCTGGAAAGCGTCTTCGGCGTCCTCCGTCTACACATAAGGCCGGTTTTCCTCCGTCAGGCGGGTGAGGGGTTTGGCGATGTTGTCGGCCTTTTCCTCTAAATCATTAAGGCGGTCGTCTACTTGACCCTTCCGCTTGCCCAGGTTCGTGACGTCATCCCTTACGCCGGCCAGCCGGCCAACCGTTCCTCAAACTTTGCGGCGAGAGCCTCGTTCGCCGCCTTCATTTCTTCCGTCTTCTCCGTGAGGTTATCGTTAGCCGTCTTCATTTCTTCCAGCTTTGCGGCCAGGTTGTTGTTTTTTGCCGCTTCTATTTTCGTTGTTAATTCGGCCTTCATTTCTTCCCTCTTCTCGGCGATGTTGTCGTTGGCCGTCTTCATTTGTTTCAACTTGGCGATGAGGTTGTTGTTTGCCGCTTCTATTTTTGCAACGAGGTTTTCATTTGCCGTCTTCATTTCCGAGATTAGTTCGGCCTTCATTTCTTCCATCTTCCCGGTGATGTTGTCGTTGGCCGTCTTCATTTCTTTCAGTTCTGCTAAAATCTTTTCTAATGCTGCCTCCATTGTGTTATGTCGCACTCCTGACACCAATTGTGACTTTGTGGGTTCGTGAAATGAAAAGTCCAATTGCACCACTCAAAAATGTTCTTTATTTCCACCGACTTACAGTTAAGCACTTGCCAATTACACAGAAATACGTAATGCACACAATTACAATTCACCAGTTCGTAAGTTAACGTTCCGATGCTCGTACACAGTCTTCTCGTCCGTTTACTAGCTCGTCAAGCACTGACTGACTGCCCCTTGCATGACGTGTCGCTTATATAGGGTCCGCTTGCCCATCTAGAAGGTTCTCGATTAAATTGATTGTCCCGTAATTTCCAGACCCTAGTAGAAGGGTAAAGAGACGGCTCAGGGGCCCGACATCCCTCCCCTAACCATCCCTTCAGTTAGTGACAGGAGACAAATGAGTGGGCGTGGCGTGGCCGCCGGTCCCTTCTCAGCTGTTGTTTGTGGTGCTTCCCGATAATTGGGTGACAATATCGTTAACTGAATCTCAAATTAGTACAAGGGTAGATCAAATTTAATTGAAAATTTTTTTTTAATTTTTCTGTCAACAACCAAATAATAATACTGGAGTTAATTTCTATAATAGAGTTCATCTCGGATGATTGAATACTTCCATAACTTGTCCTAGCAAAAAAAAAAATATATATATATATTCTTCAATAATGTCACTAAAGGGAACAATGTTGTCTGCAGTAATGCTTGTGCCTGATCTCCTCCTATGAGGTTCATTTTCTATAGCTTCTCTTCCCACCACAAAATCTTTAATTCACTCATATGCTCGAGTCTTCAAAGGTATTTCATCCCCAAACTGTGCGTGGCGCTGTCTCAAATTTTCCGAAGGTTTGGTGCCCCTTGGTGCAATAAATTTGATGATGCATTGTGCAACAGACATGTGCATCTCTTGCTCACTTATGGCGTACTGACGATGCCCCATTCTCCGCAGTTCGTGCATGCAAGATACCCTCTTTGCAGATACCCCACCAAAATACTGACAAAGTTTCTCCTCAAAGTTATTACTAACAGCAGTGTTTCATCAAAGTTTCCATTTATGTTTGATATACCCTTGAACTATTGAGTTGATCTTTAACATTACATCACTTACATTTTTCAGTCTTTGCTTTGCATCCTTGGTTCTTGTAGTGTAAAATTAAAAAGTTGTGTGACACTATTTACCAAGCTGTATGATTTGTTGGCCTTCATGGATGTTTTATTACTAGAACTGGTTATGGTGTGCAGTACTAAACCTTCTTGCTTAATTTAACCCTTTCAGCGATATGGACGTCATATGACCTCCAAGTTAAAAGGTCCCAAACCGATTTCGCGGTGTATAGATGTCCTGTGCACACATGCATTTAATGCTTATTTAATGTTAATTATTTTAAACTTTATGTTTTAGAGTAAATTTAAATAAATTCTGTAAGAAGTAACAGATTACCTTTGGAACTTCCTTCTTGAATGGTAAGAAATGAGGCATTTTCCTTCTCACTGCTTTCTATATCCTCAGCACCCTGCTCCCAATCTGAAAACTCGCCATCAATGTCCAAATCACTGATGAACAACAGAATGTCTTCCATATTTTCTGATGTAATATCAGAAGCTTGCACTCTTTCTACACTAGCTAATTTATTTGCTACATTACTAGTTGAAGCCATGATTAGCACTGAGGAAACTATTTCGAATGTGTTTTAGCCAATGAAATCGCTTGGAACTCTGACTCAGTCAAAATTAGTATATGAGCTGAGCGAAGAAAACAGTTACGTCAGCTACCACAAAGTTTGGTTGTGCAATTAGCGAGACGCTGACAGAGGTTTCTGTCCAGTGTAACACAACATATACAATTAGTATTACGTGGTAGCATCAACTGAAACCTATAAACCTTAAACCCAATACTTTGCTTATGCAGCTGATATACACATAAATTTTGTAAAACAAAAATACTCAGCACTAGGCGCATTCGACGCAAAGAATGGCTTACTCTACACTGATACAAATTAATGAAATTTCTATATGATACGTATATTTATTTATGAAGCATTTTTGCAGCATTTAACAATTTAAATGTTTTGTTCTGTTTATTGGGTATTCGTTCTCGGATGTGCAGGGTTTAAATGGCCATCGGCGAAGTGGTTAAATATCACAGCAAACCTTAGAACAACAGTAACACATTACAAACTGTGATATTAATAATTGTCACATAGCAGTTTGTTTTAGTTATATCTAATACCTGGGATTGCTTTTATCTTTATCCATGACATTTTAAACAGATTAGGAGGTTTAATGTTGGTACAGTATCTCAGTAAGCTAGCTGGAGTCATAATAGCATTGACATAAACAGACAACTGTCTGTAGTTTGAGATCCTCAAGTCTTTGAGTCTCCTAAGTCTGGTTCAACTGTTCAAGAAGTTGTTTGTATGATAAGAGAACAGTGTATTTAATGTGGTTTGAACAATTATTGATAGATTCAAAGAAGTTGATGGCTAAATTTACTTATATTTTTTGGTCTATAAAATACTATTTCTTCTTTACAGATTTATTTCTGGAAATAAGAGCAACATCCAATTCAACAGCTATTTGAAATGGATGAGAAAGTAGAAATCAAAGAAGAGCATCCTCTTGAAGGCGACACAGCCACACAGAATGAGAGGGAGTTCATTCTCAAAGTTGTTACAACAAACACAAATGTTGATGATGTCACTGATTGTGACATGACTGTCAAAACAGAAATTAAATCAGAGACTCCTTTTATCAAAGATCTTGTCAAACAGATTAAGAGTGAAACTGCTACATGGAGCAACAACTGCAACATAAATGGGAAGTCAGAAATTGAACAGCATACTCTATTTTCAGACATTGGTTCACGGAATGAGGAAGAATTTCTGCTAGAGGATCCTGTAATGCCTGATAAGGAATACAACATTGATCATGAAATTGATAATAAAATAGATATTAAAGATGAACCTCTGTGGCTGGAAACACAAACTTCATCAATTGGTAATAATACTAAGGTAAGTTATGTAGAAACCTGCTGAGTTAGACTGAGCCCTGTTTTGTAATAACGTCAATATATTGTGTACTATTGCAGAATATTACAATCTTTTGTGCCTAAATAAAGAGTAAACTGGTCACTGATTCAAAGACAACAGTCGACCCGTCATACACATTTACACATATGCCCAGGACTTATCAGCTGACTCTTATAGCTATCAGCTCCTGGCGTTTGACTCATTAATACGTACCTTGGATATCATTTCATACACGTTTATAAAAAGAATGGCGATTGGCACTTTTATACTTAAGAGTTTTTCCATGTTTTTGCATTTTAAATACAATACAGTATCTATGTTTGAGTATGTTCAGATAAGATTGCGTTTTTGAGAAGACCTGTATCCTGAAAGCAATTTGCATTTACTGCTTTATTGTCATTAACCTAGGTACAAGTTGTAGTGAGGAATCTATCAGCTACATCACAGATGTCAAGACCAAATGTGTTGTTGGTATAAATGAATCTAATATGTTAACCTTTTTTTCTTCTTAAGTTCCTCTCTTAATATTTGTAAGTGATGATTTTAATCATATATTCTGATTTATTAAATATATCTGTTTCCAGTTCTGTGTTCTCCAAGCTAAACAAATGCTTTCTCCACCTCTTGGGTTTTGTACACATCATTGCAAGTTATTGTCTCTACATATCTTGTACATATCTTAGCAGGACAGTAAACACTATGTAGATATTTGTGTGAAAGCTGTAAATTTGAATTATTCTTACACCAATAAAATATATTTGTTAATTACGTTCCACTTATCTTAAGAAGTTGATGTTAATACTTTCTTCTATTTAAAATAAATTTCATGAACATTTGCCCACATCTTCAGTCAACACAGTTTGTCGTCAAGGCTACCATGTTTTTTCGTATTACCAAAATCTGAAGACGAAACAAACCTAAAAACGGAATCAATTGCCGGTATGTCAAAATTCATTACACGATTTTTATTTTATAAGATAAATATTTTTGCCCACATTATTAAATATATGAGAACATGTAATTGTATCAATAATTTAACTTCTGGATTTATTTCATGGTTAAATGAACAAAAATGATCTGCTACGGCTGATTTATCAATGTGTTTATATTTAATGTTACAAAAATGTTCTTTCTTTCTGGTTTCCAAACTACATTTCGTATTTCCAATATAAACCTAATCACAATCTAAACAATTAAATTGATAAATACTAAATTTTTTTATTATTAGGAAATTTATCTTTTTTAGAAAATTGTAATAAATTTTTAATACTATATTTATTTTGAAGAACTAAAGTGACACCAACTTCTTTAAAAAAAAATTGTAAATGTTTAATAATCCAAGGATGGTAAGTAAATTTTTTAAATTTATAAATATCATTTTATTATAATTTGAATTATTCTGTTGCAGGATGCGGTCCTTCCTCCAATAAAATGTTCAAGGTAAGACTTGACTCTTTTCAATTATAAGCCTTATGTTTACTCTAGCATTTATGTTTTAGTACATGTGTCATCGAGCTCTTGAACTAATACAAATAGATATACTGTAGAACTTGCTCTAAGCAATATCATATGAGACAAAACAAATTTCCTCATTGAACATGTTTCTGTCCACAAAATAAACAGATTATAATTGTAATTATGTATATACAACACTATGTACTCCAACTGCTATGCTGTAGATGTTCACTTATTTTCAGGTATTTTGTGCTATAAAGTACTACAATATCATACTAGCAGTAATGTCATATAAGAACATATGTTGTGACTTACATTATACAGTTCTTGTGTTGTTATTGCTATCTTTGATTGCCTTATATGTCACTTGCTGTTTTGGCTACTTAGAGGAAAGTGTGTTAGAAACTTCTGGTCACATTTCTTTTTCTCTATGATATTTGTTTGCACTTTAAAATAGTTTTTACCAACTTTAGAAAACTGGTATACAATGTCAATCCATGATTTTATTTAGGCATGCGTGTGCTTCTTCCTCTATCTTAGTTCTGCACATCTTCATTCTGCTTCTTGTCAACTGCATTATGGATTTGTATTAGATCTGTTGGCAAAGTTAAAGTTACTGTGGTTTACAGGAGTTAATCATTTCTAATGCAGCACTTCAGACTACATGAAATGTTCCACATTCTAATTAAGTCAACACTTTTTCTGCATTTTCTTCAGCTTCAGTAAGTGCAAGAGCATCTTTTTCATCATCTCATTGTTTTGAAACACTTCATGATTGTTTCTGCTTTAACTCCCTTAGTGCTAGAGCAATCCAGTTCAGTACATCCTAACTATGCAAGAGCAAATGTACTTTCAGGTTCTTACTGTTTTGTGGTTCATGTAACAAAATTTACAAAATACTGAACCAAATAATTTCTAATATATCATTGACACAGCTATGGATATGGGAGTGAGTGAGTGAGTGGTGTTTAAGGGCCCGTCGACAACAAGGTCATTTGGGCCCCATGGATATGGGATTCCTCAGTTGTAATCAGTCTGACCAAATTCTCTGCTTTCAAATCTTTATTTCTTCCTCAAAGGAGCAACAATGGAATATGAGAACCTCTCAGTACTGCTTCTTCAAGGAAGCAATACTCAAAGCTTCCTTCACTCGCTATTGATAGGTGATGTATATGAGTACAGTGTTTTATGACTTTTTAAGTATATGGTCATGTATATCCTTTTATTTTTCTTCCTACCATTCTCAAAGAAATCTGACAGAGCTAATGACAGAAAAACTCAAAATAAATTCCGAAGTTAGTATTTTTACGGCAACAGTGAATTTCCACCACAAAGAAATTAAGTGTCTAATCCAATTTTAGTGATTCTGTTTGCCGCGAGAGGAGCGAAAGACCAACGTACAAGAAGATTCAATAGCTGAGATACTTCTTTTATTTTACGTCCTCCAACATTAAGTCATATCGGATGATGAATGAAATGGGTGAAAATGATGCTCAAATGAGCCCAGGGTCCATAGAGTTTAGGATTACCCCACATTCGTCTTACAGAATAAGGGAAAAACCCAAATAAACGTCATCCAGGTAACTCACCCTGACCGAGATTTCAACTCAGGACCTCTAGAACGTGAGGCAGAGAAGCCGCCAGCACGCTGAGACCGGAAGTGCGGGCCTTATTACTATGTGCTCCATACCCTTCCATTACAGCAAATATACAAGAATCTATTTCTCCATTCCTCTGATTGTGAAGGTCTGTGTTCTCAGAAACTTTCTTGTGTGGCAAGTGGAGCAGTGGGTATTGGAGTTGTGAATCAGTTCCATTGTATAGTTCGATTGAATCGGTGAAACTCGGTGGCGTAAATGTGTAAAGTTAGTTGTCTGAGAATCGACAAGTAATGTGAATCTGCAAACACTGGGCTTGGTGAGCGTTGATAAGTGACACGAGGTTGTGTTCTAACAAAGACACAAACTAGACCATGCTGCGGAAAGAAATATGCAAACAGCGCAGCGTTCATTGAATGCGTGGAGAGGTCAATCAATAATGAAGTTTTGTCCAGAACAATGATATATGAGAATCCCAGATATACAAAGCAAGTGAATACCTAATTTAAAGGTATTAAGTGTGAATTTACACCACTCCACCATTTTGGTTGTTTGCCATGAGGGAAATAATAATATGGAACATCGAACTAGAGCTACGAACAGATGTAATGAAGCTGAAGATACGGGAATTACATATTTAGTATGTAAAAAGCAAAGCTAGTAACAGTGAAGCAAGAAATGCCACACAGATATAATTATTTGTAATAAAAACTTTACTTATCTCTAAATATATTTTTATCAGTTTCTTCAAAGCTAAATGTTGTTGTACAGCGTTTGTATGTTGCAGGCTGTTCGATTTTGGTGCACATAAAAGGCTGGAGTTGGACATGGTGTCATTCCTTTGACAGAACAATTCCTCCATTCCTGCCAGGGTATACCAGGGGTATCAGTCACCGTCCTTAAGTAGTTGTTAGTAGCTAGTTGTCCGTTGAGTATCATAGTTGTTTATCATTCGCCAGCAAGAGCAATATAAAATTGACAATTACCCTAGCATTTTATGTGAGATGAAAAGTGACAAGCATCTGCAAAAACAGTGAAAGTGGTTACACGTTATTGCATTTAAAATGTACTTGTTTTAATTAACTTTAAAATGTCCTTTTGATGCAATGTTTATTATATATTTTAATACATTTACATGCAAATTATGTAACTCTTATTTGTATTTAACCCAGGGGCTTCTAAGGTGTTCATACAGATTGAACAAAATTAGTTATTGTTAGTTCTTAGGATACAGCCCTACAGGAATTAAAAATGAAATGTAAATTTTAATCAAGCACACAATTTGATAAGTGGGTTTTGATGACAATTATTTCTGATAGTTTGTTTATTCAATAGGAACTTCGTGTCCTTTTGAGTCATATTTCGTTGCTGCTCATTTGTATCTTGTGGTGGATATGCAATATATATTGAATTCCATCATCTGAAATGATCCATTGATTTTAAATGTGTCTTTTTCGGATAGTGGTCACTTTTTACAAAACTTTTAGTGTCATGTTCATAAACATCATGAACATCATGTTCATAAACAACATTGAATAGTTGCCTTTATAATAAACTGTGGTTTTGATGTAACTGTCAGTTCATATAACAAGGATTACTTGTAATGCCACAAGAAGACATATTTCGCAAATCATTGTTTGCATCTTCGGCTCTTATGCGACTGAACCTTAATCCAGTGGTGTGGGTAATTCTGGAGTTGCTGCTGCCATCTGTTGATTTAGTGATGAACTTAAATGTGGGATTCTCTTCTGGCGGGATTTCAAAGTTCATTAGTTGGTTTTTATGTTTTTCTATGTTAATCCTCTCCCATATAACGAGTTCACTATGTTTTTGTACGTGTTTTAGTAATTCTGTGCTATCTTCAATTTCATGATTTTCAAACCAGAAATGAGCTGCTATTGCGGACTTATCAATATTTTTGTATCTTAAGTGCCTGAAGTGTTCTTTCTTTCTAGTGCCTATGTTTCTTTTTGTCCTCCCTATGTAAATTTTTGCAGTGTTTACACTTAATCTTGTAATTGCCTGACTTTTCCTCTGGTTTTATCTTATCAGTATCATTACTATTAAGTAGGTTTTTAATGTTGCAATTGTTTTTGGTGCCAATGTTATGTTGTATTTCTTGAATATTTTTTGGAACTTTTTTGTGCCCCAGGGGTGGTAAGTAAATTTAGCAAATCTAATTTCTTGTTTTAGTGGTGTGAGAGCTGTGATCTGTTTTAATCTCTTTTGAAGTTTGAATGATATTAGTTTTTTATCTACAAGGTTTTTGCCATATCCATTTGTAATTGTAGTTTTTAAGATTTGACGGTATTCGTTTTGATATTCTTGCTGGCTTAGGGGTAGATTTACTAATCTGTGTGTGAGACAGTTGATGGTGGCATGTTTGTGTGGAATTGGGTTGAAACTATTTGCTTTGATGTAATTATCTGTGTGTGTTGCTTTTCTATGGATACCAAATTCTAGTTTTTCATCGCTTTTTGTGATTTTAAGGTCCAAAAAGGTAGAGTACAGTCCTCTTCAGTTTCCACCATGAATTACATGCTGGGTTCTTCCAGGTTGAGTAGTTTCAAAGCATCATCTATTTGTTTGTAGTGCACTATTGCAAAGATATCATCTACGTATCTGTACAATGTTTTAAAAATATGAGGGAAGGCTTTAGTTGTGTGTTTCAAAACAGCTCATGTATAGATCGGCCAAAAACGGTGATAGCGGGCTTCCCATAGCTAGTCCTGAAAATTGTTTATAATATTTTCCATCGAAAACAAAATAATTTTGGTGTATACATATTTCAGTCATTGCCAAATATTCTTCTATTTTATTGGCATCTAGGTTAATAGAATTTACTCATTTCTTAAGTTGAATCAAAAGTTTGTCTAATGGAATGCTAGGGAAGATGCAGCGGACAACAAAGGATACTAAAGTGTCATGAGGGTTTAGTTTAAGATTTTAATTTTTCTACCAGGTCTAAAGAGTTTCTTATGCTCAGAGTATGGAATTGTGGAAAGGACTGACATTTTTTGGACAGCCATTTTGCCAGAAGGTAAGTAGGAGTGTTGACATTATTTCCAATAATTCTCATGGGTATATTGGGATGGTGTATTGTCTAATAATTATTTTGCTTCACTGTGGTGTTCCAATGCAGTTAAATCACGTCTTTATTATTTATTTGAAGATATTGTGGATTAATAAAAGTAATAAGGACTTGTAATGAACAGCATAGTTACCTTATATGAATTAACTTTACTATGATTGTCACAGATTTCTGTGCTTGTATTGACTTATTCTGTCTTCAGATTTTACTATCTCGCTATTGCACTAAATGATACTAAGTTCCGAAACATTTCAGATTATACCGAGAAGCAGTTCCTGTCGCTTCCCTTGGCAAGTCACCATTCTTCTCTGCTGAAGTCCAAACAAGGGACATAAACTTCTGTAATGGAATCGATCGTTTTGAATATAATTATGAAAACTGTAATTCTAAAAGTAATATCTTAACTGCAACAGAATACATACCCTCCAGTCAGTATGGTCATTTTAGTGATGGGGTAGACACATCCATTGAACCTTTATACTTAAAGCACAGTTGTTTAAGTGCTGCGAGCAATATAACACAACAAAGTAGCACATCTGAGAAAATCATTAGCTCTGTGTTGAATCTGAAAGAACACAATTTAGTGGATGGGGGTAAGAAATCACATCAATGTAAAGTTTGTGACAAGAGCTTTACTCGATTGTCGTATTTGAAAAAGCATAATTTAGTTCATGTAGGTCAGAGGACACACCAATGTAAAGTGTGTGATAAGAGCTTTACTCAATTGTCGTATTTGAAAATATATAATTTTGTTCATGAAGGTGAGAGGGCACACAAGTGTAAAGTTTGTGATCAGAGGTTTACTCGGTTGTCATATTTGAAAATACATACTTTAGTTCATGAAGGTAAGAAGCCACACAAATGTGAAGTTTGTGATAAGCGCTTTACTCGATTGTCAGATTGGAAAAGGCATAATTTAATTCATGAAGGTAAGAGGCCACACCTATGTAAAATTTGTGATAAGAGCTTTACTCTGTTATCACATTTGAAAAGACATAATTTATTTCATGAAGGTAAGAAAGCATACCTATGTAAAGTTTGTGATCAGAGCTTTACTCTGTTATCACATTTGAAAAGACATAATTTAGTTCATGAAGGTAAGCCACACAAATGTAAAGTCTGTGATAAGGGCTTTACTCGGTTATCGCGTTTGAAAAGACATAATTTAGTTCATGAAGGTAAGAAACCACACATATGTAAAGTTTGTGATAAGAGCTTTACTCAGTTATCAGATTTGAAAATACATAATTTAGTTCATGAAGGTAAGAAGACACACATATGTAAAGTTTGTGATAAGAGCTTTACTCGGTTATCAGATTTGAAAAGACATAATTTAGTTCATGAAGGTAAGAAGCCACACATATGTAAAGTTTGTGATAAGAGCTTTACTCAGTTATCAAATTTGAAAAGACATAATTTAGTTCATGAATGTTAGAAGCCACACAAATGTAAAGTTTGTGAGAAAGGCTTTACTCGGTTGTCAGATTTGAAAAGACATAATCTAGTTCATGAAGGTAAGAATTTACACCATAGTAAAGTTTCTGATAAGCGCTAATGTCTGTTATCACATTTGAAAAGACCATTTGGCTCATGAAGGTAAGAACCACACAAATATAAAGTTGGTGATAAGAGCTTTACTCGGTTGTGTACTTTGAAAAGACATAATTTAGTTAATGAATGTAAGAAACCACACAATTGTAAAGTTTGTGGCAAGGGCTTTCCTCACATTTGAGAAGACATAATTCAGTTCGTGAACGGAAGAAGCCACACTTATATATCATTTGTAATAAGAGCTTCAGTCAGTTGTTACTTTTGAAAACGCATTGTTTAATATATGAGGGTAACAGAACACAATAATGTAATAAACACTCATTGTCAGATATCCAAAGCCATAAATTGATTGCTGAGGGTATGATGTGGTGATGAATAGAGTATGTTACAAGAGCACTACTTAGTGTCTTAGTATCTGAATATTACCAATAATAAATTTTATTGTACAGTAATATGTTATTCTCTTTACATATACTTGAGACAAATGGTAAGGTACAATCTATTCCCATTATATTTTAGCTGTTGTGTTTAATATTGTGACTTCTAATATTGTGCGGAAAGCACAATATTTTGCAACAAAATATGTAAAAGAAAATACTGAAGATGGTGTTCTAGAAGCCCCACATTGTGGCGATTATTTGCAATGAGAATGCTGCAAATTTAGTGGGATGGAAGATGTGATGATTTGTTCCTCACCTACGTGTAGTTCGCAATAGATGCTTATATATTTACATACTTCATGTTACTGGGAATATACATTGTTAAGACCCTTTGCCTTACAAGTAAACAAGAGAATGTTGCAAGTAGCTAACCTTTCAGCGATAGTTGAATATTTTAAAGCTGAACATTAGGTAATTGATTTGCAATGTGATTATCTTTTTATAACTTAGTTTTTTAAAAAAATATTAATCACCTTTCTCTTGAAACCTATAGTTATTGAAAAATTCAAAACAAAAGCTTTACTCCACAAAAATTAAATGTGAATTAACCCTTTGGTTTCTTGAGATCTCTATATTGTAGCAGTAAGATTTTGTCAGTCTGTTACGGTTTATCATTATTGTAATGTCCTAGGAATGTAGGGACTTCTCACTACAATCAGAATCCAATAAAGATTTTTATTTCATTTTCATTTAAAAAATTTTAAACATAAGGTATGTTCATAGAAATCCTTAAAACCATTTTTAAGGAAATATTTGACAATCCTCCATGTATAAGAGATGTGGGGTCGAGATATCCCTGAAAATTTACATGTCACATCCTTTAAATATACTGAGTATTTAGCCGACGTTTGTTGTATTATCCAGGTAAGGATAATCAGCCTTTTCTTGACAGTGTAGCACCTTCTTCAAGTATGTCCCCAAGTAAAACAGTGGCTTTCACTTCAGTAAGTAAGAAAAAGAGTGTTTTGGGTACTGGGGCTTCTAAATTATCTTTGTTTCCAAAAGAGTGTCATATGTATAAAATACACAGAAACACAGTGACAAGACTGGCTAAATTTAAAAAATTACTGGCTAAAGAAAGAGATAACGTTAAAATTCTGAAAAAGGTGCCACATAGCATAAGAATATGTGCAAAACATGGAATAAACACATGTGTCCCATTTTTAATTTATAAATACATTAACGATAACAAAATTAGCATTCTTTAAAAAAGGACAGCTACCACAGGACATGAAAAAAAGATGAAAATATTGAGATCAGTATAATTTCAGTCCTTTTTGGTGTTTGTTTTTTTTTTTTTTTTGACCAATTAAGTGGTAGTGGTTTTGACATTTTCCAGATTTTTAAAATATCCAGATTTATTTAGACAGTTATAGAAACAGTTATTTGCCTAATTAAAGTTATTACTTCAAATGCTGCATTTAACTTTTATTTAGAATGTAAAATGTTTACAGTTTCTGGATGACTAGTTGTTAATATTATTAATCTTTCGTCTAAAATCACTCATTCTTCTCAAACTGCTTAATGATACGGTATTGCGAAATACTGTGATTACATTCAATTATTTTTTTATCTTTTATTTGTGTATTTCATTACATGTTTGATGTTCTTTCTCAAAGTTTCTCCTTAACCTTAGGTAAATGCCAGGTAATGCCTGGGGCAAATAATCTCATTAAGATTGAAACATGTATTAAGCTTAAGTGTTATAATATTATGCTTAAGGTTACTCTGTTATTCATATGATTTACAAATGTGTATTATATTATACAGAGTGTTTTCCGAAAATTTCTTTCTAATTAAATGAATTAGCCATGTTGCATCACTTTTAAGTGTTTTGACTTACAGCTTCTATTGTTCTATGGATTCTTTGTAACTCATTTAGTTGAATTACTCATGTTACTTAAATAAATGTTAAATTAATGTGCTATATTAATGAGACAGAATAATAAAAGGAAGCAGTAACGGTCAAAACAATATTATTATTCAGACTTTCCGGTCAAATACCACATTCTATTGTTAATTCCTTGAAAGTTCATACAAAAGTTTGAGATAATTAAGTGGAAAATCACCCAGGTGCCATGCAGAACATTCACTTAAAGATTCAGCTGTTCTGTAGAAATGAGGTAATGGAACATATCGCCAGCTGACAGCTAAGCAGCTATGAAAAATACAGCTACAGTATACTAGCAACGTAAATATTTGGGCACACGATTTTTCATAATTTAGTTTACCACCCGAAAATGGGGGCGCTGCAATCACCTCTTATTGCCAGCAATTCACATGGGAGGTTCACTTCTAATAAGTATATGTTCTGTGTGCTTCAATTCTTCTTTGTCTCTTATAGTTTTGTTGGAACATGTATCCAGTTTTAATAAATAACATAGTTGCAATCTTTTATTTCATTCATCACGAATGATATACGCACTACAGCATTCTAACGCAATATGACATCTGTGTGTAAACTTTACTATCATTTCCAATATAACTCAACCTCAAGAGGAAATCGTTCCTTCTAACTAAAAAATATCTGATTAATTTACTTGTCAGGGAATATCAGACAATTGCTTACATTCCTACGAGTTGTTAAAAAGTTTCACTTCTCACTTTGGCACATAATATCCTTAGAATCGTACATTCATCTATCTACTTAATGCTAATCGACATAAACATTATTAAAATGGTTTTGTTAAATATTTCCTTATGTGTATCTACAATGACTGTACCGTGAACTTTAAAGGATTGTCAATTTTTTTAAAGCTGGTCACTAGTATGTGATAATCTTTGACATTCCGTTTCTTGACCTGGACTTATAAAAACATGAATATGCTCCCATTTGGGAAAAAGTTTAAGTATTTGAACATTTACAACAATAAAAATGAATATTACAAATATGACTATCACAGAAGAAATTATTTGACACAAACCGAGTGTTTTAAGGAGATTTACATTTATATAAAGTAATATTTTGTCTATATCTCACCGTTTATCAGTTTTACAAAGCGATTCAGAATAAAAGGACGTCTCAGACAATTCAAGTCAATGAGTCAAATGATATTTTAGGACACAAAATCCAAAACTTCATTGTCATCCATATTCAAGACATACACTTCGTTTGAAATGAAGCTGTCTTAAACATATGATAGCTACATAAACATTATTACATATATTTTTGAGAAAGTCAGAATTTACATAAAGTTTCAGGTAGGTATTTTTCTTGTAGCAATTTTTGTAAGAAGCACAACTTAAATATCCAGTTTGGTATTTAATCCGAATTTTGGTTTTTGATTTGTTCTATTTACAGACTCAACATGGACGTTGTCATAAAATGTTCAACTTGATTGATTCAGAGGTTCTCAAAACATGTATTTACAGTGAAGACTCGGTAGACAACAATACCTCCTCTACCCGCTATGTAGTAGAGAACTAATCTTGTAACTTTGGTAGAAATCTGTTATGTTTAAACCATATCGTCAAAATAATGTACAGTTATAAATTACAGTTTACAAAAATTATATGTTACGTTCTAAAAAGTCAATTTTTTTGGTATTATATTGTACTTACTCGAGCCTTTCTTTACTTTCTACCTTATAGATAAAATTATACTGCTTGGTTAACCAGGTACACAGATTTGTATAGTTGTACCACATCGTACAACTTTATAATATTCTGACTTTGTGGGTTCGTGGAATGAAAAGTCCGATTGCACAACTCAAAAATGTTCTTTATTTCCAACGAATTAGAGTTGAACACTTGCCGAATACACAGAATTAGGTAATGCACACAATTACGTTTCACTAGTTCGTCCATTACAGTTCCACTGCACGCTCACAGTCACGCACACTCTTCCGTTGCACGTACACAGTCTTCTCGTCCGTACACTAGCACGGCGCTGCTTCGCTGTTCGCCAAGAACTGACTGAACGCACTCATTGCAGCCCTACTTATAGCAATATCACTGTTTTCTAGAAGTCCCTCGTTTCAGTGAATCACCGCGAAGGTTCCAGACGGCAGGGGAAGGGGAAAGAAGCGGCCAGCGACAAGTGACACTTCCCTAAGCACCCCCTCAGTTAGTGACCGAGACTAATGGGTGGGTGTGGTCCGGACGTCTCAGGACCCTATCAGCTGTTGTTGGTCGGGCTTTGCGATAATTGGGTGACACTGCTCCCTCGTCAAAGCTGGTCGTCCCGAAAAGCACTATCAGAGCGGGCTAGACGATCCAGGTGTACCACCAACATCTTTCCTCAGGGCATCTTCTGGATGCGGTAGACAACGTCATTTATTCTCTTCACCACCCGGTACGGCCCTTTCCATGGCTGTTGAAGCTTCGAGTCGCGTCTCTTGGTCCGCATAGGACGGTACAGGTCCCCTGCTGGAACCCTTGGCTGTTGGCTTGCCTGTCATACCTGGTCTTCATGCGGTCGCTCGCCTTCTGGATATTCTGGCGAGCCATCTCGTGCATGTCGTGGAGATGGTCCACCAAGTTCTCCACATACTCGGTCACTAGCTGTTTCGCTTCCGGAGGGCTTCCAAAAGCCAGGTCACAAGGGAGGCGTAACTCTCGGCCGAACATTAAGCTGGCTGGCGTCATTCCAGTTGTGTCGTGTGTAGAGCGGTAGTCCAGCGAGTACAGTGGCACCTTGACGTCTCAGTCTCGCTGATGGCTGGCCACGACCTTCCTCAGGTGTTCCTCTAAGGTCTTAATGTAATATCGACCATGCCATCCGATTGGGGATGCAGAGGCGTCGTGCGCGTCTTGTTCACCCCAAGGTTTTGTAGTGCCTCCTTCATTAGGTTGGTCTCAAAGCTGGTACCCTGGTCACTGTGTAGCTCTATCGGCAACACAAATCGACAGAACACTTGCTCCACGAGGCACTCTGTGATTGCCTTTGCCTCTTGATTTGGGATGGCATACACCTCCGGCCATTTGGTGAAGTAGTCCACGAACACCATTAGAAACTTGTTTCCTCGGTCAGAAACTGGAAACGGTCTAGCAATGTCAACGGCGATCCGTTTGAATGGTGCTCCGACGTTGTACTGCTGCATACGACCCCGTCCCCAAGTCTGGGGGCCGTGACTCGCCGCGCACACGTGACAGTGACGGCACCATCTCTCAGCATCTGCTCGGAGCCTCAGCTAGTATTAGCGCTGCCGTAGTTTGTTAATCGTTCGGTTCGCTTCCAGGTGTCCTCCCGAAGTACCGGCGTGCACCTCTTACAAGACTTCCGGTACCTTACTCCGGGGAAGTACCAAATGTTCTCTCTGCGTCCTCCGATCGGTTGATTCACATATCCGTAATAGCACGCCCTCTCTGGTCTTCAACGAGTCCCATTGGGCCCAGTACCACTTGTAGGTGGCGCTCCTCGGTGCGATGTCCTCCTAGGTTGATCTCGTCCCTGCCTCCACTTCCCTTAAAAGTGGCTCGAAGTATGCGTCCGCCACTTGCTCCCTCCTCAGGCCTGCGCTATCCCAGCCCTCCGCAGGCACTGCCACAACTACTCGGACTGCTGCGGCACGCTCCTTCTCTTCCACTCTTGTGCACTGGCCGCACTCTTCTGGACAGGGTCTTCGGGACATGGTGTCTGGAATACCGTGTCTCTTCCCTCTACGATGTTCCGAGGTGAAGTCGTACTCCTGCAGCCTCTGGACCCAACGTGCTGTGTGGCCTTACAGGTTCTTAAAGATCAATAGCCAGGTTAGGGCGGAATGGCCAGTCCTCAGGTGAAATGGCTGACCTTATAGGTACTTGTGGATGTGCTCCAAGGTCTTTACTACCGCCAGTGCTCTCGTCGGGTGACGCAGTAGTTCTTCTCTGCCTTGGATAGCGTCTTGCTGTAGTAGGCTATCACCCCCACATGGCCGTCCTGGATCTGCGATAGGACACCTCCAATGCAATGGTCGCTAGCGTCGGTGTCCACAATGAAGGCGCCACCCGGTTGTGGGAAACCCAAAATTGGAGCACTGCACAGGGTCTCCTTTAGGTGCTGGAAAGCGTTTTCGGCGTCCTCTGTCCACACATAAGGCCGGTGTTCCTCTGTCATGCGGGTGAGGGGTTTTGCGATGTTGGAGAACCCCTTTATGAAGCGGCGGTAATAACTGCACAGCCCCAGGAAGCTGCGCAACTCTTTCTTATTCTTTCGGAGAGGCCAATCTCTCACAGCCTGTGTCTTCTCGGCTCTGTGGCCACTCCGGTTGCTGAGACTATGTGGCCCAAGTAGTTCACTTCCTTGCGGAAGAGCTGGCACTTCTTCGCGTTGAGCTTCAAGTTGGTCGCCTGTAGTCTCTGTAGCAACTTACTCAGATTCTCGAGGTGATCTTCAAAAGTCTTCCAGACGGTGATGATATCGTCCAGGTATAGCAGGCAGGCGTCATAAGTCAGCCCTCTCATTACTGACTCCATGAGGCGTTGGAAGGTAGCTGGTGCATTGCAGAGGCCAAAGGGCATAACTGTGAACGGCCAGAGCCCTTGGCCTGTCGAGAATGCGGTCTTCTCCTTGTCTCTCTGGTCTAGAGCTACCGGCGAGTATCCCGACTTCAGATCCAGGGTCGAGAACCACTGTGCACCAGCTAGCGTGTCCAAGGTGTCGTCAATCCGGGGTAAGGGGAAACAGTCCTTCCGGGTGACAGCGTTCAGCTTTCTGTAGTCTACGCAGAAGCGCAGCTCACCATTCTTCTTTGTCACCTAGACCACAGGGGAACACCAAGGGCTGTCGGACTCTTCAATCACCCCCCTGGATCTCATGTCCTCCAGCATGTCTCGTACGGCCCCTTGCTTTGCCAGCGGAACGCGTCTAGGTGGTTGCCGAATAGGCCATGCGTCCCCGGTGTCGATGCGGTAGAGCACTTTGTCCCTGCGGCCGTAGTCACTATCACCTTCGCTGAAGACGCGCTGGTATCGTCTTAGCAGTTGTCGAACTTTCTCCAGCTGCTCTGCGGTCAGGTGGTCAGCCGCCCTCTCCAGTAAGCCTTCTAGCCGGGGCCCCAGGTTTTGCGTCGGCACCGGCTCCTGTCTCTGGTTGATTGCTGTCACGCTTACTACGGACTCGCACGTTCCCAACTCCGTCCCGGCCTGGACGTCGTGATCGGTGTCCGTTGAATTTAGCAGTCACACTGGCACCTCCTCTCGGCACTGCAGTAGTGCCCTGGCTGCACATATTCCGTGCACAGGCGTCTTCTGGTCCAGCATCATGTTCCTGGTTCTGGCCTTCCAGTCACGCCGTCAGCACCACCTCCCTCCTCGCGGGGACAACCACGTCTTCGTCCAAGACGACCCTGGAAATTCCAAGGCGCTCTGCTGGTTGACGGAGTATAACCTCTTCTCCGTTGAGCCGCAGGAGCTTCTTGCTGACGTCGACCGTCGCCTCCTGGCTCCTGAGGGCATCCCGTCCCAGAATCACCTCCACAGCCAACTTCGCGACGAACATCCACAGACGCACGGCACTCCGTCCCAAGGTCAGCTCCAGCAGAGCCTGCTTCTCCACAGGAGAAGGTGTTGCCCGATGCCGTGAGAAGCTGGTATGGTCGACTCGGCTTCCTTGTCAGCAAACCCTTCGCCACGTCAGGTCTGATGATGGTCACGGCTGCCCCGGTGTCCACCAGCACCCTGCACGGCTTCCCTCTCACCCAACCGTCCGCGATGAGGCTGTCATCCATACGCCGGCTGACGGCGCGCAGTGACACTCGAGGGGATGGTGGTGATGGCGCCGACGTGCCCCTCCCCCTACGACGTTCCTTACTCGTTTTCCGGCTGCTCTTCCTGGTGTGGGCAGTCTCTCTGCAGGCGTCCGGTCTGTCCACACCCCCAACACAGGCCACTAGGTATTCGCCGGCGTCCCTCGGCTGGTCTTCTGTCTCCGGTGTAGCGGATACTCCTCGTTCTCGACGTCGGGATAGCTGTTACTTTGGCCGCCTCCATCCTTAATGCTGCCGTCAGCGTCTCGTTGATGGTTTTATAATCGCCGAGCATTAGGCGGTGACGAATCTCCGCGTCCCGTACCCCGTCAACGAAGGTGTAGGCAGCTTCCCGGGACACGAACCTTGGTGGGAGGTCCACTAGGGCCTTGCTTGCCAGTTGTTCAACTGACAGGGCGAACTCCTGCAGCGTCTCCGCTGGCTGCTGTGACTTTGCCTTTAGCTGGCTGCGGTACGCTGCGGCTAAGCGGTGGTTTCCGAAGCAATTCTCCAGGGCCTCCCAGATATCCTTGGGTTACGCTGTTGTCTGCACCGCATTTAGGACTTTCGCGGCCCGTCCCTGGAGGCTGGCTATTAACTGTGTGGCCTCCTCTTCCGGTGACCATCTGTTGTGCTTGGCCACTGTGTCGAACTCGCGGCGGAAGACCTTAAATGTTGACGCGCCGTCATATTTTGGAGGTTTGACGCGCGCCGATATTGTGTCGCATCCCGGTCCGTCGGCCTTCAAATCCTTCCTGCCGACGGCGTCCTCCACCATGGCGTTCAGGGACTTGACGCTGCTGTTGGCCTTCCCTTCCAGGTCGTTAACGCGGCTCGCCAGGTCCTCGACGCGCTTGTCCACTTGGTCCGTCCGCTTGCCCCGCTCCGTCACGTCATCCCTCACGCCAGCCAACTGTTCTTCAAATTTGGTGGCGAGAGCCTCGTTCACCACCTTCATTTCCGTGGACAGTACGGCCATCTTTGCGGTCATTGTCGTGGCCAAGTTGTTGTTTGCCGTTTGCGTCTTCTCTTATCCTCAGGTGAATGGTTTTAGGAAATTGATTTTGGTGGTTGTTGGCTACTCAGTTCTATTAATAACATTTTGGTTCATTGCAAAATTGTTTAGTTTAATTCTTACTAAATTTGTTTAAACCTGATTGACTTGTATCGGTGACCACCTGTTAGTACATTTTATAATATAAATTCAGTTTACTAACCCTGGATTACTTGTTTAAAGTTACTTCCGCGCGGTTTCTACTAATTCTTTGTACGGTGACAACTTTGCTCTAATAAACTTCTAATGCTGCTTCCACTTACACTGGTTGCGCTATTTTTAACTTCCCTACATTTCAGATTTATAAATCTTCGCTTCTCCTTACCGCCTGCGGTGCCGTATGTAGTAAAAGCGGGCGTTAAACACTACACATTTCATTTATTTCGCTTCTCCTTCCTAACCCGCACGAACACGTCCTTCCTGTCGTACTATCATCTTTTAAGTAAGTTTTTATTACTTTGCGACTCAGTTCAAACCTTATTCTGATGCCCTCTCTAACTTTATCACATGACCAAAGTAGCTCAGCCTTCTCAAATCTTACATTACTTTTGGTTTCTCGTTTATTTCGAATTTTCGCATTTGTTTGCAAAACTCATTCAACTCATTGACGTTCAGGCCACTCTGAGTTGGGGAACGCCTACCCTGAGTTGTTTGTAACGGTATACATCGTTACCAAATAAGCTAAGTAAATCTCTGTAGCATTCATGCCCCGCCGCATTTTGGAAACCCCTTTGTCCCAACAAATTCCTGGCTTGCGACTATTCTATAGTTCTCAGACATTGAACCTGTCCTTGCACAAAGAGAGTAACGGTGCTGCCTTTCTGTCCCTCCGAAGTGTGCAGAGTTTTACAAGAATATTGTCTCTTACTTTCCTGGAAGATAATAATATGCTATATTAAATTACATTCTTCCCATCCTTATTCTTTAAGTTGACCACTATTTAATCATTACTCTATCCTTTCCAATTTCATATTAATATAACAAGATTTGTATATTAGTTTGGCAAAGCAGGTTCTTTAATTTATCTGATTTTTAATTATCGTGATTTCAATTAATTCGCCGCCTCCTAATCGCTGCCCGATACTGCGGCTACAACTTCCAATGAATTAACTTTACATAAGATACATTGTCAAAGTCTTTCCCTATTTTTTGGAAAATATTATTTCTCTATTTATCTCTAATGATTTTATCAAAATGCCTAATGTTCAAGACAAAAAAACAGAATGTACAACTGTAATATTGCAGAAATAGGCTCACATTCATTCAAAGCCAAAACTTGTTAAAAATGTAATACAACTTTATATAATTAATGATTTTGAAGCCTATTCTTGTTCCATTTCAATATAAAATACCTTTGTATTTTAAAAAAGTTAATTCTGTTCTTGTAAATTTGTAATAATAGCACTGCAGTTTAGAAGACAGCATGAGCTGACCCGATTCTTAACATTTAACTAGGTCCTTCTCATATCTACAACAAAATGCTTCATGAAACTGCTTCTGTTATTATTTTATTTGGAGCAGACAGTATAATTAGTCCTAATGGTAGGACGGATTGAGAGTGTAACATGTTAAATGTCTGCAGCAGATGATCTGTTAGTTATAGTGATTGTCCGCCAGGAGAGAAATTCCGGAACTGCCAACCGAATTGGAATCGCTGTCCAGAGATGGCTCCACAGGTAATATCTTATACTAAGGACAAATATATGCAATTATTTACCAAGAAGACACAGCAATAAATAAACTCGAAACAGCCATAAAGATTGCCACTTCTGCCTGTGTTCCCTTAAGACAACAGCGGGCTATCAATGCTAGATTTCCCAACGACATTAAGATTCTCCAGCAAGCGCAAAACAAATCCCGATGCAAATGGCAAAGAACAAGAAACATCCTACATCACGCAGATTACCACAACGCTAGAAATTTAGCTAACGCACGCGCTAGAAATTACACCCAAAATCAATGGTATAACACGCAGGAAAATTTAAATCCCCAACTAAACTCAACTTGGCGAATAGTTAAATGCCTTACGCAAACACGAACGAATATCCGTCCCCTCCAAATTAATAATACAACAGCCGAAACACCTCAGGCCAAGGATGAAGCTTTTGCGATCAGCTTGGAGAATGTCTTTTCCGCCAACCCAGTAAGTGGGCAAGATAACTTCATAGCAGAAGTCGAAAACGAAGTTAGAGACTTAGGGCAAAGACCGACTCACAATAAGATGCGCTAGACAAACCCAGGCGAAATAGTCTGGATCATACGGCATCTACCAAACAGAAAAGCGCCTGGGCCAGACAAAATACCAAATGTGGTGCTAAAGAACCCACCACCAAGAGCACTAAAGCTCTTAGCAAACATTTTTAACTTCACACTCGAAAGTGGAAGGTTTGCTTCATGCTGGAAGAAGCCAAAATACTCCTGTTCCCCAAAGCAAATAAAACTCTAGCACTTCCAGTCAACTACAGACCAATTAGCCTATTAAACACAATAAGCAAAGTACTGGAAAATATAATACTAAAGAGAATAAACATACACATTCATAAGAACAATATTCTTATACACCGCTCTAGTAACGCAGTCAACCCAACCGCGGATCATTCATCAATGTCTCCAAAACGCCTTAAATACAGTAGAACCTTGGTTCCCCAAGTGGAGAATTATAGTAAATGCACGGAAAACGCAAGCTACAATCTTCACGAAAAGACTCCTGCATAGGAAAAACGAACGAGCCCTTCTGCCGTTAATATATCAAGGCGAAGGTATCGACTGGAAGGACCAAGTGACCTATTTAGGTCTTGTAATGGACCAGGGACTCACCTGGGGCAAACACATTACTACGATCAGAGCCAAGGCCAATGGCCAGCTAAATAAATTATTTCCAATATTTAAAATTAACATCCAGCTCAAAGTACATATGGGCCTTACCCTATATAAGACACTGATAAGGCCTATTACTACGTATGCAGTTCCCGTGTGGTGATACGCTGCAAAAACTCACTTACACAAATTACAAACGCTGCAAAACCGAATAATCTGAATAATTACAAAGCAACCACCGGTAGCACCGGCCAATCTGTTGTACAACGAACTAGGACTACACTCAATTGAGGAATTTATCAAAAGACTCAGCTTCTACTTCTATAAGCGCAAAGATAAAAACACTAACGCACTAATACAGCAACTAGGAAATTACGAACCAGTGTACAATAAACACAAAAGACCGCTGTCCATATTTGATGGGACCACAGGGATGGGAGACCCAGAAATAGATATTCAAGAGTATCTTAACACTCTCGTAAGACTTCCATAGAAGTAGTAAGATTACCCATGACTGTACACCACACTCTGACTTTTGGCAGTTCCACAAGTCCTTGCTCTTAGTCAAGGCGGCTCTAGTGGGGAGGCAACCCACTCCCCCATATTTACACGACAATCGCTATGAACAATGGTTCTGGTCAATCTAATGCGAACAAATTCAACTTAGAATTAACCTCATACTAGACGTAGCTTACGCGCAGAACTAACAATCATACATATATACACACTAACTTTACATGTAAAGATAATGCATGACTAACGCAATGTAAGCGACCATCACTAGCCTTAATGACACGTTCTACCCTCTCAGGGTAGACAATATATTAACTAAGAACTAAAGGCTAATGCAAATAAAGTAGTGTAACTCACACAAGACTATTTCCTCTATCGTTGAGGATGCAACCACTACGTTACGACGGTGTTTCCTATTGGAAACGACACTACACCCAACTATATCCCTCACCACGAATCTGCGAGGGCATATTCAGGGCTTCGGTCATGCTTATGTCCTGGCACCCAACCTCACCTCGGTTAGGCCATACGGTCAACCTGTACACGCTCTCCATGTATCCGCAGGTGCTTATAGTGGTATTGCTGGAATTCCTCTCCTGCCTCCTCTCCGGTGGAGGTTTTTTAGTGAGTAGTACCTTCAGGTGAAGTTCGCACTCCCAGCTGCACCACCCCAGTACAGTCGCGGTCAGTCCATGAATGGATTTTTCCTCCACTTGAAAAAAAAATAGTTTTTCCATGATTCTATTTTATTTAAATCCTTCTCCATATGCTTTTGTCATAATATCGTTCAATTGGGAAGTACATCTCACAAATGTACGAGAGGTATACAGTTTTAACACAGCGGTCGTTTGTCAGAGAATTTTCAAAATATCTCTTTAGGGGCAGCACGTTTATCAATGGCTCTGTGGCAATAATTCTAATAATTTACTATGTTTACAGATTCTCACTGTCGCTCATATTAATTTAATGTTAACAATTTCATTGACATTACTATCTGCACTCATAATTAAACAAATTATTATTACAGGAGTTTATTAATCCTTTTAGCTCACAGTCAATGAGAAGAACATTTGCTGAATTTAACAAAAGTTAATTGTTGCATTAGTTGTTAGGATTTCCATAGTCAGCTGTACTGACACAAAGACACCATTATTAGGGAATGCGACTGTCAAATGCTTAAACAGCTCGTCGCTCTCACATTCCATTCTATTTGTAAGTCCAAGACAAAAATAAATAACTACATCTCATTTAAGAAAAGACAACAGGAAACAGGCAACCCAGTCATGAACCTTTAAACTGTTGGGTAATTTAAATAAACTTTTTGATTTCTCAAAAAAATATTACATGCATACAGTAAGATATCTTGATAAAACAGAAATGAAGTTGACTTTGCAAGTTATATTGTATTTATTTACAAAATGCAAGAAAGATGAAATTTGATGTCAGTTTAGTAAGGCAGATGAAATCTAACGTTTGTTTCTGGAATGCCAAAATGACTGTAATTAAACCTAATACATTTGTAAACTTGAGGGTAAGAAAGTCTGTGACATTGTTGGGCAACACACACACACGCACGCACACGCACACACACAGACACTAGACGATATTCGGAGTCGACTCCGGAAGCTACAAGAAAGGAACTGGAAGATAAACCTAAGATGTATAAAGGCACATGTAGGACATCATGGTAATGAAATAGCGGATCAACTTGCAAAAGAAGCAGCACAAGATAATGTGTTAGAAGTAACCTACAACAAAATACCAAAAATAGAAGTAATCAGCAGGCTAAAGTGCTGAAGTATGGACAAATGGCAACAAGAATGGCAACAAACTTCAAAAGGTGAAATTACAAAATCCTATTTTCCCAACATAAATGACAGGATGAAAACTAAAATAAAACTAACATCAAATCTAACGTCATTGTTAACAGGTCAAGGGAAAACTAAAGTGTACTACCACAGATTAAAATAAGTAACAATCCAATGTGTAAGTGCAACCAAAACGAACAAACTGTGGACCACTTAATCTTTGAGTGTAATCTGTTAGACAAAGAAAGGGAAAATCTAAAGAAATCAATAACAATGGCTGGTGGACGCTGGACACTACAGTCCGGGCACTCTATCTCCGGCTCTGACGTTTAGTGGCTGCAGGAGGTGGAGGGGGAAGGTTAATAGTACCAACATATAATAATGATTAATTGAAAACATGTCGTCAGAGTTATCTTTGTAATGAGAGTATAGGTCTATATTAGCTTCAAAACATTGAAATCCAACTTGTAATTTCATTATCATGCAGGATATTCTTTACATCGCTCTACTCGAATATTTCGTTCACACCTTTCACGCACACCAACTGCTTCTGTTGGCGGTACTGGGAGTCTGTACATCCGGTGTCGGGGTCAGGAAGTTAAAACTGTCTGCTAGCGCCAATCACCATTGTCGCTGTTAGGCGTGGCTTGCAAATCCAGTACCGTGTTGCCGCTGCAATTTTGTGTGAACCACGTGACTTTTAGTTGCTTTTGGATCCCGCGCTGGCGGTTTGCTTAATTTTTTGTGTGTGCGTGAATTTCAATTTGTAGCGTCTGTAAGTCTTATTATTATCGCTATTATAGTAATATGGCTACTGGTTCGTCAGAATTCATGAAAAAAATATGCTCGTATAAGAGCCAAAGCCGTGAATTTATATTCAGGCTACGTGAGTACTTCGAGAAGGAGCGGGACAGTGGTGGACCTCTACTACCTGTTACCAAGGTGCTGGACAAAGTTTGTGACGCCTTGAAGGTGGGAAGAAGGTGACCAAGGAAAAGTGCCCAGCTGATTTAAGTTCGCCGTCTGCAGTTCTGCGTACACCGGGAAAGCAAAGGCAACGAGAATCCTTAAAGGTTCACTTGATGCTTTTCAAAAGGATGCTATAAGGTGACATGTATATCAATATTATATGAGAAAGGAACTTCCCACTCATGCGAAGTAGCTTTTTGTTATTTCTTTTCCAGTAAATGGTATATTGTCTCCATATGCAACTATTCAGGGATCATGTATATACACGTTGTCCACGTACATTTACGAAGTTGCGATCTGCAAATGCGTGAAATATTTAAAATACACATGTTCCTCTGCTTGAAATTCCCGCTAAAGAACTGGCAACAACGCGCTTCCCCCTCCCGAGAACTGTCAGAGCCGTAGATAGGGCGGCCGGACTGTAGAAGAAAAGGAACTTATACAAAAACACACCAATATTTTCACTAAATTTGTTAACAGTATCAACTTCGAGCTGAATCTTTCCTGGCGGCGTATATGTTCTAGACGTTCTCGGGCTTCGAGCCAGGTAAGCAGATGTTGAGACATCAACGTTTCGGGAGCGTACATCTCTCCCATCTTCAGGATGTTGAATGACTTAGGGCTGGGGTGACCCATATATAGTGAGCGGGCTCGCGTTGACCCCAGCCCTGTCATTCAACATCCTGAAGATGGGAGAGATGTACGCTCCCGAAACGTCGATGTCTCAACATCTGCTTACCTGGCTCGAAGCCCGAGAACGTCTAGAAAAGTAACAACTTTGATAATCTGTAAATAGTCAAGTGGGACGCAAATACTTATATTAGTTTATAGAATTGTAAGTCTCGAGGAAATGTGATAATATGTAATACAATAGTGAAAACAAAATTTAATGTAACTGTGCACCCAAACATATAGTATTACTCACTATGTAATGGAATATGCTGTATAATAAATGTATAAATAAAAAAGCACACACGCTCACTCTTACTGTAATGAGAGTAAGGTTTCTGTATGGATTGCAAGTCTAAATATTTGTAGTTCCCAGAGAAAGTTAATTAGTTCATTTAGAAGCGTGGAAACACATCCTTACTTATTTGCAATTTGCTGTTATACATATTAATTATCAATGAAACCCAACCGAGCTTTAAGTCATTAAATGATCATATGACATGCTGAGATGCTTATTCTACGTTTTTAAATTTTAAAAATTTATTAGGATTGTTATGAAAATACTAATTTGTATTGGAATGAAAGCGTAAAATTAGGATATTAATGAGATGAGGCAATGTGAAGCAACATTTCTCTGTTGTTATCACAATTCTTTCTCTTCTCGTGTGAGATTTTGTGGCTACCAGTTTCTTCTGGTCACCAATTGTATCAACTTATTGTAAAGAAGGGTCATGAGATCTCTGGTTTTCAGGTTTGGTTCAGAGTAGAAGTAAATACAATTTTGGAGAAGTCTAGTTTTGTAACAAATAATTTAATTATATTATCTGGATTACATTTGACTTTAACCTTCTTTCCTAGTCAATCATTACAGGTTACCTCCAGCATATCGATAAATTCTTAAATCCTTAATAAAAAGATTCCATTAGGTACATAAAAATCCTTACTCCTGCACGTCTACTCATCACTAACAAGATTACAGAACACATATCACCTTATGAACATTATTGATTTTCCTCTTCAATCCAAAACTTTTCATCTTTTCACAGCAAGCAAGATTATTGATTAACTTTTCCATAGCAACGGTTCATCATATCATGGCCCACTAATATTCAGAATACAAAACTTATTTCAAACCAAAAACTCCCGTTACAAATGTGAGTGAAATAAGATGTAACATTATTGTTAGTAGCTGCTGCAAGAATTGATTACGTAATGTGATGATGTGCACCAGTAGGACGTTAGTTATTTGGTTGCTATAGCCACATAGAAAGAATGGAGCAAGGGATTATCTGCAATTGGCGTTCTTCTGCATCAGAACTCCATAGGAGGAAGATGTGTATTTGAGTCTCTCCGAGCAAGTGCGGAAACAATTTTGTGTATATGCATTTAAGATGCATTAATTAGTGTAAGTGTAAGAGAAGAATCGTTCATCTATCCGTCAATCACAGTTTCTTAAAGGACAGCATTTCACATCATATAAATTTGTATCAAAGTTTGGTAAATTTTCAGAAGAATGAAATATTCGACTTTGAAAAATAAGAGACGCATTTGTTTACTCTAAACGCAGTAATAATTTTTCCTCTACTCCACGACCATGGACAGAGATAAGATCTCTAACGCCAGGGATGTTGCCGAGGAACCTACAGGATTACACTACAAGATCTTCACAAAGGTAACAAACAAATCATCACGTCATCCATCCCACATGATTTACAGCATTCCCATTGCAAATGATCGCCACAATGCAGGGCTTCTAGAACGAAATCTTCAGTGTTCTGTTTTGCCTTATTATATCGTTACAATGCTTTTTGAAAAGAAATGCAATAAACATGTACATTGTTACTGTTGATAAAGTTATATGCTGTTTAGATGGCTTTCCGTAAAATATTAGAAGGCACAATATTAAACACATTAGCTAAAATATAATAAAAATAGAGTGTACCTTACAATTTGTCTCAAGTCTATGTAAAAAGAGCAAACATATTTTAAAATACATCTTGTCATTAGATATGTTCAGATACAACAAGTCATCAGCTATTTCTTCTGTTCCCCCTGACTAAGTAGTTATCAAAATAATTTTGGCATGTTTTCTCAAACAGAAAGGAGCGTTGCATTTCCCAAATGCATATTCAGCTTTGCTGTTTTTGTCTTTACTGCAGGATTCAAATCATCTTCTTTTCAATTACTAAGGTGCATTCGGCAACTCAAATGCTTTTGGTTGTTCAAGTTTATATATCTTTGGAAGCTCTTTCAAACCACTGGGAATCTTTAATGCCGTTGCTCTTCTCTGTAGCAGTTGTGACAGTAAACCTAAAGACCAACACTTTCTAATATTCCGGTCTTGTGGAATATTTGTTTTGTTTTACCACAAGGATAATGCTAGAATTAATACCTACAATATTCAACATATAGTTAAAATTACCACGTAGTACACAATGCATGTATTATTTCAGCATTTATTATTTTATTATTATTTTCTTGCCAACTTCAACAGTTGGTCCTACGAAACATGAAAACCTGACATCAAAACTACTGTTTTACCATTTTGGAACATATGATTCCTTTGCAAGATGGCCTCAGCTATACTTAGGAGATGTGTGACCTCCAGCAATATTTACAAGCTGCTTGCTTCAAAACTATTAATTGCCAGCAACCAGAAGGAAGCTCAAGGGGACAAACCAGAGACTGAATGAGTAGTATGAACTACAATTTGCAAAACACAGGAGTCAGAAACTAACACTCATTGTGATTTTTAATAGAAAAACTCAAGTTCTGTTCAACAGAAATGCGGTATCTGATTAATATACTTAGAATAAGGAATATCTGGAGAGAGAGAAATATTGTCACAGCGCCTCTATGGAACAGTTGTATCAGCTGAGAAAAAACCTCAGGGTAAAGCTGCACCTGAAAGCTATCTTTATAATGTTACTATTCATCCCACTGTAGTGATGAACCCATTCGCCTTCCCAATGTGACAATTTTGTGTTGTTTCAACCGAGCAACAGGGGCAAATTTATTCACATGTACTCTACTCGCCTTCCTGAATGAATGTGAAAATGACGCTATGAAACATCTACTAAGTGTGAAGTAAACAAACCATTTGTGTGAGTTCACTGTCAAAGTAACGAAAGCCTGGAATACAACAAATAATGAAACCGCATAAAAGTGATAATTCTACTACTAATAATAATGTGATGATAAACACAAACATGATACAAACTCCTGAGACCAAACCACCCATTAGCTGGATAAGAACTGCTTCCTTGAAACAAGACAAGTGATCTGGCAACACACTCTTGTTCATCTCCACTTCATACCTTCATAAATCACATTATTGGGTAGGAAACATGACAATGAGTATTTAACACATTATTGTGTGCTTCTACTGCCATGAATCAAACTATTTATTTCCAAAAGTGACAAACGATTAAAGCCCTTATCACAAACTTTACATTGGTGTGCCTACTTACGTTCATGAATTAAACTATGTATTTTAAAATCTGACAACCGAGCAAAGCTCTTATCACAAACTTTACACTGATGTGATTTAGTACTTTCGTGAAATAAATTATGTCTTTTCAAAGTTGACAACTGAGTAAAGCTCTTCTCACGTAATTTACATCGATGTGACTTCTTACCTTCATGAATTAAATTATGCATTTTCAAATCTGACAACTGAGTAAAGCTCTTATCACAAACTTTACATTGATGCAGCTTCTTACCTTCATGAACTAAAGTATGTGTTCTCAAATCTGACAACTCAGTAAAGCTCTTATCACAAACTTAACATTGGTGTCTTACCTTTATGAACTAAAGTATGTCTTTTCAAATTTGATAACCGAGTAAACCTCTTATCACAATCTTTACATTGATGTGGCTTGTTACCTTCATGAACAATATTATGTCTATTCAAATCTGACAACGAAATAAACCTCTTATCACAAACTTTACATTGGTGTGGCTTGATACCTTCATGAACTAAAGTATGTGTTCTCAAATTTGACAGCTGAGTAAACCTCTTATCACAAACTTTACATTTGTGTGGCTTCTTCCCTTCATGAACTAAATTATGTATTTTCAAACTTGACAACTGAGTAAAGCCCTTATCACAAACTTTACATTGGTGTGGCTTGTTACCTTCATGAACAAAATTATGTTTTTTCAAATTTGACGACTGAGTAAACCTCTTATCACAAACTTTACATTGGTGTGGCTTCGTACCTTCATGAACTAAGGTATGTGTTTTCAAATAACACAACTGAGTAAAGCCCTTATCACAAACTTTACATTGGTGTGGCTTGTTACCTTCATGAACAAAATTATGTTTTTTCAAATTTGACAACTGAGTAAAGCTCTTATCACAAATTTTACACTTGTGTGGCTTCTTACCTTCATGAACTAAATTATGTATTTTCAAACTTGACAACTGAGTAAAGCTCGTATCACAAACTTTACATTGGTGTGGCTTGTTACCTTCATGAACAATATTATGTCTTTTCAAATTTGACGACTGAGTAAACCTCTTATCACAAACTTTACATTGGTGTGGCTTCTTACCTTCATGAACTAAAGTATGTGTTTTCAAATAACACAACTGAGTAAAGCCCTTATCACAAACTTTACATTGGTGTGGCTTGTTACCTTCATGAACAAAATTATGTCTTTTCAAATTTGACAAGTGAGTAAACCTCTTATCACAAATTTTACATTGGTGTGGCTTCTTATCTTCATGAACTAAGTTATGAGTTTTCAAATTTGACAACTGAGTATAGCTCTTATCACAAACATTGGACTGATGTAATTTCTTAACAGCATTAATAATTGTATGTGTTTTCAAATTCGATACAGATGTAAAGCTGTTCTCACTCGTGCTACACCGTTGTGTTGTTTTGCTCATATCACTTAAATTACTGGGTTCTAAGTATAAAGGTTCTATATAAGCGTCTGCCCCATCACTACATTTATCATATTGATCAGAATATACGTATTCCTTTGCAGTTAGTACATCACATGTAACATCATATTTTTGATAATCATAATTTGTGTTTCCTGTTGGGACTTGAGCACAGAACAATGGAGACTTGTCAAGAATCGTGTCAGGAACTGTTTCTGGGTATAATCTGAAATGTGGCAGAACTTAGTATCAGTATCATTTTTAAAATGTGTGACAGGATACTCAGAGATAAGTGGAATTAAGCTACAAATAATGAATATATCTACAATTATTTTAAATTAATCCGGAAATGTACAGCCCAGTACTGTAACCTTTGTTCTGCTCTAGATTGTGGTGAAGAAAGAGCAAGTAAACCACTCCATTATCAGTTAATGCCCACAGCAAAGTGATCAACTATACCATTCAAAGATTCGGTTATTCTATTACAGCAATGGTACTTCAAGTGTCACGCAAAGTGAAGGCAAAGGCAGAGCAAAGCCAAAAGAAAGTTAAAGATAAGTTAATTGAAAGGAATAATTGTAAAGTGAAATAGAAGCTTGGAAAGGGCGATAATGACCATCGAGTTGAGCGCCCCTAAATTTTAATCATCATCGTTTTCAAGTGTCACGGAACACTACACTCATTTGTCTTTGCTGTCACTTATCAAAGATATGAAAGAAGAGAATTTGGACAAACTAAGTCAGACTGAAAAATTAAATGTCATAGCCACGATTTGAACACTGATCTCCCGGTCTGCGTCAGTTGCTGTAACTATTGAGCTATGAAATTAATGCCATTATGACATTAGTTCTCAAATTGACTTGCATTATCCCAGTACACAACTAGGAAATTATTATATACATATCAAGTAACTCCTTAATGGCGACTTATAACACATAAGAACCTAAGTGCAGGCTTAATAGTCAACCACTATTATTTGTCAGTCTGACGGAACCTATCCAGAATTTGGCCTACACACGGCTGGTGTGATAGAACAATTTAACTAACACTTAGATCTAATTGTAGCATAGCATCCACTCTGCCATCTAATGTAATTTCCTATCTGCCTCCCATTGTTGGTCCAGCATTTTATCGTTGTCAATCTTCCTTTTCTTATCTACTTCTTTTTAAGTTTCCAAAACAACTTTCAGATATTTTTATTTCCTCCTGCAACAATTCTTAAAGCTATTAACTTGATTGAAATCTTTTGATGTTTCTCCGCCCATAGCACTAGTTCTCTATTCTTGTCAAGTAATGAACTGTACTTTCTGTTTCTCTACATAATTCGCATATTCCTATTGTGCTTCTTAACTACATTGATCCCATTCTTATCCAGGACATTCCTCCCCCCTCCTGTCTATTGCATAGCTTTACATATCCTTTTTGTACTATTCCCCTTTAGATCACAATAAAATTTAAGGATTTTTCTATTTCCTAGCCTTCCCCATATCTGTCTTTCTATATCCTCCATTGTGGTTGTAATTATTATATTCCATAAAATGTCTACATTTCTATGTTCTATATTCTTTATCCTGAATTTATATTTCTTCCTTAGCTCATGTCACTACAGACCTCTATTTCTGTTCCCTACTTTCTTTTGCCAATTTATATACACCTCTAGGATTTTATCTTGTCTATTGTCAAGTATTTATAGCAAACTCTCAGGATTTTTTCAAATATTATACCTGATACTCTGGTTTTTCCTAATTCCACTAAGAAGCTAATCTTTTTAATATTACTTACCTTTGACATTATACAGGAGAGACAAGGATATACCAATGTAGACTTTGAATTACAGACATATACAGAAAATGGATTTAGCAACTTTGTAGGTTTTGGTTCAAAAGTTTAATAACGGAAAGGTGAATCTTAGATATAAGATTAAATTGATCCTGTTTAGCCCCAACTGGTAACTTTTATCACTCTTGTACTATTAATCACCAAATGCTTAGTGTCATATGAAAACAGAAAGGTATTACCACATATCTTGTAGTAGGGAAAAGCACCTTATAAAATGTTGAAACAACAGTAACATTTTCAAAAGTGTTTGATTAAGAGCTGAAATTTAAATTCAATATCCTCTCTATGATAAACGAAAAGAAATTGGATCCGAATAAGCAAACATTCTGCCCATTGTTGAAATCACACAGAATTTAAATGAATTGTTTAGTGGAGAAAGGAACGTCATTTTTTTTTAACCTTTTAGGATACACACAAAATGTTTAGTTATAAACTGATTTTCAGAAGGTTTTGTTTTATGTATTCCCTATTATAGAACAGTAAATATATATAAATGCTCCCAATTAGTTCTTACTAATTATTGAAAAAACTGATTTTGATAAAAATGCCCCTAGTTACTGTACTTGATAAGTTTAGAGTTAAATGTCATTATTTACTTAAAAATATAGTTTTTTACTGCAATATTGATGTTCAGCATACTGAATACCATAATATTTGAACTGCATAAAACATAAAATGAAAAAGCACATTAGGATTTGTAGTGCATCCAGAAATTCCGTAATTTATAAATTACTGTTATTTAGGTCACTTAGATGTCCCTATGTTCTGAATGCCACTCTCAGTTATAGATATGCTGGCTCCAGCTTTATGACATTTGTATGCATTGGCAGCAAATAGAATGTATCTGTCAGACAACTATAAATAAATTGATGTGTTGCCATTATTCGAGACAAATTCTTTATACTGGGAAGTAGCATATAATTCTTTCTTATTCCTTGGAATATCCTTACCTGCTGTTTCCATAGAAATCAAATTTTAGTAAAATTGTGGTAACCACTTAATATTTGTAATTAGTATTCCAAAATATATGCAATATAACGCTGAAGATATGCACTAATGGAGTATCAAATGGTGCTAATAAGCTGCATTATAAGGAATCTCTTACTGCACTTAACCTAAGCCAGCAGCAGGAAATACTTTCTGTTACCTAAATCCTAATTAAATATATTAAATATACAATGTTGTACTCACTCCTTTTTGCAAATCTGACAGAACATCACACCATTATTGTAGCTCAGACATGAATAATCCCATATCCATAGCTTATGTCAGTGGTATTTTAGAAATTATTTTCTTCAGTATTTTGTCAATGTTACATGAACCACAACAAAGTAAAAACCTGAAAGTACATTTGCTCTTGCATAGTCAGGATGCACTGAACTGGATTGCTCTAGCACTATGGGAATTAAAGCGGATACAATCATGAAGTGCTTCAAAACAACGAGATGATGAAAAGGATGCTCTTGCACTCACTGAAGCTGAAGAAAATGCAGACAAAGTGATGACTTAATTAAAATGTAGAACACTCATGTAGTCTGAAGTGTTGCGTTAGAAATGATTAACTCCTGTAAGCCAAAGTAACTTTAACTTTGCCAACAGATCTAATAAAAATCCATAATGAAGATGACAAGAAACAGAATGATGTGCAGAATTAACATACAAGAAGCAAACACATGTATAAATAAAATCATGGATTGACAATGTACACCAGTTCTCCAAAGATGTTGAAACTATCTTGAAGTGTAAAAAATTTGCATAGGGAAAAACAAATGTGACCAGAAATTTTAAACACACCTTCCTCCATGTAGCAGAAACAGCAAGTAACATATTGTCACCCGAGCGTCGGAACACCCTATAAAGTGGGCAAGCAGGAGAAGGGTCGGCGTTCGCCCCGCCCCCTCGTTTGTCTTATAGAGTTAAGAAGGGATGGCTGGGACAAAAAACATCACTGCGCCGTCTCTTTCTGTTCCACCTGTGTTCTCGAACTTATGGGATATTTCCTCTAATTGAGAACCTTCCAGATCGGCAAGCGGATCCTATATAAAAAGCACGTCGGGCAAGAGGGGTTAGTCAGAGTTCGTAGCAATCAGCATAAGAGTGCAGTGCTAGTGTAAGGACGAGAAGACTGTGTATGTGCAATGGAAGAATTTACGTAATTGTGATGGTACAGTGGAATTGTAACGGACGAACTGGTGAATCGTAATTGGGTGCATTACGTAATTCCGTGTAATTGGCAAGTGTTTAACTGTAAGTCGGTGGAAATAAAGAACATTTTTGAGTGGTGTAATTGGACCTTTCATTTCACGAACCCACAAAGTCACAACATAAAGCAATCAAAGATAGGAACAACAACACAAAAATTGCATAATGTAAGCTACAACACATGTTCTTATTTGACGTTACTGCTAGTATGATATTGTAGTACTTTATAGAACAAAATACCTGAAAATAAGTGAACATTTACAGAACAGCTCTTAAGGTATATAGTTTCGTATATGCATTATTACAAATATAATTTTTTGTATTTTGTAGACCGAAACATCTTCAGTATGGGAATTTCTTTTGTCCCATATGATTTTGCTTAGAGCAAGTTCGATAGTATATGTATTTGTATAAGTTCAAGAGCTCGATGACACATGCACTAAAACATAAATGCTGGAGTAAACATAAGGCTTATAATTGAAAAGAGTAAGGACTTACCTTGAGCATTTTATTGGAGGAACGACCACATCCTGTAACACAGTAATTCAAATGTATTACTTTCACACAAATATCTACACAGTGTTAAATGTACTGCTAAGATATTTACAAGATATGTAGAGACAGTATTTGATATTTCATCTGGCAATAATGAGTACGAAAACCAAGTGGAGAAAGTATTTTTTTTGGTTTAGAGAACACAGAACTAGAAACAGAAATGTTTAATAAATCAGAATATACGATTTAAGTGTTCAAGCACTTACAAATATTAAGACAGGAACACAGACAGGAAAGAAAGGTTAACATGTTAGATTCATTTATACCAATAACACATTTGGTCATGACACCAGTGAAGTAGCTAGTAGATTCCTCACTACAACCTGTACCTAGATTAATGATGATAATAATAAAGCAGTAAATGCAAATTGCTTTTAGTATACAGGTCTTCTCAAAAATGCAATCATATTTGAACATACTTAAACATAGATACTGTATTGTATTTAAAATGTAAAAACCTGGAAGAGTGCCAATTGCCATTCTTTTTGTATACATACTTGTATGAAATGATATCCAAGATATCTATAAGGTTTTGGTTCATACCCCAGGAGCTTATAGCTATGAGAGTCAGCTGATATGTCCTGGGCATTTGCTTAAAGGTTTATGACTGAGTCGACTGTTGTCTTTGAATCAGTGACTTCAGTTTACTCTTTATTTAAGCACAAAAGATTATAATACTCTGCAATATTACACAATATATTGACGACATTATTTCAAAACATTGCTCAGTCTAACTCAGCAGGTTTCTACATAGCTCACCTTAGTATTACCACCATTTGATGAAGTTTCTGTTTCCAGCCACCAAGGTTCTTCTTTAATTTCTATTTTAGTATCAATTTCGTGAATACTGTTGTATTTCTTATCAATCATTGCAGGATCCTCTAGAAGAAATTCTCCCTCATTCAGTGAACCAAGGTCTGAAAATAGAGTCTGTTGTTCAATTTCTGATTTCCCATTTTTGTCGCAGTTGTTGCTACATGTAGCAGTTTCGCTCTTAATCTGCTTGTCAAGATCTTTGATATAAGGAGTCTCTGATTTAATTTCTGTTTTGACTGTTATCTCACAATCAGTGAAATCATCAATGTTTGTGTTTGCTGTAACAACTTTGTGAAAGAACTCTCTCTCGTTCTGTGAGGCTGTGTCATCTTCAAGGGGAGTCTCTTCTTTGATTTCTATTTTCTCATCCATTTCAAACAGCTGTCGAATTGGATGTTGCTTTTATTTCCAGAAAGGAATCTGTGAAGGAAAAATCATATTTCATATACCAAAAACTATAAATAAATTTAGCCATCAGCTTCATTAATCTATCAATAATTGTTCAAACCACACTAAATACCACTGTTCTCTTATCATACAAACAACTTCTTGAAAACTTGAACCAGATTTAGGAAACTCAAAGACATGTGAAGAACTCAAACTACAGACAGTTGTCTGTTTATGTCAACGCTATTATCACTCTAGCAAGGTTACTGAGATACTGTACAACATTAAACCTCCTAATCTGTTTAAAATGTCATGGCAAAATATCAAAGCAATCTCAGGTTTCCATATGACTAAAACAAATTGCTATGTGACAGTTACTAATATCATAGTTAGTTTTTATTCTGTTACTGTTGTTCTAAGGTTTGCTGTGATATTTAAATTAAGCAAGAAGGTTTAGTACTACATGGCATAACAGTTCTACTAATAAAACATCCACGGAGGGCAACAAATCTTACAGTTTGGTAAGCAGTGTCATACAACCTTTTAATTTAACACAACAAGAACCAAGGATACAAGCCAAGACTGAAAAAATTTTCCTTAAGATTAAACAAGTGATGTATTGTTATTTATTAACTCAATGGTACGAGGGCATATCAAATATAAATGGGAAGTTTGATGTAGCACTATCGTTGGTAATAATTTTGAGGAGAAACTTTGTCAGTATGTTGGAAGGGAGGGGGGGTTATCTACAGAGAAGGTACTGTGTGTGCACCACTGAGGAGAATGGGGCTGGGCCATGACTGAGTATGAGCAGCACACGTCTGTTACACAACACATCATCCTCAGTTTTCTTGCAAAAAAGGGCACCAAGCCTTTGGAAAGTTTTAGGCAGCTCTGCGCACAGTTTGGGGAAGAAATAATTTGGAAGATTGGAGTGTATGAGTGGGCTAAATATTTTGTGGTGGGAAGAGAAGTTGTAGAAAATGAACCTCATAGGAGCAGATCAGGGACAAGCATTACTGCAGATAACATTGTTCCTATTTGTGACATTATTGAAGAAGATCGATGCATAAAGGAATCCGAAATTGGTTATTTTTTTCACAAGGACAAGTTGTGGAAGTATTTAATCACCCGAGATGAACTCCATTCTAGAAAACTGTCTGCCAGATACGTGATTTGTGATCAAACATGGTGCATCATGACACAAGGCAAGCATGGAGTGACAGCGAGGAGACTAAGCAAGTCCGGTCAAGGTCAGAACATGCCCATCTGCTGGAAAGGTGCTAGTATCTATTTTCTGGGACTCCACGGGCGTTTTGCATTTCTTCACTAATGAAGTACAATCAATGCATCCTATTACTGTCACATTTTGGATTCAGGAAAAGCTGCATATTGCAACAAGCGATGCTGACAGCCAATCCGAAACGTCACTCTTCTCCATGAAAATGCGAGGCCACATACTCCATTGGAAACCTCTAGAACACCCTCCTTACAGTCCTGCGACTAGCATTTGTTTGGACCACTCAAAAAATACCTAGGAGGACAGCAGTTTGATGATGACACAAGTGTACAAGCGTTCGTACTGGCAAATGGTTCTGTAGCAGACCAGCAGAAGAGACGAGTTGTCCAGGTTTACATGGACGGTGTGTTTGCTGCCCAGGACCTAGCCGCTTTGTGCGGTCTTATCTGGGCAGTATAATAGAATTGTTTTGTGTTTTAGGCGAGTGTCTTGGGCAGTGCTATACCTAGCCTTAATGGGCACCATTGCCCCATGAGAGGTGTGCGCCCAGTGCTGGCTGCACTCTTCCGCTTGCCTGGGAGGCATCCGAGTACAGTCCGCTTGACAGGTTAGAGGGAAAGGAACTAATGTTCAGGTATCCGACTTACCAAGTGGAGCCGGAGGAAAGTGGCCCTGTTTAGTTCTGGTTACCCAAAGCATCTTTGGGCAACCGGTAGCTTGGTTGGCGGCGAGGAACCCTGTGGTCGTAACAACCAAGGGTGTTCACCAGGTTATTAGGATGGTAGTCTAGCATACTGTAGATAGTGCGGGATTTCTCCCGCACCATGTCCACAATGTACGGGTCTCCGGAGTAGGTGTGAAGGTTGTGGGATGGGAATCTATGTCTGGTATCATAGATCATTCGCAGTGACCTGTTCTGGACGTACTGTAGTCTGCAGATAGTGGTCAGAGCCGCTGATCCCCAGACTTCGCTGTCATACAGAATCAGGGGTATAATCGCCCGATACAGGTGCAGCTTGAGGTGCTTTGGCAAGGTGACTTTAGTACAGAGTACAACTGCCTGAGTGCTGCACGCCCTACTCTGCATGCGTCCTTCTTCGTTCTATAAGTATGGCACCAAAATCCTGCCAATCCAATGGAGAGAATGTGTATCGAAGGCAGAACACTATGTATAAAAGTAATCTGTATATGAGCATTTTTGTTTGTTGATACAATAAATTTAAAAAGTTATTCCCATTTATATTTACATGTGGGTAAGTTTCACACAGCGAGGAGAGTGGTATAGCAATCGCTTGGCAGTAATTATCTCAACAATGTGAACATTGTCTTTGTACATCAATTTTAATTTGAGAAGGACCTATCTTTTAACCTGTGAAGCCCTATCCGCCTGGACCCACTACACAGAAATATTGGAGAGCAAGAGAGCTAATGGCTTCATTGCCAAAGCCTAGCATTTGAAAACAACAACAATTTGAGAAGGACTTGATCTCCACTATGCAGCGGAGCTGCCCATCATTAGTAGAGTTATATTGCAACAAGATAATGCAACACCCCATTATGGCACAAATAAACATTGCAAAAATTCAGGAATTGGGAGGAATAAAACTCTTACCATACTCAGCATACAGCTTAGATCTCACATCAGATTATCATCTCTTTTTGATCCATGGATCACCTGAAGCAATGCAAGTGGGTGTCACCAAATTCTTCACTTCAAAAACCACAAACTGGTAACATTGTGGAATAATAAACCTTGCTGAATGATGACCCAAGAACACAGAATTTAATGGTCTATACTTTGGAAATGAGTTAATTGCTAATCAGAACACATTTCAAATAATTATTATTCTTAAACAAATGACATTCCTTATCAGACAGTATTTATATGTTGCCCATAAAAATGCTAAATGTTTTACCGGTGGTCTGTTATCTTAGATTTATGGGGCATTGAAAAACCCAAGAACCAATAAAGAGACCTTTTAACAAAATTAAATGTTTTAATAAATTGATGGAAATTAATCATTACCTCACACCAGTCATATATATGCTAAGGTTTTTGATGGATAGAGTCAAACATGAAAAATTCAATGCCATGGCCGGGATTTGAACCACGGATCTCCTGGTTTCTGTCCAGTCGCTATAACCCATTTAGCTACCATGGCCAGTGTGCCAACCTGACATTAACTTCTCAATTTGACTCGCACATATCCTGGGTAAACCACTAAGGCCTCTTGCATTCGAGGTACACTGTTTGTGGTGACTTACCATCGTCAGTACTTGAGCCCCATCATTTAACTTCATCATTTAACTCTTATTATTTTAGTTAATTGATGGAAATGAATAATTTCTTCACACTAGCCATAAGTGAAGGGGTAGTAATGTATGTCAACTATGGGATTAAATAAAAAGAAATAAACTATAAAAATTTCTGCAACAAAATGTGCAGTGAACTTGCAGCTATAGAAATAATGCTAAAAAACGGAAATCTGTTATTAATAGAGATATAAAGTCCTCCAAATGCAAAGAACATACCTTTCTCCAAAGCTTATAAGAATGTCTTTATAGCACCACAAATAAAAAGAGGGAAACCATAGTAATAGGTGACTTCAATATAGATATACTAGTAGAAAATAAAAATAAAAGGCTATTGTTAGAAATGCTAAACAGAACTAATCTTACTCTGACACAGACAGAACCAACGAGGGTAACTAGAAGCTCTGCAACACATGTTGACCTCATGATATCTAATTTAAACAGCGAATGTTTTGAAACTACAATAATCAGAAATGGAATAAGTGACCATTATGTCAAACTAGTATATAGTAAAATATTAGGTAAAATAAAAAGTAAGATAAACAGTCTAGTAGAATTTCAAAGAAAAGTAAACAAAAACACCCCATAAGTATTAAAAAACTATATAAAAAACAAAATGGCTTCAGATATATGAAAAATCTAATATTAATGAAAAAAATGAATGTTTTGCTAAAAATAAAGACAAACGTCTAGATACAGTAATGCCTATATGTAGGGTAAAGAGAAAGTTACAAAAGTATGAAAACTGGGCTACCAAAGGTATAACTATATCTCAAAGACGTATGCAGTTTCTAAACAGCCTGAAACACCCAAAACTAGATCATATATCATACACTTATATCGAAAAATACAGAGAGAGTCTTAATAAAGTGATAAACAAGGCAAAAGTGCAACACAATAAAATACTGATACAAAATGCAGAAAATAAAACCAAAGCAACATGGAATATTATAAAATCCTTACATGAAGAAACAAAACAAAAATGCGAAGAAAATATCGGCACTGCATTTGAAAACAGACAAATAGAGAACCCAGTAACCCTAACAGAGAAAATTAATGATTATTACATCAATGTAGTAAAGAGCTTAGGTATCAAAAATGTCAGTCTGATAAAAAAAAATGAGAACAGTATTCCCAACTCAATGGTATTACGTAAAGTAACATATGAGGAAACTATAAAACAGATAAACACTTTAAAATGTAAATGCTCTTGTGGATTAGATGAATTTTCAAATGAAATGTTAAGGCTCTGTAAACACAAACTCACTGACAGAATTATATATATAAGTAATCAATCATTTATATCAGGAACATTTCCTAAAGCACTAAAAAAGTAATAGACCGGTATATAAGAAAAAATATTCAAAACTAGTATTAGAAAATTATACACCTAGAACATTGTGCTCAAGTTTTTCAAAAATAATAGGACAACTTCTAGATCAGTTACATGGTTTTTTTTAGGAAATATAAAATAATTTCAGACTATCAATTCAGTTTAGAAAGGAAGAAATCAACTGTACAGGCAATAAATAAAGGATTTTTTTTAATTTACATTCTCCAACGTTAAGTCATATCGGACGGTGAATGAATTCGGTGAAATGATGCTAAAACGAGTCCAGGGTCCATGGAGCTTAGAGTTACCCGACATTCGTCTTGAAGAATAAGCGAAAACCCCGGAAAGAAACTTAACAGGTAACTCACCCTGATCCCCCAGGGGCATACTTCAGTAGGTACGGGTTTGGCGCACCTGGGGTCCCGGGCCAACAGTCTCCCTCGTGTGGGCTCCTCATCATGGTTGAGGGAGATGGTCAACAGGCCCACCCACGTGTAGGTCATGCGTGGAGACGATTAGATTCTGTTTAGATTCATTTCTAGTTTAGAGTTCAGGATTTAGTGAACGAAATTTTTAGTAGGGTTTGATTGATTTTTTATGTATGTGTATTTTTAATAGGTTTTCTTACACTTGTATAGTTTTTAGAAAGTTTTATATCTGGCTTTTGCCATGACTAATTTTTTAAAGGGCGCTGATGACCGCCGTAGTTGAGCGCCCTTATATATATCATCATAATAACTCACCCTGACCGAGATTCGAACTCGGAACCTCTTGAACGTGAGGCAGACATGCTACCCTCTACGCTACCAAGGCGGGCTATAAAGGAAATGGCATCATTATAAATGCATTGAGCAGAAAAGAATATATAGTGGCAATTTTTGTTGATCTGACAAAAGCCTTTGATTGCGTAAACATAAAAACTAATTAACAAAATAAAAAATTATGGGATAAGGAGCATACCATTAGATTGGCTGAAATAATATTTTCAGGACAGGGAGCAGTGTGTGGAAATAATTTGTAATTAAAATGGTAAATTGGACAAAATTAGATTTTCATTTAAGAAAATAACTTATGCTGTACCCCACGCCTCGAAACTTGGGCCCTGCTTATTCCTTATATATTGTCACCCAATTAGCGGAAAGCACAACCAACGACAGTTGAGTAAGGGACCAGAGGCCGTGCCACACCCACCCATTAATTTCAGTCACTAACTGCGGGGATGTTTAGGGAAGTTTCACTTGTCGCTGGCCACCTCTTCCCGCTTCCTCTGCCGTCTGGAACCTTCACGGTGATTCACTGAAAACGAGAGACGTCTAGAAAACAGTGATATTCCTATAAAAAGGGCTGCTATAAGTGAGTTGAGTCAGTTCTGGGTGAGCAGCTGTTAGGGGCGCCCAGTGAGGGGACGGACTGCGAACGTGCGTCAGAGGAGTTTACGTAATTGCGAGTGCAAGTGGAATTGTAACAGACGAACTGGTGAATCGTAATGGTGTGCATTACGTAATTCTGCGTAATTGGCAAGTGTTAAACTGTAAGTCGGTGGAAATAAAGAACACTTTTGAGTGGTGGAATTGGACTTTTCATTTCACGAACCCACAAAGTCACAATATATATAAACAGTATATTCAAAACAATAGTAGAAGCAGGGGGATTGGGCATTGGATATGCTGATGACAACACAATCACAGTGAAGAGAAGAACGGAAAGTGAAGTACAAAATAAATCCAATCTTATACTTGAAAAAATTAGTAGTGAGTTACGAAAACTACGAATGGTAATAAATACAAGCAAAACAGAATGGATGCAAATCACCTTAATCAAAGAAGTCCAATCACATATGCAATTAACATTACATAATAAAAAAATACAAGAAGTAACAAATACATACTTCCTTGCACTAATAATAGATAACAATCTAAATTGGAAACAACACATTGAAAAATTAGTAAAGAAAATAAATATGGGACTATATATTTTAAAACAGGCAGCAAAACAAATGAATAGAGAAACTCTGATACAAATTTACTATGGAGTCATACACTCTCATTTATGCTATGGGGTGGTACTATGGGGAAATGTGCAGAAAAAAACATTGATAAGATCATTAAGACTCCAGAAATATACTATCAGAATAATTTTTAAGCTAAAAAAGACAGATTCGTGTAGAAATGTTTATAAAACATTACATGTATTAACATTTACAACAAAAAATTGTAGCAACTAAAATAAAAACACGTACATACCTACACATCACACAAGAACAAAACAAAATTATTTTGTAAACAGATTAAAAGGAATATTAAGTAACAAAAATATAGAACATAAATCTAAAGAATTGTACAATCACTTACCGAATCAAATAAAACAGAAAACAGAAGAAAAATTTAAACTTAAAGCAATTAAAAGGTACCCCGTAGAAAACCCAGTCTTCCATATAAAAGGTTAAATAAAGCTGTAACGTGTTTCTCTATTCGTTGCAGATTAGGATGCACCTTGACTCCTTCGAAGACCCAGATCGGGAAGCCAGATGTAACAGGGTTACTTCACTGTAACTGCAATTGTTTCTTGATGATTGAGTTTGATTAAATTAGAGTCATGAGATCTCTCGTTTTCAGGTGTGGCTTTTATAGACATAAATAAAACTTTAGATAAGTCCAATTTCGTAATATATAATTTAACTGTATAATCTGGATTATATTTTACCGGAAATTTCTGTCCTAGTCAATCATGGCAGATTACCTCCAGCTTATCGATAAATCCTTACTTCCTTAACAAAATATTTTCCATTAATTACATAAAAATTCCTCATTCCTGAACATCCCCTCTTCACTATCAAGATAACAGAATATCTCCTTTTTGAAGATTATTCATTTTCTATTACTATGGAAAACTTTTATATTCAACACAATATTTTTCCATATTCATGAAACAAGATTACAGAACATATATCTCTGAAGATTATTGATTTTCTTCTCCTATCCAAGCATTCCATCTTTCCACATCAAGCAAGATTATTGATTTTCTTTGCCCTAACAACCGTTCATCATTTCTTAATAGTGTCATTATATGGCAAACAATTTCTTGAGAAATATCTGACTCTTAGAACATATGAATCTGTGTTCCATAAAATTAACATTCCATTCTTAAAATATAAAACACACAAATGTATGATCTGTAAGAGGCTTTAGTTGAAAATGAAATAAAAATGTCTGATGGAAATTTATGGAACATACCATATTCTATCAACTGACAAATATGCCTCTCTATGTCTACAGTCAACAGTTTAATTTGAATATACAAGAGACACCTTTGGACATATAATTTAACAGTACACAACTCCAAAACATAGAAAGAACAGTTTTATGAGGCATAGGTCCAGGTAGCCAGAGAAGCCAATGAAATATTTCTTGCATGTTTAAGTATGTCATGGAATTTTTGCTACCAGAATAAACGAACATAAATGGAACGTATATTTAAAGCAACCTGAGAAGTCTGAGCTGGCAGAGCATTGTTTTGATAATGACTATAGAGCCAATTTTCGGGAGACGACCATCTTGGCAAAATGCAACAGTTACTGGGAGTGAAGATTTTAGCAGGCTTTGGCCATTTCCTCTGAAAGGAGCACGCTTAACCGTGATGTTGCGTTTCAGTTCCGCTGCTCTTGTGAACCGGCCTTAAAAATAGAGAACCGTAGATTTAAGAAGCAAAGATCAATACAGCTTGATAATCAATTAATTAATTAATTGACCCAAATAATTTTCTGGACACACGCCATCTCCTGAACTGACATTTAATTTACTGAAATCAGTCTTTTGTTCAGTAATGCAAATTTTGATAGTGCTGTCTTTGTTCATATCCAGTGTTTAATTTGTGGTTATCTCATTTAATAAATATCCTGATGATGGGAGTGAAGCACACTCCCGAAACGTCTTTTTCTAATCGTCTTTTCACCTGGATTGCTGCCAGAGAACAAACTGTGCAAGATATACAGTGAAGCCAATGAAATGTTTCTTGTATATTTAAGTTGTGTGATGGAATTTTCACAAAATATAATGTGACTTTGTGGGTTCGTAGAATTAATAGTCGAATTTGCCAAAAGTCTAAATGTTTTTTATTTGCGTAGAAACACATGGCGTAGCAGCAGAATTACATCACATATCACAATCTACAACACCAAGGTCGATGACAATAACAAACAGCTTACTCATCTTCCACTCTTGTTAGATGTCTTTACAACAACTGACAAATCACTAGCCATGGCTTCTTTTTATACACCCATTCATGGATTCCAGACTGTTATCGAAGTTTCTCTAACATGTCACCAGATAAAACACGAATGTTCTAGAATGTAACTATATCGGTGTCGGCATGCTTTCCTTTCCGGTGCCATGCCTATCTGCTTATGCAAGCTCATTACCTGCCTGAAACACCATGCGACTGTTGTTTTTATCTGCAGGCGCTTTATGTGCACAAACCACGCTTATCTCTCGGCACCGACTTCCGTGTTTTTCGCCACAACACTGTCCCCTCCTCAAGGCAGGTCATCCTGAACAGCACATCGTAGCGGGCCAGACGATCCAAGTGTACCACCAACATCTTCCCTTGGGGCATCTTCTGGATGCGGTAGATCATGTCGTTAATACTCTTCACCACCCTGTACGGTCCTTGCCATGGTTGCTGCAGCTTCAGACATCGTCCCTTTGTCCGGGTAGGGCGGTACAACCAGACCACGTCACCCTGCTGGAACCCTTGACTGTTGGATGCCTGTCATATCGGGTCCTCATGCGGTCGCTCGCCTTCTGGATGTCCTGATGAGCCATCTCATGCATGTTGTGAAGATGGTCCACCAGGTTTTCCGCATACTCGGTTGCTGGCTGTTTTGCGTCGGGGGGTGTCCCAAAGGCCAGGTCACAAGGGAGGCATAACGCTCGGCCGAACATTTAGCTGTCTGGCATCATCCCAGTGGTCTCGTGTTGACAAGCGGTAGGCCAGCAAGAACAGTGGCTCCTTGACGTCCCTGTCTCGCTGATGGCTGGCCATGACCTTCCTCAGATGTTCTTCTAAGGTCTTGATGTATTTCTCCGGCATGCCGTCCGACTGTGGATGTAGAGGTGTGGTGCGGGTCTTGTTAACCCCAGGTCTTTCTAGTGCCTCCTTCATTAGTTGGATTCAAAATTGGTGCCCTGGTCGCTGTGGAGCTCTAACGGTACCCCAAATCGGAAGAACACATGCTGCACGAGAAGGTCTGTGCTTGTGTTCGCCTCCTGGTTCGGGATCCACGACCACCATCAGGTACGTTGCCTCTGTCGGACACTGGTCCAGCTAGGTAGACGGTGACCCTTTCCAATGGCGCTCCGACGTTGTACTGCTGCAGGCGATCCCGGCTCCTAGTCTGGGGGCCGCGAATCACCGCACAAACGTGACATTGACGGCAACACCTCTCAGCGTCTGCTCGGGGCCTCAGCCAGTAGTAGCGCTGTCGGGGTTTGTCGATCGTCCGGTTTGCTCTCAGGTGTCCTCCTGAAGTACCGGCGTGCACTTCTAAGACTTCCGGGACCTCACTTCGAAGAAGTACCAAGTGCTGTCTTTGCGTCTTCCCAACGGGCGATTCCCATACCCGGAACAGCATGCGCTCTCTTGTCTTCAGTGAGTCCCATTGGGCCCAGTACGACTTTTAGGTGGTGCTCCTCGTAGTGATGTCCTCCAAGGTTGGTCTTGTCCCGGCTTCCACTTCATCAAGGGTGGTCCCAAGTCTGCGTCCGCCAGTTGCTCCCTCCTCAGGCCTGCGCTATCTTAGCATTCCACAGGCACGGCCGTAACCACTCTGACAGCTACTGCACGCTCCATCTTTTCTACTCTTGTGCACTGGCCGGACTCCTCTGGACACGGTCATCGGGACGCGTCTGCGTTGCCGTGGCTCTTCCCTCTAAGATGTTCAGAGGTTAAGTAGTAATCCTTCAGCCTGTGGACCCAACGTGCTGTGTGGCCTTCCAGGTTCTTAAAGCTCAATAGGTAAGTTAGGGCGGAATGGTAATCCTCAGGTGGATTGGCTGACCATACAGGTACTTGTGGAAGTGCTTTAAAGTCTTTACCACCGCCAGTAATTCTAGCCGGATGATGCAGTAGTTCTTCTCTGCCTTGGCTAGCGTCCTGCTATAGTAGGCTTTCTCCCGCTCGTGGCCGTCCTGGATTTGCGATAGGACGCCTCCACTGCAATGGTCGCTTGCGTCGGTGTCCACAATGAAGGCGCCGCCTGGTTGAGGAAAACCCAAAATAGGAGCACTACACAGTGTCTTCTTCAGCTGCTGGAAAGAGTCTTCGGCGTCATCCGTCCACATATAAGGTCAGTGTTCCTCTCTCAAGCGGGTGAGGTGCTTGGGGATGTTGGAGAACCACTTTATGAAGCGGCAGCAATAACTTACAGCCCCAGAAAACTGCGCAATTCTCCCTTATCCTTCGGCAGAGGCCAATCTCTCACGGCCTGGGTCTTCTCCGGGTCTGTGGTCACTCCGGTTGGTGAGACTATGTGGCCCAAATAGTTTACTTTCTTGTGGAACAGCTGGCACTTCTTCGCGTTCAGCTTCAAGTTGGTTGCCTGCAACATCTGTAGCACTTTGCTCAGATTCTCGAGATAGTCTTCGAAAGTCTTGCCGACGATAATGATGTCATCCAGGTATAGCAGGCATGTGTCATAAGTCAATGCTCTCATCACTTACTCCATGAGGCGTTGGAAGGTAGGTGGTGAGTTGCAGAGGCCAAAGGGCATAACTATGAACTGCCAAAGCCCTTGGCCTGTCGAGAATGCAGTCTTTTCCTTGTATGTTGGATCTAGAGCTACCTGCCAGAAACCTGACTTCAGGTCCAGGGTTGAGAACCACTGTGCACCAGATAGCGTGTTCAGGGTGTCCTCAATCCGGGGTAAGGGGAAACAGCGTTCAGCTTCCTGTAGTGCCTGCAGAAGCGCAGCTCATCGTTCTTCTTTGTCACCAAGACTACAGGGGCACACCAAGGACTGTCAGACTCTTCAATCACTGCCCTGGATTTCATGTCATCTAGCATGTCTCGCATCCCCGCTTGTTTTGCCAGCGGAACGCGTCTAGGTGGTTGACGAATAGGCCGGGTGTCTCCAGTGCCGATGCGGTGAAGCACTTTGAACGTGCGGCCGTAGTCCCTGTTGCCTCAGCAGTTGTCGAACTTTCTCCAGCTGTTGTGCGGTCAGGTGCTCGGCCGCCCTTTCCAATAAGCCTTTCAGCGGGGGCCCTAACTGCTGTGTCGGCACCGGCTCCTGTGTCTTGTCGATTACGTTTACACCGTCCACGGGCTCGCAAGTCCCCAGTTCGGTTCCGGCCTGGACGTCGTGATCGGTGTCTGCCAGGTTCAGCAGCCTCATTGGCACGTACTCTCGGCATGGCAACAATATCCTGGCTACATATAGTCCGTGCACAAGCGTCTTCTGGTCCATCATCATGTTCTTCGTCCGCTAGCCTTCCAGTCGCACCGTCACCACCACCTCGCTTCTCGCCGGGACAACCACATCTTCCTTCAAGATGACCCTGCAGATTCTAAGGCCGTCTTCAGGTTGCCGAGTATCGCCTCTTCTCCATTGAGCCGCAGGACCTTGTCTGTGGGTGTTCGTCGCGAAAGTGGCTGAGGAGATGATACTGGGATTGGATGCCCTCAGGAGCCATGAGGCGACGGTCGACGTCGGCAAGAAGGTCCTGCGGCTCAACGGAGAAGATGTTATACTCCGTCAAGCAGAAAAACGACTTGGAATTTGCAGGGTCGTCTTGGACGAAGACGTGGTTGTCCCCGCGAGGAGCGACGTGGTGGTGACGGTGCGACTGGAAGGCCAGAGAACCAGGAACATGATGCTGGACCAGAAGACGCCTGTGCACGAACTCTGTGTAGCCAGGGCACTGCTGCCGTGCCGATAGGAGGTGCCAGCGAGACTGCTAAATACAACGGACACCGATCAAGACGTTCAGGCCGGGACGGAGTTGGGAACGTGCGAGCCCGTGGTAAGCGTAACAGCAATCGACAAGACGCAGGAGCCGGTACCGACGCAACACCTGGGGCCCCGGCTAGAAGGCTTACTGGAGAGGGCGGCCGACCACCTGATCGCAGAGCAGCTGGAGAAAGTTCAACAACTGCTAAGACGATACCAGCGCGTCTTCAGCCAAGGTGATAGTGACTACGGCCGCACGGACAAAGTGCTTCATCGCATCGACACCGGGGACGCCCGGCCTATTCGGCAACCACATAGACGCGTTCCGCTGGCGAAGCAAGGGGCGGTACGAGACATGCTGAGCGACATGAGATCCAGGCGCCTGACTGAAGAGTCGGACAGCCCTTGGTGTTCCCCTGTCGTCTTGGTGACGAAGAAGAACGGCGAGCTGCGCTTCTGCGCAGACTATAGAAAGTTGAACGCTATCACCCGGAAGGACTGTTTTCCCTTACCCCGGATTGACGACACCATGGACAAGCTAGCTGGTGCACAGTGGTTCTCGACCCTGAACCTGAAGTCGGCCTACTGGCAAGTAGCTCTAGACCCAAGAGACAAGCAGAAGACCGCATTCTCGACAGGCCAAGGGCTCTGGCAGTTCACGGTTATGCCCTTTGGCCTCCGCAACGCACCAGCCACCTTCAAACGCCTGATGGAGTCAGTGATGAGATGGCAGACTTACGACGCCTGTCTTCTATACCTGGACGACATCATTATCGTCGGAAAGACTTTTGATGATCACTTCGAGAATCTGAGTAAGGTGCTAAAGAGACTGCAGGCGATCTACTTGAAGCTGAACGCGAAGAAGTGCCAGCTCTTCCTGAAGGAAGTGAACTACTTGGGCCACAAAGTCTCAGCAACCGGGGTCGCCACAGACCCGGAGAAGACACAGGCTGTGAGATATTGGCCTCGCCCAAAGGATAAGAAAGAGTTGCGCAGTTTCCTAGGGCTGTGCAGTTATTACCGCCACTTCATAAAGGGGTTCTCCAACAAAGCAAAACCCCTCACCCGCCTGAGGAAGAACAGCGGCCTTATGCATGGACGGAGGACGCTGAAGACGCTTTCCAACACCTGAAGAACACCCTGTGCAGTGCTCCAATTTTGGTATTTCCACAACCGGGTGGCGCCTTCATTGTGGAAACCGACGCCAGCGACCATTGCATTGGAGGTGTCCTATCGCAGATCCAGGATGGCCATGAGCGGGTGATAGCCTAGTACAGCAAGACACTATCCAAGGCAGAGAAGAACTACTGCGTCACCCGACGGGAGTTACTGGCAGTAGTACAGACTTAGAGCACTTCCACAAGTACCTGTACGGTCAGCCATTCCATCTGAGGACTGACCCTTCTGCCCTAACCTGGCTGTTGAGCTTCAGAACCTGGAAGGTCAGACAGCACGTTGGGTCCAGAGGCTGTAGGAGTACGACTTTACCTCGGAACATCGTAGAGGAAGAAGCCACGGTAACGCTGACGCCATGTCCCGAAGACCCTGTCCAGAAGAGTGCGGCCAGTGCACAAGAGTGGAAGAGAAGGAGCGTGCCGCAGCAGTCCGAGTAGTTGTGGCAGTGCCTGCAGACGGCTGGGATAGCGCAGGCCTGAGGAGGGAGCAGCTGGCGGACGCAGACTTGGGGCCACTCTTGAGGGAAGTGGAGGCATGGACGAGACCAACCTGGGAGGACATCGCACCGACGAGCGCCACCTGCAAGTCGTGCTGAGCCCAATGGGACTCGTTGAGGACCATAGAGGGCGTGCTGTTCCGGGTGTCGGAGTCACCCGATGGGAAGACGCAGAGAGAACAGTTGGTACTTTCCCGGAGTAAGGTCCCGGAAGTCTTGGAGGAAGTGCACGCCGGTACTTCGGGAGGACACCTGGGAGTGAGCCGAACGATTGACAAACTACGGCAGCGCTACTACTGGCTGAGGCTCCGAGCAGATGCTGAGAGATGGTGCCCTCAGTGACAAGTGTGCGCGGCGAGTCGCGGCGGTGGAATGAGATGGCGGGGCAAACTGGAGATCCCGGAGAAAACCCGCCCCAGCGCCGTGTTGTCCACCACAAATCTCACTTTGCGGTTAACTTCCCGAAGGGCTCTGTTCTCCTACCCATCATACTCCCCCGCTGTCACAGCACCTGATGTTTATGTCTGGAGAATGTTAAAGGAGAAAGTGCTCAATTGCTCAGATCTATCCCAAACTATCTGCATTACGTCAGAAGATTGTCTCATTCTTCGCGACTCTGCAGAATAGTGTTCCAGAAGATGTTGGAAAACCTCTGGGATCGTTATGAACACTGCCTACAGTACAATGGAGCACATTTTGAACATTTACACTATCATCTCGATACATAAGGTAATGACGTTAAGAGTAACATAGTTTCCATCCAATATGACTTAACGTTTGAGGACGTAAGTTAAAAAAAAATAAAGAAACATAATTTCCAGTACTCTATATTTTGTTTAGCTATTTTCCTTTTCTTCATGACTTAAAGCATAAATAATGCAGGCAGTGTACCTAGAACAACAAATGGTACAAAACTGTTCCGACAGTATTAATATAGTGCAATAAAAATTTATAGTGATCTTCCATTCTACTTGAAAATAATTAAGTAATCCCAAACAACAGGAAATTTTTAATGAGGATCTAAAGTAATTCTTACATACTCAATTTGCATATATTTAAATATTCATTAATGCCCCATTAACAACATTTAGGTCAGATATAAGGTATTTTGATTATTTACATATTGACCTACAGTAATGGTCTGAGATTAATGCTTGAAATGTGGTGGTTCATAGATTTTAATTTTTTAATATATAATGTAACAAAAAGGCAATAAAGGCACCAGAGTACTAGTAGTGGTAGATGTGTTATGAATATGCTGCATGTGCCACAAATATATGACATGTTGAACGTCCATGTACTTTGCTCAGGCTGGTACCTGAGATATGAACAAAGAAACAAAGGAAAAACAAATGCTATGAATGTGTGAACGAGATGGATAACTCTGAATGAAGATGCACATGATAATTATTTGATTATGCATTTGCTAATAATAATTTATTTAACATGGCAATTTTCCAGCTAAATAAAATACTTCTCTAAATATATATTATAAATAATCTATATGCTTTAATTTAAGTTACATATATGTGTATGTGTAATAAAATGTGTTAATCTGAGTAATTGTTTATACAGTAGAGTTTAGCAGTTCAGAAATATGCAGCACAACCCGTGTTTGAGTCAGAATTATTGACTTAGTTTATTTTCCACAAATCAGTATTGTAACGGGGAGCGCTGAAACACCCTGTACCAGCTGCGAACGGAAGGCAGGGGGGAGGACCGCGTTAGCCACACCTTCTCCTCGTTTGTCTTGTAGTATTTGACAGGCAGTGGTTGGGAGGAAAAACATCAGTGGGCCGTCCGTTTCTGCCCACCTGGTTCCAGAAATTACGGAGTCTGGAACATTCTCCTGGTCACTAGAAACCGGCGATATTCCGATATAAAGAGGGTTACAGACAGACGGAGTCAGTCAGTCAGTGTTGTGCTGTGTTGAGTTGGTCAATCAGTTGGTTAGTGAGTGTGAGCGAGAAGACAGTCGCAGTTCTTGGTGTAAGATTTAGTCAGTGACGTGCTAATGAACGAAAGGGTTGTGCAACGGAAGACTGTGCGTAACTGTGAATGTGTACCGGAGCTTACGTAACCGCGAGTACAAGGAAATTGTAACGGACGGACTGGTGAGTTGTAACTGTGTGCAGCAAGTAATTTTATGTAATTGGCAAGTGTTAAACTGTAAGTCGGTGGAAATAAAGAACATTGTTGAGTGGTGTAATTGGACTTTTTATTCCACGAACCCACAAAGTCACACTGGTGTCAAGAAGTGGGATAACACAAAGTCACACTGGTGTCAGGAAGCGGGAAGATAACATCACCGAACATTACAACGATGGAGGCAGCATTAGAAAAGATTTTAGCGGAACTGAAAGAAATGAAGACGGCTAAAGACAACATCATCAGGAAGATGGAAGAAATGCGGGCCGAATTAACAGAGACGCTGGAGACTAGAAATAACCTGGCCGCGGAACTGAAACTAATCAGGACGGCTAGGGAGAACATCGCCGCAGAGTTGAAACAAATGAAGACGGCAAACAACATCGCCGAGAAGATGGAACAAGTGAAGGCCGAGTTAACCACGGAAATGAGAGCAGCGAATGACGGTCTGGCTACCGAAATGAAGGTGGCGAACGAGGCTCTCGCCGCCAAGTTTGAGGAACGGTTGGCCGGCGTGAGGGATGACGTCGCGAACCTGGGCAAACGGAAGGGTCAAGTAGACGACCGCCGTAATGATTTAGAGGAAAAGGCCGACAATATCGCAAAACCCCTCACCCGCCTGACGGAGGAAAACCGGCCTTATGTGTGGACGGAGGACGCCGAAGACGCTTTCCAGCACCCGAAGGAGACCCTGTGCAGTGCTTCAATTTTGGGTTTCCCACAACCGGGTGGCGCCTTCATTGTGGACACCGACGCCAGCGACCATTGCATTGGAGGTGTCCTATCGCAGATCCAGGACGGCCACGAGCGCACAAGAGTGGAAGAGGAGGAGCGTGCCGCAGCAGTCCGAGTAGTTGTGGCAGTGCCTGCTGAAGGCTGGGATAGCGCAGGCCTGAGGAGGGAGCAGCTGGCGGACGCAGACTTGGGGCCACTTTTGAGGGAAGTGGACGCAGGGACGAGACCGACCTGGGAGGACATCGCACCGAGGAGCGCCACCTACAAGTCGCTCTGGGCAAAATGGGACTCGTTGAAGACGAGAGAGGGCGTGCTGTTCCGGGTATGGGAGTCACCCGATGGGAAGGCGCGGAGAGGACAGTTGGTACTTCCCCGGAGCAAGGTCCCGGAAGTCTTGGAGGAAGTGCACGCCGGTACTTCAGGAGGACACCTGGGAGCGAACCGAATGATTCACAAACTACGGCAGCGCTACTTCTGGCTGAGACTCCGAGCAGATGCTGGTGGTACACCTGGACCGCCTCGCACGCTACGATGGGGCTGTTCGAGGGCGAACAGCTTTGAGAAGGGAGCAGTTTAACGGGGAGCGCTGAAACACCCTGTACCAGCTGCGAACGGAAGGCAGGGGGGAGGACCGCGTTAGCCACACCTTCTCCTCGTTTGTCTTGTAGTATTTGACAGGCAGTGGTTGGGAGGAAAAACATCAGTGGGCCGTCCGTTTCTGCCCACCTGGTTCCAGAAATTACGGAGTCTGGAACATTCTCCTGGTCACTAGAAACCGGCGATATTCCGATATAAAGAGGGTTACAGACAGACGGAGTCAGTCAGTCAGTGTTGTGCTGTGTTGAGTTGGTCAATCAGTTGGTTAGTGAGTGTGAGCGAGAAGACAGTCGCAGTTCTTGGTGTAAGATTTAGTCAGTGACGTGCTAATGAACGAAAGGGTTGTGCAACGGAAGACTGTGCGTAACTGTGAATGTGTACCGGAGCTTACGTAACCGCGAGTACAAGGAAATTGTAACGGACGGACTGGTGAGTTGTAACTGTGTGCAGCAAGTAATTTTATGTAATTGGCAAGTGTTAAACTGTAAGTCGGTGGAAATAAAGAACATTGTTGAGTGGTGTAATTGGACTTTTTATTCCACGAACCCACAAAGTCACAGTATGTTATGCTAGCCGCACTGTATAACATGTTTTCCTTAAGAACAAACAAGTAGCTGACTCAGTAGTAATAAACTGAAATACAGTTGATGATGTTACATAACAATAATGATGTAAACATGTGTGTAATAAGCAAAAAAAAAAAGGTGCAATTCAAAATATAAAGCCCTTAAGACAAACTGAAGTTAATAAACAATTAAACAACATTAAGCTACATTTTCAAAGACAGCAGAGACTTGATGAAGAAGATAAACTAAAAGACAAGGAATGTAACATTGGAGAGAAAACTGACATACAAAAACTACCAAGAAAAACTGCAGTGGTCCTATTTAGAATGGAAACTGGCCATGATTGTCTTTCAGAACACCTTTATAAAATACACTGCATACCGACACCCAAATGTACTATCTGTAAAGAGGATGTCATTATGAACAAACACCATTTGGACAAATGTAATGGTCTCAAAAGTGGGAACCTACAGGCTTTATATTGGGAAGCTAGGGGGAAAATTATGCAAATCAACTAATCCCCAGTGCATGTAGTCAACAACAACAACAACATGTGACACTTCTGAGGCAAGAGGACACTTCCATGTCTCCTTGTAGAGGAACTGAAATGTAATGTTCATGAGAGGGTCATGTGAGGGTGAGTCAATAAAGTCTGAGAGCAACTCTTTGTTGTTGCACACAACAATGGCAGAACTGCAGAAACAATTTCACATGATGACAATGGATTAGCTCTGATAGGTGGACAAAGCACACACTCACTTGCCCATGCATTTGTACATAGAGAACAAACGAATTAGGTCAGTTCGTCAGCAGCCAACAGAGAAAATGGAGATGTTACGCAAAGAGCAATACACTGCATTAAAGCTTTGCTTTTGTTTGCAGAAATCCGACACGGATACTTAGAGAATGCACCAGGAGGAATATGGTGATAATGTTCAAGATAATGAGCGAATGCCGTGTTTCTATAACAAAGTAAGATGGGCTAGGTACTCTGGCAAACATAACAAGGCTGGCATTATTGTTTGTGAAGACCTGCAAATTAGAACTGACAGTCTTGTAGACATGTTACAAGGTTCCCATAGCAGTGTTTTACCAATTCTGGATAATCACTTAAACATGAGACATGTATGTGTAAGGTGAGTGCCAAGATTATTGACTCCAGTACAAAAGATGATGGAGGTGGAAGTGTGTATGGAACTACTAAGTCTGGTCGAGATGCATACCTCAATCATTACAGGTCCTTACCTGTCTGTAAAAGGAAGTCAGAAGGAAGTATTTTGCTACTTTGGGGGCTGTCGTGAAGAAGGTAAAGGATGCTTCCAGTGTGTGTCCGAGGATTGGCAGAAGCACATGCACATATAGCAATTGTAGCCAATCTCTAAATTTGCTTGTAAATTAACTCCGGGAGCCAGAATCGCTCTTAATAGCAAATGAGGCTTAAATCCTCATGTACATAGGCAGTAACATTTAGATACAATCAGCAATATGTAGAATAGCTACCACAAAAATCTCTCAGGTACCTTGTACAAGAAACTAACATTTCAAAACTTTCAGTACAGAAATCAACAGAACTTTTAAAACTCAAATCATATAAGGTTACAGTTGTCTAGGATTTACTTAATGACCACTAGTCAGGTTAGTTTGTGTAACTGAAATATAATGAATTTTGATAGAACAATCAATTCATGATTAATAATGTTCAATGACAAAGAATGGTTTCATTTACATGGTCACATTTCATCACATCACAATTGATAAAAGAAATATTGTTCATGAGTATCCCTTCGATGATACAAGAATCAGCGTATCGTGCACAGTAAATGAATGCTGAATAATGTGTGTCCAACTTTTGCAGAAAGGTACAAAAATAATATACCGTTCCCGTCTTTCCAGCAGCTAATGACATATAATGCCCATCTGGATACTTCCAGCAGAAGTCTACAACAATGGATTCAGCAGATGTGTCATTTATGTACTGTAGGAATTCTTTAAACAATCATTATTAAGGTTTAAGTCCAACTTGGTCCTTTGATCTTACAATTTTGGTAATATGCAGCAAAAACTGCATAACAGATTCTTTATCATGAATTTGCACTGTCATTTACATTCAGTTATCTGCGGAGGTATATAGACCACTATTTCCTTACGTGTGGCAGAATGCTGACTGCGATATTAGTGAACCAGTGGACAACTTCAACAGTGTAATTGATGTGGTGTTATAGAATGTGCAAATATAAAATGTGTTCTACTTTTCTTCACTGTGCATTTTGTAGTCATCATATTGCTGAGAGCATTTTACTGAAAGTCCCCATTTACATTTATACTAAGATATCTGCATTATGTATGGAACCTAGAATGGAACTACAGTGATATATGGAGCATGATTGTAGAGTTTTACAGAACAATACCCAACACCACATTGAAAGGTACGTAATAGTCCTGTAACCAACCATTCATCTTTCATACAAATATGTTTGTCACAGCCCAAATACTTTACTTGTTAGTTGAACATTAAGCATTGTTGAGACTTGAAATCAGACATTTGAACATGGCATTATGAAAATTTGCAATGAAGACAAGATACTGTTAACAACATTGTTAACATATATGTGTAATAAAACGTATTAATACTACCTGAGTAACTGTGTATAGAGTATACTTTAGCAGTTGTGAAACATGTAACACAACCAGTGTTTGAGTCTGAATTATTAAATCTATTTAGTTGGGTTTTCATAAATCAGAATCTGATGCATAACATGTCTTCGTTAAGCATAAACAGTGTTAAACAGTTAAGGATAAACAGTTTTCAGTGTTAAAAATTCATACAGAAGTAATAAACTGTAACACAGTTGATGATATTACCTAACAATAGGGACAGACAGCACTTTCATGTCTCTCAGTAGAGGGACTGAGACGTCATGATCATGAGAAGATTGTTACAGATCACACAGATACAGTTTATATCTTATATAAAAACTGATGCCTTCCCTTCACTATCAAAAGACACATTCTGCTTACATCATCAAAGCTTAAGAGTGTTACACAATAAAATGGAGGAGCTAAGTATACATATACAAGACTTAAATTGTAATATCTTCGTAATTTGCTAACTGAGCACCAGATAACAGAAGCAGAGTTAAAAAATGTGAGTAACCATAGGTACATATTATGTTCCAGAACTAGATTATGTTATATAGATGCAAGTATATTTGTTAATAGTTCAATAAAGTTCACAATCATACATGTTGCATCTTTTTGTGAAAAACATAATTTGAATGCAATTCACAAAAGTAGAATTTGGTTCGAACTGATGTATAACTTAAAGAAAGCACAGGACACTCTCAAGTATTTATAAAGATATTGCAAAGATTTATATTAAAAGTTGTTACCCTTATTGTTGAATAAATGTATTTTCTTTTAAGCTATCTTATTAATAGTTATAATAACTTTACAACAAAAGTTGCTGTGCATGACCACACTACAAGAAATGCAGGGAGCCTCATTGACAACAAATAACTTAGAACTGTTCCAGAAGGAATGTTACTATTCCACAATAAGAATTTACAACAATCTTGTACACTACTTAAAACTATTAGGTAAATCAAAAGTCTTCAAGAAAGTTTTAGTCATTCGTATATACTTACTGCTTGTACAATATGGAGGAATTCTTTAACATTCCTTTCAGCATTTAAATTTGTAATACAGACGACAGATGACATGTGACTATGATTTGATGTTCTACTTTATTACTGACCTACTGTAATGTATGTCCTGAGTTAATCTTCAAATGTTGGTGATTCACTAATTTTCAATGTTATTACATAAAGTTAAAATAAAAACAAACTTATAGATGTCAGTGTAGTTGTGGCAGAGGGTATATTACTAGTAATAATGCATGTACCATAAATGTAAGACATGTTCAGTGTCTCTCAGTTTTGTTCTCGGTACGACCCGACAAACAGCGGACATTGTTTACATTAGAAATGGGAGATACCTATAGCACACAATTTTACACATTTATTGCACTCGTCTAGTCCAGAAGCGGTCAATATAAGGTCAAATAGAAGTTAATAACATTTATTAAATTACCTTAACAATTGTAATAGTCTAAAATGTTATCACTTCGGAAACCTGCTACCAACGCACCCGTCTTACTTATAAGGTTAACCTTCATAACAAAATTATGTTTTGAAGACTTAAAACCATGCGATATGTAGGAATTACAGCTGCGAGAGCCGTTAGAATAACACAAAAGATACAAATTTCCAAATGATAAAAGTACTATTAGACCATAAACCTATGATCTGTATTAGCTTTGCTCATGGTCAGTAACCATCAAACAAATAAATGTCTTACTTGTGAAAATACAAGAATCTAATTCTTTTAATTCATGTACTGCTATTTCGATAGTAGAAACTTGATTAAGTACAATTTAAATAACTACAGCTCATCGTCCTTTGTATCATTTATCTTAGGTGTGAACTATTTGATTTACTAGACAGTGATACGATCAATTTGGCAGTTGTTTTAATTTAGTCTGGGCACAACATGGTAAAAGGCGTTCTCAATGGGATTTTAACACAAGAAGGTAAGGCAAACTGAATAAAGAAGAAGAAAATAGATATGTGGAAAACATCAACGCTGTGAGGAAATACGCATCAATAAGAACGGCCATTCAAATTTCTAATTATTTTGTTTGAGTGGTCTGATTCCAAAGTTATACCTCAGGTTAGAATAATTACTGATGTTGTATGTTTGGTAGTAGTGATAAAAACAGCATGTTTTGATGTATGGCGGTGGTAGTTATAATTAGTTATGTGGAAGTGAAGTTGTTTTGTGTATGAAGTGTTCAAATGAACAAAACAAACTGATTGTGTTAGCCTCATTGTCCTGAACGAGTTTCACAAATCTTGTTAGAACAAGTGTCTTGTGACATGTACGTGTTTCAGTGAATTTTGGAAGAATAAACTTTCATTTTTTTAAATTACATTTTTCTTTCCAATGTAGCGTAAAGCATTGTGTCGTATTTAACTCAGTCCGCATTGCCGTCTCTGGTAGATTTGTAATGGTCAGGGCCACATGGATTACGTCCATGAAGGTCAGGTACAACAGCTACTCTCGTAATTAGCAATTTTTAGTGGATGTGCAAAAGGTCTAATAGAATATCTTGTTTCCCCAGACGTGATATAACAGTACTTGGTAAAGGTGTACTTTAACGGCGTAGCAACATGGTGGGCGTGACTTCATGGCTCGAGCATTGCCAACATCCAAAGCATGTTTTGCGGAAGATGCCAACACTACATAAGCAAACTAGCGATACTTATTGATGATAGAAAGTCACACATTCATGCATGTGAGTAGTTATTAGGTTTCTGTGGCATATTCCACCAGTGATTTTGTCCTCTACTTACACCTCAATCTGTGATATTTTTCGTAGGTGTCCTTGCACAACAAACATTTATACTTCACATGCGGTTATGTACATTTTTCTGGTTGCACACTTTAAAATGGAAGCCATGTACTACCATTCTAGTTATGAGGTGCCTTAGTTGGTAGTTCGTGCCTTTCTAGTTCTGGTTGGTCATAGCTTCTCTGTAGTAAAAATCTTTGCATATTTCTTCCCTTTTATATTGCTGACTTCCAATCGCTTGACGCAGCTGTTTGTGACCCTTAGTATTAGGCGATATCCTATATCTTCTATGAGGAAGATACTGTAATACATAAGGAAACTGAGGCAGTGTAACATTGCTTACCCACTCTAGCCTCAGCGGCTTCACGATAATAATGATAAAATATTGGCTGTTTTTAGTATTATTATTGTTGCTATTTATTTATTAGGTATTAGTTATTATTTAAAAACTAAAAAATTGTAGTGCATAGGTTTCGGAATATTAAATATTTCTTGTAGTTAAACATTTCCCTGTATTCGCATTTCAGTATTGTTAGTTTATAACAATAAATAGAAAAGTTGTTACTATTTATTCTCTGTGTTCACATATTCCAGAGCTTTGCAGTTGTCAACAACTTGTCTCCATGACGTCATTCCTTTCCAACATAACTGTATGGCATTAAAGAGCACCTTTACGCAGTAATTTTATGTTAGGTTCCCTGGAATTCATGTTCCTAATTTGTTATTCAAAAACCTGCAACAACAATCCTACATATGACATGGTTTACTGTCTTCAAAACGTCAGTTTGCTGGTTGTGTTACATGTTTCTCAACTGCTAACCTCTACTCCATACTCAGGTAACATTAATATGTTTTAAATGCATATTATTTTCACTTTGTTGGTAACAGTGTTTTGTCTTATGTATTTATGGACTGATGTATATTGCAAAATTTCCCATTTCAAGTGTCAACAAAACATTGTGTTTAGCTAAGTGCTTTAAACTAAAAATAAGTAAATGACTACCTCAGACTTTGAGAACATAGTGATCTACAGTAAACCACTAGGAACTGAAATATGTATATTCAGCCCTGGATTGGGCTTAAATTGCTTAAATTGGGCTTAGGTTGCTAAGAGACTCAATCTTAAGTGTTCTGGTTCAGTATATTATACATGGAGAGGTTCATCCCTAAAGATATACATTATAATGGTTCTGGTTTACATAAGGAGAGTTGAGACAACTTCGTCTATGGTTGTATGTAAGTGTTAGGTTTCTACTGGCAACAGGAAGGCTGTGACATAAATAGCTGCTGCTAACTGTGACAATCTTAAATACTGAATATATTGCCATTTGTAAATATACAGAGCAAACCTTTTTTCTTCCTTTACTACTTGTTTGCTGCTTCATCCTATACTGTGATGCTCTACACAATTGATATACTCTACCAGGTTTCTCATTATGACACTACTGTTAAGTTATATAACATCTCATGATATAATGCTCGAAGAAATGACAGCTGTATGCGGAATGTCTCTTGTGTTTTTATAAGATATTGTTGCAATTATAGCATCTGGCATTGTTGTAGATCTGAAATCTGGGTTCAATTTCCAACCTAAAATGGTGCCTGTTTGAGTTACGGTCTGATACCTCTATGATATGGTATTGATCTGATTGAAGGTTGTTTTTGATTGGATGTGTAGATGTTTGAATGTTTCAGTAGTGTGGATAGTAGCACTTTCTCTGTAGTAAGAGCTGCACATGTCTGTTACACAAAGCATCATCATCATCAGTTTTCTTGCAAAAAAGGGCACCAAGCCTTTGGAAAGTTTTAGACAGCTCTGCGCACAGTTTGGGGAAGAAATAATTTGGAAGACTGGAGTGTGTGAGTGGGCTAAATATTTTGTGGCGGGAAGAGATGCTGTAGAAAATGAACCTCATAGGAGCAGATCGGGGACAAGCATTACTGCAGATAACATTGTTACCACTTGTGACATTACTGAAGAAGATCGGTGCTTAAAGGAATCCGAGATTGGTTCCTTTTTTTTTTCACAAGGACAAGTTATGGAAGTACTTTATCTTCCGAGATGAACTCCATTATAGAAAACTGTCTGCCAGATACGTGATTTGTGATAAAACATGGTGCATCAATACGCAAAGCAAGCAAGCATGGAGTGACAGTGAGGAGACTAAGCAAGTCTGGTCGAAGTCAGAACATGTCCATCTTCTGGAAAGGTGCTAGCATCTGTTTTCTGGGACTCTGCGGGCATTTTGCATTTCTTCACTAATGAAGGACAATCAATGCAGCCTATTACTGTCATATTTTGGATTCAGCAAAAGCTGCAGATTGCAGCGAGCGATGCCACATACTGCATTGGACACCTCTGGAACACCCTTCTTACAGTCCTGCGACTAGCATATGTTTAGACCACTCAAAACAGACCTAGGAGGACAGCAGTTTGATGATAACACAAAGTGTACAAGAGTTCGTACTGCCAACTGGCTCTGCATGTGTCTTTCTTTCTATAAGTATGGCATCAAAAACTTGCCAATCCAATGGAGAGAATGTGTATCAAAGTCAGTACCCTATGTATAAAAGTAATCAGTATGACAATTTTTGTTTGTTGACACAATACATTTTAAAAAATAATTCCCGTTTATATTTGATCCACCCTTGTACTAAGTAGAGATTCAGTTAATGACATTATCTGACAAAAGTTGGGTGACTGATTGACAATGTTAAGTGTAAGAGACTCACATTGTCACTAGAATTTTTATCCAAATGTTGACTTACAGTCACTTTTACTATTTGCAAATACAGAAAATGAGCACATTAATCAAATGTTCCATTATAATTCACTAACCTGTACGGATGGAACTTCTACACATTCACTACTGACAGACCAATACCCAATACTAACAACACAACTGCTACAGCCGACTGATTCTTAACAACTCTGATACTCACTGGTACAATCATAACTAGCAACTCAACTGAACCTGACTTTACACTGTGTTTACAACCTTCCATTCACAAATTAAATGTTCTAGAAAATAAAATTACTCGAATTCAAGTAAAATCATCTAGATCTTACGAAATCAAATGGTTTCACAACAATACAAAATACAGAAAGATAAAAGCTACTTCTTCATCAGTGACTGCGCTCAAATATTGCATTTTTCCCTTCTTCCATGACAACTTTTAAGATAGTGGAATGGGCTGACTAGTATTTGCCATCACCATGACACCAGGGATGTAAGCATTGTAACAATGGCTCTTTGCTCAGGAGTTAATACAATTCTCAATATTGTTTCTATGCAGCTCTTGATGGAGAGAGATGTGATTGAAATGGAACCTTTGTTGATGGAGAATGCAAAGTACACTTGCCTGACTCATTCCACTCCCACGTGTGATTGTGTGGCAACTTATTTGTGAATCTACTCTAACCACAGCCAAAACATTCATTTCTCCTACATCTCCAGTTTCCTGTTTCTTTCTCTTATGTTTTCCTGGTGTTACACTAGCACTTTCATGTAACTGTTTGAAGAGTTGATAAATAAATGCAGAGATGGTTGACATATATTGGGATATCTTTCCCTACACACTATAAGCCTTAAGGCTGGACCTCATTCGGAGCTTAACAAATAGGCCCTTTGGAATGAAAAAAAAAACACCATACAAGAACGAACTACATTCTTCTACTCTCTCCATACCCCATGGGCAAGTCAGCTTTTTCTGCATTGGTAAATCCTGTCTTCATTCACAACCTACTGCTTGAACTATCACTGACTAGAATGTGGCAATGTACAAATGAACTGCAAACATCTGTAAACAAACCATAACAAAATCGTATCTAGCAACTAAGCAGGTTGAATGGAACCCATAATTGTCACTGTTGGCATTACAATTCTGCAGAAAACGTCATAAACATTCTAATTTACTATAATTTTGATCTTTTATGTCATTAGGCATTGTTCTATTTTAAAAAGTGTATGTTTGCTATAAAAATACACCTTCTAGGTGTTATTAAATTCTATTTATAGGCTAAAATACAGACCCTGACTACCAAACACCAAGTCCAGTATTTTTGTTTCTATAAAGGCTTAACTTTGTTGTTCAGTATTTTCTGGTATTCATTTACATAAATGTCCAAGGTCCAGCTACATTAACCACGTGGGAAAATATCTTCATAATGAAATATGAAAGAAAATTGTTTAATTTCAACAATACCTTTGAAGAAAACCCAAACTTCAACTTCATCAAGATACCGACCGACAGAGATGCACCTATCACCTCCAATGAGTACACCAAATCAACATCAACAACAGCTGATGATGTTAGGAAGATCCTAATGAAACGCGTTCTAGGTAAATACTAGCAATAAGTGGAGCATTTAGTATTAGTTTGAATCAAAATTATATTACTTCTGTGCTTCATTGTATTACAGTCCTTACACATTGGAATAATTATATTGTCACCCAATTATCGGAGGGCGCGACCAACTGGCGGCTGGGTGAAGGCCAGAAGAAGAACGGCAAAGTACACTTCTGCGTGGACTACAGAAAGCTGAACGCTGTCACCCGGAAGGACTGTTTCCCCTTACCCCGGTTTAATGACTCCCTGGACACACTAGCTGGTGCACAGTGGTTCTCGACCCTGGACCTGAAGTCGGGCTACCGGCAGGTAGCTCTAGGCCCGAGAGTCAAGGAGAAGACCGCATTCTCGACAGGCCAAGGGCTCTGGCAGTTCACAGTTATGCCCTTTGGCCTCTGCAATGCACCAGCTACCTTCCAACGCCTCATGGAGTCAGTGATGAGAGGGCTGACTTATGATGCCTGCCTGCTATACCTGGACGATATCATCATCGTCGGGAAGACTTTTGAAGACCATATCGAGAATCTGAGTAAGGTACTACAGAGACTGCAGGCGACCAACTTGAAGCTGAATGCGAAGAAATGTCAGCTCTTCCAGAAGGAATTTAACTACTTGGGCCACATAGTCTCAGCAACCGGAGTGGCCAAGACCTGGAGAAGACACATGCCGTGGGAGATTGGCCTCGCCCATAGGATAAGAAAGAGTTGCGTAGTTTTCTGGGGCTGTGCAGTTATTACCGCCGCTTCATAAAGGGGTTTTCCAACATCGCAAAAACGCTCACCCGCCTAACAGAGGAACACCAGCCTTATGTTTGGACGGAGGATTCTGAAGACGGTTTCCAGCACCTGAAGAAGACCCTGTGCAGTGCTCCAATTGCACAAGAGTGCACAAGAGTGGAAGAGAAGGAGCGTGCCGCAGCAGTCCGAGTAATCACAGCAGTGCCTGCGGACGGCTGGGATAGCGCTGGCCTGAGGAGGGAGCAGCTGGTGGACGCAGACTTGGGGCCAGGCTTAAGGGAAGTGGAGACAGGGACAAGCCCAACCTGGGAGGATATTGCACCAAGGAGCGCCACCTACAAGTCGCACTGGGACCAATGGGACTCGTTGAAGTTCAGAGAGGGCGTGCTGTTCCGGGTATGGGTATCACCCGATGGGAAGATACAGAGAGAACAGTTGGTACTTCCCCAGAGTAAGGTCCCGGAAGTCTTGGAGGAAGTGCTCGCCGGTACTTCAGGAGGATACCTGGGAGCAAATCGGACGATTGACAAACTACGACAGCGCTACTACTGGCTGAGGCTCCGAGCAGACGCTGAGAGATGGTGCCATCAATGTCACGAGTGCGCAGCGAGTCGCGGCCCCAGACTAGGAGCCAGGGTCGCATGGAGCAGTACAATGTCGGAGCACCATTCGAACACATCGCCGTTGACACTGCTGGACCGTTCCCAGTATCCGACCGAGGCAACAAGTACCTGGTAGTGGTCGTGGACTACTTCACTACTTCACTAAGTGGCCGGAGGTGTATGCGATCCCGAACCAAGAGGCGAAGACAATCACAGACTGCCTAGTGGAGAAAGTGTTCTGCTGATTTGGGGTGCTGTTGGAGCTCCTCAGCGACCAGAGTGCCAAATTTCAGTCCAACCTGATGTAGGAGGCACTAGAAAGACTTGGGCTTAATAAGACCCGCACAACACCTCTACTGCCCTAGTCGGATGGCATGGTCGAAAGGTACATGAAGACCTTAGAGGAACGTCTGAGGAAGGTCGTGGCCAGCCATCAGCAAGACTGGGACGTGAAGGTACCAGTGTTCTTGCTGGCCTACCGCTCGTCTACACATGACAGAACTGGGATGATGCCAGTCAGCTTAATGTTCGGCCGAGAGTTACGCATCTCTTGTGACCTGGCTTTTGGAAGCCCTCCGGAGGCGAAACATTCAGCAACCGAGTATGTGGAGAACCTAGTCTACCACCTCCACGAGATGCACGAGATGGCTCGCCAGAGCATCCAGAAGGCAAGCGACCGCATGAACACCGATACGACAGGCAAGCTAACAGCCAAGGGTTTCAGCAAGGTGACCTGGTCGGGTTGTACCGTCCTACCCAGACCAAGGGACGCTGCTCGAAGCTTCAGTAGCCATGGCAAGGACCGTACCGGGTGGTGAAGAGGATTAACGACGAAGTCCACCGCATCCAGAAGGTGCCCCGAGGAAAGATGTTGGTGGTACACCTGGATGGCCTGGCCCGCTACGATGGTGCTGTTTGGGATGACCAACTTTGAGGAGGGGGCAGTGTCACCCAATTATCGGAAGGTGCGACCAACTGACGGCTGGGTGATGGCTGGGAGGTATTCGACCATGCTTACCCATTTGTCTTATAGCGCTAACGAAGGGATGGTTGGAAAAACATCACTGGCCATCTCTTTTTCCTCCCCCTGCCGTCTAGAACCTTCGGGGTGATTCACTGAAACGCGAGACTTCCAGAAACAGCGACATTCCTATAAAAAGGGACTGCTGTTGGCGAGTCAGTTCAGTTGTGGGCGAGCAGCCGTGAGGAGCGCCAAGTGAGTGGACGGACTGGAAGACGGTGTACGTCTAAATGAGGAGTTGTACGTAACTGAGCGTGCAATGAACCTGTGACAGACGAACTGTGACTTGTAATTGTGTGCGCTAAGTAATTCTATATAATCGGCAAGTGTTTCAACTGTAATTCGGTGGAAATGCAGAACATTTTGAGTTTGTGCAATTGGACTTTTAATTTCACGAACCCACAAATTTACAATATGAAACTTGAATGCCTAAGCCTTTAACACTTTGTAGCCCAAAAGGCAAACTAAATTAGCAGTTGCCCCTTAGTTTCTATTCTCTGCAAGTAAACTTAAAAGCAGACACAATATTAAAGGTTTAGATCTCTCAATGGGTACTATGCTGAATTACCACACCAACATGAATGTCTAACAAACACTCCCTAATTTAGGTCTACATTCTGTGTAAAATATACAAATTTCAGTTGCAAGAGATTTTACTGTGGATCACATTGTCCTAAAAGATCAAGTTCAACACTGAAGGTGATTTTTAAGGTTGAAGCACTCAGTTTATCACAGAGGACATTGTTGACAATAGAAATGTAAGAAAGGACAGTCATTTTACAGATTCACATCACACATCTGGTCCCTAAGAAGAAAGAACAGTGAAACTTCAAACATGTGAAGCAATAAATTTTGGAATTCTGAAAGTTCATCAATGTCCATGTATAAGAAAACAGATTTAACTGATGTCTATTAGCTTATTACTCCTTGATTACAGCAGATGACATGAACATATGTAGCCAACCTCTGAAAGAAATCTCCACGCACAAATAAAGGAACTGTTTGGTACATAACATATGGAACTAATTAGCTGCAATAATGTTGGAAATGTCCTGAGAATGCCTGCTTGTGTGTAAACAAACGTTGTTGGATTGATTCATAGACATTACTCAGATAAATACTATTGCATATAAGCAGCTATATGATGTAACACTGGAGTGTTATGTAACAGAACATCAGAAAATATCTGATTTCCAAGTTATTCTCCTAAGATGTGTATGATTTTCATAGAAAAGGTAGAATTGGCAAAACTGACAAAGGTCCTCAAATTGACAGAAGTAAATTAGGCCAACTATGGTTGTCAATGATATATTTGGATACAAATGAGATGCGGTAGATTACATGCTTTAATAACAACAGGGCTATAGCAGGCTCTCAAACTTAACTGCAATGTAAGTAGGTGAGTAGAACTCTGTCTTACTTTTGTTCCTGACCAGTTGTATACAGTACAACACAAGAAAGTTAATGCACGATATGTATATGCTTACATCATTTTGAAAGGAAGTTTTAAGGCAATTTGAAACTAAACTTTCTGGTATGAGGGTTCTAAGTAGAGAGGTCGTTCATTTGCTTGTAAACGAAATCAGAGAGGCCAAACCAATTTTGATAATAAAAGATACATAAAAAGCTGTGTGCTTACGGAGCTGAATTTACACAATATGAGCAAAAGGTTAGAATGGTTATCTTCTCAAAAATCTGTTAGTCACCTTGCACAAGAAACTGGCATTTCAAATGATTCAGCACAGAAAGCAACATAACTTTTAAAATTCAAAATATATAAGGTTACTTTTGTCTAGGTATCACCAATCAGGAAAATTTCTATAACTCAAATTTGAGAACTGCTAATGCTAGAACAGCTGATCTATGATTAATACTGTTCATGATAATGGATAGTTTCATTTACGTGGTTATACATCACCAAAACACAACCGATATTATGTATTCTCTCTTCTATGATAAAGAAGAATTGGGGTATGCTGTGCTGTAAATGGGTACAGAATAACAGGTCCTATTTTTATGAGTGTACCATGTACACAGGAAGACACAGAAATAATATAAATAAATGAATAACTATTATTTATTTGAAGCAAAAGGTTAGAAACAGTGATGTATATAACAATTGAATTAATGAGTTGGTAATTCAAACACAACATCACTTAAAATATCCTTACTTGAACAATTGTTTCGGAGACCGGTTTGTCCACATCATCAGCAACTATCCAACTGGTTTGATCCGTGGTTTCTTGAAGTGAGCTGGTTGTTTGAGGTGACATCTGTTGGTTGTGAGATGAACTTCCAAAGAGAGTTTTCAGGCGGCAATTCGAAATTTAACGTATACTGTTTGTTTTTCATAATTAGCAACTTCTCCCAAACATCGAGCTCAGCTGCATTATTGGCTGGCTTTAATAGTTTTTATATTTGGTACAATTTCATGATTGGTAGACCAAAAATGGTGGGCTATTGCTGATATCAGGTATATACAAAATAAACTGCTCAGACTGTAATAAGTTCTACATAGGAAAAACCAAAAGAAGTTTACAAATTAGATTACAGGAACATATGAGATGTGTGAAATACAAACAAATAGAAAAATCAGCAATAGCCCACCATTTTTGGTCTACCAATCATGAAATTGTACCAAATATAAAACTATTAAAGCCAGCCAATAATGCAGCTGAGCTCGATGTTTGGGAGAAGTTGCTAATTATGAAAAACAAACAGTATACGTTAAATTTCGAATTGCCGCCTGAAAACTCTCTTTGGAAGTTCATCTCACAACCAACAGATGTCACCTCAAACAACCAGCTCACTTCAAGAAACCACGGATCAAACCAGTTGGATAGTTGCTGATGATGGGGACAAACCGGTCTCCGAAACAATTGTTCAAGTAAGGATATTTTAAGTGATGTTGTGTTTGAATTACCAACTCATTAATTCAAATGAATAACTGTTTGTTGTTGACAGTCATACATATGACATGTTGAATGTACCTGAACTTTACTTAGGATGGGACCTGAGGAGCAAACAAAGAAACAAACAAGAGACACACATATGATATGGGTGTGTGAGTGATGTGGATGAATCTGAATAAAGATGTGAGTGATTAATTGGAACTTGCTTATACATTACATTTAAATACTAAATTTGGTAATTTTCAAGATCCATAAATTGTCTTGTTCAAATATATTTTATAACTAATACACATTTCCTAATTACATTTACTTAATAAACTACTAATACATGTACAAAAAATGTAAATACAACATAGGTACAAAATAAAATGCTGGATAATATTAAATCCTCCCATGATCTTACATGTAAACAAAATATGGCTGCTCTATTGTTATGTGACATAAAGATAGCACACATTATTACACAGAAGCATGGCTGTATTGTTATTTCTTTGAGCAGCACATCATGCATTGCTTTATTATTTTACTGCATGAGGTCATACTGAGAAACCTGGTAAAACAAGTTAATTGTACAGGGCTGCACAATATAAAAAGAACATCAAACCAGAAGAAAATGAAGAGGAAGAGTTCATGGTCAAACCACAGGAAGACGGCGTAGATATATGGCAGGCTTGACGTCATGGCTGGAGAGTTGCCAATTGTGAAAGCATGCTTTTGCTGAAAATCCTGACACTATGTATGCAAACTAACCATATAATACATAAGGAACCTGTTTTTGTTTCTCTTCTTTTTCTCCTGATGTTTGTACACTCCTTGTGTACGGTTGAGGAAACCATGTTTTAAAAGCGCCTTATAAAAACCTCAAAATGTCCACTGGAACATCTATAAGAGAGTTTGATTGGAATGTGACTGTTACAGCTAAGTGGTACAAAAGCAAAATATCTACGTAAGTACCAAAACCAAGACTCAAACTCAGACCCTTGCTTATAATTTAAATGTTAAGCATATATATATTTTATACAGAAAAACACAGGAATTTAATTAAATTGCTTCACAAAATAAAATCTTCGTATATGATATATATTTTTTATATTTAAGTAAGCACTATATAATGACAAACAGTGCATTTCGACTTTGCATCATCTTCTGAAATGTTTTTCTATAAAACTAAGAATGCCTTTGTTGAAGTTAGTGATAACTTAATACAAGATTGGAAAGATAGAGTCAGACTGAAAATTTCAATGCCATAGCTTGGATTGGAATCATGTATCTTCTGGTCTCAGTCCAGCCGCTCTAAACCATTGACCTACTATGGCCAACGTGCCGATATGACATTAAATTCTCCAAATGACTCGTATGTATGAGAATCCTTAGTGGTCTACCAGGAAACATACGAGTCAGTTGGAGAATTTAATGTCATGCTGGCCATAGTAGCTCAATTGTTTAGATCCGTGGTTTAAATCGCGGCTATGGCATTGAATTTTTCAGTCTGACTAAGAACAATTAATTTCCAAATATAAGATTGTATTGAAATTTTACATTCACTTTTATTTTCACTTGTGACATCATTTCTCCATGCCTCAAGCATATTTTAACATTTACAATAAATTAATTTTAAATTCACTTATAATTCACTATTAAAACTACTCTTTTATGTTTTATCATCTCAATAATTATACACTGCCAGTATCCTTACACATAACAGTATTGCTAATTTATAACAAGAAACTGTGCTGGCAACATCTCTATATTTTGGCATTTTCAACACTCCGCAGTTGGCAACAGTTTCCGTCATTCCATATCAAAAGTCTACGCCGTCTTTCTGCAGTTTAACCGAATTTTTGCTCTATATATTTAGAGTAAAGCAATTACATTTAGCAATATATTGAGAATTTACGAGTATCACATTTAACATAAGCTACCTACGTCACAGCCTTACTGTTACTAACAGAACCCTAACCACTTTCATATAACCATGGATAAAGTTGCCTCAACTCTCTCCCATATAAATCAGACAAATATTACTGGTAGGGAACCGCCGTCCTTCACTACTCTTTGAATGCGAGTACACGCGAGAATAACCTAACAGACCTACTTGTACCTCTTAAGGCATTCGCTATATAACATATGTACTTATAAACCATACGAGATTTTGTATCACTTTGTGATTCTACAGAGCAAGATAGAAAGTTAATTTTATATCAAATTAGGTTAAAAGAACTGATAGATCATACCTGTGACTCTTCCTTATTTCCTGTACTGCTGCTTTTGTATTATATTGATTTACTGAGTAATGTTTAACACTATGTTTAATTCAACTCACCTTAATACTTTGTATATACACAAAAACAACTCGTGGATGTGTACAATTCAAGAGAACGTCTGCTCTAATTGCCTCTACCGCCGCTAAGTGTTCGCTTCTTTCGAGACACAAAGAAATATAAGAATACTTGATACCTATGTACATTAAAGTTATTGTTTGCCTTTTGTTCGGGGATTGATGAACAATTTACATATTGGACTTCAGGAATTTAAAGGTTTTGCTATTATTTCGAGTTCCTGTGTACCTGACTTTGAGTTTAACCAGGAATTATTAAGGTAACTTGAATTATAACGTAAGATCACATAAGATTAAACATTGATTAGTAAATACTTGCGAAATCTCAATAGCCAAAAATAATGGAGACAGAACTATTGTGTTGTCAGGGATGTTATATATTAGCACTTTAAGTATAATTTTAATAAAATATTGCTTGCCTTCAGCTCATCTTTTCAACATTTGGCACGAAAATTTTACGAAGACCAGCGTAATTGTGTGAGAGCAATGACCTCGCAAATAGTGAATCTGAAATCGTAATCCCTGAACTAGAAAAGCTATAATTTCTCTTCAAAATTCAAATGTGGTTGTGATAAAACTTCCGTAAAGACACGGTCAGCTTCCAAATTCTTATGAAAATCGTGAAAGAATCTGAGTGAAGACAAACATATCCTTAATGTGTAAAAAGTATGTAAATGTAAAAGTAGTTAAAACGTGAAATGTACAATAACCATAGAATGCATTTTAATAAGTGAGGGAAGAAAGCATTAATTGTAATAGTAATTAAAGTTATTGTTAATAATTCAAACTGTAGCACTTCAGGTCGTATAACATTCAATTAAATACACATTCATGTTTAAATTACTTTCCTCAGATGTCACAATTAGTAGCTGTAGAGCAACTGAGTTAGCAATTCAAAAAGTTGTTGATAATCTCTGTAGAGATAGGGAATTCCATAATACCACATCTAATTGTAATGTAACTTTAATGTTTTAAAACTTACAGTCTCTTACAACTAAAATAGAAGAACTTGAAGCTTTGTTGAGTAATGAATTAAAGAATAGTAATATTTTATGTTGTGCTGAACATTGGCTTAAACAACTAGAGATGAATAACTATCAGTTACCAGGTATGAAACTTGCAACTTCTTTTTGTAGGGTAATTAAGGAATGTTTTTTTCAAAACTCGATAAATACATACAATGTGTTTCTGAGAAAAACGTTTTTTTTTTTTATTTATTGGCAATGCTAATTGGTTAGCACAACAACTATATTAATCATTCAATTCTTCTTCCTGAAACTGTCTCATTGAATGTGAAAAGAAACAAATTCCTTAATTTAACTAGTGCAAATTTGAGGTTTGGAAATGCAGAGTTTTCTCCAAAACCATAAGATGCCGATTTACTTTTCTGCATGAGCGAGAAATTAACTCTTGAAATTTAGTATTTACTTTTCTGCATGAGCGAGAAATTAACTCTTGAAATTTAGTCATTTTTGTCATTTATTGGTTTTTATTTATGTATTTTTTAATTTTAACTTTTCATTATACATAAGGTATTATACAACCAATGTGTTAATGTTTATAAGGATTATTTGATTACGCATAAACTTACAAACCAAGTACTGCTACATTCACTATAACAATATAATATTTTGGTTTATTTATTTAAATATCACATTGAGCACAATGAAATTTCAAACAATATGAATAAGTAAGTTGTAACCTCTATTGGTATCTTCTAGTAAATAGTCATACAATTATTTTGCTCTTTCTGGAATTTCAAAAGATTAAGCTAGATTTTGAACATCCTTTTTCTTTTCTTTGCTCATCCTTTCAGGAGACATAAAATTATGTCCACGTTTTGGGTAGATATGTGAAATGCGGGAAGATTTTTTACTCTTCTCCAAGAAAGCAATAAGCATGAACATCATCACACTATTCTTGTTAAGACTAGACAAAGAGTCTGAAAATAAATGAATGGTAGAAGGAGCATTATTAGACATCCTTTCTCCCAGTTTCAATAAAAGTGGTGCAAAGCTGAGGCAACCTGGTTACAGCCTTTAGCAGATTCAGTTTCCAGCCATGTATACCAGAAAAGGTCTTTGTTCTGGGTTTTCGATGGAATCATTATGCATAGATTATACAGCCACACCTGCCTTGCATAGAATACCTAGCCTAACAGAAAGTCTAGACAGTGGTTGATTCTGCTGTATATCAAAACAAATAGTGATTGTCTCAGTGTTTTCCTCTTTCAATAGCTGATAAAACCTTTTTGAGCGCAGCATGTGCAATCTGTACATGGCTCTTAGTTCATTTTTCTTCTCCACCTCTGCCTCTGTCTTAATCTGTTGTTGTTGTTGTTGTTTTGAAATGCTAGGCTTTGTCAAGGAAGTCATTAGCTCTCTTGCTCTCCAATATTTCATAGTACCATAAATGTAACTGTTTTTTAAGTAGACACCAATATTTTGCTTGTAATGGTGGCTACATCATCCACTCACTTCAACCTCCAGTATGTCTGGAAGGCCACACCTGTCTTTGGTTAATGGGCCCATCGGACCTGGCCGGGAGGTATTTTAACGTCCATCGGCTTTTCCCACAAGCACCAATTGTGGAACATTTGTATGCCGTGACACGCCATCGTAAGAGATGAAATAGCATTTCCTCTATTTCTGATGTGGCTATACCACTAATGCTCGGTCCCCAGAGCCTCATTGGTAAAAGCAGGTTGCACCACGAGCAGCTTGAGGTTGGGATTTGGATAGGAGAGGCTATGGAATGCACATCACTATCCCTTGCATCTGAAGAAGAGTAGAGAGTATAATTAAAGCTATAGGCTATCCTAAGAAACAGTGAATGCCAACATTGTTATAATATGTGCATTATTTCTGGGGAGATTTCTTTTTGTGTCTCAGGAATGTGTAATTTATCTTATATTTTATAGTATCGACATTTTGTCTATTAATCATTTTTGTTTTCTTGCTGTCTTGCACTCCAGTATTTTGATGTTATGTTGGTATCTTGGCTAAAGAAATTAAATATTGTTGGTGCTGTCATTTGTTAATTCAATAAATCCTGCTATGTCCCTTAGATAATCCACAAAACACTGATTTTCTTTGAATATTTCCTGTCCTTGAATACGTTTTGTTCTGACTGTAATGTTTTACATGTGAATAACTGAAGTGTTCCTTGGCAAAGTTTCCTCTGTGGCATGAAAAGACACTATTTATAACAAATGGTAATTGCAATGTGCGAGTACATTAAAGTTATTCTCTTTTTCTTAATTTTAATTTACCCCTAATATTATTATTTGCATTATTCGTTCCGAACCTTTAAACTTTCTGGAGAACTTATTTTAAGATAGGACTTCCATCAGAGCCTGCAAAAGATTATAAGCATTACACTTCAAGTATCTACAAGTATTCAAATGTTTTCGCATCCACAGATACGCATAGATTTCGGGAATTAATATTTTGTGCGACATGGCTGAGTGGTTAGACCGCTTGGCTCTCACCAAGGCAGCCCGGATTCGATTCCAGGCGACTGCAAAGTGAGATTTGTGGTGGACAACATGGGGCTGGGGCGGATTTTCTCCGGGCCTTCCGGTTTCTCCTGCCAGCATTCCACTGATTGTTCCATCATCTTTGCTAATACCTCACTTCTCTCGTACTTTCACTTCCGACATTGGGCTGTTCACTCATCCCAGAGTCTCTCTGATCATGAAACCGCTGATCCTCCACCTGTTAGATACGGGCCTCGCGGCTGCACAGTTCGGAAAGCGCTATGTTCCACTTAAAGGAAATACGGAATTCATTCATTCACCGTGGCCAACTTGCCGTCACTGGGGAAATATACGAATCAAATGGAGAATTTAATTTAATGGTAGCTCAATGGGTTAGAGCTACTGGATGGAAACCAGCAGATCAATTTACCAAAATAATAAGAGTTAAATAATGAAGCCTGGGACTTAAGTACTTATGAAAGTAAGTCGCCACAAACAGTGTATCTCGAATGTGAAAGCCCCTAGTTGTCTACTGGGGAAATATACGAGTCAAATGGAGAATTTAATGACGTGACAGAAAGTTGGCCATGGTAGCTCAATGGGATAGAGCGACTGGATGGAAACCAGGATATCTGTGGTTAACATCCTGGCCATGGCATTGAATTTTTCATGTTGACTATCTATCAAAGACCTGAGCCTATATACGGCTAGTGTGAACAATGATTAATTTCCATCAATTAACTAAAATAATTAGAGTTTAATAATGAAGCCTGGGACTTAAGTACTTATGATAGTAAGTTGCCACAAATGTATCTCGAATGTGAGATCCCCTAGCTGTCTACTGGGGAAATATATGAGTCAAATGTAGAATTTAATGTTGTGACGACAAGTTGGCCATAGTAGCTCAGTGGGATAGAGCGACTGGACGGAAAGCAGGAGATCCGTGGTTCAAATCCCGGCCATGTTTACTATTGTAAACTATGTGTTTATATTTGGACAATTAGCAGACTGGTAGATTTTTTAATCATCTTTCTTTGCAAAAGTTGCTTTACATTTTTCAGATATTAAGTTTTGCTCTTCCATAGTGGCTTTTTCTGCACCATCTGCAACGTCTTGCTTTATAGCAGCAGAAATGCCCTTCTCTAGTTTTCCTGTTGTGACAACTTCTAGCCAAGAGAGATAACCAATCTTTTGACACCCTTGTGATTCCCTGGAAGCTTGCAGTGCATACTGACAATACTTGGCCATCATTAGTTCTGACGCTGTATTTAATGCTTAACAGTCTCCTTCGTATTTGGAGTTCCTTTCTTCACCGCTCTGCGATTAGGAGATGTAATACACATATTTTTCATAAGGAATTTATCTTGATCTATTTTATATAGCACAGAAAGAAGTCAAATCAGCTACATCATAAAGCTTACACCTTTTACTTTTAGGATTTCGTGGAGTGCACTCGGTATTTCTCTCCAGTTATCACCAAATTTTGCTTTCAGAAGATTGTCCACATCTGTTTTCTTGCGTTCATTAAAGCTCTCAATTTATCAACTATAGGAGGTTCAAACAGCTGTTTCATGTTTGTTCCTCATTGCAGTATTGTTGTGAAATTTTTGATGGATCGTCACACCTATACGTTGGCTCCATCTTTACTCTGAGGAGGGGCTTCCCGTTTACAATACATTTCCTGAAAATTTAACCTCTTCATAACGTTTATTCCATCCAATATTCTGAATTGTTTTCCAAACATTTTGTAATCTCTGAGAGCCTAATTTTTCCATAGTGATCTTTATTTTCCTGTAGATTTATAAACTTCTTTATATTCTTCAGGAGTGAGGATATCGGAGCATTTTCTGAGGGCCTTCTCTAAAACTCCAAACAAGCGATCTGTGGGTAAATAAAAGTGCCCTCTAACAGTAAATATTGCTGTAATGTTTCTGAGATTTACAGGAGCCTTCTTTTGGAGCCAATTAACCAATGCATGAATTACGTGCATATTTTTATTTTGGCCTCCACAGTCATCAGCGAAAAGTTAATAGTGATCGAATCCTCAAAATGAGCTTCCTCCAGATAAGGAAGTGCACTTGATGCCACCTCCTTTGCTCCTCTCCTACCTTTAGTCTCATTCCATGTAAAGAATGTAGCTTTCTTATTGCTGATGTCAGTGACACATAGCACATAAAACAATATTTTGCGGCAGTAGTATACTTCGCCAATTGATAACTGTGGATGGGGCTGTACCTGTTGCATATCGAAGCAGAAACTTCTTGTATCAGCAGCACATTCCCTCATAAATTATTGGAACGATATTGGTATGCTTCCAGATCAGCCTGTAAGGGATTCTTTCTTAGAATATCTGCTGCATTTTTAATTTGAAATGTCATGCAAGCACAGGAACTACACGTGTAAGTGGCAGGTGACCCAAAGCCGATGTTAAATTTTGTGCGGAAAATATTCTGGAAAAACCACTTTTTTACCTTAACTTGGGCAGGAGCACTCACGTTGTACATCTTGAATACTTTATTTATGCTTAACTAAGCTGATAGATATAACCTTTGACTTTTGCTTCTGTTGTAATGGGACTCCCTTGCTTATAATTTTGATGTTAACTCACATACACTTCTCTTTTTTGCAGTAAACAGAGCCCTTTTTCTATAACCTCCTCTCCTCTCTTTAATGCCCCGGCCATCCTTTTCAGCCTTGGCTGTGCCACTTAGTCGGGTTTGGCTTGTCCCAAATAAATGTTGAAGAAACTTTGAACATACCGGTTGTGTTTTGTTACTGTTTTCACTTGTAAAGAGATAACAACCAAATTAAGGAAAACTTCTCCAGTTGCTATAAGATGTTAAATAAGCAACATCATACACATTTGAAGCTGAACAGTGCAAGGAATATGGTATGTTGTTGGTTTTGCGATAAACTGTACTATGACTATTGCAAAGCGCTGCATTGTTTGTTGCTTAGTCGTTTGAGGAAGTATCAAGTACCTAACCGCTAGCATACCTTCACACCGATCAACTTAATACACGAGCACAACAGAAATCATAGAGTACATTAAATCTAGAACTTACCACATCAATGGTAAGTAAAAGTATGATTGCCTTCATAATGCTTTGACATTCTCCATGGCTTAGGAGATTTGACTTTTAGCAGGTAGCTTAATTGGTGATCTTGCTCTAGCTTATTAGGTACTGCTTATACAAGAATCTTTGCTTTCAAGAGAATATACTTAGGAATGCTTTGGCATTTATATCTCCCTTCCGTGTGAGAACATGGAGGTTCAAAGTGTTGCAGATCGGGATCCAGTTTGTGTGTCTATAAAATATAGCATATTATGCTTATGAAATGTCTGCAACAGTAAGCATATTATGCATTTTACTATGCAATGCCTTGATAATTAGTTCCCTACCAAAGCAAGCATGCAAAGTTTATAATAGAAACAATAATGCTATAATGTTGTAAGTCATAAAATACTAGAAACGAAACTCACCTAGCCTCCACTTTACGCTGATGTTTCGTTTTTACATTCTTGATTCGCTTTCTGCTTCCTTAGGAATGTTCTCTATTAGGTTCACCTCCCTCCATGATGATCACAATGAACTGACATACCACTTCTACGCTTATGGATACGTCAGCATAACAATTGGTAGGAAATATCAGCAGAGAGGCACTAGTTGAATGCAGGCTGTACAACTTAACTAGATGGAAGTTGCACATAATACATTCTGAACCGATCATTCCCGTGTAGCTAATATGATTTGATCCGATGTACCTATTTCAACATTGAAATAATAAGGGATATAATTCAAAATGCACCAATCTGAGTTCATAGTCTTAAAGAGCACATGAAATATAGGGGGAAATCCTGTCAAACTGTATTTTGAAAAAGAGTGCACTTAACATATTTTGAAAGAATGCTCCTCATATGTATTCCCCAGTCATAATAAATTTTAAGTAAGGTCTTACAGGAATGTGGCTCCATACACCATAAATAATATGTATTGCCCTGCTTTTTGCGCATAGATAGTAACATGTCTGCCTCACATTTAACAGGTCCTGAGTTCAAATATTGGTCGTGGTGAGTGAGTGACCTGAATAAGGTTTTTTACCAGTGTTTTTGCTCATCCTGAAAGATGAAAGGTAACTAAGCTCTACGGACCCAGAGCTCATTTGAGCATCATTTCACTTGCTTTATTCATCTTCCGAAATGACCTTACATTAGAGAATGCTAAAATGAAAACAAAGTAGGCGTAGAATCTTTTGTAACAAAAATGCTTAATGAATTACCCCAGCAGATAATTGCATATTGCAACAGGAAGCGAAAAAAAGCAACATTTATTGTAAAATTATAAAATAGAAGTATTTAGAAACAGTAGAGCTTCATCAATAACACCTTTTTTAAAGCAGTCAAACTATAAAAACACTTTAGCTCCACTTACATTTAAAATTAGGACATGTTTCGAGGAACACACATCCTCATCATCAGCTGATGTTTGACTGGTTCTTCAGGTGACCGCCTCCCTCTCCTGGCGCTGTTCAACGAGTTGAATGACGTTGTCCACTAATAGTATCTCAAAGTTCATAGTTCTCTTTATTCTTAAAAATGCATATATTTTCCGAAACTGTTAATTCCCAATACTCTTTTGCCGGTACCAAAAGTTTGACGTCTTTGGAAATATTAATTTTTGACCAAAAGTGATGGGCTCTGGCTGATTTATCTGTCTGTATTTTATGTATCTTATGTGTTCTTTCATCCTTGTTTCTAAGTTTCTTTTGGTTTTTCCAGTATATATATATCCTGGCAGTCCTCACATTTTACACTATAAATTCCTGATAATTTGTTGGCTAGACTTGTGTTTTTGAGCAGATGATTTAGTATGTTTCTCATGCTGTATTTGTTATGTGGCACTAGTTGTATATGAAAATGATGATGAATGGCTTTAAATTTATTAAAAGCCTAAATGATGAAATGTAAATTTGCAATATACTTTCTTTAAGTCATCAGCTTTTAACGTACTAATTTCTTCGATGGTTTTCTCTCCTTTATGCTTATTTATCATTTTAGTAATAAATTTTGGATCAAAGCCATTCACATTTGCAACATATTTTATGTGATCTACTTCATTGTTATATTCTTCCATAGTCAATGGAATGTTCACTAACCTATTGATTAAACTGTGCAATAATGCATAATGATGTTCTTTTGGTTTGGAGTTAATGTTTTTAATGAAGTTATCCACATGTGTTGATTCTCTATATATGCCAAATTCTAATTTGTCTTCATTTCTCATAGGTTTTAGATCCAAAAACGGTAACCATCCATCTTTATCTGTTTCAGTGGTAAACTTTATAGATCAGTCTTGTAGATTCAATAGTTTTAATGCATCCTGTGCTAACGTTTCTAGTACTATGACGAAGATATCATCAACATAACAAAACCACTTTGAAAATATGAGGAAATGCTTTTATCACTCGTGTTTGTAAATAACTCATAGACAAATCAGCCAATAACGGTGAGATGGGGTTGGCCTTAGCTAACCCTGAGGTTTGTTTGTAATAATTTTGATTGAACATTAAGTTGTTTTGGTTGATGCGTAAGCTAATAGGTTTATTATATTCTTCAATTTGAGTTTCAATTTTATAAATATTGTACAGCTGTTAACCCAAGAAGCTCTACCTAATAATCATCATTGTGAAACGTTCAAATCTTACACAATGAAAGCTTAGTTCTGATTGCTTTTTATTAAGAAATGTAAAACGTCAGAATATTTTGTGTATTTTCACTTCCTGTGGTTATAGGGAATTGTCTTCTTGGGTGATAAAGGTACAGCAAGCAAATAATTTTATTACAAAGAGGACCAAAATAGGTGAATTTCCAATACTTAGCTCAGACTGCATGCAATCGTAATTTACATTATATTGACCTACAGTAATGCATGTCCTGAGGTTAATGACATCCTCCATGACATCCATCTTTTCTGAGAGATCTTTTCTTTTCGATGGGAACAGACGTTTCAACAGTTCAGAACCCAGTCTCTCCATAACATAAACATATGACGAAGTGTCAATAAACCGACTACAAATAGTTTTTTTTAATTAATTTTACGTTACTGTTACTAAATTCCTCCAATTATGCATAGTTATTATTTTTGTGAGACTCAGGTTCAATGACTTGAGAATATCATATAACCCTATGAATCTTATAACACAATTATATCCTCATTTCTTCATTAATTTAGAAAAGACTGTCAGGATTAATATTGGCTTCTAATTGAAAATCAGTCTTTTAACTGCTTGCTGTTCATGTTTTCAAATATAAGTCCTCCAACAGAAAGTCATATCGGACAATGGAAAAAGATAACTTACTCAGTCCTGGTAAGTAATTTTTCAACAATCTGGTATTTCCTCATTCCAACATAAACAACTTTTACTTCTGTCAATTGGAATGATGAGTAATTGATCCTTTTCAGATTATAGTTAATTTTGGGAAATGCCTTTCTTATAGTCTTAAATGTCATTATGTTGGTTTTCCTTACAGCTGTATTAATGCTATATCTGTTAAAGTATTTAGCGAGAGTACAGTAATGACTAATTTCTTTGTTTCCAATGTTCATTTGATCAATATAACAGCTTAGATTACTCTCCAGTTTCAGTTTTTATTAAATTCTACACTATTTTCGTTTTACTTGGAATTCATCATTTGTTAGTGAAGAATGTCGTCCTTTTTCTCCATTAATCACTTCTTTAAGTATTCTACATATCTTTCTATAGTGTACTTTAATGTTAGATTCATTAATCATATGATAGAGAGGGAAAAAATTTATTTCTTTTGCACAGAACTTTTTTATTACTGAAGTAATTCAAGGTTTCACCTTCAACATCTGTGATAAATTTGTTTTCTTGGACAAAATAACCTCAGATTTTAATAGTACTTTTTTGTAATAGTTTTGGGTCTTGGCAAATACTCCAGTTTTTTCATGTTTTAACATAAGTTTAAATCTATTGAATGCCAAACATTAATTATTGTCATAATGTTACTGTTTCTGTTTTCAGTTTGATTTATTACTATAGTAGGTACTAACAATACCGTGCCATCATGATCTGACATACTATTTACAATAATATTTATTGTACAATTTGAAATTGTTCTGAGTTTAGGAAACTGTTTTCTGTAGTTGTATTTTTCTTACAAATTCTTGTCAGAGGGTAAACTCTATATTCCAGTTAAATGTATGTAACAAGGAGATGAAGTTAGTGATAATTACATTGTTATTAATTGCGTTAACCTTAAAGTCTGTAAGTAATTGGTTTAGCATTCTCAGTTTAAGTACGTGTATGATACAGTTCTTTCTAATCTCTTAATAAATGCTTGGGAGTGTTCTGTGGAAGCTCTGTATACTGGTAAAGTTATACATCAGTCTCTCCCAAATTCCACTTTTCTGAACTGCATTCATTTTATTTTTGTCACAGAATGATGCAATGTTCATGCTTGTCAACTTCATTTCACAAATAACTATTATACTCTCTTCTTGACAACTTCATCGACTTCTACAAAACCTGGAACATAATATGTACCTACAGTTACTCATGTTTTTTGGCTCTGCTTCTGTTATGTAGTGTTGTGTTCTGTAAATTACCCAGAAGTCATAAATTAAATCTGGAATATATATACTTAGCTCCTCCATTTTATTGTTTATCCCTCTTATTTTTGGATGATGTGAGCATAATTATTACTACTGATTCAGTTTTGAACAGTGAAACACTTTACTTGATTGTTCTTAAGGAAAACATGTTATACAAATGAATATCAGTGTGGCTTGCATGACATAGTGATTTGTGAAAAATAAACTAGGTCAGCAACTCTGACTCAAACATTGGTTGTGCTGCGTATTTATCATCTCTGCTCCATACACAATTACTCAGATAATATTAACACATTTTATTACACATACAAATATATGTAACTTAAATTAAAACATATAGATTGTTTATAATTTATATTTGTACAACTATTTTATTCAGCTGGAAAATTGCAAATTAAATTATTATAATTAAATGCATAATCCAATAACTATTTATCATGTACATCTTCATTCAGATTTATCCATCTCAGTCACACATTCATAGCATTTGCTTGTCCTTTGTTTCTTTGTTCATGTCTCAGGTGCCAGCCTGAGCAAAGTACATGGACATTCAACACATCATATATTTGTGTCATATGCAGCATAATTCATAATACACCTACCACTACTAGTACTCTCGTACCTTTATTGCCTTTTTGTTACATTGTGTATTAAAAATTAAAATTTATGAACTACCAAAATTTCAAGCATTAATCTCCGAACATGCATTACTGTAGGTCAATATAATGTAAGTCATCAAAATGCCTGATTTCTGACCTAAATATTGTTAATGGGAGATTAATGAATATTTCAATATTATAAGGGAAGTGAGTACGTAAGAATAACTTAACATCCTTGTTAAAAATTCAGTGTGCTTTAGGATTACTTAATTTTTTCGAATAGAATGGAAGACCACTATAAATTATTATTTCACAGTAACATTTTTCGAACAGTTTTGTACTATTATTATTAATTTTTAGATGAGTCATATTTATTACACATCTGTTTCACTTTCGTACCTATTTTGAGGACATGTTTTGCAAATCATCGTTTGCATCTTCGGTTCTTAGGCGACTAAAGCTTGATCCAGTGGTGTGGGTAATGCTGGGGTTGCTGTTGCCATCTGTTGATTTAGTGATGAACTTAAATGTGGGATTCTCTTCTGGCGGGATTTTAAAGTTCATTAGTTGGTTTTTATGTTTTTCTATGTATATTCTCTCCCATATGACGAGTTCACTATATTTTTGTACATATTTTAGTAATTCTGTGCTATCTTCAATCTTATGATTTTCAGACCAGAAATGAGCTGTTATTGCAGACTTATCAATATTTTTGTATCTTAAGTGCCTGAAGAGTTCTTTCTTTCTAGTGCCTATGTTTCTTTTTGTCCTCCCTATGTAAATTTTTTCAGTCTTTACACTTAATCTTGTAAATGCCTGACTTTTCCTCTGGTTTTATCTTATCAGTATTATTACTGTTAAGTAGGTTTTTAATTAACTTTAAAGAGAGTCGACTAAAGACACAAAGTAACACCCCGATTTGTCCGAAAAATAGTAAAACAACGGAAATCCACAACAAAGGGCTGCAGAGAGAAAGGTTTTAAAATTATAAATTAATAAGCAACACAAAAATTTGGATGAGATAGAATTAAAACTTTACAAACTTCACTCAGTTTTAACGAAAGCGCTGGGAAACGTGATGTGGGAAAACTTTGAACATAATTATTTGGCAATCCTAAGCAAGAAAATGAAAGAAAAGACCGTACGACTTATATATAAATTGGCCAATCTGTGCAACATGTCTTCACACAGAAATCATACCGGGAAAAAGTTTAAAAACATCGGGAATATCAACGTATGTCGATCAGCAATCGTCACACACGCTAAATTCAATAGTGAAATAAGTTCCGTAAACGAAAAATCGAGCACACAAATCTTTGAAAACGTAGTAAACCTATCTAAGCAAAATTTCTCCAAAAAAGAATTGGATCTTTTAAATAATGGATTAAAAACATGCGTCAGTTTCTCCAACAAAATTGAAGACTACATTGCAGATATCAACATTTCGACACAAATTCTACCAGTATCCATACAAAATTCAGCAAAAAGCCATTGTGAAAATATTTTGGAGGAAACAGAGAACAGATCCTTTCAGAAGAGAAAACATAATACTATCCATTCTTTGAAACAGAAAAACGTTATTTACACAAAGGCAGACAAAGGCAACAAGATTGTCATAATGGAAAAATCAGATTATATTGAAAAAATGGAAAAAATGCTAACTGACAATGAATATGAAATCATTAACAAAAATCCTCTAAAAACTTGCATATAGTCATTTGAAAAAACAATAGCAAAATCAAGCATAATACCAAACAAATATTCAGTTAAGCCGGATAACCCAACCTTACCTAGACTTTATGGCTTACCCAAAATACACAAACCATCCATAACAATGAGACCTATAGTTAGCAGTATAAATTCACCAGCATATAAACTTGCAAAGTGGTTAACAAACAAATTCAACTCATTTCCAAAATTCGACAGCCTAAGCATCAAAAACACCTATGAACTTATAGAACACATTAAGGATACTGAACTAAAAGAAGAGGACACACTAGTCTCGTTTGATGTTAAATCACTGTTTCCCAGCATACCAGTTAATCAACTCCCACCGTTGATAGAAAAATGGCTCAAACAACTTGGAATGGCATCACCTGAAATTTCAGACTACATCGAACTAACCAAATTATGCATAGAACAAAATTTCTTCCAGTTTCAAACAAAATATTATCACCAAACTTCAGGGTTAGCAATGGGCAACCCCCTATCACCCTTCCTGGCCGATCTGTACATGAGTGCATTAGAAATAAGGATCAACAAAAGTTTCCCTTTGATGTTCAAACTCTGGCAAAGATATGTAGATTACATCTTTGCAATAGTACCAAAAAAACACATCAGTGATGCACTAAAACTTTTAAATATCCAAGAAAAAAGCATCAAATTCACTGTAGAATTAGAAAAAGATGAGCATTTACCATTTTTGGATCTAAAAATAATGAGGAATAAAAACAGACTAAACTTTGGCATTTACAGAAAACCAACACAGACAGACAACTACATAAAAGCTAATGGCTACAACCCTAGATCCCACAAACAGGCAATCTTCAATAGTTTATCACACAGACTGGTAAACATCCCTCTCACAGCAGAAGAATACAAAACGGAATACAACAAAATAATTGAACTAGCACAAAAAAAATAACTTTCCCAAATCATTAGTGGACAAAAAAGTGAACTTAACAAAAAAGAAGAAGCTACTAAAGGAAACCACAACCCTCTCAGCTACAGAAACTAATATGATTTTCAAAAAATTCACTTACCATCCATGGGCCTATGATAAATTCAAAAAAAGTCTTCAAAAAGCAAAATATTCAACTAGCACCAGTCAACCATTTCTCCTTAAAAAACCTAATTTGCTCAAACATCAAAGATGCCATTCCATCTAACAAAAAAAATGTGGTATATATCAAATTGAATGCAATGACCTTAGTCAAATTTATATTGGGAAAATCAAATTTATAAACAAGAGCAAAGGAACACTTTAGAAACATAAAATATAAACAATTAGAAAAATCAGCAGTTGCCACACATTTTTGGGAAAAAAACCACAACATAAATCCAGAACCAAAACTACAAAAACATACATCAGGAAAACAAGAACTATCCACATGGGAACAATCTTCATTTCAAAAAATAGGAACAAAGTATTCAATTTCAACATCCCCAGAAAGATTTGTTCAGCAAGTTCCTTGAACCGCCACCAGTGGAGACCTGTGACAAAATATCATCAGCTACAGCAACGAGAACCAGTCGAAAGCCGGTCGATGATAGAGGCAAAGCCTCAGAAACATGTTCCGGAAAAATTTAAAAGTAAGTGTTGTCTAGTGTCTTTAATCGACTCTCTTTAAAGTTAATTTATCATAACAACACTGTTTTCAACACTTCCAAGAAAGGAATAGCTTTTTAATGTTGTAATTTTTTTTTTGGTGCCAATGTTATATTGTATTTCTTGAATATTTTTTGGAACTTTTTTGTGGCCCAGGGGTGTAAATGAAATGTGTAGTGTTTAACGCCCGCTTTTACTACATACGGCACGGCAGGCGGTGACACTGATGATACATGAGATGAAGATGGAGCACCAGTGGAATGAGATGGCGGGGGAAACCGGAGGTCCCGGAGAAAACCCGCCCCAACGCCGTGTTGTCCACCACAAATCTCACTTTGCGGTCGCCTGGGATCGAACCCGGGCCGCCTTGATGAGAGCCAAGCGGTCTAACCACTGAGCCACGGCGTGGCCTGGCCCAGGGCTGGTAAGTAAATTAAGCAAATCTAATTTCTTGTTTTATTGGTGTGAGAGCTGTGATCTGTTTTAATCTCTTTTGAAGTTTGAATGATTTCAGTTTTTTATCTACAAGGTTTTTTCGATATCCATTTTTAATTGCAGTTTTTAAGATTTGATGATATTCAAAACAACAAATAGCATAACTGTGTTGCTAGGTGCTGGCTTATTGAAGTGTTCATGATATTATTCTGCCACTAACTTTAAAGTTGGTTTGTCTTGATAATCATTTCCATATGAGCGAAAATAATACTCCACTATAAACAGTTCTTCTCACTTTCAGTCACAGAACACACAGCTTCTTTACACAACTATACATCATGGTGATCTAACAACATGCAGATGCTCAGTCATGCGCATGCGCACTGATCAAAATTGAGTACTGTATATTTTGTCACATACCGTATTTACCAGTAAGAGTAATAATTAATTGAGTTTTAAATTTTGTTGTATTCTTTACTGTTATTATCTTCTGTTTTTCATGATCTAAAATAATGCTAATTTCTTTCCTGATATTATGTTGTAATCCTTCTAAAATGTGGAGATTAGTTTTTAGTTCTTTATGTTTCATCTTACCCTATAAATAAGTCTCATAAATGTAAATCAACCTGGCCTCAAACCTTTATTAATGATTCTATAAAATATTCCTGCAATAAATTAGTCACCCATCAGCTGTATACATAATGACAGAGTTCTGTTGGAAATATTCTGACTGTCATTTTATATGCGTCAGTTGTTGAAACTTTATGCCAGTATATTCTATATCATTCTGCATATGTGGTAAAAATAGTTCATATTATTCTACATCCATTTATTGCACACCATAACGCAATTTTATCAACATACAACGAATACTCATTTACAACATTTTCTTTATATCTAGTATATCAGTTGTATGGTGATGCGACATGACCTTGAAAATGAAACTATTCTTCATCACTGAACAGTATTAACATTTATCAGAACTTTTTGAGCAGACTTACCTGGCTACTGATCTTTTGGTAGTAATTCCTATTCAGCAGTAACCTTGTATAGTTTTAGTTTTAAAAGTTTGTTAGTTTCTGTGCTGAAATTTTTAAAATGTCAGTATCTTGTGCAGGGCACCTAAGAGATTTTTATGTTGATCATTCTAATCTTTTCCTGATTGTAAATCACACAAGTGCTTGTTTCTTTTGGTATAAAGAGTGATCCTCTCTTCATGAATTCATTTACAAGCAAATTCAGAAATTGGCTACAATTGCTATGTATGTGCATATCTGCTGTAAATCGAAGATCAACAGGCTAGTAGACATCATTTGCTTCTGTCTCCTTGTACACTAATGAACCTTGAAACCTACAAAAATTCTTTTATCACAGATTTGAGGTTACTCCATTCGTTACCTTAGGGACCAGATGTATGATGTAAATTTGTAAAATGACTGTTACTTGTACCTTGCATTTCTAATATCAATGTCTGCTGTTATAAACTAAGTGCTTTTACTTCAACATTGATTTGAGTCAAACTTGAACTTTCAGGACACTTGAGCCACTGCAAAACTAATTTGTGTGAGTCTGTCAGACATTTAGTGTTACTGTTGTGATTCTGCACACTGTTCATAGAGAGACATTTAAACCCTTTCACTTATATAGATGTCATATGACGTCCAAGTTAAAGTGCCCCAAACCAATATAGACATGCATAGACTCCAGCACATAAATGCAGTTAAATGCTTCTTTAACACAAATTACTTTAATCTTCCTATTTTACAGTATATTTAAATTAGTCTATAAATGATGAAAACGTACATTAAAAGTTTCTGTTTGAATGGTACACCTTAAATCCTGGATAAACATACAAGAGCATATCTTCAGGTTCACACCAAGTAATATTGGTTTCCTTGCAAGTCTCTTTTCCGCGACACACTAGGCATTTTCAACATGGTTGCAACCTTTCTGCTTGTGGGTGGTATCCTTTTAGGTAAGTGTTTTCTCTCAAGTATGAGGCTGTTGTAGTAGTGGTGGATTTCTTAACTCCAGTACGAAGAGGCCTCTGAACTTTATAGTACTCAATTAGGTTACAAGCTATTGATGTGCATAAGTCCAGGTAGGTGTGTAGCTTGCTCTGCAAATTACTAAACAATTGTGCACGGTTACATCCTGCTGGTATAATTTCTTTCTTTTTTTACCGTTTAACTGTTTTTTTAAAGAGGAATATCTAGTAATAGCTGACACACACCACCTATATTTGACCCATCATGTCCCTAAACAATGGAGCAGCTAAAATGCCATCTTTAGACCAATACGCATCTAATGTAGTCTTACAAAATATAGCACCTGTGCACTGTCCACTTCTGAATTCTCCTGTTAAGCCCTTAACTGCCTTTAGAGGTCAGGACTTCTTTCATCCTGCTCACTATACATTTGTTTCCATAACGTAACAATAAGAGACACTCAGTAAGCAATAAAAAATATTTTTAGTGAAAATGTCAGATGGTTGGACATCAGAAATTAGCTGTACACTAGAAAATATGTGTATTTGTTGATATGTCTATTTTGACCACTTCACAAAGTTGATTCTTTGCTGACACCTAAAGGAAGCAGGTCATTTTCTTCCTCACTGCTACGTATATCCTCAATACCTCTCTCATAAGTGCCTTCAATATCCAAATAATATAAAGCACCTAAAGGTCTTCCAGATTTTCAAAAGTGATATCAGTATATTTGAGTTTGATTTATGAGTCACTGTGTTTACATTCAAACTTCACTTACTTGTATACTTGAAACGTTTTCAAGATCATTCAATCTCATCCTCAGCTGTTTGGTGACTAAATTAACCTTCCTCTTCTTCCACTACTACGGAGCTCCGATCACTCTGCCATTTGGTGTTAGTAATCACAGAAGACAAAAACTGGTGGAAAAATACGTGATAAAACTAGAAATTTCGAAACATTACAGCTACATAAATAAAATAGACGTGGAATTATACAACCTACATCTAAAACTAACCAAACAATTAGGAATACCCATCTGGCAAAATTTTGAAATGCAGGTTCACGAAAAATTAAACATATTAATGATTAAGAAAAATGAAAGTCTTAAGAAGAAATTCAAACTGTTAAAAGAACGGCAACTGGAGCACCCTCATCAACCAAAACACCGGGATTTTAAAGAACAAGTTAACGTTATAAACCTATTGCAACAAAAGTTTACAACCAAAGAAATTAGATTACTCCAGAAAGGTTTCAATACGTGTGTTAACATCTCATATAATAGACAATTTTATCCCCAACATAGAAATAGCCACACATAGCCTAAAAAATGAAAACTTGACCAAAGCCAAAATGGAATGTCTGGATATAATAAAGCAGTTATCTCCAATATACATTAAAACTTACAACAAAACAATAAGGAATTTAAATAGGAAGCCAGTGGTATACCTAAAAGCCAATAAAGTTAATTTTCTAGTAATTATGGAGACAGAAGACTATATTCAGAGAGTAAATCTTATGTTAGACAGTCCAGAATATGAAATAATTCCAAAAAATCCATTAACCCCGAGTATGACTTCTGTCAATAAAGCTTTATCAATTACAAAAATATTAAGTACATCTGAAAAATACAACTTAAAATCTTCCAACCCCACACTAACAAGATTGTACTGTCTGCCAAAAATTCACAAACAAGACAATAGCATGAGACCCATCATCAATGGCATCAATTCACCTACATACCACATTGCAAAATGGTTAGTAAGAAAATTAAAATCATATGACAAATTTCAAAGTTTGGCAATAAAGAACTCCTTAGAATTGATAAATCACCTACAGAAGTACAACATCCTGGAAAATCAATACTAGTTTCTTTTGACGTTAAGGCACCTTTTACAAGCATTCCAGTAGAAAAAATACCTACCCCTCTCAAAAAATGGCTAACCCAGACTACAATGGACCCCAGAGAAATAGATGACATTATCAATCTTACAATTTTATGCATAAGGAATAATTACTTCATCTTTAACCAAAAATTCTACAGACAATCAAAAGAATTAGCTATGGGGAGCCCACTTTCGCCTATTTTAGCAGACCTATACATGAGCTATTTTGAAACACATAGCAAAAGGCCTTCCCACAGATTTATAAATTTTGGCAGAGATATGTTGATGATATTTTTGCTATCATTCCGGAAAAACTTAGAGAAGGTTCTCTAAAATTACTAAACCTGCAAGATAATCACATCCAGTTTACAATGGAAGTAGAAAGAGACAACACCCTACCCTTTTTCTACCTCAAGATAACTAGAAATTGTCATGGTGTAGATTTTGGAATATACAGGAAGCCCACACATAGATAATTACATTAAGAAAAATGAAAACAACCTAGTTTCACATCAACTAGCTGCCTTTAGAAGTCTAATTCACCGGCTGTACAACATCCCACTGAGTAAGGAGGAAGTTTTGGAAGAACAACACATAAAAGACATAGCGGTATTAAATAAATTCAACCCAGCCATCATAAGGAAAATGATGAATAGAAAGGAAAAACTGAAGATAACATCAAAACATACCACTCTCACACCACTTAAAAACACAAATTGGCAATATAGAAAATTCACCTACTATCCATGGGCTTTTAGAAAATTTGAACGAATCTTCAAAAGACTAAACTTAAAACTAGCACCCCAAAACAAATTCAGTCTGAGGAACCTGCTAAGTAAACCACTAAAAATTTCAATCCCTAACAATTTGAAATCAGGAATTTATCAGATAAACTGTGAAACCTGTGATAAAAGCTACATAGGAAAAACTAAGAGAAACTTGTTATCCAGGCAAAAAGAACACCAGAGGAACATGAAGTTGAAACAAGCAGAAAAGTCTGCAGTTTCACACCATTTTGGACAGAAAAGCACAACAGTGACCACAGCATTAAACTGCTAAAATCTTTAAGTACACCCACAGAATTGGACATTTGGGAAAAATATTCATAACCAAAAATGTGATAAAGTTTTACATTTTGAAATCCAGGCATTAAATGAAGTATTAAAACTTAGTGCCCCTATCACCAGATGGCAGAGTGATTGGAGCTCCGTAGTAGTGGAAGAAGAGGAAGGTTCATTTAGTCACCAAACAGCTGAGGATGATATCGAATGATCTTGAAAATGTTTCAATTATGCAACAACAAGTAAGTGAAGTTTGAGTGTAAACATAGTGACTCATAAATCAAACTCAAAGATAAAGAATACTTCACTATTAATAATGCTTCTGCTTATCATATATATGATATCAGTAGTTCGTACACATCCTTCGCCAGCTTATATATTTGCTACATTACTAGGACAAGCCATGGTTAGTACTGAAATTTAACAATTTTAAATGATCCATTCATACAGCTCTCAATGGCTATACGAAATCACTCTGAACGCCAACAGACTATAAATAACTAAAATACTGTGCAAGAACAGCTGTACAACGCTATCGGAAACTTTGGTTGTGAAATACTGTTATAAGAGGTACATAGAGATGCTGACAAAGAGGTTTGTTTCTTTCCACAAAGTGTGTGTGCCACAACATATACAATGATTATTACTTGGTATAGCATAAACTAAAGCCTAAAACCTTGAACTGGAGAAGTTGCTTATTTAGCTATACATGCATATATTCATTTTTATGCATACAAAACAAAATGGTTCAAATAGTAGATGCATTCAACACAAAGAATATCTTTTGCCACAGTAAAACAAAGTGGTGAAGTTTCAACAATTTATTAATATAGTCTGTACTTTTTTGATACTGTAGATGTATACTGACTTTAATGAGCCTTAAGCCAGTTTTTGTTTCATTTAAATAACTTAATACGGAATATAAGAATGTGTATATAGGGAGCATTTTTACATCATTTAACAATTTAAATGTCTTGTTCTATTTTTTGGGTATCTATTTCAGCTCCGTGAAGTGTTTAAATAGCCATTGCTGAAGCGGTTAACACATGCACTATACTGTGTCTGATTTTAAGTTTACATGTTTACAGAACAGACACTAAGGGCAACTGTTAATTTAGTTTACCTTTTAGGGTATAAAGTGTTATAAGGTGAGAAATTCATGTTCCATATAAGTATTTATCTTGGTAGTGATATATTAGCTGCAGGATAAGAAGGTGTTAAAGTGACAGTGTGTTCCTGTATACTAACATGAACTTTTTCTCAGATTAACTGTAGTAATAAGAAACTGCATGGTTTACTTGTCCTGAGTAACATAAATACACTCAGGCAATTGTCAGAAATGAGTGACATGAAACTAATTTGTAGTTCAAGATAAATAATATAATGTCTCAAACTTAAGATTGAGCAAATTGCATTGTAAAAAAATCATTTGATAAGTAAACACTAGATGATTTATATTAAAGTGCTGCTATAATCCCTTATATGAATTAAAGCTTTTAATTTCCAAATGATGAGACTAAAGAAGCTGTTAACTTTAATGCCAGTCTATTTAACTAATGATAAACTATGAGATGATGTTGATTTATGCAATTTAGCTGAGCATTTGTATGAATAAATAAGGAACATCTTTATATCAAACTGAGATGTTTTGACAGGAAGTATGATATTTTTTAAAAGTGCACACACTAGTGCCTTTTGTATAGGCTGACTGTCTAATTAATCTGCTGACAGATGCTCCATGTCAAAGAATAGTAACTTTAGATTGAAGTTCCTCTCAAAAAAGAATAATTGCAGTGAGACAGACATAAAAAATGGACAGGCATATTTCCATTTAACACTAAAATATGCGCTTTTAAGAAAGAATGCCAATTCTGTTTTATAAGAGAATATGTGTTTTACAGCATATCATTTATAACATGTAGAGGTCTATACAGATTTAACATTTAACTGAAGATATCCTTGAACATTGCAATCTATAATGTTACATGACATCAGTCACACATAGTATAAGCAACAATGTTTAGTAGGTAAAAACAGAAACTAACAACAGCGAAGAAGTAAAAGTAAAACAAAATATAATTCTTATAATATCTATTGTAAAAGTATTTAGTTTCAGACATTTCTAACACATCCTTTGTCCATTGAATATCTTCATAAATACCTTCATTACATCACTTCTGAGTTATGAAATGCTTTTTTTCCAGTAGCTTGAACTAGTTGAGCCCAGTAATGTAGTTGTATTGGTAGTGCAATCTTCTTCAGTATAAAACTCTTCCAACCCCACACTACCAATGTTGTACTGTCTGCCAAAAATTCACAAACAAGACAATAGCATGAGACCCATCATCAATGGTATCAATTCACCTACGTACCACATTGCAAAATGGTTAAAAAGAAAATTAATATCATATGACAAATTTCAAAGTTTGGGAATAAAATACTCCTTAGTATTGATAAATCACCTACAGAAGTACAACATCCCGGAAAATCACATACTAGTTTCTTTTGACGTTAAGGCACTTTTTACAAGCATTCCAGTAGAACAAAAAATACCTACATTCCTCAAAAATGGCTAACCCAGACTACAACGGACCCCAGAGAAATTGATGACATTATCAATCTTACAGATTTATGCATAAGGAATAATTACTTCATGTTTAACCAAAAATTCTACAGAAAATTAAAACAATTAGCTATGGGGAGCCCACTTTCGCCTATTTTAGCAGACCTATACATGAGCTATTTTGAAACACACATAGTAAAGGCCTTCCCACAGATTTATAAATCTTGGCAGAGATATGTTGATGATATTTTTGCTATCATTCCGGAAAAACTTAGAGAAGATTCTCTAAAATTACTAAACCTGCAAGATAATCACATCCATTTTACTATGGAAGTAGAAAGAGACAACACCCTACCCTTTTTGGACCTCTAGATAACTAGAAATTGTCATGGTGTAGATTTTGGAATATACAGGAAGCCCACACACATAGATAATTACATATAGAAAAATGATTACAACCCAGTTTCACATCAACTAGCTGCATTTAGAAGTATAATTCACCGGCTGTACAACATCCCACTGAGTAAGGAGGAAGTTTTGAAAGAACAACAACACATAAAAGACATAGCGGTATTAATTGGATTCAACCCAGCCATCATAAGGAACATGATGAAGAGAAAGGAAAAACTGAAGATAATATCAAAAAATACTACTCTCACACCACTTAAAAACACAAATTGGCAATATAGAAAATTCACCTACCATCCATGGGCTTTTAGAAAATTTGAACGAATCTTCAAAAGACTAAACTTAAAACTAGCACCCCAAAACAAATTCAGTCTGAGGAACCTGCTAAATAAACCACTAAAAAATTCAATCCCTAGCAATTTGAAATCAGGAATTGATCAGATCAACTGTGAAACCTGTGATAAAAGCTACATAGGAAAAACTAAGAGAAACTTGTTAACCAGGCAAAACGAACACCAGATGAACATTAAGTTGAATCAGACATAAAAATCTGCAGTTTCACACCATTTTTGGACAGGAAACCACATCATTGGCCACAACATTAAACTATTAAAATCTTTAAGTACACCCATAGAATTGGATATTTGGGAAAAAATATTCATAAACAAAAACCGTGATAAGGTTATACATTTTGAAATCCCGGCATTAAGTGAAGTATTAAAACTTAGTGCCCCTAACACCAGATGGCAGAGTGATCAGAGCTCCGTAGTAGTGGAAGAAGAGGAAGGTTCATCTAGTCACCAAACAGCTGAGGATGAGATCAAATGATCTTGAAAACATTTCAATTATACAACAACAAGTAAGTGAAGTTTGAGTGTAAACATAGTGACTCATAAATCAAACTCAAAATTGAAGAATACTTCACTCTTAATAATGCTTCTGCTTATAACTATATATGTATATAACTATACCTTGTCAAAATTCCATCACATACTTAAAATGCAAGAAGGGATTTCATTGTCTTCACTGGCTCCCTGGACCTATGCCTCATAAAACTGTTCTTTCCATGTTTTGAAGTTTTGTACTGTTAAATTATCAGTACAAAGGTGTCTCCTGTGTTCAAATTAAATAATTGACTGGTGACATTAAGAGGCATTTTTGTCAGTTGAAAGAGTATGGTATGTTCCCTAAACTTCCTTCAGACATTTTTACTTCATTTTCAACTAACGCTTCTCACAGATCATACAGTTGTTCGTTCTATTAGATGTGTGCTCCTCTCACCCATGGCATACTGACGGAGCCCCATTCTCCACTTTGCGTGAACGTGCAATACCCACCCTACAGCTACTCCCACCAACATACTGACGTTTCTTCTAAAAATGGTTACCAAAAGCAGCGTTACATCAAAATTCCCGTTTACATTTGATATGCCCTCGTGCTATTGAGCTGATTTTTAACACTACATCACTTACTTGTTTATTCATTGTTTCAATCTTTGCTTGCATCCTTGGTTCTTGTAGTATTAAGTTAAAAAGGTGTACAACACCATTTACCAAACTGTAGGATTTGTGGCCCTCCATGGATGTTTTATTACTAGAACTGGTATGGCATGTAATACTAAACACTCTTGCTTAATTTAAATATCACAGCAAACCTTAGAACAACAGTAACAGAATACACACTAACTATGATATTAGTAATTGCCAAATAGCAGTTTTTAGATATATCTAATACCTGAGATTGCTTGATCTTTATCCATGGCATTTTAAACAGATTAGGAGGTTTAATGTTAGTACAGTATCTCAGTAAGCTAGCTGGAGTGATAATAGCATTGACATAAACAAACAACTGTCTGTAGTTTGAGATCTTTACATATCTTTGAGTTTATTAAGTCAAGTTCAACTTCTCAAGAAATGGTTTGTATGATGAGGACAGTGGTATTTAGTGTGGTTTGAACAATAATTAATAGATTCAAAGAAGTTGATGGCTAAATTTATTTATACTTTTGGTGTATAAAATATGATTTTATCTTTACAGATTTATTTCTGGAAATAACAGCAACATCCATTAGGACAGCTACTTGAAATGGATAAGAAAATAGAAATCAAAGAAGAGGATCTCCTTGAAGATGACATAACCTTACAGAATGAGAGAGAGTTCTTTCACAAAGTTGTTACAACAAACATTGGTGATGTTACTGGTTCTGAGATAACAGTCAAAACAGATATTAAATTAGAGACTCCTTTTACCAAAGAACTAGACAAGCAGATTAAGAGCGAAACTACTACATGGAGCAATAACTGCAACATAATTGGGAAATCAGAAATTGAACAGCAGACTCTATTTTCAGACAATGGTTCACAGAATGAGGGAGAATTTCTTCTAGCAGATCCTGCAATGATTGATAAGAAATACAACAGTGATAATGAAATTGATAACAAAATAGAAATTAAAGAAGAACCTTTTTGGCTGGAAACAGAAAGTTCATCAATTGGTGATAATACTAAGGTAAGTTATGTAGAAACCTGCTGAGTTAGACTGAGCAATGTTTTGTAATAATGTCTTCAATATATTCTGAACTGTTGCAGAATATTACAATCTTTTGTGCTTAAATAAAGAGTAAACTGAAGTCATTGATTCAAAGACAACAGTCGACTCAGTCATAAAACTTTAAACATAAGCCCAGGACATATCAGCTGACTCTCATAGCTATAAGCTCCTGGAGTCTGACCCTAAAATTTATAGATATCTAGGATATCATTTCGTACAAGTATGTATATAAAAAGAATGGCAATTGGCACTCTTCCAGTTGTTTTTCATTTTAAATACAATACAGTATCTATGTTTAAGTATGTTCAGATATGATTGTGTTTTGGAGAAGACCTGTGTTGTGAAAGCAATATGCATTTACTTCTTTATTATCATTAACCTAGGTTCAAGTTGTAGTGAAAAATCTACCAGATACATCACTGATGTCTTGACCAAATGTGATATAGGTATAAATTAATCAAATATGTTAACCTTTTTATCCTTCCCATGTTCCTGTCATAATATTTGTAAGTGCTTGACCACTTTAATCATATATTCTCATTTATTAAACATTTCTGTCTCCAGTTCTGTGTTCTCTAAACCAAATACTTGCTCCACTTCTTGGGTTTTGTACACATTATTGCAAGATAAAATATCAAATATTGTCTCTACATATCTTAGCAAGACATTTGACACTGTGTACATATTTATGTGAAAGGTGTACATTTGAATTATGTTACAGGATGCTGTCCTTCCTCCAATAAAATCGTCAAGGTAAGTCTTCACTCTTTTCAATTATAAGATTTATGTTTACTCTAGCATTTATGTTTTAGTACATGTGTCATCAAGCTCTTGAACTAATACAAATAGATATACTGTAGAAGTTGCACTAAGCAAAATCATATGAGACAAAGCAAATGTACATATTGAACATGTTTCTGTCCACAAAATACAACAGATTATATTTTAATTATGTTTATACAAAACTATGTACTTCAATTGTGCTGTGGATGTTCACTTATTTGCAGGTATTTTGTGCCATAATGTACTACAATATCATACTAACACTAACATCATATAAGAACATGTGTTGTAACTTATATTATGCAGTTCTTGGATTGTTATTCCTATCATTGATTGCTTTCTATGTCACTTGCTGTTTTTGCTACTTGGAGGAAAGTGTGTGAAATTTCTGGTCTCATTTGTTTTCTTTGTGCAAATTTTTTGCACTTCAAAATAGTTTCAACATCTTTGGACAACTGGTGTACAGTGTCAATCCAAGATTTTATTTATGTACGTCTGCTTCTTCCATGTCTGAATTCTGCACATCTTCATCCTGTTTCTTGTCATCTGCATTATGGATTTCTATTGGATCCGTTGGCAAAGTTAAAGTTACTATGGTTTACAGAAGTAAATCATTTCTAATGCAGCACTTCAAACTACATGTCATGTTCCATATATAAATTATGTCAGCACTTTGCATTTTCTTCAGCTTCAAGAGCATCCTTATCATCTTCTCGTTTTGAAGTAGTTAATGATTGTTACAGCTTTAACTGCTTTAGTGCTAGAGCAATCCAGTTAAGTGCATCCTGACTGTGCAAGAGCAAATGTACTTTCAGAAACTTAGTGTTTTGTGGTTCATGTAAAATTCACAAAATACTGAAGGAAATAATTTCTAAGATATCATTGACACAGCTATGGATATGGGATTATTCACGTCTGAGCTACAATTGTGGTGTATAGCTCTGTCAGATTTTCAAAAAGGAGTGAGGACAACATTGTATATTTAGTATATTTAACTAGGGTTTAGGTCACAGATATTAAATCCTGCTGCTTTTATATCTTGCTTAGGTTAAGTGCAGTAAGAGATTCCTAATAAAGCAGATAAACAAAGTTTAATAAATACAGATAAAAATAAAGATATTAAATAGATAAATAATATTATATAATGATAGCAACTTTAGTGCATATATTCTGGAACACTAATTAGTAATTTTAACAAGTGGTGACCACAGTGTTACAAACAATATTGTAACTATGCTATTTAGTATGCTGAACATCAATACAGAAATAGAAAATGAGTAAAATACATTATACTGCTAAACTTATTATCAAGTACAGAAAAAGATTAAGTGGATTTTTTTTCAAAATAAGATTTTTCAATAATTAATAAGAATTATGTGGGTGCATTTATATGTATTTACTGTACTGTAATAAGGAATACTGTTAAACATAAAACAGAACTTTCTGAAAATATGTTTATAAGTAAATGCTTTTTCTTTCCTAAAAATTTAAGAGAAATGATGTAGTTCCTTTCTCCATCAAACACTTCATGTGAACTCTGTGTGATATGAACAGGGTGCAGAATGTTTGCTTATAGGATCCAGAGTATTTTTCTTTTATAATAGGGAAGATATTGAATTTAAATTTAAGCTCATAGTCAACCACTTTTGAAAATGTTACTATTGTTTCAACATTTTATAACCTGCTGTTACCTACCGCAAGATATGTAGGCAAACCTTTCTGTTTTCAAATAGGACTAAGCATGTAGTAAGTGATAGTACAAGAGAGATAAAATTAACAAGTTGAGGCTGAAGAGGATCAATTTAAACTTATATCTAAGATTTATCTTTTCTTTATTAAACTTTTGAAACATTACCTACAAAGATCCTAAATCCACTCTCAGTATAGCAAATTATATATATTATATCTGATATATTATTATATATTTTAATACATTTTTGCGCATATTATGTTATTCTTAATTGTATTTAGTCCAGGAGCTTCTAAGGTCTTCATTCAGAATGAGCTATTCTTACTTCTTGCTATGCAGACCTACAGGTATTAAATATGAAATGTAAATTTTAACCAAGCACATCTTTTCTAAAATGCATTTTCATGACAATTTCTGATAGTTTGTTTTATTGATTAGCACCTTCCTGTACTCCTGAATCATGTTTGTTTGTTGTTCATTTGAATCTTGTAGTGAATATGGAAGGAGTATTGAATTGCATCATCTGAAATGACACATTGAATTTAAATGTGTCTCTTCGGATAATAATCACTTTTTACGAATCCATTTACTGCCATGTTTATAGACACAGAGATTAATTACAAAATAAATTGAATAGTTGCCTTTATAGTAAACAGTGATGATGACGTAATTTGTAAGTGTATATAACAAGCATTGCTTGTATTGCCACAAACACAAAAACAGTATGTTCATTGGAAAGACTGTTATTTATTTGAAGATGCTGTGGATTAACAAAATAATATTTAGTTATCATAAACAGCATAGTTACCTTGCATGAATTGATTTAACTATTATTCTCACCGATTTCTATGCATGTACGGTCTGATTCTGCATTCAGATTTTTTTATCTCGTCATTACACTAAATGATACAAGGTTCTGCAACATTTCAGATTATACCCAGAAGCAGTTGCTGGCGCTAATCTTGGCAAGTCAGCATTGTTCTCTGCTGAAATCCCGAGAGACACAAGCTTCTGCAATGGAACTAATCTTCTTGAATATGATTATCAAAAGTGTGATGTCACACATGATGTCTTAACTGTAAGGGAATACGTACACTCCGATCAATGTGTTAAATTTAGTGATGTGACAAACACGCATATAGAACCTTTATACTTAGAACACAGTAGTTTAAGTGATGTGAGCCAAGCGGCACAACTGAGTAGCACCTGTGAGAGAAGCTTTAGCTCTGTACTCAATTCAGAAAAACATAATTTAATCGATAGGGGTAAGGGAACACACCAATGCAAAGAGCGTGGTCAGAGCTTTAGTCAGTTACCACATTCAAAATCAGGTAATTTAGTTCATGAAGGTAAGATGTTACACGAATGTCAAGTTTGTCATAAGAGGTTTAATCTGTTATCATATTTGAAAAGACATAATTTAGTTCATGAGGGTAATAAATCATACCAATGTCAAGTTTGTCATAAGAGGTTTACTCAGTTGTCAACTTTGAAAAGACATAATTTAGTTCATGAAGATAAGAAGCCACACCAATGTAAAGTGTGTGATAAGAGGTTTACTCGGTTGTCACATTTGAAAAGACATAATTTAGTTCATGAAGGTAAGAAGCCACACCAATGTAAAGTTTGTGATAAGACCTTTACTCAGTTGTCATATTTGAAACAACATTATTTAGTTCATGAAGGTAAGAAGCCACACCAATGTAAAGTTTGTGATAAGAGGTTTACTTGGTTGTCATATTTAAAAGAACATAATTTAATTCATGAAAGTGAAAAGCCACACCAATGCAAAGTTTGTGATAAGAGGTTTACTCAATTGTCACATTTGAAACAACATTATTTAGTTCATGAAGGTAAGAAGCCACACCAATGTAAAGTTTGTGATAAGAGGTTTACTCGGTTGTCACATTTGAAAAGACATAATTTAGTTCATGAAGGCAAGAAGCCACACCAATGTAAAGTTTGTGATAAGAGGTTTACTCAGTTGTCACATTTGAAAAGACATAATTTAGTTCATGAAGGTAAGAAGCCACACCAATGTAAAGTATGTAATAAGAGGTTTACTTGGTTGTCAAATTTAAAAGAACATAATTTAATTCATGAAAGTGAAAAGCCACACCAATGCAAAGTTTGTGATAAGAGGTTTACTCAATTGTCACATTTGAAACAACATTATTTAGTTCATGAAGGTAAGAAGCCACACCAATGTAAAGTTTGTGATAAGAGGTTTACTCGGTTGTCACATTTGAAAAGACATAATTTAGTTCATGAAGGCAAGAAGCCACACCAATGATAAGTTTGTGATAAGAAGTTTACTCGGTTTAAGAAGTCACACCAATGTCAGGTTTGTGATAGGAGCTTTACTCTCCTATCAAATTTGAAAAGACACAGTTTAATTCATGAAGGTAAAAAGTCACACCTATGTAAAGTTTGAGATAGAGGTTTACTCCATTGTCACATTTGAAAGCACATAATTTAGTTCACATAGGTAATAAGCAGGGCTAGGATTTATATGTTCTAACAAGTGTCAAAATATGTACATATACATGTCGTAAAAATGTCAAAATATGTGCATGTATATTTCAAAATATGTACATGATGTGCTAAACATGTCGAATTACGTACATATATAATGCACACATATTTGATAAACTGGAACCTATAAAAATACATTACAAATACTGGATTCATAAATTAAATTATTCAATTTTTATCCATACACTTGTATTTAATCATTTCTCTAGAATAACAATATCTCACAAAATGTTGTTTTAAATTTTCAAAATTGAAGCTTCTCCTACAGTCTCACAAAAGTGACTTATATTGGCTGAAGCTTCATTCTACTGCACATGATTTGATTGGAGCATGTTTAAAATGCAGTACGTCAGCAGGAGATATATCCGATTCTAGTTTTATATTTGACGAACCACTTATGATTGCACTTATTGTGTACATTTCCTCAAAGCCTGGATTTCTTAAAAACACGTCCACTTAACACTTGAAAGGATCAGCTAAATGTCCACGTGCACATTTGAGTTCATGAATAATTTTTTTCATAATATCAATGTGTTTAGGTAATGTGAGGTTATATTGTAATTTCTCCATTTGTTATGTTACAAAAATTTGATTGAATGTAACACAAATCACTTTTACACAGTCATCACTTAACAAGGATTTCAGAACGTTAATAGAGGCAGCACTTTCCAAATTAAAAGAATCCCCCACACTCTTGATGGCTTCATGGTTCTTTAAGTAATACTCCACATCATCCAAACATGTACCCCATCTGATTAGTACTCGTCACTGTGGCAGTGGTACGTTGGGATACATTTCCTTCTGGAGTTGAATTCTGCTGGGGGCTTTCAGGAACACTGTTTCAACAAGAAATTAATGTGTCCGCATTTGGAAAATTTACTCTGATTGTTTCTGCAATACGATGTTAAGCATGCACTGCACAGTTTAAGTGGATCATTTTCTGAAACAAAACCCTTAGACCTAGTACTGCTTTAATCATATAGGAAGCTGCATCAGTCAAAAGTAGTAAAACTCGGTCATGTTTAATACCACTAGGCCACAGAGCATCCATTGCATTGTTAAATAATTTTGCAACTGTTTTGTTATTGCATTTTTCCATTACTTCACACGACAACAATATAGGTTAGGAAAAGGTCTCACTGTTCATGGAACCAATTACAACATTGCCAATACATCGTTCTTTAACGTCTGTAGTTTCATCTATCTCCGTTCTTATCTCCAGAGTTTCTTGATACACCACTTCACAACAATTTTTACGTAACGTTGACTGATCCGAAATCTTCTGAGTAGTATATTTCTCTCGAAACTGTCCCAATGATGGACTGTTGACTTTCCAAAAAACGTATATCAGATCCGATGAGGGCACGGCAGAGATCAGTGTTGAATTCAGCAGTGTACTTGTTGTGGCTTGCGTCATAAAAGTTTGATGAAACCCCGTGTATCTTATCTTGCCAGCTTGGTGTTTTGTGGTAGAAATATGTTGATTAATTAAAAATCGCTGTTTTGAGTTCACATTAGTCTGACATGTATTGCAGAATAACACTTTTCCATCTGTTGAAAATCCTGCATCTTTGAACTCTGTAAGATAATTTTTTAACTTCGCAATTGTAGATCTTGGTTTTTTAGGCATTTTAGAACTAGACCAGTTAAACAGATAAACACTGATTGAATTTGAGGAAAAGATTTACAGCTACAGCTACATGTGACACCAACGTTTGGAATGAGAAGGAAATACTCGCGATCTCTTTCTAGGCTAGAAAAACCAGTGGTGGATGGTACTACTTCGTCTGTCCCATTCTCCAAATTTGGTTCTTGATGTTCCTCAGGAACAATATAAATCACTATAAAATGGGTTTTATAGATACTCCTGGTAAAAAATGCAACAAATTTTCAAATTCTAAAAAGCGTTTAGTACGTTAATATCCGATGCTTCCAGAGTAACAACGTCACTGATGTCTCCTTGCCCTCATACCAGCGGAGGTAATTAGTGAGTACAATTGGACTTTAACTGAGACCACTTAAAGGTGGAAAATCCCGGGATTTCCACAAATCATTATATACAAAGATAGTAGAAAAAGTGCCAAATTATATGTACCTTGTACCCTATTGTAACTGTAAGCTTATCCTTATTACCATATTTGTCATGAAATCGACAATTCTGTATATTATGCAAATATTGCATTAAAATCACTAAATATGGACAAATATTAATTTTACATATAATAATGTACTAATGTCAAAAATATGGAAAAATATGTAAACTTAATTTGTTTAATTTGAATAGAGGGCAACATGATCGATGTACATCAATTAAAAAATGAGTATGAGTGAAATTAAGGAATATGTATTTACCTAGAAACCCTAGCCCTGGTAATAAGTTTGTGATACGGTCTTTAGTCCGTTGTCACTTATGAAAATGCATTGTTTAATTTATGAGGGTAACAGCATTTAATATGTGATAAATATTCATTGTGATGAGGGTATGACGTGGAGATGAATGGAGTATGATACAGAGCACTAGTTGTCTTGTTTTAAGGAAGCAGTTCTTAATGAATAGAAAATAGGTGGTATTTGTGAGTTTTGGTTTTAGCATTGTGTGTGATAGTATTTCTTGTTATCATCACATTATTATTAGTAGTAGAATTATTATTTAGTTCATGTTTAATAAGTGTATTAATTTATATGTATAGAGCATTTGGAATTACATAGTAAACAATTATGTGAATCTGTCTAATAATTTTTACCTATAAATTTGGCCATAAACAATTCAGTTGAATTGCTTTTTAACATTACTAGTTCCAAATTAGCATAAGTGGCCACACCTTTCAACAGCTCTTTAATGCGGTTACCTTATTCGTTGTATTTCTGTCTTTTTTTAGTTTTACAGTGGATTCACACAAGTGCTTTGCTTACTATACAATTAATAGATCTTCCATAATGTCATTTTCAAATTCGTTCTGGAAGGCAAGAAAAGTACATGTGTATAACGTTGTCCCTGTTCCTTGGTCTGAAACCCTGTCGCATTGGGTAGAAGAAAGAGTTCATCACTTCAGCGGGATGAATAATAAAATTGTCAGGATAGTTTTCAGGTGTAGCTTTATCCTGAGTTTTTCTACATCGCTAATACAAGTGCTCCATTGAAGCACTGTGAGAAGATTTCTCTCCCCAGATATTATTCTGAGTATATTGATCAGATACCGCATTTCGGTTGAAAAGAACATTACTTTTGCTATTGACAAATCACCATGAGGGGTAGTTTATGACTCCTATTTGTTTTGCAACTCATACTCTATTTCACTCAATAAGACTGTTGTTATGCCCAATGAGCTTCCTTCTGGTTGTTGGTAGCTAATAGTTTTGAAGGAAGCATCTTGTAAACATTGTAGCAGATCAAACATCTCTTGGTTATAGCTGCCACCATCCTGCAAGTGATTCAAACGTTCCAAAATGGTAAAACAGTAGTTTTGATCTCAGGTCTACATGTTTCGTCGGAACAACTGTCAAAGTTGGTGAGAAAAACCCAAAATGATCAAGCATTACAACGATATTAAGTATGGAGTTGATATAATACATATATTGTGTGCTAGGTGGTATTTTTAACCATATGTTTAATATTGCATGTGTTCTATGGTTATCCTTGTCGTAAACCAAAACAAATATTCCACAAGCCAGGACTATTGGACTTAATAGCTACAGAGAAGAGCAACAGCATCAAAGCTACCCAATGATCTGAAATAACTGTTAATGATATATAAACTGGAACAACGAACAGCGTATAAGTTACCAAATGAGCCATAATCATTGAAAAGGAAACGATGTGAATTCTGCAATAAAACAAAAAGAACAACAAAGATGAATATGCAATTTTAAAAAGAAACGCTCCTCTCTGTTTGAGAAAACATGACCAAATTATTTGCGATAACTACTTAGTCGGGGAGAACAGAACAAATAGCTGATGACTCTTAGTATCGGAACATTGCCACTGACAAGATCTATTTTAAAATAATGTGTTATTCGTTTTACTTATACTTGACACAAATCTATTCATATTATATTTTAGCTGATGTGTTTAATATTGTGATTTCTTATATTGTGCGGAAAGCCGCTTAAACAGCGTATGTCTTTATCAACGGTGATAAATAAAATGTTTATTGTATTTCTTTTCAGATAGCAATAATGAAATATATTGCAAAACGGAATACTGAAGATAACGTTCTAGAAGTCTTGCATTGTGGGATCATTTGCAATAGGAATGCTGCAAATCGTGTGGAATGGATAATAGTAATGATTTGTTTCTCATCTATGTGAAATCTTGTAGTCTAATCCTGTAGTATCCTGAGTAAAATCCCTGGAGCTAGAGATCTCACCTCTGAGCATGGTCATGAGTATGAGAAAAAATTATTACTGTTTTTCAAATGAACAGATGCTTATCCTTTTTCTCAAAGTTGAATATTTAATTCTTTTGAAAATTTAGCAAACTTTAATACAAATTTAATGTGAAATGGTTTTTCTTAACAAATGGTGATTGACCTATAGATGAACCATTCTTCTCTTACTCTCATCTTAAATACACACACAAAATATTGTATCTGTACATACTTGGAAAGACTCAAATACACATCTTTCTCCTATGGAGTTCTGATGCAGATGAACGCCAATTGCAGATAATTTCCCACTCCCTTCTTTCTACGTTGCTATAGCAACCAAGTAGCTTATGTCCTACTGGTCCACACCACCACATTACGTAATCACATTCTTGCAGCTACCAATAACGACTATATTACATAATATTTCACTCATTGAATTATCTTGTGAACGCGCTAATTTTACACAATTAAAATTTTTTTAAAATAACCGCCATAGCATGTCATACGCTAATTTAATTACATATAGATCAGTTGTGTTTCATCGATATTTAATATGTATAACAGCAAATTACACATTAATAAGGTGCTGTTAGCATGATTCTATATTAACTTTTTATGGGAGCTACAAGTATTTAAAATTGGAATGTATATAAAAACCTTAATCTCATTACATGTGTGCTCGGTTTCCCAACAATGCCAAACTCTTCCCCTTACCAAGTTTAAAATGTACCATGTATTAGCTTTAGTTACAGTCATATTAGTACTCAAGGAACGAAGTTTAGAATTCTTTTGCCTCAGTAAAGTGACATAAAATTTAACCCTTCTCGCATTTTTAAAGCAACCTTGGTATCTATTAAGACACCAGACACCAAGGAAGGGTTAAACAATCAACTGGAGCAGGTAAGTATAAACATTGAAGATTTGAAATGTGCATAACAGAGCACCACATAACACAAGCGGCGCTAAAAGCTGAAAAAGAAATCAAAGGTTTGGACCAATATTCAACTGTACATAAAGTTCTATAAAAGGCATGTCTCACAATAACTATAATTACAAACGGATTCCATTACTCCCTGAGAGACAGAAGCAAAAGCTCTTTATGTTGTGGATGAGAGAATTACCAAACTGTTAAAACATTACTTACTGAGCTGAGTAAGCCTCTTAGTCATGTCCAATCATTCCTTTTTTCATTGTCCAATATGATAAACTCTAGGAAGATGTAAATTCATAATATATTCCTTTCCCACAAGGATATTTCCAGAAAAAAGGAGAACTAACTTCCAATTATAAGTAAATCTTGCTCCTGACAGCTTATTCTAAAATAATGGAGAGAACGCTATACAATTGTGTTATAAGGTACAGAGGGTTACATAATATTCTCATGCTATTGCAGTTGAGTTTTGGAAAAACAATATCCACTGAACTGGCAGCATCATAAGTTCAGAATTAGTTGAAGCCTTTGATAAAAGAGAACTACAATTAGGAATATTTTCTGATTTAGCTAGTGTATTTGACAAGCTGCTGCTACAACAGTTAGCATTTTATATTTTCAGTGAGACATCTATAAATTAGTTGAAATCTTTCTTAACGAAAAAACTCCAGAAAACCAGGGTAAATGGCTATCGTTCAGAACAAGGTGTTATTACTACAGATGTCCCACTAGGGTCTATTTGCTCACTAATATTTTTAATATTTAATTTTATTTTTGTCAATATTTGGTTTGAATCAAATAAGTTATCAATAAATTATGATAAAAAAATCTATTTTCAATTTAAAAGAAAGCGTAAACGTATAATGGAATCCAGAATTGGATAAGAGAATCACATAATAAATGAAGTATCTGATAGTGAATTCCTTAGGCACAAAACAGATGAACAGTTCTGTTGAAGAAAACAAATAACAGATATCGGGGCTTAGCTCTGCTTGCTTTGGTTAATCAAAGTGCTTCAAGAGCGGCATATCTTACACGTTGTCAGTCCATGTCTTCTGGAGTAAGTCACCACAGAGCAGACAAGTTTTCATATTACATAAGAGGCTTTTAGGCGTTACAATTGCAGAGGCCCTTATTTAAGTCCACAAAAAAGTTACTCTTGTTGATTAATATATTCTTAGAGATAATTATAAGAATTTCACAAAGAAATTTGCTGTCAATAAACACATTACAAGGAATGTGGTAATCTGATAGCACAGTTTAGAACTGCTCCAGAAAGGATGTTGTTATTCTGCGATAAGAATAATATACAGCAACCTTCCATACTACTTAATACTACTAGGTAAACCCGAAGCTTTCACGGAAGTTGTAATTTCATTCTTAAATACTCACTCCTCAAACAATGAGGAATTCTTTATTATTTCTTTCAGCATTTAAATTTTTAATACACAGAGCAGATTGCATGTGACTGTGATCTTAATGATGTTTTACATTATTATTGACCTACTGTACTACATGTTTTGAGGTGATAATACCTAAAGTAAGAGAGGTATAAGTGCCAGTGTACTTGGAGAGGTGATGCATATACCATAAGTGTAGGACATGTCCATTGTTTCTCAGCTTTTCTCTCAATTTGATCTGACTAACAGAGTGGGCACCACGTGGGTAAAGCCGAGATAGGAGAAATGGCAACAAGAAGTTTTAGTTTGCATCCGAAAATAGAGGCGCTGACACACTGGATCACGAAGGTGATTGGCTGATTCATCATATGCTATAACTTCTAAATTTGCAGTGGTTTGATATTCTGTGGTTTGAAGGATCGTTCTGTTCCTGTGGAGGAATTAGTATTTGCTAAATGATTGCGTGATCTTGGCTAATTACTCCAGGTATAAAGAAATGAGTACGGCCTATGAGGAGAAATGATTATGAGGAACTGTCCGAAGAAAATTGTTTTATGGAGGTATACATTGTCGAAACATGTTGCTATGAAGGTTACTGCGGAAGTACAAAAGAGGTTAGAAGATGCATCCAAAGGAATACGGCAATCTCGCCTTTGCTTCTAGTATTAATAACCTTGCGATTTTATAATTCGCCGAATTATGTGGATAATAAGTTATCCACCTCCCGTCTTGAAACGTCCAAGTAACTTGTCCTTCTTCGCTCCTCGTTTTAAATTTACGTAATTCTGAGTTAGAACATGCATCGAAAGGAATATGACGATCTCGCCTTTGCATCAAGTATTAATAACCTTGCGATTCTATAATTCACAGAATAATGTGGATAACACACTGACCACCTTCCGTCTTGAAACATTCAAGTCACTCGTCACTTGTACTTCTTCGCACCTCGTTTTAAATTTACGTAATACGTTTCGTTTGTAGTAATGATACATGCATTTGAAGTATGTTTGTTTCCAATTTTTCCCAGTGTGACATCTATGTCTTTTACATTCACCGCATCCGTCCTATGTTCCAAGATATCGTTATACTTCATCACCAATTCATTTAACTATCCTTTCTCCACTAATGGAAAATTTGTTTAATGGCTTTTGTTTATGATTTTCCTTATCCGCCATTTTTATAGCTGTGTGCAGACTGCGGTGCAGACAAAAATGAAAACAAACGCCCATCGCAGTACGTTCAGAAAATAATACGACTCATCCACCGCCTTGTATAGCTGTAGTATTTACAAATTTCTTGGCGTTAGCTCGTGTTTGTTAACATTTTAGAAAACAGGTTGGTGAAATGCAAGAAATTGTTTGCGCTGTTACAATTGTTACGTTAAATTTATTAACGTCGATTTTAACATCTGTTGGTGAAATCGGGCCTTAATCTTGGGACCACAACAACTTGTGGTCGTGAAATGATCAAATTGGCAGTTGTCTCAAATTAATCTGTGTAGTGCCTGATTTGACCAACAGATGTTAAAAAGGACGTTAACAAATGTAACGTAACAATTTTCATAGCGCTAACACTAATCTAAAATTTCTTGCAGTTCTTCAACCTGTTTTCTGAAAATGTTAACAAACCTCTGTTAACGCCAAGAAACTTGTAAGTATCACAGCTATAGAAGGGTGTGGATGAGTCATATTATTTTCTGAACGTACTACGATGCGCTTTTGTTTTCATTTTCGTCTGCACAAGCCACAGCACACGCTGAAAAATGGCGGATGAACAAAATCATAAACAAAAGCCGTGAGACAAATTTCTCACCGATGGAGAAAGAAAGGTCGTTTTGTATTGTTTTCGAAGTGCCCTTAAAAACAGTTGCTTTTTCCAGATGTCCCTTCAGTACACTATCGAGATAAGCGCTGAAATCTATTAGACCTTGAAAGATACCTTGGTTTTGTGATGTATCAGATTCATCATGACCTCTCAAAGCCAGCTCAAATGAGCCGCAAAACCATATACAGTTTATTATGAAGTTTACACATATCTATTCTGTGTAACTTTATCGTTATGCAGCTGTATGTTCCTTCTGTATGCACTGTCCATTTGTGCAGCAATATTAATATTGCCATACATTGCTAAACTTAATGCATTTTTATATGAGACGAAGAGGACTCGTGCTTTTCAACACGGTCGTGCATGTGTTGTATGTCTTTCATTCCTTGCTTCACCCAGGAATCATCTCCTCCAAAGAGCAGACATGGGAAACAGTATAAAGAGTTATTAACTTCACATCCACATAGCCAGTCTTGCTTCTTGTACATGTCAGGGTTGAACTTCCTATTGAATGCTCTAGCTTTCGACTTAATCATTTGAGTTATAGAAATGTTTGGCGTTGCCCTACCCATTCGTTTCACTTCCGATTTTTCTTCAGCACTCCATTGCGAAAAGGGCAAGGGTGAAGGTAACTGCCTGTGATTTTGTGACGTTTATGCGTGGACGCCATGTGAGAAACCAGGCGGAAAGCATGTCAGCATAGCGCTGAAGACGTTATACAGCCGTGAGATGTCGACAAGAGGCTGTGGTGATTGCTGTGTCATCAGCGAACAGGTACAGGTTGCAGCTCCAGATAGTGGGAAGGGTGTTGATATAAGTAAAGAAAAGAAGGGGGCCAAGTACACTACCTTGGGGTACCCCTGCATTGATGAGATAGGGTCGGGAAGTAATGTCATCTCTGACAACGGAGAAGGTGCGATGCGTAAGGTAATGATTGACTATGTATTATGCAGGGAGGAAAGTTGTATCTGATCAGTCGGTAAAGAAGGCCTTGATGCCAAACGGAGTCGAAGGCCTTTGAGATGTCCAGGAATAGAGCTGCAACACACTGTCTGTTATTGAAGGCTCGGGTTACCTCGTCAACCAGACGTAGAAGTTGGTGTGATGTGGAGTGGCAGCGGCGAAAGCCAAATTGCTCTGGGCGAAAGATGTTTAGCTCCTCCAGCAGATTTTGAAGGTGATGTTGGAGTACCTTCTCAAACAGTTTACAAATAGCTGGTAGCAAACTAATGGGACGATGGTTTGTAATGTGTTTAGAATCCTTGCCAGGTTTGGGGATGGTAATGATTCTTGCATGTTTCCATTTTGCAGGAAAATATGACAGAAGGAGCAGGCTTTTGAACCGATGAACTATCAAGGGTATCTAGTTCTACGGAAGTGCCTTAAAAGCAGCGAATGGTATGGAGTCGCAACCAGCAGCGTTGTAGTTTCGGACTGAAGCTATTAGACCACTGACCTCAGCGGTGTTGGTGAGGAGCACTTCATCTGAGTTGTAGGGAGAGGCAAGAAATTTCTGGACCACTCCTTCAATTTCAACTACCTTTTCATTATCAGGGGATTCTGCTGGATGGAAAGTAGCAGCCAGGTGTTCGGCTAAGAGTTCGACCTTTTATCTGGAAGATTGTACTACTCGATTTTCATCAGTAAGTAGCGGATCTGAGGTGGGTGTGCTTAGCATGGCCTTAGATATTCTCCAAAGAGAACAATCAGTGTTATCGAGAGTACATAATTTTATTTTCCAATCTTCATTGAAGTGGTCAGAAAGTTCAAACTTTACTGCTGCTTGGAGGCGGTTCCATTCCCTCTTGCCTTGTGGTTGGCGTGTGTATTGGAATTTTCGCCGTGCTCTGTTCTTGGCTATGATGAGATGCCGCAAGTGTTGTGGGAGGGGTTTGAGGGGACTGCATGGAGTTTCGCGGGCAGGAGTTGCTTCACGCATGGCTGCGTGATGTAGCTTTCAAGGTCATCAGCTGCTGCAAATGTTGTGCATGGATGAATATTGGCAGGTTTCTAAGTCATAATTTTAGAGAATTTATTCCAATTAGCCTGGTGTTGGCGTTGGAAGGTAAGGATTTAGGCGTTAGTTTTGCCTAATACAATAGACGAATGGGAAAATGATCAGAGGAAAGCTCAGGAAGAGTAAGTAGTGTTGGGTGACTGCGTATGTTGGACAGCAGAGCTATTAACAGCCAATCAGGGGGACTACAATCACCATGTGTTATGGTGGGAGAGTTAGAAGCAAGCACAGTCAGATGTTTTCGCTCAATGTATATCTCCAGCAGACGTCCACGACTGTTGGTAGTGGTGGAGTTCCATAGCATGCTCTTGGCATTATAATCTCCCATATCTACAGTGGGAGACCCAGTGAATATGAGGTCTAGGTCACAATGATAGATCGCTCTGCTCGGTGGGATGTACACCGTGTAAATGTTGAGGGGTCCCTTGTCAGTTGTGACTTGGATTCCTGTTCCTTATAGACCAACAACAGTTGACAGATGAAGGCGATGATGAAGGATATTCCTTTGTATGTATACTGTAGTCCCACCATAACCATCCGGACGATCAGTCCTGTGGCAAATCATTCCTGGTATGTTGGCCTTTTAACGAGGAGCTAGATGTGTCTACTGTACAAGGAAGATGTCAATTTTATCCACCGCAACGAAATTTATGGCCTCCCTTATTTATTTCGCAATCCATTTGCATTCCAGGAACAAATGCGTAGAATGGTGAGGTTACTTATGATGTTAGTGATGTCCGCCATTGTTACACATGAAGATAAAGACTGTGTGAACCAAATTAATTTGTGGTGGTATTGTTGGGGGGCGGATAGCCAGGGCATCAGCTAGTATAGCTGCAAAGTCCGCCTGCAGGGAGAGAGGAATCCTGGACATAAGTTTCAGAAATTGCTCATCAGGGACAGACGGTTAAGGGTACTGTGGTAAAGAGTGGCTAGTGGTGGGGCGAGTCAAAAGCAGTTGTTGCATAGGCGCTCTTGATTCGCCGTTTGTTCCTATGGGGTACGCAGGCCTGTTGTTTGTTGCAGGTACAGATGGAGCCTTTTCAGGTATTGGCCTGTTGGTATGTGGGTGTTGGGATGGTGGTTTCAACATAGGTGGAGCTGCTAACCTTTGTGGTTGCTGAGGAGGAGCTTGTGGCTCAGGTTCAGGAGTCCGTTGGAGGGGACAATGTTGTGTTGTAGAAGCACTTAGGGCAGCAGCGTAGTTTTTATATTGTGGTCTGGTAGTTAGAGGGAGTCCAGGGTAGCGAGTACCCTTAAATGCTTCCTTAGGGATAACTTGCGGGTTTGGAACCTTTGGAGCAGCATCGAAACGTGTGCGTTGCCCATTTTTGTTCAACTCCATTTCAATTCTGGCTTCCTGCCAGACAGGACACTTTGCATAGCGGCAGGTGTGTTCTCCTCTACAGCTGCAGCAAGTTGGTATAGATCCAGTAACACTGAATACTTTACAGTCTGGCCGCTTGTGTCCAGATTCACCACAATATGAACAGACTGGTTCCAGTCCGCAGCCCGCCGCACTATGTGTGAACTGTTGGCAGTTCGTGCATTGTGGTGGACGTGCTGGTGGTCTGTAAGGTTCAACCCTTATTATGGCATCGAACATTTGGGTTTCCTTGTAGATATCAGTGGACCTGGGCTCCTTCCGCAGAGCTACTCTGAAGTGTGGCAGCTTTTGTTGATTCATTGAGCGAGTTGAACGAAGTTGTCCAACGCGCTCTACTGGATATTTCAGATTTAGGAGTTCCTGTACGTCAGTTTCGGTTACGTACATGAGTACATCTTTCAGGGTGACGTACATTAATTTCTCGTTTGGCAGCAAGGTGGTGAGAAACTGCACCTTCCGTTCAGTCAAAAATTTTCTTGTTAACCTGTGGTCAGCAGCTGTGGCAGGTAAGAAAGCGATGGAGCCGCTCATGTTTTTTATTGTGAATTTAGTTTCTGCATGACCCTAATGTAGAGCTTTCGTAAGTTCGCGGGCTTGTGCGGGATCTCGTAGAAAGATGGGTGTGGTTTTGTTTGACTTATTTACTCCTTGAGCAGTAGTATTAGATGGGATTTAGTTGATGGTATGAGGTGCAGATTCAACTATTTGATCCTCTTCCATGCTCTCAGCAGGTGGACGAGGGGTGGAACATTTGCGTTGCTTTTGGTTTATCACTGGAAGTGACGGAAACTCATTATCCATGTTATTTTCTCTAAGAGCAGCAAAACTGTTTGAAGTCTTGGGTGGCGGTGGTATACTTGAGTTGCTTTTCGAATCTTTGGCAGCTCTTTTCGGTGCAGGGGTTTTCCAGGAGTCCATTTGATGTCTATCATTTTCCATCAGGTAGGTGGCAATTTTGTCAATCCTTAGTCGGTGATAGGAGTAAATCTTAAAGGCAGCAGAGGTAAGGCAGATCTCCTCTGAGGTAGGGACGGAGAACATTTCTGCATCTGCCTTTATTTAGATACTTTGTCCTTGCTTGCCTTTCCATTTGTAATATCCGTATATCACCTCGATTCAACGGATAAGTAGTCTGTCCTATCAAAGCTTCTCCTAGGAAGCTAGCCATGTCGCCCCCTAGCAAATAGTAGTAATGAGGATCAAGTTCCAATGAGGTGGCTGGGACTACATGAGCCTCTACTGGCAGAGGTGTGGAGCTGGCTGTACACATGGCGTTGGTAGAGCAATTTGGGTTAGTCGTAGAAGGCTGACTATTAGTGGCGGGATGTGCCTTCATGTTAGCTGTGGTTGGTGCTTTGGTGTTGGACATGATTGACCAATAGAAATGAGAAATGCAATGACCAATCAGATGTGAGGATGAATATGTGATCAAAAACTGTACGAAGACCCCTTTTTGTGTAATGTTTATGATTGAAAAGAGGAAAAAAGAAGATATGACAGAACCAGTCTAGGGTGCTGAAAAGCCCGAAAAGTAGCGGACCAACCCTTAAAGGGCGCCGAAAAACCAGTCACAAGGACTGTTGGCTGCGGTCTTACTGTTCTATCCAGTCACTTTGTTAATAATTGAAGCTCTAGTTGGCTCAGATCCTTTTTTCTCGCTTCAAAGAGGCTAGTCAGGCTCTTCTGCGATGCTTGCAGTGTCCTGGAGACGAAAATGAGGAAATGAGGTAAAATGATGAAGCGTTCAGATGTCCAGAGGTAGTTCTAGTCGGGCGGGGCAATTTTTCTTTTTCCCCGTCCGGGAGTCTTCTGCCGCAGTACATAGCCACCTTGCGGCTTAATCTGCGAAGTGAGTCAAGATGGGTTTGTTTTTTGTTCTGCTGGCGATAGGTTTTTTGTTTGTGAGAAAACATTTCGTTTTAACAGGTTTCCCTTGAGTGTTATCAGAAGGCAACAGCTAGGCGGGTTTGTTACGTTCTCCCGTTGGGGGAGGATCTGTATTGAGCTTTTTCCCCGTTTTGAGTACGGGTGGCCTAACTCTTGAGCTATCAGGCGTTATGTAAAATTGGAGAGGTTTGGGGTTTCCCTTGGGTTAACCAAGGGGTCCCAAGACGTCCCTAGGGAGTTTGTAAGATGGCAAGCGTCTTTGTTCCCACTGGTCATATCTGTACAGCGAGTTCACCAAAGGGTTGCCATGGGTTTGAATTTTGTCGTACATTGAACGTGCCCTCTCTCGAATGACGTCGGCAATGTACGGGATGTTTGAATGTTCATGAAGGATATAGGCGGGAGATCTCCAGTCAGTATCGTAGATGACCCGTAGCGCCCTGTTCTGCAGCGTCTGGAGTCTGACGAAGGTGGTATTTGCCACTGTTCCCCAGATCTCACAGCCGTACAAGGTCAGGGGCGAGATGATCGCCCGATACGGTTGGAGTTTGAGACGCAGTGGCATGGTAGAACGGAGTATTGGATATAGGTTCCTGAGCGCGACGTGCCCAAGCTGGACCTTGCCTTTGACGTGCGGAGCTTAAGTTAATTTGCGGTCCAGCGTCACTCCGAGATACTTCTCCGTTTGAACCCATGGGATTCCACGACGCCGTAAAACCAAGTTCTGCTGCAACCGGTTGGCCCTGGTTTTCACCAGGAGAATCGCAGAGCTCTTCTCCGGGTTAATTGCCATTCGCCGATTTGCGCTCCATTCGCCAATGGCCCGGAGCTGGGTTTGAATCTGCCGAAAGCTATACCTTGGGTTTCTGTTGACTGCGAAGATCATAAGATCGTCCGCGTATTGACAGGTGTGGGTGTTGCGGTGCGTGGGTATGTCAGCCATGTAAGCTGCAAAGAGTGCCGGCGACAGCACGCTGCCTTCCGACATTCCAGCGCCAATTCGCCGCTCGGTAGACAGCTTCCCCTCCATCTTTACTCGGAAGCTTCGGTTTCCGAGAAAACAGGCCAACAAGGAAATGTATGGACGGGGAATTTCATGTTCCAGGAGTTTGTAAATAAGTCCTTCGTGCCAGGTAGTGGCGAACGCCTTCTCCACGTCTAGCAACACTGCTACCGTTTTAGACCGTTCCTGGAATCCCAGGGAGGCCTTCTCGGCAACCCGCAGTAGTTGCTCAGTCGTGGAGTGGCCAGAACGGAAGCCAAACTGATGTCCCGGGATTAAGCCCCTTTACTCTAAGTGAGGGAGAAGGCTGATGGAGCAGTAACTGGAAGGGAAGACCGGATTTTTCCCCGGCTTTAAAACGCACACCACGCGCGCCTCCTTCCAGACAGCTGGAAAGTGGCGCATGTAGAGGCAAGCATTATAAATCCGGGTCAAATGAATCACGGCTCTGCGTGGAAGGTGCTTGAGCATTTCCGCTGTCACACGGTCCTGCCCACGGGCTTTGTTGTTTCTTAGAGAGTTAAACGTGGTCGCTAACTCTCTAGGGGTAACGATGGGGATGTGGAACTCCTCGTCGTCAGGGGGCGGGGCTTCTAGGAAGTCCTCCACCACCTGTTCCACGAGATCGGCATGGTCATCGTCCATTGCCTCTACCCTGGGTTGGAATTGAGCCTCCAGATAGTCTGCTAGCGCATCTGCCTTTTCTTTCGACTCGTAGACGAGTCGAACTCTAGGGATATGTGGGGGGTGCTGGTGTACTGTTCTGTCTTTCCGCAGGCAACGGACTATTCGCCACGGTTTTCTCTCCTGGAGATTGGTGTGCCTTAACAGTTTTTCCCAGGCCTCTTGGCGGTGTGCTCTTAGGAGCCGTCTTACCAGGGACTAGAACCTCTGGTGTACGTCTCCTATCCTGGGATGGCGAAACCTCTGCCACAGCTTTCTAACAGCATTTTTAGCCCTGATTAACTGCTTAATGGGTCCTGGAATATCGGTAAGGTTTGGTGCGTCTATTGGGATGCGGTGTGCGTGAGTACGGACCGCATTTAGGATGGATGTGGAGAACTCCTTGGCTGCCGCTTCGAGTGACTCCACGGAGTCGATCCGGGGACTGGCTTCCACGGAGTTTTGGATGGTAGTGATAGCGGCATCCCAGTCGACTTCGTCCATCCAGTCTACCGTTGCCAGAGCTGCGACGGTAACGTCTGAATTGACCACAACTAGGTTGTGGTCCGAATCCAGAGCGTTTACCGCCGTGAGGTCCAGATAAAATGGAATGTTCTTGGTGATTGCGGAGGAAGTGTGATAGGAGTATGGATGATATGGTTTATGATAAGGATGGCTGTACCACCGCCCCGCCGACCGGCTCGATCGGATCGGTGGACGGTGTATTTTGGAAGATTAAACTGTACAATCAGCATGCAGGTGCGTTTCGCATAGCATGAGGAGGTCAATCCCTTGGTTATTTACAAATTCCAAGATGCCCGGTTTCTGTTCCCGGATTCCATTTGCGTTCCAGAACGCGGCTCTCAATGAACGTTGAGTTCTCCTCATCGCCATTTATGAGCTGGAGTCAGGGAAGAGAAGCCGTGCAGTCTGTTGCATTATGCTGTGTTTTTCCATAGCAGAGATTCTAGGATTTGTCAGTTGATCCCTGCAGCGCCTTAGTATTGGGAGGGAGCGTTGGATCAGTTCGGCCAACCAGGCAGAAAGCTCTTGGAATCCCGCCAGGTTCTCTTTGGAGATGCCAGTGCACCACACTGGCATTGAATCTGAGGTGGTGAGGCTTGGTTCCTCACTTGGTGATGCAGCCACTTGGGCTGGAGCTGGTGCAGGAGGCGGAGCAGTGGCGGGAGTACCGCTCTCACTCCCCGTGGAGGTTGGGGCAGGTTGACCGGCAGTTGGTGCCGCAGTTGCCGGCGGGCTTTGCCGCCGGGCTGCGGTGGCCTTCTGTCGAGGGGGCCGCTGAGGTAACGCTGCAGATGCAGCCGGTGTTTGGGTGGTGGCTGCCTTGGAGCCTACCGCCTTGTTTGCTGCCGGAGCCTGACCTGCCTCGGCCTGCTGGAGCAACTGTTCGTGCTTCCCAGTGCCTGGGCAAAACTGACTCCAGACCGAACTTGCGCTGGCTCCCTGTTGGAGATCCTGCCCTGTCTGGCCTGCACTATCTGCAGTCATAGTTTATTTTTTATTTTTTTTATAACGGGGTAGATTGGGTATTTGGGTAGGAAGAAGGATGGGGCATGGGAGGGATGTTGTTCTGGGGTGATTCTATTTATTGGGGCCTGTGGTGCTAATTTAGTTGGGACTGTTGAGGCGAATTTTTTGGCCGGTACCGCCTAAGCAACCCGGCTGTTCGTGAGTAGAAACTAGCTGTGCGGAAAAACCCGCTTGTGGTGATCAGGTAGCAGTCATGATCCAGGGGACCCTGACTACGACCTGTGTACAGTGGTGATCGTTATATGCGTGACTGGATTGATTCGTCATGTCCTCGTGGGAACTGGAATGCGGTGATGCAGAAGGGCCAGGGCCGTCGACAGCTCATGGCTGGGGAGGGAGGCGGCGTTGCAAGTCTGATGGCGGCGGCATCTAGCGTGTGCGGGTGTCTCGATGTGGCTGAAATTGCGGCGGAGGGAACCCGTGTTCTGGAGCCAGGGACATCTTCAGGTCGTAGATGCTCTGGCTGATGTGGTACGGGTGTTCGCGAAGGGCTTCGTGTAGCTTCTTGTTGGGTGCTGTATCATTGATGTATCCAACAGTCTTTTGAAGCTTGCCCTTGCAGTAGCTCAGTGTGTCGTTGGGTGCGTCGTCGCAGAAGGCGTTGGTGATGCGGTCAATCTTGGATAGAAGAGCGGCAATCCCTTCTTCATATTGGGCTGCGCTGTCCTGGAGATGGGTGCTGATTGACTCTATCTGTTCCTGCGGTGTAAGTCCGTCCATGAGTTGGCTGGAGAGCGTGGTCAGCCTTTCTTGCATGTCCTGGAGGGCGGCGTTGGTTGTGCCGCGTTGGGCGGCAGCAGCTGCTAGGGATTCCTCTGTTGCCCAGGCGCTGGTTTATGTTTAGGACCTCAGAGTGAAGGTCCTGAACTTCCTCCGCTGGGGGACGGTTGTTGACGGCGGTGAGAGTGGTCGTCAAGAGTTCCGCGGGTCTGCATAGATTGATGCTGGTTCGGTGAAGCTCCTCTCGTAGACAACCAAGAGCTTGCTGCCAATCGGCGGGCTCACTGGTGGTTGTGTTCCGAGGTGTTGGTCCACTGGTGTTCCGGCGTGGGTAAAGTGGGCACTGCGCCTATCTAGAAAAATGGCCTTGGCCATTACAGGTGGCGCAGTACCTGCGTTGGCGCCTGAGGTCGTGTGCCAGACATATTGCTGTGACGTCAGCCGTGTGCCCATAGGCGCAGCAGTGTCTGCATGGATTGTGGCGCTGCAGTCTACCGTTTTCAACTTTCAGACACTGCCCATACTGAAGCTAAGGCGCCGTCGCAATTCTTCTGATCTTTGAACTGCAGACGTACACATGCTGTTGGACCCCTCCTGCTAGTGATGCGGGTGGCGCTGATCACCAAGGGCTACTTCTGTGATGCGGCGGTGAGTAGGAACCTAGAAGGTAAGCCCTTAGGAGCTCCAACGATAACTGCGGTGTGTGAGGTGGCAGTTGTCGGCTGGTGTGGAGTGGTGGCCGCAGTCTTAGTGCCTGTGTCGCGCTATTTGTACTGGTAGTTGGGGAGCGGAGCCTGGGTAGTCCGGCAATGGTGTCCTTTGATTGGTCCGCGTCATTTTTGGTGGTTAAATGGCGTTTCCTGTTTTCGATAACAGGATGCCAGTTCCTATTTAGTTTTAAGGCTTCTTCCTTTCTGTTGAAATTATTATACTAATAATTAATATGATTAATAATAATGATTGATGATGATAATGATGATAATAATAATAGTTTTTATTTGCCTATAGACATACATACATATGTTTCAAGCACAATCACAGTCTAATTTCAAATAACAATCATTATTTACAAAATATAATGTATATAAAATATATACAATTCATGAAACAGTTTTTTTGTTACATTCCATTATAATTCATCAGTTCTATATATACATATTTCTATTAAATACATTTTTAATTCCTTTTTGAAGCTATTTCCAGGTAATGTTTTTAAATAATTTGGAAATTTGTTATAAAATATAATTCCCTTCAATAATGGATTTTTTCCAGCTGATTTTGTTCTTGTAGTAAGTCTATGAAAGTTATCACATCCTCTAGTATTGTAGCCATAGAGTTTACTATTTCTGTTGACATTATTTACATTATATTCTGTTTTATGTACAAATAATATTAAGTTATACATATACAATGAAATTACTGTCAAGATTTGCTTCTTTCTGAAAGTTGGTCTACATGGTGTTCTATTTCCTAATTTAAACATTATTCTACACACATTTTTTGTAGTATTAGAATCCTATTCATGTTGATAATACTGCCAATCAATTCAGTCTTAAAGTTTCTTTCATTTTCAGAGATTAGTAATACAGACAGAAGTATTGCTACATCTCACGACCGTAACTTTGACAATAAAGGAACTGACTGACAATACAAAGTTTGTGTAGCTAGTACCAATTGAATTCTGTCAAATGTTCACCATTTTTCTTACAAGATAAGCTAACTTCATTAGATATAATTATATTTTATGTATCTGTTTGTTCACTGTTGCTAGCTTCTCTTATTTACATTTCAAATTATTTCCTGCACATGGAAGAACAGTTAACTAAATACAAACTAACCCTAATAGTTCCCAACATAGCAGGTTGTATTAGCAATATTTAATATTTGAGATTGCTTTGATCTTCACTGATGACACTAAGCAGATTAGGAGATTTGGTGTTGCTGCAGTATCTCATTGAACTAGCTGGACTGATAATAGTATTGGCATAAAGAGACAAGTATCTGTAGTTTGAGCTGGACATGTCTTTGAATTACTAAGTGTGATTCAAATTTCCAAGAAGTCGTTTGTACAATAGTGATTTAAAGTTGTAATTTGTAATTTATTTCTCATCTTTCCTTTTACATCACCAAATGGAAATACAAAATGAAGATTACAATTACAAAATCCATACTGAAAAATGCTATATATTCCTAAATCCTGAAAATCCTATCATGTTGCCCACCATTGAATAATAATTCGGTCCCCATACACCTAACCCTAGGTTTTTGTGTACTGGCGGCACTCTACTCCTTTTTACAGATTTTGCCATTTCACTCTACATTTTTCTCTTAATTGTTCTCGGCCACCTCTCTTTCGCCTTCCCTAAATAATTCCCTATATTTCTCCTGTTCTTTTCTCCTTTTACTGACAAAATTTTTCTAATTACTACTTCACCTCTCCCCCCAAATTGTCGCATTTACGGAGCCAGGCCTGCTCTCTCCATATTGTGACTTTGTGGGTTCATAGAATTAAAAGTCCATTTTGCCGAAATTTTAAATGTTCTTTATTTCTGTAGAAATACACGCTTAAATGTTCACGTAACAGCATTACATCACATATACAACACAATCTTCCAAGGTCGATGAGAATAACAAACAGTGTTCAGTTTACATCAGTTCTCCTTGCAACAACCCTCAGCTGTTTTCTGCTTACCTCTCGTGACTCACCCGTTTTACAACTGTCCACTGGTGTGTCATAATTGTTGACCAGTTTCTTTCTTGTATATCATCAATGTAGTATCATACATTTCTTTAGCAGTTTCACATGACATAAGATGTACTTTTAAACTGTTTTTTACTGTTCTGACATTTACATGCTTGGCTATTGCGTCTTTAGTTTTCCGATTTGCTTGGCTTTCATTATCACCTCCAGCATCTGAAAGTTCCTCTGTGCCATTTAACACATTCATAAGTTTCTTTGCTGTGAACAGGAGTTTGATCTCAAATTCCCAGATAACAAATGTACTTCAGTCTTTAAGTTTTTGCACACATGCAACTTCTTCATTTTCAATTTTTGTAGTGCCATCTTGGAGCACATTACGCGTTTACTTTTTTAGTTTAACCTCTTAAACTTTTACTCTTTTTACTTTTTCTCTTTAGGAGGAAGATACTGCACCCATAACCTGTTGTTGTTTCTTACTTCTAAAGGAGAAAATGTTGCAAAAACTTATTAAACTGTATAACACACATTTTGTGGATAACTTATGGATAACCTTCATGGATATTTTTCACCTTGTACTGACATTTTCTTAGCTTATTGCCATAGAATAAAAAACAACTAAAATATTTTATCATTAGCTACATTACAATTTTCAACATCCTGGACATGCCTTTGAACTTCCTCAGTTGATTCAACTTTCCAATAAGTCGTTTGTACAAAAATAGAATACTGTAGTGCAGTGTGCTTTTGAAGAATTATTGATGGATTCATTGATGTTTACATTTATCATATTTTGTAGTATTTGTTTTCTCCACAGATTAGTTCCAGAAATTAAAAAGGTCTGATTTGACAGCTGTTTAATTTGGATATGAAAATAAAAATGAAAGAGGATACTCTGACAGATGACATAGCCTCACAGAATGAGAGTTCTTTCACAAGGTTGTTTCAATGAACACAAGCATTGATACTGTACTTGTTGACACTGATTGTGACATGACAGTTAAATCAGAGACTTCTTGCATCAAACATCCTATAAGCAGATTATGACTGAAAGTGCTACGTGCAGCAACAACTGCAAGATGCATAGGGAAACAAAAAATAGAACAACCGGCTCTATTTTTAGACTTTGGTTCACAGAATGAGGGATGATGATGATTTGTGTTTATGGGCGCTCAACTGCTAGGTCATCAGCGCCCACAGAGTGAGGAAGACTTTCTTCTAGAAGACCTCTAATGATGGATAAGAAATACAACAGTGAATCATGAAATGTATAACAAAACAGAAATTAAGGAAGAACCTTGGTCTTTGGAAACAAAAACTTCATCAGACTGTGATAATATTAAGGTAAGTTGTATAAAAACTACAGATAGTCTGATGAGTGTTTTGTAATAAACATCCCAATATATTTTGTGATATTGCAGAATACTACAATCTACTCACTTAAATAAAGTGTAAGTTTAATGGTAAATGAAGTCAAGGATTGGTAAGCGAAAGGCAATCCAGTGATAAACTTTTAACCTGTTGGGAAATTTAACTCAAAACTAGTCTTTTTGTTTTCTAAAAAAATATTACTCAGACAGAAAGATATTTTGAGAAAAGAGAACTGAAGTTGACTTTGCAAATGGCAAGCAATATATTTATTCACAAAATGAAGGAAAGGTGAATCCTGATGTCATTTTAGTAAGCCAGATGAATTCTAAACTTTGTTTCGTGAATGCTAATACGACTGTAACTAAACATAATACTTCGTACATTTGAAACTTGATAACGGGAAGAAAGTGTTTCACATTGTTGGGAAACTCAGCACACACTCACACGCACTGTAATGTGAGTAAGGTTTTTATATGCATTCCAATTTTAAATACTTTTAGCACCCAGAAAAAAGTTAATTTAGAAACATGTTAACAGAACCTTATTTATATATAATTTGCTCTTATACATATTAAATATCAATGGTATCCAGCTGAACATTATGTAAATAAATGAGCATATGACATATGCTGTGGTGTATTACTTTGTTTTTAAGTTTTAAAAATTGATTTAGAATTTTTAGGAAAACATAACTTTGTATTGGAATGAAAGTGTAAAATTAGAGTGTTCACGAGATGATGCACGATGATGATAGGATATAACTTACTTGGTTACCATAGCAACATAGAAAAAACGGAGCAGATTATCTGCATTTGGTGTTCTTCTGCATCTGAACTCCATAGGAGAAAGATGTGTATTTGAGTCTTTCTGAGCATGTGCAGAAACAATTTTGTGTGCATTTGAGAGAAGAATAATTAATCTATAGGTCAATCACATTTTGTTAAAGGACAGAATTTCATTACATTTAAAGTTGCATCAAAGTTTGGTAAATTTTCAGAAGAATTCAATATTCAACTTTGAAAAAAAGAGCTATCTTTTCATTCTAAAAGCAATGATTTTTCCTCTAGTCCACGACTATGCCCAGAGATAAGATCTCTAGCTCCAGGGATGTTGCCAAGGAACCTACAGGATTACACTACAAAAAATTCACAAAGTTGAGAAACAAATCATATCATCATCAATCCCACATGATGTGCAGCATTCACATTGCAAATGATCGTCACAATGCAGGGCTTCTAGAACGTCATCTTCAGTATTCCCTTTTGCTAGCAAATTTCATTGCAATGCTATTTGAAAAGAAATGGAAAATCTACTTTCTTAATCACTGTTGATAAAGTCATGTGTTGGCTGGATGCCTTTCTGTACAACATTAGAAGTCACACTATTAAACACATCAGCTAAAATATAATATGAATAGTGTACATTACCATTTGTCTAAAGTATATGTAAAGAGTAATATATTATTTTAAAATACATCTTGTCATTGGTAATGTTCTGTTCAAATACTAAGATTCATCAGCTATATCTTCTGTTCTCCCTAACAAAGTAGTTATGGTAATATCCCGCTTCCTGACACCAGCTGTAACTTTGTGGGTTTGTAAAATTAAAAGTCCAATTGCACAAACTCAAAAATGTTCTCTATTTTCACCAAATTACAGTTGAAACACTTGCCGATTACCTAGAATTACTTAGCGCACACAATTACAATTCACCAGTTCGTCTGTCACAGGTCCATTGCACGCTCAAAGTTACGTACAACTACTCTAATACACTTGCACCGCCTTCCAGTCCGTCCACTGACTCGGCGCTCCTCATGACTGCTCGCCAAGAACTGCTTCTCTCCAGCCCGGGGCGTCGCTTATATAAGACCAACTGACATATCGAGAAGGTTCCGGGTTAGATGAAATATCCCAACAGTCCCAGACCTCAGGGGAGGGGGCAGGGGAAAAATGCGGCCAGCAACCGGTGACACTTTCCTCATCATCCACTTCACTGAACGCGATAAGATAAATGGGTAGGCGTGGCCTCAATACCTTCTGTCGCCCGCCCTCCCAGCTGGCCGTGCTTTCCGATAATTAGGTGACAGTGCTTTCAAACTTGACAAGTGACTAAAGCTCTTATCAGAGACGTTAGATTAGTATGGCTACTTACCTACATGAACATAATTATGTATGTTCAGATGCGACAACAGGGTATAGAGCTTATCACCCTTCTCACCTTCATGTATTGAATTATGTGTTTTCAAATGCAACAAGCGAGTAAAGCTCTTATCACATACGTTACATTTGTGTGGCTTCTTACCATTATGAATTAAATTATGTGGTTTCAAAGTTGAAAACTATGTAAAGCTTTTGTCACAAACTTTTCATTGGTGTGCTTCTGAACTTCATGAATTAAATTAAGTCTTTTCAAAGTTGACAAGCGTGTAAAGCTCTTATCTCAAACATTGCATTGGTGACGCTTTTCACCTCCATGAATTAAATAATGTGTTTTCAAATGTGACAAACAAGTAAAGCTCTTATCACTAACTGTACATTATTGTGGTTTCTTACTTTCATGAATTAAATTATGTGTTTTCAAAGTCGACAACTGTGTAAAGCTCTTATCACAAACGTTACATTTGTGTGGCTTCTTGCCTTCATGAATTAGAGTATGTGTTTTCAAATTGTACAACTGTGTAAAGCTCTTATCGCATATGTTATATTTGTGTGGCTTCTTACCTTCATGAATTAAATGATGTGTTTTCAAATGGGACAAGCGAGTAAAGCTCTTATCACATACATTACATTTGTGTGGCTTCTTACCTTCATGAATTAAATTATGTGTTTTCACACTTGAGAACTGTGTAAAGCTTTTGCGACAAACTTGACATAGGTATGCCTTCTGACCTTCATGAATTGAATTATGTCTTTTCAAAATTGACAAGCGAGTAAAGCTCTTATCACAAATGTTGCAATGGTGACGCCTTTCCCCTTCATGAATTAAATTGTGTCTCTTCAAATGTGGCAAGCGAGTAAAGCTCTTGTCACAAACTTTACATTTGTGTGGCTTACCTTCATGAATTAAATTATGTGTTTTTAAATGTGACAAGCGAGTAAAGCTCTTTTCACACACCTTACATTTGTATGCCCTCTTACCTTCATGAGTTAAATTATGTGTTTTCAAAGTTGATAACTGCGTAAAGCTTCTTTTACAAACTTTACATTGATGTTGCTTCAGACCTTCATGAATTAAATTATGTCTTTTCAAAGTTGACAATTGAGTAAAGCTCTTATCACAAACTTGACATTGGTATTGTTGTTTATCCGCAGGAATTTGATTATGTTTTCTCAAATTCGACACAGATCTAAAAGTTTTCTCACATGTGCTAGATTGTTGTGTTGTTTTGCTTTTATCACTGAAACTACTGTGTTTTACATATAAAGATTCTGTAAATGTGACTGCCCCATCACTACATTTACCATGTTGATCACATTGTACGTAGTCCTGTGCAGTTAAGACATCACATGTAACATCACATTTTTGATAATCATATTGAAGACGATAGTTTGCATTACAGAAGGAGTCTCTTGTTGGGACTTCCGCAGAGAACAGTGGAGACTTGCCAAGAGTAGTGACAGGACCTGTTTCTGGGTATAATCTGAAATGTTATGGAACTTAGTATCATTTTTAAAATGTGTCACATAAAATGCAGAGATAAGTGGAAAGGAGCTAGAAATGATGAATGTATCTACAGTTATCATATTAAATCAATCCGGAAGTGTACAGCTCAGTACTGTAACCTTTGATGGACTCCAAATTGTGAAAAAAGAGCAAGTAAACAGCACCATTATCAGTTAATGCCCACAGCAAGGCGATCAACCATACCTCACAAAGATTTGGTTATTCTATTACAGCAATTGTACTTCAAGTGTCATGAAACACTGCGCTCATTGGTCTCTGCTGTCACCTATCAATAGCAAGTGAAGGAAGCTTTGAATACTGGTTTCCCTAAACAAGCAGAACTAAGAGGTTCTCATATTTCATTCTTCTTCCTTTGAGGAAATAAAGATATGAAAGGATAGAATTTAGACAGAGTGCAAATGAAGAAATCAATGTCATAGCCAGGAATTGAACACAGATCTCCCGGGCTGCGTCAGTGTCTGTAACTAGTGAGCTATGACATTAATACTCCAAATGACTCGCATTATCCCGGTAAACCACAAGGAAATTCTCATATACACATCAGACAACTCCTTAATGGCGACCTGCAACATGTAGGAACCTAAGTCCAGGCTTTATAGTCGACCACAGTCAGTCTGACTCAACCTATCCGGAATTTGGTCTACACACGGCTGGTGTGACAAAACAATTTAATTAACATTTAGATCTAATAGTGGCATAGCATGCACTCTGTCATCTAATGTAATTTCCTATCTACCTCCCCTTGTTGTTCAAGCTCTTTTCATTGTCAATCTTCCTTCACTTCTGTGCTTTTTAACTTTCTAAAACAAGTTTCATATATTTCTATTTCTTCCTGCAACAGTTCTTAAAGCTATTATCTTGCTTCAAATATCATGATGTTTCTTCTCCCATAGCGCTAGTTCTCTATTCTTGTCAAGTAATGAAGCGTACTTTCTGTTTCTCTACATAATTCACATATTCCTATTCTGCTTCTTAATTACATTGATCCTAGACGTTCTTTCACCCTCCTGTCTATTGCATGCTTTTACATACCTTTCTTTCCCTATTCTTTTTCAGATCACAATAACATTTAAAGATTTTTCTATTTTCTAGCCTTCCGTATATCTGTCTTTCTGTCCTCCATTGTGGTTGCAATTATTTTCCAGTAACTCTCCATGTAGAATAAAAAGAAGTATTTCAGAACGTGGGGTGCCATTGTTACTAAAATTAGGCAAGTGAGTCAACCTTGTATATACTTTTCTCCACTTACAAGTTTTTTATGAAGATTAGTTTCTGGGGACATCTCCCCTATCATCAGTTCTGTGGTAAAGTATATACAAGGTTGACTCACTTGCCTAATTTTAGTAACTCTACATTTCTGTTCTCTAGTTTCTAAATATCCAGAATTCATATTTGTTCCATAGCTCGTTTTGCTATTGGCCACTAATCTATTCCTGTTTCCCAGTCTCTTTTGTCAATTAATACATACTTTAGGATTTCATCTTGTTTTTTCTCAAGTATTTATTGCAACATTTTAGAATTCTTTCAAATAAAATACCTTTTACTCTCTTTTTTCCTAATTCTACTAAGGAGCTGATCTCCTTACTATTACTTTTGACATTATACAGCAGAGTTAAGGATATGCCAATATAGACTTTAAATTATGAACCTATACAGGAAATGTATTTCGCATCCTTGTAGGTATTGGTTCAAAAGTTTGATAAAGGAATGGTGAATCTTAGATATCAGATTAAATTAATCCTCTTTAGCCTGAATTAGCTACTTTTATCTCTCTTGTACTGTCAATTACTAAATGCTTAGTCCCATATGAAAACACAAAGGTTTTGCTAAACATCTTATAGTAAAATACTGAAGCAGTGATATCATTTTCAAAATTGGTTGATAACGAGCTTAAATTAAATTCAATATCCTCCCTATTATAAAAGAACAAAAACTGGATCCTATAAGCAAACATTCTGCACATTGTTAAAATCACACAGTATTCACGTGAATTCCTTGATGGAGAAATAACTTTTTAGGAAAGACCAAAAAGCGTTAAGTTATAAAGTTATCTTCAGAAGGTTTTAGTTATTTGATCATTTCTTCACACTAGCCATGTATAGGCTAAAGTCTTATAAGGTTCTGTTAATGTATTAAAGTAATCCCTATTGCAGTACAGTAAATATATATAAATGCACCCACATAATTCTTACTAATTATTGCAAAACCTGATTCTGAAAAAGACTCATAGTTCTTTTCTGTACTTGCTGAAAAGTTCAGTAGTTTAATGTCTTTAGTTACTCAAAAATATAGTTTTTATTACAATATTGAGTTATAGCTGAAAGAATCAAGAAGTGCTTCATAACAACAAGGTTTAGAGATAATGAAGAGCATGCTCTTGCATTCAGTGAAGCTAAAGAGAGTGCATTAGAAATTAACACTTTTTGTATATACAGAAATACAAATGTATGCTTATATTTATGATGCATGGTAATTGATGAAATATGAATAATCTGTTGTATTTTGTGGACAGAAACATGTTCAATATGACAATTTGTTTTGGTCTCATACGATTTTCCTTAGAGCAAGTTCCACAGTATATCTATTTCTATTAGTTCAAGAGCTCGATGACATATGTACTAAAACATAAATGCTAGAGTGAACATAAGCCTAATAATTCAAAAGTCACGTCTTACCTTGAAGATTTTACTGGAAGAAGGGCCACATCCTGTAACAGAATTCAAATGTACATTTTTCCCATAAATATCTACACAGTATTAAATGCCCTGCTAAAATATTTACAAGATATGTAGAGACAATATTTGATATTTTATCTTACAATGAGTGTACAAAAACCAAGAAGTGGTTTTGCTTAGAGGACACAGACTGAGCTATAGCGATATAACTACATCAGAAACAGAGGATATGTTATTTCACCTCTTACGCCAGCCTGTCACGGCATACAAATGTTCCACAATTGATACTTGTGAGAAAAGCCGATGGACTTTAAAACTCCTCCAGGCTAGGTCCAACGGACCCACCAATCAAAGACATGTGTGGCCCTCCAGACATACTGGGGGATAAAGTGAGTGGATGATGTAACCACCATTACAAACAAAAAATTGATGTCCACTTAAAAAACGGTTACACTTATGCTACTTAAAACATGACACGTCCTTCAGATAAATTTTCCAGAGGTTAAATAGTCCCCTGTTCGGATCTCCGGGTGGGGACATTTGCAGGACATCAATTACAGAACACCCACAAAATTCTGCAATTGAATGCAGGAGGACTCTCACAGAGTAAAAAAATGGAACTTCAAAAAGTCATAGAAGAAAAAGAAATAGACGTACTCATCATCCAAGAAGCCAATGTAACAAATGATCTACTAAAATATTTTGAAATTACTGGATTTAATATATGTGTTCTCCCCAAATCACGCCAAATAGCTAGTGGAATACTTACAGGTGTCACAACAAACATCTTTTCAAAGTTTAAAATTATAAAAGAAATACAGCAAGAAGATAAAATAGAAATTATCCAAATTGAAATCTGGAAAGGAAATTCATGTTACACCATATATGGTTTATACAATCCACCAAATAACAATCCTTGTCTGAACATAATAAATATACACTGTAAAACAATTTGTTTGGTGATTTCAATGGTCCTTCACCAAAATGGGGATACAAAGACTAGAATGCCTGTGGAAAAACTACTGCAGATTTCTTAAATTCTAACACTTTAGATCTTATCTACAAGAATGGGGATTGCCCCACATACCTAGACTGTAATGTCCAGTGCACTAATCCAGACCTATTATTAGTATCTTCAGATTGAAAAGATAAGAACATGTGAAATCATTGAAGACATAGGATCTGATCATAGAGCAGTTATTGCATCCATAATACTTCATGACAAACAAAATACTAGCAGGCCAAAGTTGAGTTAATCTTGGAATCTTAGAAAAGCAAATTGGACAACATTTACTGAGGAAACTGAACAAAATCTTTACTCCGCTCAACATGAAGCATCTGTAGATAAACTCAATAAAACAATAAAAAATATAATTTTTGAAGCAGCAAAAAAATTGATCCCAAAAGGAAAAACTAAAAATTACAAACCCTTTTGGAATGCAGAACTATCAAAGTTAAAATAAGAAAGGGACATAGCAAGGAAAAAAGCAGAATTGTTCAATAACCCAACAGTTACACAGGAATGGCGAAGAAAGGCAGCAAAATGTAAAATAGAAATTCATATTGCCAGAAAAGAAAAAGGAAAGCTTTCTGTGAATTTATTGAAACAGCTGATTAGAGAAAAGATGCAAAAATAGTATACATATATATAAGTAAAATTAATTGTCAGAAAGAAAGAAGGAAAGAACCACTCAAACTAAATGGGAAAACACTTACTTGAAATTACTCTATGTCTGAAGCCTTTAATAAGTATTACAGCTCTCAGCATAAACTTTCCTCTGAAGCAAAAAGAAACAAAGGCAGATTAAAAAAGATCTAAAAAAATTTAAAAGGTACCCAGAACAAACAACCGATATATTCAGCAAAGAATTCACCATAAGGGAACTAAATCATGCCATCCATGAGTTGAAAGATAAAAGGTCTTCTGGACCAGATAAAATACATGTTGAATTTGTGAAACACCTAGGATCAAAGGGAAGAAAGGTACTGCAGAAGTTCTTTAATATATCATGGACCTCTACTGTACCTATAGAGTGGTATTATTATTCCTATTCTAAAAAATGATAAAGCACCCGACAAAATAAATAATTAGAGACCAATTTCCTTAATAAGTGCCATTGCAAAAACAGCAGAACGTATGATTTCAGAAAGGCTAAATTGGTTCTTAGAAAGTAATAACATATTAACAAAAATACAATTCAGCTATCCCAGGATGTCAAAGAATCCTTCAAAAAAATCAAGATACGCTGTCAGTTTTCATTGATTTTGAGTGAGTGAGAGAGTGTGTGGTGTTTTAGGGCCCGTCGACAAAAAGGTCATTTGGGCCCTCATTGATTTTGAAAAAGCATACAATAAAGCATACAATTCAGTATGGAGGAATGAACTTCTTGAGAAACTTTCAAAACTAGGTATTCAGAGAAAACATGTTAAATTGGATCACTCAGTTTCTCTCTCAACGTTTCTGTGCTACAAAATATCATGACAGTACATCCAAATTCCGACAAATAAAAATGGGCCTAACACAAGGAGTAGTACTGAGTACAACTTTGTTCAGCATCTAAATCAGTGATCTTCCTGCGGCTGTATCAAACACAGAAATAAAGACAGCACTTTTTGCATATGACATGATCATGTGGACATCTTCCTCACAAGTAGAGAAATCCAAAACTTCAATGGAAAAGGCTCTGATAATATTGGAAAAGTGGACTGACAACAATTTGATGAAAAAACATACTGATAAAAACAACATTCTAAATATTTAGCTTAAAAAGAAAATCCCTAAACTAAATCTGCAGTCTAAGAAAAAAACCTAAAGCAAACATATGACACAAAATAGTTAGGAACAATGATTGATTCAAAATTATCTTGGAGACATCATATTGAAGCAGTAGTAAACAAAACAAAAAAAAATTTCAATTTTGAAAAGATTAGCTGGAGTCAAGTGGAGCAGTAATCGGGTGACACTGAACACAACATACAAAACATACATCAAGGAAATACTTCTTTAAAATGCAGAGGTAATAATTACAGCAAACACTTCTAGCATAAATCACTAGAAGTATGCCAAAATCAGGCCCTGCGACTAATAACCTGTGCAGCAAAATCAACTCCAATCACGGCAATGCAAGCCTTAACTCGGAACTATCCAATACATCTAACTTTAAAGGAGCAGGCACTAATACAACATGAAAAAATGTTGCGGTTAAAAACAACAAAATGTGGGACAAGATTATTACAACCAATCAAGATGAAAACACAAACAAGTTTCCCACACAAAGTTATGGAATTGAAAGCAGATATGAATCTTCCTAAATCTAAAGAAAACATTTTAATCAAAGAAAACCCACTGACTCTTAAACCAATATTCAATTAGATTTGGAACAAATAGTTACACAATCTGAAACTTCCAAACCTGTACTAAAAGCACTAGCATTAGAAACTGTGAACAATGGATACCCACCTGAAGAATGGTTTCATATCTATACAGATGTATCTAACTTGGACAACACCTCAGGAGCAGGAATTAAGTGTGCACTGTTCTCATTTTATCAACCAGCAGGATACCACACAACAAATTTTGATGCAGAAGTAACGACTATTCATATTTCACTTTCAAAAACCTTCTATACAGAATAGATAAATTAAAAAATGCTGTTATACTTTCTGATTCTAAAGCAGCATTATGTGCAATAAGTTCATATAAAGTGAGGTCAATCCAAATTAAAGAATGTCACAAAATGATGCAACAAATTCAAAAACTACAGAAAAGAATTATATTACAATGGATACCTGCACATTGTGGAACTTCAGGAAATGAATCAGATGATTTTCTTGCCAAAAAAGGTGCAAATTCAGAACAAAAGTAAAAACTTACCCTTTACATCCATAAAAAGATTAATTAAAAGCAAATATAAAAACAAACAAAACCAATCAATATCTAACAAAGCCAAAGATAAAAAATTGAACATTTTAATTAAAAATCCAGAAATTATTCCAGATATCCCACGTAAAGCTGCAATAGCAAATTTTATTTTACTTATGGAACATGATTATTTGGACAAACACTTATACAGAATAGGAATTTATACAAGTCCAAATTGTCCTCTGTGTAACAAAGAATAGGAAATGACTGAAGATCTTTTAACCTGTGAAGCCCTACCTGCCGGACCCACTACACAGAAATATTGGAGAGCAAGAGAGCTAATGGCTTCATTGCCAAAGCCTAGCATTTGAAAACAACATAATTTCTGTACCCTACGCTGGTGTTCAGGATACAAGATACTGTAATGATGAATATGATACACTTACACACAGTTCAAGGGCCACATGTAACTAGCCCACTCTCCACATAAACCTCTACATCAGGTCAAATCAGGTAGGCAGTACTAAGGCTCTTTCACATACAGAATGTCAAATATACAGTACAAGAGTTGCTGGCATGATATGTTGTTTGAATTTATGGGCAATTGCCAAAATAAGTCTAAAGAATGAATGTGGCAATCTAACACAAACCTGACATAGATCTTAACTGTAGTTCAAAATTATAAAAGAATTGATATTAATTTTGATTAGGGAGGGAAAATGCACCATTCCAGTTATTGGCACCCAGTACTCACTTTTTCTGAAGATGTCCAAAAGACATAAGGGCATAAAGTCAGGTGATAACTCATCACTTAAATCAAGGAATACATTCTATCGAGATTTAACTGTATTGGAACACCACAGTGAAGCGAAATAATTATTAATTTTTAGATGAGTCGTATTTATTGCACATCTGCTTCACTTTTGTACCTATTTTGAGGACATGTTTCGCAAATCATCGTTTGCATCTTTTGCTCTTATGCGACTAAAGCTTGATCCAGTGGTGTGGGTAATTCTGGAGTTGCTGCTGCCATCTGTTGATTTAGTGATGAACTTAAATGTGGGATTCTCTTCTGGCAGGATTTCAAAGTTCATTAGTTGGTTTTTATGTTTTGCTATGTATATTCTCTCCCATATGACGAGTTCACTATATTTTTGTACATATTTTAGTAATTCTGTTCTATCTTCAATTTCATGATTTTCAGACCAGAAATGAGCTGCTATTGCGGACTTATCAATATTTTTGTATCTTATGTGCCTAAAGTGTTCTTTCTTTCTAGTGCCTATGTTTCCTTTTGTCCTCCCTATGTAAATTTTTTCACAGTCTTTACACTTAATCTTGTAAATGCCTGACTTTTCCTCTGGTTTTATCTTATCAGTATTATTACTGTTAAGTAGATTTTTAATGTTGTAATTGTGTTTTGGTGCCAATGTTAGATTGTATTTCTTGAATATTTTTGGAACTTTTTTGTGGCCCAGGGATGGTAAGTAAATTTAGCACATCCAATTTCTTGTTTTATTGGTGTGAAAGCTGTGATCTGTTTTAATCTCTTTTGAAGTTTGAATGATATTAGTTTTATTAGTTTTTTATCTGCAAGGTTTATTGATACTTCAACACTTACATTTTTATATTATCGAGGGACGAGATTCAGAATCCACTGCCATCATTTTGAACCTCTCCCCAACTAGTATCTGTTGTATGCTCTCCTCTCTCTGGCGTGGAGAGATACAAAACAAAACTATTTGTTACAGTTACTGCTAAACACAGCTGCAAACCCTAATCCTCTTAAATTTAACAAACCGCCTTACTAAACTAGCCACAATATTTTTGAGTGTGAGTGCGTGGTGTTTTAGGGCCCATCGACCACACGGTCATTTGGGCCCGAAGTCAAAATTATAAACCTAAAAGCTACACTATTAAGCTAAAAAGGTAAAATAAAATAAAAACACTGAACTATTAAAACTACATTAAAGCTCATCCCAGTCCTAATAATTTAAAATCTCTAAAATTAATAAATATAAAATACAAGTCAGACTTGTTGATTAAAACTGATTTTAAAAATAAACCGCAGTGCCTTATCCATGGCCACTGGGTCGTCACCTAAAATACTGAGCAAGTTAGCTCCCAAGCCCAAAGACTGGCGAACACGGGCGTACTGCGGGCAATCGAGTAAAATATGCCACACAGTGAGGCGTACGGCACACGGAGCACACACTGGGGCCGGTTCCCCTCTCAACAAATGACCAAGAGTAGCTCGAGTGTGCCCAATTCTCAGTCGGGTGAGTATCACCTCGGCTCGCCGGTTATCCCTGCAGTAAGTTAGCCAGGGTTGTACGCTCTGCTTTATTGCCCGGAGTTGCGTGCCTTTCAAAGCCGTCCAGGAGTGCTGCCAAGCAGATAGTAGTTGGCGACGGAAAAAACGTTGCAAGTCCTGGAATGGCACTGTAGTTGTTAAACTCCGGGGCAAACGGCAAGCAGACTTAGCAGCCGCGTCCGCCTCCTCGTTCCCGGAAATCCCAACATGGCCTGGGGTCCAAGTAAAAACAAAATTGTATCCGCGACTGAGCATTTGCGAGATCTGGGTCAGTATTTTTAAAACCAGTGTGTGAGCGGCAGTGTGCTGTTGTAAGGCCTGAAGCGCACTTAGACAGTCAGTGCAGACGATAAAAGAGCCAGGAGCTAACTTGCAAATAAAAAGGAGCAATTAAATGATGGCACACAGCTCTGCTGAGAAGACCGAAGTGGAGTCCAGAAGTCGAAATTTATGAGCCTCACCGTTAATGAAGAATGCGCAACCCGTAGCGTTACCTAACTGGGAACCATCTGTAAGGACCGGAACATAGGGTAACGGCCCAGTAATTCGGCAAAAAGTTGGAACACCGAATGTGGAGTAGCGAGTCTAGAGTTGTTTGAAAGAGCAAGATCGAACCGCGCACGATTGAGCTGCCATGCAGGATAGGGGCAGATAGACGACCTCTCCACGCGAGGCATTCGGAGGCCATGCGAATGTAGTAGATCCCGAAATCTTATTCCCACGGTTCGAGTCCGAAAACCAGGGCGCATATAACGGTGGACTAAATCTGGTCACAGAACTGGTTTAAAACAAGGATGATTGGGATAACTTGCCAACTTCGAGACGTATGAGCAGAGTAACAGCGAGCGACGAATATGGAGTGGAGGTTTGCCTGAGTCTGCATACAGGCAAAGGCGAAGTTTAGAGGCGGTCGCTGCGCCATAAATAAAACTGCAATAGTCCAGCTTGGACCGAACCAGAGAGCGGTACAGCCTCAACATTACCGTGCGATCGCCCCCACCCAAGATGGTCCAGATAATACCTTCAGCACCCGAAGAGAACGATCGCAAGAGGCTCGAAGGTGACGAATGTGGTGCTCCAAACTGAGTTGTCGGTCCAAGTAGAGGCCCAAGAACTTCAGGTGCGAGACAAATGGCAGAGGTGTGCCGTTCAAATGAAGATCAGGAGGCGGGTGAATACCTCGTAGGCGGTGAAAGTGGATTCACTGCGTCTTCGCAGCTGAAAAACGGAAGCCGGTTTGAAGCGCCCAAGCTGCTAGCTGGGTAATGGTCAGCTGCAGTTGGCGCTCAATGTGATCTATGTTGGCAGACCTATAATAAACTGCGAAGTCGTCAACATAGAGGGATGATGGAATTCCACTTCGAACGGCACTAGTGATGCCGTTAATCGCTACGGCAAAAAGGGTGACGCTCAAAATTGACCCTTGAGGTACGCCGCTCTCTGGTATCCGCTCCCGTGATATCGTGTTTCCTATGCGAACCCGAAAACGGCGAAGATTTAAAAAGTTGCATAGGAATTCGGGTAGATGACCACGCATACCGTAACCATGTAGGTTACGGAGTATGCCGTACCGCCAGGTGGTGTCATAAGCCTTCTCCAGGTCGAGGAACACGCCCACGGCGTGCTGTTTCAGTAGAAACGCATTGGAAATATACCCCTCAAGGCGTGTTAGATTATCGACACGAGTGATGGCGACGAAAACCGCATTGCAAGTTGGACAGATGGTTGTTTTTCTAGCCACCAATTTAACCGAGCGTTTAGCATTCGCTCGAAGGTCTTACAGATGACACTCGTCAGGCAAATGGGGCGGTAGCTAGATGGTAGCGTGCGGTCCTTTCCGGGTCGAGGCATAGGGATGACAATACCCTCTCGCCAGGCGGATGGGAAAACCCGCTCATGCCAAATGCGGTTATAGATGTTTAAAAGGAAACATAGCGCCTCAGATGGAAGATGTAGCAGCATCTGTCGGTGTACGTCATCGGGACCTGGAGAAGAATCCTTTGCTAACGCCAGAGAATGGGCGAGCTCGGCTGCGGTAAAAGGTTGGTTGTACGGCTCGGTGCAGTCACTATTAAAATTAAGTGGTACCCGTTCCGCCTTTTCCTTGATAGGCAGGAAGAGAGCGTCATAGCGGGCAGTTTGGCTAGTAGCAGCAAATGTGATAGCTAGGGCTTCAGCTATGTCCTGCTCGGTGGTGCACATGGAACCGTTGATGGCAAGGCCGGGAATTACCGTCTGGCGATACTTGCCATACATCCGCCGAACAGCTGACCATACTTGTTGGGTAGAGCTGCGCCGGGAAAGCGAAGACACATAGGCCTCCCAAGATTTACGGTTTGCGTTGCGCAGTATAAAGCGTGCCCTAGCGCGAGAACGTTTGAAGGCGACGAAGTTCCCTTCCGTCGGGTGCCGCTGAAAAATGCGTAAAGCACGTTTGCGTGCTTTGACAGCCAAACTGCATTCCTCAGACCACCACGGTACAGGGATATGACGTGGTGTAGGTGAACCTCGAGGAATGCTAGATTGTGCTGCGAGCAGGATCGAGCAAGTAAAATATTCGACCATTGCATCGATGGTGTCGAAACTATCGTCGATGAGGTGTATGAGGGATTGGAATTTTCCCCAGTTAGCTTTGGAAATAATCCAGCGAGGATTTCGAGAAGGTACACATTGGCGGCCAGAAAAATGAATGTTAATGGGGTAATGATCACTGCCACAGAGGTCGGAAAGTACTGACCACTCAAGTAGTGGTACTAATGACGGACTGCAGAAAAAAAGGTCTAGTACGGAATGTGTACCATAAGCGGATGATAGGAATGTCGGGTCACCAGTATTTAGCAGAAGCAGGTCAGACTTATCGAAGACGTCTACGAGGAGGCATCCACGGGCGTCATCAGTGTCTGATCCCCAGAGCGTGTGCTTGGCATTCAAATCTCCCACAAGGAGTAGTGGTGAGGGGAGCTGAGCCAACAGAGCTTGAAGATCACGCCCTGGAACTATACTGAGCGGCGGCAGGTACATGTTGCAGATGGCAAAACTGATGCTCTCCAGCTGTATCCGAACGGCCACAGACGTTGGCGGCTGAGATGTTAGGCGCCACTAAGGTAGCAACGCCACCGCTTGCACGCATACCTGCAAGAGAGTCGCTTCTAAATGCAGAGAAAGAGTGAAGGTGTAACGAGTGATTGGGATGTAAGTGGGTTTCCTGGAGACACATAATTGATGGTGACCGTTGAGAAACTAAATGTTGTAGGTCTTGAGCACGAGCTCGAAAACCATTGACATTCCACTGGATTAGTTCCATAAAGAGTTTCTAGCGGACCGTTTTAACCTTTTTCTTGACCTTGGCTGATTTGGGCCCTACGATTCGAAAATCGTTAGCCTCCTGTGACTCCGCTGATGTTCGGGAGTCAGAACTCCTACGGCTCGTAGAACGAGACCGGGATCTAATAGAAGGCGAGCGACTTCGCGATCTATGTGTTGGCCGGGATCGGTTTTTCACATTTACTACGGGATTGTTGTTATTCGCTGATGGCTTGGTGGCTGGAGTCTGTACGGCTGAAACGGAAGTAGTGCTGGTGGATATACAAGCAGTCTGAGACGTGGTTTTAGCGGCTAGAAAGTCAGTCTGCGTGGATGCGTGGGCGACAGGGACGTGTTGAACAGCAACAGTGGTATTAGGAGTACGGCGAGCTGCTAATGCATATCCAGTAGTAGTGTTAGGAGGCTTCAGTTGTTCGAAGCGCCGCCGTGCCTCTGGAAAAGTCAGGCGTTCCTTTACACGTAGCTCCTGAATACCTTTTTTGGTCCATGAATCTAGGGCACTGTCGCGAACTGGAGGGATGACTACCACCACAGTTCACGCAACAAGGTGTTCGACTGCAGTTAGGGTCTTCATGTTTCGGTAGGCCACATTGCTCACAAAGAGCAGGATTGGTACATGTGACCTTAGTATGTCCGAACCGCTGACATTGGGGTTCGGGACATACTGGCGGACGCTAGCACGTTCATAGCCGCAATATATATATTCAGGTAACTTTGTCCCAGCAAAAGTTAGAAATACCGTACGTAATGGGAACTCCTTGCAATCTTGCTTCCGTGTTAGCCGGTACGCCTGACATACAAGTTGATCAGAGAGGCAACTTACTATTTCTTCATTCGCTAGACCATCTAGGCTGGAGGTGGTGACTACTCCTCTGCAGGTGTTAAGAGTTTTGTGTGGGGCTACCCGGATCGGGTAGGAGCTCAACAAAGTCGCCTTTTGCAATTTGCGAGACTGGTCTGCACTGGTGCTCTCTAATAGTAAGCTACCGTCTCGGAGACGCGTAGCGTTTTTGACCGGGCCGCTGATTTTGTCAACTTCACGCTTTATATAAAACGGACTGATATCTTTAAACGTTTTCCCATCACAAGCCAAGGTCATTATCAAAAAAGGGTCAATGAAAGATTGTTTGCGCGGAGACATGATGATATAGACCCCCATCCGGAACCGTCGGCGTCAGCCTGCCATCCGGGGGTTAAAGAAAGAAAGACACCGAATCTTCACGGTCTGTGCCGTCATGGGGACCCCACCCATGACCGATCTCATTTGTACCTCAGAAAAGCTACCCTTCAATTTCCACTGCTTGTCCGTATGGGTAAACCCTTCACCACGCACACCCCGGCTTTATGCCCCTACCACAGGAATAACCGCCTGTGGCTCCCCACTTTAGGCCGCGCTGCGTGTAATAGGCACACGCGGATTCAGGGGACTTGTGGTTGATTACACCGGGGTTCTATCAGCGGTAACACGTCCGGTGCGTGATACTAACCCAACGGCAACACAGCCGTCGGGAGATTAACACAGACCGGGTCCTCAAGGAGCTACGTGGGTGTACTTGACGGTGTGGACGGGCTCCGCACCTAAGGCTACACATAGGGGCAGTGCGAATGGTCCGCTCAACCTTCACTTTTGAGACCTCCGGAGAGCACACATGTCGGAAGCCGCGCTGAAAACCGTGGGACAGAACCACGGAGATAGGAGAGATCCCTGCTGGTGAGACAGGAGTTATAAACCTAAGACCTTACGTGCTAATAATAATAATAAAAAACTAGAAGAGGAAGAATGTGATGCTTACTGACAAGCAGTAGCTCAACGTGGCACAGTTGATGGAGATGAAGGGGATGAATTGGGGGTGAGTGGCTAGTGACCCCGGGATCGCCAATCCCGTACCTACCGTAGTAGGTCCCTGGGGAAAAATACCAGAGCCTCTTCTGCCAGTTTTCAGGGTTACTGATGGGCCTTCTCGGTAGCCGTAGCGGTCGTGGGGTACACCAAGTCCCCACCGTACATCACCCCATCCGTCAGTCCCCTACTTCCTGTTGCCCACCCCTCGGGACGAGGACCGCAGAGGTTGGATTTTGAGGGGCCAATATTTTTGAGAGTATAAAGAAGCTGACTCTGGGTTAAACGTCCCATCAGCATATGGATTTCAAGGTTTATGGCTGGGTCGACTGTTGCCTTTGAATCAGTGACTTAAGTTTACACTTTATTTAAACAGAAAAGATTGTAATATTCTACAATAGTACAAAATATATTGGCGAAATTATAACAAAACATTGCTCAGTCTAACTCAGCAGGTTTCTACATAACTTACCTTAGTATTATTACCAATTGATGAAGTTTCTCTTTTCAGCCACCAAGGTTCTTCTTTAATTTCTATTTTGTTATCAATTTCTAATTCCCCATTTATGTTACAGTTGTTGCTCCATATAGCTCTTTCGCTGTTATTGTGCTTGTGAAGATCTTTCATAAAAGGAGTCTCTGATTTAATTTCTGTTTTGACTGTTATCTCACAATCAGTGAAATCATCAATGTTTGTGCTTGTTGTAACAATTTTCTGAAAGAACTCTCTCTCATTCTGTGAGCCTAAGTCATCTTCATGAAGATCCTCTTCTTTTATTTCTATTTTCTTATCCATTTCAAATAGCTGTCAAATTGGATGTTGCTGTTATGTCCAGAAATAAATCTGTAAAGAAAAAATTGTATTTTAAATATACAAAATATAAGTACATTTAGTCATCAACTTCTTTGAATCTAACAATAATTGTTCCCGCCAGACTAAATATCACTATTGTCTTATCATACAAACAATTTCTTGAAAACTTGCAAATTATACAGGTATTGATACAGGTTTACAGGTATTCTGACTACAATGTTCATGTATTGTTACCAGCTACCTTAACAGCAAAGCAACAAATAATAATAAAAGTAAAATAACATTGGCGGAGTCATTGCTGACGGGGTAGACCACCTCTGCAAAATTGCACCAGACATTTATCCAACATTGGTGCAGAAAGACCTGAGGATGCAATTAGTGCTGGTAAGTTTTGGAAAATACTGACCATGGTTCCTCTCACTTCATATTTATAAAAGGAGACTTGTAGAAGTACCTATTGTACTGTTAGAGGTGAAGCTGTTTGTTCTGTGCACTATTCAAGTATTTAAGATTCGTTTGGTAGGTACATTGTTCAAAATCGGGAAATGGCTCAAAGATCAGTAAACTTTACTTGTCCTCTTATTTTAATAATGAAGAGCAAATGGCTCAACAAACCCGTAAAATGGACTTGAACTTTTATTTTAATCATGAAGAGGGCTGCCTTCACTTATTATTCGAAGAGGGTCTGCTGAGGACACAAGTGTTGTCACTTATTCGAGATGGAGAACGGTGGGGAAGAAAGGAAGCGGGTACAACAGAGAAGTAACTTCAAAACCATCTCCACTCCAAATCAATAATAAATATCACGTCCTTGCAGCTCTATCTACAGACGAGGTGAATCAAATACAAGCGACACGTGACCATAACAGCATAAAAAGTCCAGCTGTTTCAAGACGTGAGGATGAGAAAGTGCTAGTGCTTGGTGACTCAATGACATCCCATGTAAAAGTCAACATGCTGTTTCTAAAGTGTACAGAGGTATAAATGTTGAGCAGTGAACAAAAACAATTGAAAACCAGTGCCAATGTGATGCATATCCTGAAAACCCAGAAGTAGTCATACTACACGTAGGTACCAACAATTTAAAAAATGTAGAAACTGCATATGCAATACTAGGTGATGTATATGATCTTATAAAACCCTCGCCTGCGGTGCCGTACATAGTAAAAGCGGGTGTTAAACACTACACATTTTATTTTATAAAACCCACAAGGCAAGTGTTCCCTACGGCTTGTGTAGCAGTAAACAGTGTAGTAAAAAGATGTGATGTTCATCCAAATTTTTTGAGGTATATAAATGAAAACATAAGGTGGGCCTGTAAGATACTAAATGCTTTATTTATGGATCTAGATAAATATCTAGATCATACTTGCTTAGAAAAAGATGGTCTCCATAATGTCGTAAATATAATAAATAGTCAGGGAATCTAACCCCACAATCAGATGGTGTAACATACAGCAGTGGCGGCTGGTGGGTTAAATTATTGGTGGTGCACAAATGAAAAATAACATACAGAGTAGTAATGACTCAGCTATTTATGCAGATTCTCTGCTGTACTCTCCTTAGACCTGGCAAATCTATCGATAACGTTTGCGTTGAAGTCGCTGATCTTCATAACAAAATCTCTCTCAATTGAAAGCATTGCTAATGCTGTCAATCGGGCCTGTGACATTGTGTTCCTAAGGAATGTTTTTATTCTTTTTAAAGTTGAGAAACGGCATTCTGCTTCAGTGGTAGATATTGGCATAGTTAACAGTACTCGGAGGAGTTTGACATATTCGCTGAATGTAGTACATAAATTGTTTTCCTTATTGAAGTCCATCAAGCACTGGACATTCCACGAAATTCCTCTCGACCGTAAATTACAGTCAGTTCTCTAAGAATTTTTGTTCCAATGATAAAAGGATAGAACTTTATTGTTTCTCTAAGGGAATTCTCTGGAAATGTATTAGAAAGTTTCTTGATGAAACAAAGTTGAGGCTACCAGATGCCCCGTGAAGCTAAATCTGTCCTTTGCTTCTCTAAGAATGTCACATACTTCAAGAGCTTCTCTTCTTTTCACATCATGATCTTCTATTCTTCTCCTCTTAATTGCAGTTTCTTCGTGCTCCTCGATATCCATGCTATTTCTTACTTTTTGCACTTCTCTTTCAAATGCGCTTAGCTGGGCGAGGGCAAATATTGCATTGCAGTCTCGTTTCTGCAGCTGATTATACAAAATATCCACATGTGGCATGATCTTGTAGAAGAAAGACAGCCAGAATACAAAATTATAATCTTTCAAAGTGGCCATAAACCCAGAAGCCTGAACAAGTGTGGCGTTGTTGTTTAACACAGCTCTCTTCTGAATAACCTCCATGCACTTAATTAAATTCTCCCTGTGTTAAAAAAGCAGAGCACACAGAAGCTAAGCCTGAAGGTCATGCTATAACCGTTGCTAAGAGTAGGAGGAGCTAGGTTTATAAACCTCCATTTAAGCAATGTATAAGAAGCCCCTCCCATCTCTTCACCTTCACGCAACCCCCTCAGAGAGCCTACATTTGGGCAAAATCTTAGGTTAACTCTTCGCTGTAAACCTGCGGCTCCTACAGCTAATCACTGTTTATTTCGACTTCTGTGGTCATGGGCAGCTACAGACAATAAGCGTAATTGAAACATATTTGTATATAAAACAATGCAAACAAGTACAGCTTTAATGTGCAAAATGCACCTGTTGTATATTCAGAATCAGTGGGTGTAGCGTAAACTTGCAACCTTATGGAGGAACCGCCCCTGACATACAGTGGAAAACCCTCTGTAATTAAAAAAATTGTAAATAGAAAGACTTCACAAAGTAATCAGGCTTGTTGGCTTCTCCATCTTAATTCACAGGGAATTCGTTCCAAAATAGATGATTTTAATCTACTAATAAATGAAATTAAAAATATTAAATAAGGAATAATTTGCTTAAATGAGCACTGGTTGGGAAAAATGAGACTCATCTTCTTAATAAATGGGAAGGTTACGCATTAGCAGATTGATATTGCAGGAGCAATGCAGACCACAGTGGGTCATTTATACTAGTACAAGAAGAACTTTTAGAGCAAGTAAAGGTCAGAAAACATCTTAAAGTCCTAGAGGAAGATTTTAATTTTGAATTGTCTGTAATAGAAATCAGCAGCCTAAATACAGTTGTGATCTCTGCCTATAGAGTCCCTTATCACTCTTCATAACAACCATTTTTGAAAAAATTTGAGAAATTGATGTCTTAACTTTGAAATGAAAGAAATAAAAAAAATTATAGTAGCTTTAGATATTAACTTAAACCTTCGAAATTTAAATGATGAATTTCACTTAAACTCAAATGAAATGTCATCAGACAAAAGTTAGAGTGGGGCACCAATAACTTATCTTGACACTATTCACCACCATGACTTTGACATTAGAAATAAATTCTCTACACGAACTACAAGTTTTTCAGACACCTGTATTGATCGTATACTAACAAACAAACAATATGGAGATGAACAATGCTTCCCTCTTGTAACAGGTCTTTCTGACCATAAAGCTGTCCTCATTAATCTCCCAGTAAACCAGAGATCAAAAGTAAAACATAAACAGGTAATTACCAAATGTATCTACAACCCTGAAAACATTAGTAATTGTAAATTAAAATTAAGCAATCTAACATGGAATCTTAATTCTTTTCTTCATACTTATACCAATAATAACAATTTCGTTAGGGAGAATATCGAGTGTTACAATTCCTGTTTTCAAAAAATCACTTGCACTCAAATAATTAAAACATATTCGCTTGACTGGTGTACAAAATGTATAAAGCTCTTTAGTACGCACAAAAGATGGCTACACAGTAAATACAAGTCAATCACTAACACAAAAGAAAAACAATACTACAAAACCTACAACAAAATCTTTATAGCAGAAATAAAAAAAAAGTTAAACAAATGACAATTGAGACCTACATAAAAAATGCAAGTAATAAAAGCAGAGCAACGTGGGCCATAGTAGAAGGTGAATTAGGTTTGAGTAAAACTGAAAATATTGAGCCATCCATGCTTAATTTAAATTATCCAGATGCTAAGAAAAATGCCAGGTAACATTAATAAACTAATAACAAAATTAAAACCAAAAGAAGCCCAGGGTTGGGATGAGTTATCGTCATTCTTAATAAAAGAAATCAAGCATGAAATTAGTGGGCCACTTTTCCCAATAATCAATCAATCAATTTCAATAGGCATTTTTCCTGAGAGGATGAAATATGCACTTGTTAAGTCCATTCACAAAGGTGGAAGCAATGAATTTAAAAATTTTAGGCCCATCTCTATACTTCCCGCTTCTGCAATAATTTTTGAAAAAATTGTACTCTCACAATTAATTACTTATTTAAACTTCTATAGCAAATTAACTGTCTCACAACGTGGTTTTAGGGAAAATCACTCAACAATATCAGCAGTGGTAAACCTCATGAATGATGTATCTCAAATACTAGACGAAAAACTGTCTGCTTCCCTGATCATATGTGTCAACTCAAAGGCAATTTGACTGAGTAAATCATAAAATACTATTAAAAAAATTAGAATTTTATGATATAAATAAAATATCACTCGTATCTTAACCACCGCAAGCAGAAAGTAATTCTAAAAAGTAGTAATGGTGAGGCCCACTCAAACTGCAGCACAATTAAAAATGGGGTACCACACGGAAGCGTATTACGACCATTACTTTACATACTATATACAAATGATCTCCCAAAATACATCAGTGAAAAATCAATAATGTATGCTGACGATACAACAATTAGGATTAAAGAAATAACTATCATAGTACTGATGCAGAAAACAGCTGAAACAATGTCTGCACTAAAACAGTGGTTTAATAGTAATGGATTAAAACTCAACACATCTGAAACTTCTGTTATGCACTTAGAACAAACAAAAGTACACAATAACATGTTACACCTCACCAATATAATACTGCCATCTCAGCAAAAATACTTGGAATATATGTAAATAATCAGTGAACATGGCCGGAACATATTACATAGCCAAAAGATTAAATTCTGCCTGCTTTAACATGTTCTGCCTGTCCCAAATCACAAACTTGGAGACTAGGAAAGTAGTATATTTTAGTTACTTTCATTCTATCATATTGTATGGAATAATTCTCTGGAGTCATGCAACAGGCTGGGAATCAATATTCAAAACCCAAAAGAAAATAATCCGTATAATAACACATACAGGTAAAAAACTTGGGAATATTAACTTTCTCATCGCAATATATACTAGAGCTTTGCAAGTATATACATATACATTTTGACCTGAATAGTCTCTAGTACAAACCTGGCTAAGGGCAGGACAATTCTTAAATTGGTTGCCTTCAGAAGGGAAGTAAAACTGTTGCTCCTTTTTTGTACAGTTCCGGTTGTCATGAACCTCAAGCATAACGATGCCTCTGAGCAAAATTAAGCAGTCTTTCATACCCAATATAGAACGAGACGCTGAGGACCAATGCAGTTAAAGAGTCTCCATAAATAAACACTAAATTGCAACTTTCATTTCTGAGGTTACTATTTGAAATGTTGATGGATTCTGAATGTTCAATGATAATACATAATATAAGATACAAAAACAATAAAGGTACCAGACTACTAGTATTATAATGCACAAGCCATAAATGAATGACATGTTGAATGAAACATTATAAAAATGCTAATTCTGACTTCCATGGTCGGATACAATCATCTACAGATGTGTTTAGTTGAGTTTGTTCACTTTTATTTTAAATTACTATGTAGACTAAACTTCCTTTTAAACCTTCAGCTTGGCATCTGTTATACCCAGGGATGGTTTTCTCTTGATGCGTTTGATTTGTCAATTCGCCTATTTGTTTTTAAATAACTTACATGGTTATGTTTTGTCTTCTAGCATTTCATTTTAATTTATGAACATTCTCTAAATTACATTTTGTAATGGAACTGCCCTCTTGGCACTCACACATCATTAAAGCAGCTAGCTTACTTGGCACTACTGACTCGTTATTAAATTACCAAGGTGACCATAACACATGTGGGAGGAGTAGAGTGCTAGGAGGGGCAGAATGTTTTGCAGGTTACCATCACTACAGATTTGATTTGCAGAAGCTGTGTATTCTGCACCAACTCATGTTGCCAACGGAATACAGAATTTTCTTCCTACTTTTTTTGTTTAGTTGAAAATAAATGTGTTGGCAAAACATTCCTCCTCTTCTGTCTCATCTCAGCTCTATTTGCGAACTTATCACTCTTGTTACATGATGTACTATGCCAGCCACAGCAAACTCGCTTGCCGCAGTGCATGTGCTGTGCTACAAGCACCGTGCTGCCTCAGTGCATGCTTCGCAAGGTTTGCCTTCAGTATCAGTGGCGGTCCGTACTTCAGTGTCAGTATGATATGGAAAGGCACTCATTAAAGCGAAGGACACCCACGCCAACACATTATTTCTATTCTGGATGAGAAGCTGTGTACTTCTTCATGGAAAGCAGCGGTGGTGCTATTTGTTTAATTTGCCATAAAAAATTTCAAGTGCTGAATCGATTTTCTCTTCAGCAACATTTTAATACATTTAATACATTTTTAATATTTTAATACTTGGCTATGGTTGGTTCGCACAACGGATTTTTGACCCTCCTGAAAAATAAACTAAAAAGAGATAACAGCAGTTCATTGCATACTCTATCAGGAAAACTTATGTGCTAAACCACTGAATGTAAACAATGTAATGAGGCTGTTTGTGAAGATTGTAAACAAACTTAGGTCCCACAGTCTAAAACACAGACAATTTAAAAGCTGCTTAGAAGATTTAGAGCATGAGTATGGAGATATACCATATCATACAGAAGTTAGGTGACTCATTCGAAGTAAGGTTTTAAGCAGATTCTTTGAATTATTGTATGAGATATGTTTGTTCATGGGAATGTGTGGATAACCTATTGAAGGGCTCACGAATGTTAACTGGAAATGTGATCTTGCATTTATGGCCGATATAAGTAAACCTTTGATAACTGTGAATGCTTCACTTCAAGGGAAAAACAAATTAATCACAGATATGTTATGTAGCATTGAAGCTTTTGAAAATATGTTCTCATTATTGAAACGTCAGCTGTCAAATAGTGATCCTTGTCATTTTCCCAGGTTGGAAAGTATGATTCGTGATTGTGATTCCCTGGAAGTATGATGTTATGATGAATAGCTTCACATGCTTCCCCGTACATTTGATGAGAGATTTCATGATCTCACTGGCTTAAAAATGGATTTTGATTTATTTGCTACAGTATTTGGCATAAATATTGATTACATTTCCAAAGATGTTAAACTGAAGCTTATCACTCAGAAATGTGACATAAGTTTGTTGACAGTTACAGAAACAGAGGAAGTTTGCTAGATTTCTACAGGAGATTTCTTAAATCAAGATTCCCTCGATGACACAGGCATGCAGTATCTAGACTGCTATGTTTGGTTCGACCTATGTATGTGAATCCTTATCTTTGGCTATGAAACACATTAAAAAGCATCAGAGAGCCAACATCAGTGATTATAACTTGAAGTGTGCATTAAGGGTTCAGAGTTGTGTTTCACTGTCTCCAAATGTGGCAAATATTTTGAAAACCAAAAGATGTCAGAAGGCAAGGGCGTCTACCGAAAACTGATTGCATAGAATTTTTAAATGAAACGTTTATATTCGTTTAATATGAAGTAATCTGAGTAATTGTATCACTGTATAGTAAATATTATTTTTTATTTTTAAATTGTTTCAAGATCAAAATTGTGCTAATTTCCACAAAGTACTGTTTCGTTCTTATAGTTAAACATATTGGTTTTATATGCCATCATTTGGTTGTATAGGGTTGAAGGCTGTAATAATCTTACTACTATTGGGTTGTTTTACTTATAATAACAAGTACCATAGACATGTTAAATCACATATTATACAGTTTCTCAATTGTTCCTTCACTGCTATCGTGTGCTTCATGATTTTTAACGCAAGTGCAGAATGGTTATGCCACTGTGCAAGTCGTATCGCCCTAGCACTTGCCAGCAGCGACCAGACATGCTGGCACCATGTGAACTGTATAGGCACATTGTGTACGTCAGTTGGTGGAGCCAGCACTAGACCATGTGAATTGTCTGTCCCCTGAGTGCAGTAGATGGTAAAGTACTGTGATGCTGTTATATGTATATGTGAGTGTTGTGATAATACCTCAAACTTGTGAGGAGATTGCTAATGTATATGAATACCTTAAAGAAGAGGCAGTACATAAGGATCACTGCTCTCTGAGCAATTCACAGTGATTAAAGAAGTGCAAGAAACAGTTTTAAATCACAACAGAAAACTGGAAACTTTTATGAAGAAATGAATACTGCAATTAATGTTATATAGCTATGTCAAATGTAAAATCCAAATTTACCACCGAACTCGGTGCTAGTTATAGATAATACTTCTTATCATAATACTAAAACTTCAAACTCTTTAAGAAGAGATATACTTTCTTAACTCTGTGTAAACTTACTGTGTGTAAATGAGAAACTTTTCCGGAAATATTCTATTTAATTTGTTGGAGACTGTACTTAGGTATCTTCTCTCTGTTTCCTGAATAGTAATGAGTAAAATAGACAATTCATTGATACGATCTTAGAATACCGTCCACTAGTTGTTCTGCAGAATGAAGTCTTTCATGCTTAAAGAGAATAGAAACTTATCTCCCAAACAGGTTAGGCAATAGCAGATCAACATCGTTGACAAGTTACATTCACAAGGATATACACATTGAACTGATGAAAACTCGCCCCTTTTACGAAGATATCAAAGACGCTTTCAAAAGGATGAAAAATAGAAAAATTGACTTGATACATAAGCAGTAAGATGAGTCTTATTTTAATTAACTAATAAGTGAAGCAGTAGGCATTAGCATCTTTCTTTTGTTTTTATTTCAGTATTGTAAATTTTGTTTTCCGTTTTCACTCCTGCTCTAAGTTTATCAGCCACTTAATACTGTCCCTATTACAATTTTGTACACAATCATTAGTCTACTTTAAAATTTTTGCATTGATCATATGACAGTAATAATGATTTTTCAAATTTAGGTTAGTCGATTTTTTGAGTCACCTAATCAATTCGCCCAGAGCCGCACCTGGCTATGTCATCTGCATGAATTTAAGTTGAATGTTAGATTTGTGCAATGGCTCTACAGAGAACGTGCTACTATCCACACTACTGAAACATTCAAACATTTACACATCCAATCAAAAACAACCTTCAATCAGATCAATACCATATCATAAAGCTATGGGACGTAACTCAAACAGGCAACATTTTAGGTTGGAAATTGAACCTAGATTTCAGATCTACAACAATGCCAGTTGCTACAGTTTCAACAATACCTTATAAAAACATCAAGAAACATTCCACAGAATGAACTTTTTTACATTCAATACAGCAATGGCTGTATTGTTGTCATTTGTTCGAGCATTATATCATGAAATGTTATATAACTTTACAACACTGTCATAATGAGAAACCTGGTAGAGTATATTAATTTTGTAGGGCATCACAGTATAGGATGAAGCAGCAAATAAAACGTAAAAGAAGAAACAATTTCTGCTCTGTATATTTACAAATGGCAATATATTGAGTATTTAAGATTGTCACATTTAGCATCAGCTATTTATGTCACAGCCTTCCTGTTGCTAGTAGAAGCCATAGACGAAGTTGTCTCCACTCTCTTTATGTAAACCAGAACCATTATAATGTATATTTTTAGGGATGGACCTCTCCATGTATAATATACTGAACCAGAACACTTAAGATTGAGTCTCTAAGCAACCTAAGCCCATTTTAAGCCCAATCCTGGGCTGAATATACATATTTCAGTTCCTAGTGGTTTCCTGTGGATCACTATGTTCTCAAATCTGAGTTAGTCATTTACTTATTTTTAGTTTAAAGCACTTAGCTAAACACAATGTTTTGTTGACACTTGAAATGGGAAAATTTGCAATATACATCAGTCCATAAGAGAAAACACTGTTACCAACAAAGTGAAAATAATGTGCATTTAAAAGATATTAAAGTTACGTGAGTAACTGTGTATGGAGCAGAGGTTAGCAGTTGAGAAACCTGTAACACAACCAGCAAACTGACGTTGTGAAGACAGTAAACCATGTCATATGTAGGATTCTTGTTGCAGGTTTTTGAATAAAAAATTAGGAACATGAATTCCAGGGAACCTAACATAAAAGTACTAGGTAAAGGGTGCTCTTTAATGCCATACAGTTAAGTTGGTTTGGAATGACGTCATGGAAATAAGTTGTTGCCAACTGCAAAGCTCTGGAATATGTGAACACAGAGAATAAATACCAACAAATTTTCTATTTCTTATTATAAACTAACAATACTGAAATGTACTGAAGTAAAACCTTATAAATAAATAGCAACAATAATAATGACAACAATAATACTAAAAACAACCAATTTTTTATCATTATTATCATGAAGCCGCTGAGAATGAATGAATGAAAGTGTAGTGTTTAACACCCGCTTTTCCTACATATGGCACCGCAGGCGGTGACGCTGATGATACATGAGATGAAGATGGAGCACCGGTGGAATGAGATGGCGGGGGAAACCGGAGATTCCGGAGAAAACCCGCCCCAGCGCTGTGTTGTCCATCACAAATCTCACTTTGCGGTCGCCTGGGATCGAACCCAGGCCGCCTTGGTGGGAGCCAAGTGGTCTAACCACTGAGCCACAGCGCGGCTCAAGCCGCTGAGACTAGAATGGGTAGGCATTGTTACACTGTCTCAGTTTCCTTATGTATTACAGTATCGCTAGTTTTGTCCTAACAGGAGAAAGCTTTCTCATAGAAGATATAGGATATCAACTAATACTAAGGGCTACAAACAGCTGCAGTTAAGCGATTGGAAGTCTGCAACAGCAAAGGGAAGAAATATGTAAAGATTTTTACTACACAGAAGCTATGACCAACCTGAACTGGAAAGGCACGAACCACCAACTAAGGCACCTCATAACTAGAATGCTAGTACATGGCTTCCATTTTAAAGTGTGCAATCAGAAAAATGTACATAACCACATGTGAAGTATAAATGTTTGTTGTGCGAAGACACCTACAAAAAATAGCACATATTGAGGTGTAAGTATAGGACAAAGTCACTGGTTGAATATGCCCCAGAAGCTTAATAACTACTCACATGCACGAATGTGCAACTTTCTATCATCAACAAGTATTGCTAGTTTGCTTATGTAGTGTTGGCATCTTCCGCGAAAGCATGCTTTGGATGTTGGCATCGCTCGAGCCATGAAGTCACGCCTACCATATTGCTACACCATTAAGTACACCTTTACGAAGTACTGTTAAATCACGTCTGGGAAAACAACATATTCTACATTTGTTACCATTTGTTGGAAATCAGGCAAACTTGAAATTCTAAAGACAAATATTCAAAATTGTTTGAATACCCTTAAACAATGGTGTTCTAAAAACTTCATGAAAGTAAACACTGTGAAAAGTAACTATCAGCTCTTCTCTCTAAGAAAGAAACAAACCAGTATTACCTTAAGTTATGATAATATCAAATTAACCAGAACAGAAAATGCTCAATATCTTGGAATATAGTTTGACAAAAAAATTAACTTGCAAAAAACATATTCACACCTTCAACTTCCATGATACTGGAGCGCACACAAAATCAAGCTCTTAGGTTAATTACTGGAGCTATAAAAACTACTCCTATCTTGGAATATAGTTTGACAAAAAAATTAACTTGCAAAAAACATATTCACACCTTCAACTTCCATGATACTGGAGCGCACACAAAATCAAGCTCTTAGGTTAATTACTGGAGCTATAAAAACTACTCCTATAATAACCTTACAAGCATTTACATGTAACAGACCCATAATGACAGATTTAGAAATGCAAGCCCTTTTAACATATCAGAAGCTCTTAAGAATTCCAGAGAATAATAAATGGGTAAAACAACACACATCCACCTTCAGTTTGAAAACTCAATTAGGCTTCATACAAAAAGTTCAACAACTAAGAAATAAACTAAATTACCCATCCAAAATAGAACCTTTCATGGATAGAGTCAACATGAAAAATTCAATGCCATGGCCGGGATTTGAACCACGGATCTACTGGTTTCCGTCCAGTCGCTCTTAACCTTTGAGCTACCATGGTCAACGTGCCTTCCTGACATTAAATTCTCCAGTTGACTCATATTTCCCCGGTAGACCACTAGGGGCTCTCGCATCCGAGATACACCGTTCGTGGCGACTTACTATTGTAAGTACTTAAGTCCCAGGCTTCATCATTTAACTCTTATTATTTTAGTTAATTGATGGAAATTAATCATTTCTCCACACTAGCCATATATAGGCTAAGATATTTGATGGATAGAGTCAACATGAAAAATTCAATGCCATGGCCGGGATTTGAACCACGGATCTACTGGTTTCCGTCCAGTCGCTCTTAACCTTTGAGCTACCATGGTCAACGTGCCTTCCTGACATTAAATTCTCCAGTTGACTCATATTTCCCCGGTAGACCACTAGGGGCTCTCGCATCCGAGATACACCGTTCGTGGCGACTTACTATTGTAAGTACTTAAGTCCCAGGCTTCATCATTTAACTCTTATTATTTTAGTTAATTGATGGAAATTAATCATTTCTCCACACTAGCCATATATAGGCTAAGATATTTGATGGATAGAGTCAACATGAAAAATGCAATGCCATGGCCGGGATTTGAACCACGGATCTACTGGTTTCCGTCCAGTCGCTCTTAACCTTTGAGCTACCATGGTCAACGTGCCTTCCTAACATTAAATTCTCCAGTTGACTCATATTTCCCCGGTAGACCACTAGGGGCTCTCGCATCCGAGATACACCGTTCGTGGCGACTTACTATTGTAAGTACTTAAGTCCCAGGCTTCATCATTTAACTCTTATTATTTTAGTTAATTGATGGAAATTAATCATTTCTCCACACTAGCCATATATAGGCTAAGATATTTGATGGATAGAGTCAACATGAAAAATTCAATGCCATGGCCGGGATTTGAACCACGGATCTACTGGTTTCCGTCCAGTCGCTCTTAACCTTTGAGCTACCATGGTCAACGTGCCTTCCTGACATTAAATTCTCCAGTTGACTCATATTTCCCCGGTAGACCACTAGGGGCTCTCGCATCCGAGATACACCGTTCGTGGCGACTTACTATTGTAAGTACTTAAGTCCCAGGCTTCATCATTTAACTCTTATTATTTTAGTTAATTGATGGAAATTAATCATTTCTCCACACTAGCCATATATAGGCTAAGATATTTGATGGATAGAGTCAACATGAAAAATTCAATGCCATGGCCGGGATTTGAACCACGGATCTACTGGTTTCCGTCCAGTCGCTCTTAACCTTTGAGCTACCATGGTCAACGTGCCTTCCTGACATTAAATTCTCCAGTTGACTCATATTTCCCCGGTAGACCACTAGGGGCTCTCGCATCCGAGATACACCGTTCGTGGCGACTTACTATTGTAAGTACTTAAGTCCCAGGCTTCATCATTTAACTCTTATTATTTTAGTTAATTGATGGAAATTAATCATTTCTCCACACTAGCCATATATAGGCTAAGATATTTGATGGACTCTATCCATCAAATATCTTAGCCTATATATGGCTAGTGTGGAGAAATGATTAATTTCCATCAATTAACTAAAAGAACCTTTCATGTCTCTTAATAACCCACTGAACATCATTGAATTAGAATTCTACCTAGATTTACTTGCAGATTTTAAAAAGAAGGAATCCTCATCTACAGAAGCTAAAGCATATGCCCTTGAAACCATAAATGTAAGATATCCAGTTGACAAATGGACACACATCTATACAGATGGCTCTCTTTATAATCAAGAAGATGGAGCAGGAGCAGGAACTACCTGTAAATTCTTTTCTTTCTATAAGCATGTTGGAATTTACTTAACAAGTTTTGATGGAGAAATTGATGCAATTTATACTTCCTTAAAAAATCTATTTGCCTGCACAAATAAGCTTTCCAACATAGTTTTCTTAACAGATTCTAAAGCAGCTATTCAGGCTATTATTTGAAATGACAGCCCAAAAACCGAAAAGATAAATAAAATTCATAATATGATTAAACATCTTCAAAATTTAAATATTCGTATAATTTTCCAATGGATACCATCTCACTGTGGAATTTCTGGCAATGAGCAAGCAGATATGTTAGCCAGGAAGGGTACCAATATATCTCAAACAACGAAACAAAATATCCACTATGAAACAGTTAAAAGATTAATCAAAAACATCTTCAAAAAAACTATATAACATCTATCTAGTTTGCTCTGAAAAACTTAATTGGAAAGATCTCCGAAACAAACTAAAGACAATTCCAGAACTACCTCGAAAATCTTCAGTAGCAATGTTCAGATTAATCACAGGCCACGATTGTTTGAATGGACATTTATTCAAGGTTGGATTAACAACTTCTCCACAGTGCTGTTTATGTGGTAAAGATGATTTAATGAACATCGATCATCTAACTGTATGTGAAACTCCCCAAAATCAAGATCTAGTCTCCAAATATTGGGAAGCAAGAAGAAAAATGATTTTATTATCAAATTCAGAGCATTAAACACACACACGCACGCACACACACATTTGTTACCTTTCGCACATCCACTAAAAAATTGCTAAATACGAGAGTAGCTGTGGTACCTGACCTTCATGGACGTAATTCATGTGGCCCTGACCATTACAACTCTACCAATGCTTTAAACTACATTGGAACGAAAAATTTAATTAAAAAACTGAGAGTTTATTCTTCCAAATTCACTGAAACAAGGACATGTAAGAAGGAACCTGTTCTAACAAGATTTGTGAAACTCGTTCAGGACAATGAGGCTAACACAATCAGTTTGTTTTCTTCATTTGAACACTTAATACACAAAACAACTTCACCAAATCAACATAAATAATTATAACTACCACCACCACCATACATCAAAACATGCCTCTTTTATCACCACTACCAAACATATAACATCAGTAATTATTCTAACCTGAATTACTACTTTGGAATCAGACCACTCAAACAAAATTATTAGAAATTTGAATGGCCGTTCTTATTGATGCGTTTTCCCTCACACTGTTGATATTTTCTTCTTCTTTATTCAGTGTCCCTTGCTTTCTTGTGTTGAAATCCCATTGAGAACGCAGTTTAGCATGTTGTACCCAGACATAATTAAAACAACTGCCGAATTGATCATATCACGGTCTAGTAAATCAAATAGTTCATACCTAAGATAAATGATTGAAAGGACGATGAGCTGTAGTTAATTAAATTGAACAGTTTCTCTTTTCGAAATAGCAGAACATGAATTAAAAGAATTAGGTTCTTGTATTTTCACAGGTAAGACATTTGTTTGTTTGATGGTTACCTTCCATGAGCAAAGCTAATACAAATCATAGGTTTATGGTGTAACAGTACTTTTATCATTTGGAAATTTGTATATTTTGTGTTATTCAAAGAGCTCTCGCAGCTGTAATTACTACATATGACGGTTTTAACTCTTCAAAACGTAATTTTGTTAAGAAATTTAACCTTATAAGAGTGCGTTGGTTGCAGGTTTTCGAAGTGCTAACATTTTAGACTGTTACCAATTGTTAAGGTAATTTCATAAATGTTATTAACTTCTATTTGACCTTATATTGACCGCGTCTGGACTAGACGAGTGCGATAAATGTGTAAAATCGTGTGCTATAGGTATGTCCCATTTCTAATGTAAACAATGTCCGCTGTTTGTCGGGTCGTACCGAGAACGAAACTGAGAGACATTGAACATGTCTTACATTTATGGTACATGCATTATTACTAGTAATATACCCTCAACCACAACTACACTGACATCTATAAGTTTGTTTTTATTTTAACTTTATGTATTAACATTGAAAATTAGTGAATCATCAACATTTGAAGATTACCTCAGAACATACATTACAGTAGGTCAGTAATAAAGCAGAACATCAAATCATAGTCGTATGTCATCTGTCGTGTGTATTACAAATTTAAATGCTGAAAGGAATGTGAAAGAATTCCTCCATTTTGTACAAGCAGTAAGTATATAAGAATGACTAAAACTTTCTTGAAGACTTTTGATTTACCTAATAGTTTTAAGTAGTGTACAAGATTGTTGTAAATTCTTACTGTGGAACTGTAATATTCCTTCTGGAACAGTTCTAAGTTATTTGTTGTCTATGAGACTCCCTGCATTTCTTGTAGCGTGGTCATGCACAGCAACTTTTGTTGTAAAGTTATTATAATTATTAATAAGATAGCTTAAAAGAAAATATATTTATTCAACAATAAGGGTAACAACTTTTAATAGAAATCGTTGTAATATCTTTATAAATACTTGAGAGTGTCCTCTGCTTTCTTTAAGTTATACATCAGTTTGTACCAAATTCTACTTTTGTGAATTGCATTCAAATTGTGTTTTTCACAAAAAGATGCATCATGTATGATTGTGAGCTTTATTGAATTATTAACAAATATACTTGCATCTATATAACATAATCTAGTTGTGGAATATAATATGTACCTATGGTTACTCACATTTTTAACTCTGCTTGTGTTATCTGGTGCTCAGTTTGCAAATTAGGAACGTATTACAATTTAAGTCTTGTATATGTATACTTAGCTCCTCCATTTTATTGTGTAACACTCTTAAGCTTTGATGATATAAGCAGAATGTATTGTTTGATAGTGAAGGGAAGGCATCAGTTTTTATATATGATATAAACTTTATCTGTATGATCTGTAACAATCTTCTCATTACCATGACGTCTCAGTCCCTCTACTGAGAGACAGGGAAGTGCTGTCTGTCCCTATTGTTAGGTAATATCATCAACTGTGTTACTGTTTACTTCTCCTGCATGTATTTTTAACACTGAAAACTGTTTATCCTTAACTGTTTAACATTGTTTATCCTTAACGAAAACATGTTATGCATCAGATTCTGATTTGTGAAAACTAAGTAAATAGATTTAATAATTCAGACTCAAACACTGGTTTTGTTACATGTTTCAAAACTACTAAAGTATACTCTATACACAGTTACTCAGGTAATATTAATACGTTTTATTACACATATATGTTAACAATGTTGTTAACAGTATCTTGTCTTATGTACTTCCTTTGCAAATTTTCATAATGCCATGTTCAAATGTCTGATTTCAAGTCTCAACAATGCTTTATGTTCAACTAACAAGTAAAGTATTTGGGCTGGGACAAACATATTTGTATGAAAGATGAAAGATTGGTTACAGGACCATCACGTACCTCTCAATATGCTGTTGGGTGTTTTTCTGTAAAACTCTACAATCATGCTCTGTATCACTGTGGCTCCGTTCTAGGTGTCATACATAATGCGGATATCTTAGTATAAATGTAATTGGGGACTTTCAGTAAAATGCTCTCAGCAATATGATGACTACAAAATGCACAGTGAAGAAAAGTAGAACACATTTTATATTTGCACATTCTATAACACCACGTCAGTTACACTGTTGAAGTTGTCCACTGGTTCACCAATATCGGAATCAGCATTCTGCCACACGTAATGAAATAGTGGTCTATATAGCCCCGCAGATAACTAACTGTAAATGACAGTGCAAATTCATGATAAAGAATCTGTTATGCAGTTTTGGCTGCATGTTACCAAAATTGTAAGATCAAAGGACCAAGTTGGACTTAAACCTTAATAATGATTGTTTAAAGAATTCCTACAGTACATAAATGACACATCTGAATCCATTGTGGTAGAGTTCTGCTGGAAGTATCCAGATGGACATTATATGTCATTAGCTGTTGGAAACATGGGACCAGTATATCACTTTTGTACCTTTCTGCATAAGTTGGACACACGTTATTCAGCATTCATTTACTGTGCATGATGCTCTGATTTTTGTATCATCGAAGGGATACTCATAAACAAAATTTCCTTTATCAATTGTGTTGTGATGGAATGTGTCCATGTAAATGAAACCATTCTTTGTCATTGAACATTATTTATCATAAATTGATTGTTCTATCAACATTTCTTATATTTCAGTTACACAGACTAACCTGACTAGTGGTCATTGAGTAAATCCTAGACAACTGTAACCTTATATGATTTGAGTTTTAAAAGTTCTGTTGGTTTCTGTACCAAAAGCTCTGAAATGTTAGTTTCTTGTACAAGGTACCTGAGAGATTTTTGTGGTAGCTATTCTACACTTTGCTGATTGTGTCTAAATGTTACTGCCTATGTACATGAGGATTTAAGTCTCATTTGCTATTAAGAGCGATTCTGCCTCCCGGAATTAATTTACAAGCAAATTTAGAGATTGGCTATAATTGCTATATGTGCATGTGCTTCTGCCAATCCTCGGACACGCACTGGAAGCCATCCTTCAACTTCTTCACGACAGCCTCCAAAGTAGCAAAATACTTCTTCCTGACTTCCTTTTACAGACAGGTAAAGACCTGTAATGATGACATTGAGGTATGCATCTCGACCAGACTTAGTAGTTCCATACACACTCCCACCTCCATCATCTTTTGTACTGGAGTCAATAATCTTGGCACTCACCTTACACAGACATGTCTTATGTTAAGTGATTATGCAGAATTGGTAAAACACTGCTATGGGAACTCTGTAACATGTCTACAAGACTGTCAGTTCTAATTTGCAGGTCTTCACAAACAAGAATGCCAGCCTTGTTATGTTTGCCAGAGTCCCTAGCCCATCTTACTTTGTTATAGAATCACGGCCCTCGCTCAATATCTTGAACATTATCACCATATGTCTCCTGCTGCATTCTCTAAGTTTCCCTGTCAGATTTCTGCAAACAAAAGCAAAGCTTTAATGCAGTGTGTTGCTCTTTGCGTAACTCTCCATTTTCCCTGTAGGCTTCTGACGAACTGACCTAATTCGTTTGTTCTCTATGTACAAATGCACGGGCAAGTGAGTGTGTGCTTTGTCTACCAATCAGAGCTAATCCATTGTCATCATGTGAAGTTGTTTCTGCAGTTCTGCCATTGTTGTGTGCAACAACAAAGAGTTACTCTCACACTTTATTGACTCACCCTCACATGACCCTCTCATGAACATTACATTTCATTTCCTCGACAAGGAGACATCGAAGTGTCCTCTTGCCTCAGAAGTGTCACATGTTGTTGTTGTTGTTGTTGTTGTTGACTAATGGCACTGGGGATTAGTTGATTTGCATCATTTTCCCCCTAGCTTCCCAATATAAATCCTGTAGGTTACCACTTTTGAGACAATTACATTTGTCCAAATGGTGTTTGTTCATGATGACATCCTCTTTACAGATAGTACATTTGGGTGTAGGTATGCAGTGTATTTTATAAAGGTGTTCTGAAAGACAATCATGGCCAGTTTCCATTCTAAATAGGACCACTGCAGTTTTTCTTTGTAGTTTTTGTATGTCAGTTTTGTCTCCAAAGTTATAATCCTTGTCTTTTAGTTTATCTTCTTCATCAAGTTTCTGCTGTCTTTTAAAATGTAGCTTAATGTTCTTTAATTGTTTATTAATTTCAGTTTGTCTTACGGGGTTTATATTTTGTATTGCACCTTTTTCTGCTAGTTGGTCAGCATGTTCATTACACACATGTTTACATCCTTATTGTTATGTAACATCATCAACTGTATTTCACTTTATTACTACTGAGTCAGCTACTTGTTTCTCAACTGCTAAATTCTACTCTATACACAATTACTCAGATTAACACATTTTATTACACATACACATATATGTAACTTAAATTAAAGCATCTAAATTATTTATAATATATATTGGGAGAAGTATTTTATTTAGCTGGAAAATTGCCATATTAAATAAATTATTATTAGCAAATGCATAATCAAATAATTATCATGTGCATCTTCATTCAGATTTATCCATCTGGTTCACACACTCATAGCATTTGTTTTTCCTTTGTTTCTTTGTTCATATCTCAGGTACCAGCCTGAGCAAAGTACATGGACGTTCAACATGTCATAAATTTGTGGCACATGCAGCATATTCATAATACATCTACCACTACTAGTACTCTGCTGCCTTTATTGCCTTTTTGTTACATTATATATTAAAAAATTAAAATCTATGAACCACCACATTTCAAGCATTAATCTCAGACCATTACTGTAGGTCAATATGTAAATAATCAAAATACCTTATATCTGACCTAAATATTGTTAATGGGGCATTATTGAATATTTAAATATATGCAAATTGAGTATGTAAGAATTACTTTAGATCCTCTTTAAAAATTTCCTGTTTGGGATTACTTAATTTTTTTCAAGTAGAATAGAAGATCACTATAAATTTTTATTGCACTATATTAATACTGTCGGAACAGTTTTGTACCATTTGTTGGTCTAGGTACACTGCCTGCATTATTTATGCTTTAAGACATGAAGATCAGGAAAATAGCTAAACGAAATATAAAGTACTGGATATTATGTTTTTTTTTTTAATTTACGTCCTCATATTGGATGGAAACTATGTTACTCTTATGGTCATTACCTTATGTATCAAGATGATAGTGTAAATGTTCAAAGTGTGCCCCATTGTACTGTAGGCAGTGTTCATAATGATCACAGAGATTTTCCAACATCTTGTGGACCACAGTTTGCTGCAGAGACCCGAAGAATGAAACAATCTTCTGACGTAATGCAGACACAGTTTGGGATAGATCTGAGCAATTGAGAACTTTCTCCTTTAACATTCTCCAGATGTAAGCATCAGGTGCTGTGACAGCTTCCCTTTGGGAAGCTACTCGTCCTGAAAAGGTTTCGTGCAGCATAGCCATAGACTGTCGAGTAGTGTGGCAGGTCACCATATCTTATTGGACCACTGTCTATTTATCTGCATGTTCCTGGCACAACAAAACCTTCTTAGGTCCTGAATAAATGGCACAATTACTATGTTCCTATGTTACAGGCCCACCGGACCTTCCCTTGTGTTGACACAATACACTACCCAAACGATGAAATTTTTTAATAACAGATTGCATAACTGTTGCTAGGTGGTGGCTTATTGAAGTATTCATGATAGTTTTCCACCACTAACTTTAAACTTGCCTTGCCTTGATAACCATTTCCATATCAGCGAAAATAATACTCCACTATAAACACTTTTTCTTTGTCACAAGATCCGTTCTTACTTCCAGTCACAAAACAGAACGTTCTTTACACAACTAATTATACATCTTGGCAATTTAACAACATGCAGACCCTCAGGTATACGCATGCACACTGAGCAAAAATGAGTACTGTATATTTTGGCGCATACCGTATTTACCAGTAAGAATAATAATTATTTGAGTTTTAGAATTTTTGTATTCTTTACTGTTATTATCTTCTATTTTTTCATATTCTAAAATAATGTTAGTTTCTATCCTGATATGTTGTAATTCTTCAAAAATGTGTAAATCAATTTTTAGTACTTTATTTTTCATCTTATCCCATAAATAACTCTTGTAAACATAGATCAACCTGGCTTTAAACCTTTATTAATGATTCTATAAAATAGAATTCTGCTGCAAATATTGTGACTTTGTGAATTCGTGAAATTAAAAGTCCAATTGCACAAACTCAAAATGTTCTTTATTTCCACCGAATGACAGTTGGAACACTTGCCAATTACACAGAATTATGTAGTTCACACAATTACAATTCGCCAGTTTGTCTGTCACAGGTCCACTCTACACTCACAATTACTTACAACTCCTCTGATACACATACCCAGTCTTCCAGTCCGTTCACTAGCACGGCGCTCCTCTGGCTGTTCGTCGAGAACTGAATTGAACTCTCGGTCGAATCATGCTTCTATTTATAGGTGGCTAAATGTTTCTGGAGAATTCTTCACCATGGAGAGGAAAAGATATTCCGGAGATGTCACGTTCTTTCAGGCGGCAGGAGGAAGGGGAAGAGATGGCTAGTGATGTTTTTCCAACCATCCCCTCGTTAGCGCAAGATAAATGGGTTGGCGTGGCCTGAAAGGTTCCTGTCCCATACCCAGCTGCCAGTTGGTCCTGCCTTCCGTTAATAGGGTTACACTGCTCCCTCCTCAAAGCTGGTCATCCTGAACAGCACCATCGTAGTGGGCCAGGCGATCCAGGTGTACTACCAACATTTTTCCTCGGGGCACCATCTGGATGCGGTAGACCACGTCGTTAATCCTCTTCACCTCTCGCCTTCTGGATGTTCTGGCGAGCCATCTCGTGCATATCTACCAGGTTCTCCACATACTCGGTTGCTGACTGTTTCGCTTCCGGAGGGCTTCCAAAAGCCAGATCGCAGGGGAGACGTAACTCTCGGCCGAATATTAAGCTGGCTGGCGTCATTCCAGTTGTGTCGTGTGTAGATGAGCGGTAGGCCAGCAGGAACAGTGGCACCTTGACGTCCCAGTCTCGCTGATGGCTGGCCCCGACCTTACTCAGGTGTTCCTCTAAGGTCTTGATGTATCTTTCGACCATGCCATCCGACTGGGGATGTAGAGGCGTTGTGAGGTCTTGTTCACCCCAAGCCTTTGTAGTGCCTCCTTCATTAGGTTGGACTCAAAATTGGTACCCTGATCACTGTGCACACCTAACGGCACCCCAAATCGGCAGAACACTTGCTCCACGAGGCAGTCTGTGATTGTCTTTGCCTCCTGGTTCGGGATGGCATACACCTCCGGCCACTTGGTGAAGTAGTCCATGACCACCATCAGATACTTGTTTCCTGGGTCGTACACTGGGAACGGTCCAGCTATGTCAATGGCGATTCGTTCGAATGGCGGTCTGACGTACTGCTGCATGCGACCCCGGCTCCTAGACTGGGCGCCGCGACTCGCCGCGCACACATGACGTTGATGGCACCATCTCTCAGCGGTTGCTGGTAGCCTCAGCCAGTAGTAGAGCTGCCAAAGTTTCTCAATCGTTCGGTTCACTTCCATGTGTCCTCCTGAAGTACTGGCGTGCACTTCCTTCAAGACTTCCAGGAGCTTACCCTGGGGAACTACCAACTCTTCTCTCTGCGTCTTCCCATCGGGTAATTCCTATACCCGGAACAGCACACCCTCTCTGATCATCAACGAGTCCCATTGGGTCCAGTATGATTTGTACGTGGCACTCCTCGGTAAGATGTCTTCCCAGGTTGGTCTTGTCCCTGCCTCCACTTCCCTCAAGAGCGGCCCCAAGTCTGTGTGTGCCAGCTGCTCCCTCCTCAGGCCAGTGCTATCCCAGCCGTCTGCAGGCACTGCCGTGACTACTCAGACTGCTGCGGCACGCTCCTCCTCTTCCACTCTAGTGCACTGGCCGCACTCTTCTCGACAGGGTCTTTGGGACATAGCGTCTGTGTTACTGTGGCTCTTTCCTCTGTGATGTTCCGAGGTGAAGTCGTACTCCTGCAGCCTCTGGATCCAACATGCTGTCTGACCTTCCAGGTTCTTAAAGCTCAATAGCCAGGTTAGGGCGGAATGGTCAGTCCTCAAGTGGAATGGCTGACCGTACAGGTACTTCTGGAAGTGCTCCAAGGTCTTTACTACCGCCAGTAATTCTTGTCGGGTGATGCAGTAGTTCTTCTCTGCCTTGGATAGCGTCTTGCAGTAGTAGGCTATCACCCGCTCATGGCTGTCCTGGATCTGTGATAGGACACCTCCAATGAAATGCTCGCTGGCGTCGGTGTCCACAATGAAGGTGCCACCAGGTTGTGGGAAACCCAAATTTGGAGCACTGCACAGGTTCTTCTTCACGTGCAGTAAAGCGTCTTCTGCATCCTCCATACAAACATAAGGCCAGTGTTCCTCTGTCAGGTGGGTGAGGGGATTGGTGATATTGGAGAACCCCTTTATGAAGCGTCGGTAGTAGCTGCACAGCCCCAGGAAACTATGCAACTCTTTCTTATCCTTTAGTCGAGGCCAATCTCTCACAGCGTGTGTCTTCTCCGGATCTGTGGCCACTCCGGTTGCTGAGACTATGTGGCCCAGGTAGTTAACTTCCTTGCAGAAGAGCTGCCAGTTCGCGTTCAGCTTCAAGTTGGTTGCCTGCTGTCTGATTCTCGAGATGGTCTTCAAAAGTCGTCCCGACGATGATGATGTCCAGGTATAGCAGGCAAGCATCGTAAGTCAGCCCTCTCATCATTGACTCCATGAGGCGTTGGAAGGTAGCTGGTGTGTTGTAGTGGTCAAAGGGCATAACTGTGAACTGTCAAAGCCCTTGGCCTGTCGAGAATGCAGTCTTCTCTTTGTCTCTTGGGTCTAGAGCTACCTTCCAGTAGCCGGATTTCAGGTCCAGGGTTGAGAACCACTGTGTGCCAGCTAGCGTGTCCAGGGTGTCGTCAATCCGGGATAAGGGTAAACAGTCCTTTCGGATGACAGCGTTCAGCTTCCTGTAGTGCAAGCAGAAGCGTAGTTCGCCATTCTTCTGGCCCTCACCCAGCCGCCAGTTGGTCGCGCCTTCTGATAATTGGGTGTCAATATAATGATTCCAATGTGTAAGGACTATGTTACAATGAAGCACAAAAGTAATATAATTTTGATTCGAACTAATACTCAATGCGTTTCATTAGGATCTTCCTAACATCAGCTGTTGTCAATGTTGGCTTGGTGTACTCATTGGAGGAGATAGGTGCCTCTGTCGGTCGGTATCTTGATGAAGTTGAAGTTTGGGTTTTCTTCAAAGGTATTGTTTAAATTAAACAATTTTCTTTCATATTTCTTTATGAAGATTTTTTCCCACGAGGTTAATGCAGCTGGACCTTGTACACTTATGTAAATGAATATCAGAAAATACTGAACAACAAAATTTAGCCTTTATGGAAACAAAACCTCTGGACTTTAATGTCTTTTTTTTTTCCATGTTGAATACGAATATGCAATATAATTTTCAGTTGTTGTCTTGTTTTCTTGTAACAACAATAATTATGATTTTAGAATTAAGCCAGTACAAACAATATCTTCTTAAATATGGTACATTTGCCACCGCTTACCTCAGTTACAAACATCTCATTTCAGCTTCTCTGCATATCTAATATCTGGGTTTCTGGAATCTATACCAAGCATTATTATGCAAACTTCATTTTCAAATCAAATTACACAAATCAATTTACAAATTTGGCAGATATCATCTACTTGCTACCATAACAAAGTAACTAAACCCACAGATTACTGGATTCCCATAACCTTACATCTCATCTATCACAAAATAGTCTTTTTTTACTTTTTTCTACTCCAACTAAGAAACACTGTTTCCTACAATTTTAAATTTCCTCTTCCACAACTGGCATCATCTGCTAAAGGGACTGGCATCAGTAGATGGAGCTAGTCCGACAGTTCCAGATATCCTGGTTATCATCTCTTGTCCTCTACATAATAATTTGTATCTGTCCTCTCTGATTCACTGATTAGCAATCACCTCACAAGTTTGATATGAAGAGTTTCCTTTTAACTTAGAAATTACAGGAGGTACTATCACAACACTCAGATATACATATGACAGCATCACGGTACTTTACAGCATATTGTACTCAGGGGACAGATGATTCACATGGCATACTGCATCATGCAACAAGAGCGATAAGTTTACTGAATATAGGAGCTGGAAGGAGACAGAAAAGGAGGAGGGTTATGCCAACACATTTATTTTAAAATAAGTCATTTTGCTTGAGCAGACTTTTACATTTCTTAATACAAAGCAATCACAGCTAAGATTTCATTGCTTGACTTTTATTTGTTTTCTCTAACTGGATCTTCTTTTCAGAAACAAAGAAATTTTGTTTGAAATACATTAGTGTGAATGCTGTATCTAATTGTTAACTCCATTTCGCACTTATGCTTTCTTTTAAACTTAATAAAGATGATAGTTTTATTTCTTCAAAGCAAGTTTGATCTTTTTGAATGTGTTATTAACAATGTCTCTTTATTTGCTGATGTCACTTTTCTGATATAAGAACCCTAGTATCATGTGCAAAGAGCACATCTGTTGGCTCCTTACTGAAATTAAATGTGAAAAGCTGTTAAAACATAACAATGGCTCAAACATAGATACTTTGTGACAACATACGCTAGATTTCAAATCATATCTAATTTATTGAGGTTTCTTGGAGGTTACGAAATATTTATATTACTTAATAGAGATCTCATTAAAGCCATGAAGTTCTAACTATTGATGAAGAGGTTGTCAAATACCATAGCTAAATCACAGAAAGTTTGTAATGGTAGTTATATTTTATCATGGGCTTTTACTAATTCTAAAGTTTGCATTTATGTATAACTAAAACCGAACTAGGATGATAGGAGAATATTGTTTAGCTTCATGTATGCTTTAACCATTGTATACTTCACTATTTTAGAAAGCTCTGTCAGTAGTGAGATTAGCCTATTATTGGAAGTCAGCATAAAGGTTCAATAGTTTTTTTTTTTTTTAATATTCCTGGCAAATGTACATGAATCATATACGGCTAAGTCTTTATGCTCCGGTAAAATAAAGGCTGAATCATCTAAAACTTGCACGTCTAATATTTCTGGAATGGACACTGTTACTGGTGTGCAGTTTTCACAGTGTTGATGGTCAGGGGGTCATAGTTTTAGCCTATAAATAGAATTTAATAACACTTAGCTCACGAGATATCTATTTTGTAACTTTTACACAGCGACAATTATGTGTTCCATTCAACCTACTTACTTGCTAGATACGATTCTGTTATGGTTTGTTTACAGATGTTTGCAGTTCATTTGTACATTGCCACATTCTAGTCAGTGATAGTTCAAGTAGTAGGTTGTGAATGAAGATAGGACTTACCAATGCAGAAAAAGCTGACATGCCCATGGGGTATGGAGAGAGTAGAAGAATGTAGTTTGTTCTTGTATGGTGTTTTTTTTTTCCATTCCAAAGGGCCCGTCTGTTAAGCTCCGAATGAGGTCCAGCCTTAAGGCTTATGGTGTATAAGGAAAGATATCCCAATATATGTCAACCATCTCTGCATTTATTTATCAACCTCTTCAAACAGTTACATGAAAGTGCTAGTGTAACACCAGGAAAACATAAGAGAAAGAAACAGGAGACTGGAGATGTAGGAAAAATGAATGTTTTGGCTGTTGTTAGAGTAGATTCACAAGTAAGTTGCCACACAATCACACGTGGGAGTGGAATGAGTCAGGCAAGTGTACTTTGCATTCTCCATCACCAAAGGTTCCATTCCTATCACATCTCTCTCCATCAAGAGCTGCATAGAAACAATATTGAGAATTGTATTAACTCCTGAGCAAAGAGCCATTGTTAGAATGTTTACATCCCTGGTGTCATGGTGATGGCAAATACTAGTCAGCCCATTCCACTATCTTAAAAGTTGTCATGGAAGAAGGGAAAAATGCAATATTTGAGCACAGTCACTGATGATGAAGTAGCTTTTATCTTTCTGTATTTTATATTGTTGTGAAACCATTTGATTTCGTAAGATCTAGATGATTTTACTTGAGTTTGAGTAATTGTATCTTCTAGAACATTTAATTTGTGAATGGAAGGTTGTAAACGCAGTGTAAAGTCAGGTTCAGTTGAGTTGCTAGCTATGATTGCACCAGTGAGCACCAGAGTTGTTAAGAATCAGTTGGCTGTAGCAGTTGTGTTGTTCGTATTGGGTACTGGTCTGTCAGTAGTGAATGTGTAGAAGTTCCATCAGTACAGGTTAGTGAATTATAACGGAACATTTTATTTATGTTCTCATTTTGTGTATTTGCAAATAGTAAAAGTGATTGTAAGTCATCGTTTGGATAAAAATGCTAGTGACAATGTGAGTTTCTTACACTTTACATTGTCATTCAGTCACCCAACTTTTGTCAGATAATGTCATAGACTGAATGTCAACTTAGTACAAGGGTGGATCAAATATAAACGGGAATTATTTTTTAAAATTTATTGTGTCAACAAACAAAAATTGTCATACTGATTACTTTTATACATAGGGTACTGACTTTGATACACATTTTCTGCATTAGATTGGCAAGTTTTTGATGCCATACTTATAGAAAGAAGGACGCACGCAGTGCCAGTTGCCAGTACGAACTCTTGTACACTTGCATCATCATCAAACCGCTGTCCTCCTAGGTCTTGTTTGAGTGGTCCAAAGATATGCTAGTCGCAGAACTGTAAGGAAGGTTTTCCAGAGGTGTCCAATGCAGTATGTGGCATCGCTCGTTGCAATATGCAGCTTTTGCTGAATCCAAAATGTGACAGTAATAGGCTGCATTGATTGTCCTTCATTAGTGAAGAAATGCAAAATGTCCGCAGAGTTCCAGAAAGCGGATGCTAGCACCTTTCCAAAAGATGGGCGTGTTCTGACTTTGACCGAACTTGCTTAGTCTCCTCACTGTCACTCCATGCTTGCTTGCTTTGTGTCATGATTCACCATGTTTCATCACAAATCACGTATCTGGCAGACAGTTTTCTATAATGGAGTTCATCTTTGATGAATAATTACTTCCATAACTTGTCCTTGTGAAAAAAAGAACCTATTTCGGATTCCGTTAAGCGCCAATATTCTTCAATAATGTCACAAATAGGAACAATGTTATCTGCAGTAATGCTTGTCTCTGATCTGCTCCTATGAGGTTCATTTTCTACAGCATCTCTTCCCGCCACAAAATATTTAGCCCACTCATATACTCCAGTCTTCCAAATTATTTCGTCCCCAAACTGTGCGCAGAGCTGTCTAAAACTTTCCGAAGGCTTAGTGCCCTTTTTTGCAACAAAACTGATGATTAGCGTTGTGTAACACACATGTATAGCTATTACTCAGTCATGGCCCAGCCCCATTCTATACAGTACGTGCACACACAGTACCCTCTCTGTAGATAACCCCCCCCCCCCAACGTACTGACAAAGTTTCTCCTCAAAATTATTACCAACGATAGTGTTACATCAAACTTCCCGTTTGTATTTGATATGCCCTGGTACCATTGAGTTAATAAATAACAATACATCACTTGTTTAATCTTAAGGAAAATTGTTTCAGTGTTTTCTTTCATCCTTGGTTCTTGTAGTGTTAAATAAAAAAGGTGTATGACATTGTTTACCAAACTGTATGAATTGTTGCCCTCCGTGGATGTTTTATTACTAGAACTGTTATGTCATGTAGTACTAAACCTTCTTGTTTAATTTAAATATCACAGCAAACCTTAGAACAACAGTGACAGAATACAAACTAACTATGATATTAGTAATTGCCACATAGCAATTTGTTTTAGTCATATGTAAACCTGTGATTGCTTTCATATTTATCCATGACATTTTAAACAGATTAGGAGGTTTAATGTTGATACAGTATCTCAGTAAGTTAGCTGGAGTGATAATAGCGTTGACATAAACAGACAACTGTCTGTAGTTTGAGATCTTCACATGTCTTTGAGTTTCTTAAGTCTGGTTCAACTTTTCAAGAAGTTGTTTGTATGATAAGAGAACAATGGTATTTAGTTTGGTTTGAACAATTATTGATAGATTCATGAAGCTGATCGCTAAATTTACTTATAGTTTTTGGCATATGAAATATGATTTTTCCTTCACAGATTTTTTTCTGGAAATAACAGCAACATCCAATTCGATAGCTTTTTGAAATGGATGAGAAAATAGATATCAAAGAAGAGACTCCCCTTGAAGATGACACAGCTTCACAGAACGAGAGAGAGTTCTTTCACAAAGTTGTTACAGCAAACACAAATATTGATGATGTCACTGATTGTGAGATTACAGTCAATATAGAAATGAAAGCAGAGACTCCTTTTATCAATGATTTTGTCAAGCAGATTAAGAGCGAAACTGCTACATGGAGCAACAACTGCAACATAAATGGGAAATGAGAAATTGAACAGACTTTATTTTCAGACCTTGGTTCACAGAATGAGGGAGAATTTCTTCTAGAGGGTCCTGTAATGATTGATAACATAATTGATACTAAAATAGAAATTAAAGAAGAACCTTGGTGGCTGGAAACAGAAACTTCATCAATTGGTGATAATACTAAGGTAAGTTATATAGAAACCTGCTGAGTTTGACCGAGCAATGTTTTGTAATAATCTCGCCAATATATTGTGTACTATTGCAGAATATTAAAATTTTTTTGCTTAAATAAAGAGTAAACTGAAGTCACTGATTCAAAGACAACAGTTGACTCAGTCATAAACCTTTAAACATATGCCCAGGACATATCAGCTGACTCTCATAGCTATAAGCTCCTGGAGTATGAACCAAAACCTTACAGATATCTTGGATATCATTTCATACAAGTATGTATACAAAAAGAATGGCAATTGGCACTCTTCCAGGTTTTTACATTTTAAATACAATACAGTACCTATGTTTAAGTATGTTCAGATATGATTGTGTTTTTGAGAAGACCTGTATACTAAAAGCAATTTGCATTTACTGCTTTATTATTATCATTTACCTAGGTTCAAGTTGTAGTGAGGAATTTACAAGCTACTTCACTGATGTCATGACCAAATGTGTTACTGGTATAAATGAATCTAACATGTTAACCTTTCTTTCCTGTCTGTGTTCCTGTCTTAATATTTGTAAGTGCTTGACCACTTTAATCATATATCCTTATTTATTAAACATTTCTGTTTCTAGTTCTGTGTTCTCTAAACGAAACAAATACTTGCTCCACTTCTTGGTTTTCCTACTCATTATTGCCAGATGAAATATCAAATATTGTCTCTACATCTCTTATAAGTATCTTAGCAGTAAATTTAACACTGTGTAGATATTTGTGTGAAAGCTATACATTTGAATTATTATTTTACAGGATGTGGTCCTTCCTCCAGTAAAATGTTCAAGGTAAGTCCTGACTCTTTTCAGTTATAAGCCTTATGTTTACTCAAGCATTTACGTTTTAGTACATGTGTCATCGAGCTCTTGAACTAATACAAATAGATATACTGTAGAACTTGCTCTAAGCAAAATCATATGGGTCAAAACAAATTTCCACGTTGAACATGTTTCTGTCCATGAAATACAAGAGATTAGAGATAGTCAACATGAAAAATTGAATGCCATGGCCGGAATTTGAGCCACGGATCTCCTGGTTTTCATCCAGTAGCTCTTAGCCTTTGAGCTACCATGGCCAACATGCCATCCTGACATTAAATTCTCCAGTTGACTCGTATATTTCCCCAGTAGACCACTAGAGGCTCTCGCATCCGAGGTACACCGTTTGTGGCGACTTACTGTCATAAGTACTTAAGTCCCAGGCTTCATCATTTAACTCTTATTATTTTAGTTAATTGATGGAAATTAATGATTTCTCTACACTAGCCGTATATAGGCTAAGGTTTTTGATAGAGTCAACATGAAAAATTCAGTGCCATGGCCGGGATTTGAACCACGGATCTCCTGGTTTCCATCCAGTCGCCCTTAACCTTTGAGTTACCATGGCCAACGTGCCGTCCTGACACTAAATTCTCCAGTTGACTCGTATATTTTGCCGGTACACAAATAGGGGCTCTCGTAAGTGGTGTATCTCAGATGTAAGAGCCCCTCGTGGTCTATTGGTCTAATTTATAAATTACGGAATTTCTGGATACACTACAAATGTTAATGTGCTTTTTCATTTTGTGTTTCATGCAGTTCAAGTACTATGTTATTCAGTATGCCTAACATCAATATTGTAGTAAACAACTATATTTTTAAGTAAATAATGACATTTAACTCTAAACTTATCAAGTACAGAAAGAAACTAGGTGCATTTTTATCAAAATCAGTTTTTTCAATAATTAGTAAGAATTAATTGGGTGCATTTATATATATTTACTGTACTGTAATAAGGAATACATAAAACAGAACCTTCGGAAAATAAGTTTATAACTAAACATTTTTTGTCTATCCTAAAAAGTAAAAAAAAAATGACGTAGTTCCTTTCTCCACTAAACAATTCATTTGAATTCTGTGTGATTTTAACCATGTGCAAAATGTTTGCTTATAGGACCCACTTTCTTTTCTTTTATCATAGAGAGGATATTGAATTTAAATTTCAACTCTTAATCAAACACTTTTGAAAATGTTACTATTGTTTCAACATTTTATAAGCTGCTTTTACCTACTACAAGATATGTGGTAATACCTTTCTGTTTTCATATGACACTAAGCATTTAGTAATTAATAGTACAAGAGAGATAAAAGTAACCAGTTGAGGCTAAAGAGGATCAATTGGACCTTATATCTAAGATTCACCTTTCCGTTATTATACTTTTGAACCAATACCTACAAAGGTGCTAAATCCATTTTCTGTATAGGTCTGTAATTTAAAGTCTACGTTGGTATATCCTTGTCTCTGCTGTAGAATGTGAAAGGTAAGTGATATTAAAAAGATTAGCTTCTTAGTGGAATTAGGAAAAACCAGATTATCAGGTATAATATTTGAAAAAATCCTGACAGTTTGCTATAAATACTTGACAAAATACAAGATAAAATCCTAGAGGTGTATATAAATTGACAAAAGAAGGGAACAGGAATAGATAGAGGACAGTAGTAAACAGAGCTATGCAAGAACTATGAATTCAGGATAAATACAATATAGAAAATAGAAAAGAAGACATTTTATGGAAAATAATTACAACCACAATGGAGGATATAGAAAGACCGATAGGGGGAAGGCTAGAAAATAGAAAAATCCTTAAATTTTATTGTGATCTAAAAGGGAATAGTACAAAAAGGATATGTAAAGCTATGCAATAGACAGGAGGGGGAAGGAATGTCCTGGATAAGAATGGGATCAATGTAGTTAAGAAGCACAATAGGAATATGCGAATTATGTAGAGAAACAGAAAGTACAGTTCATTACTTGACAAGAATAGAGAACTAGTGCTATGGGAGGAGAAACATCAAAAGATTTCAGTCAAGTTAGTAGCTCTAAGAATTGTTGCAGGAGGAAATAAAAATATCTGAAAGTTGTTTTGGAAAGTTAAAAAGAAGTAGATAAGACAAGGAAGATTGACAATGATAAAATGCTGGGTCAACAATGGGAGGCAGATAGGAAATTATATTAGATGGCAGAGTGGATGCTATGCTACTATTAGAACTAAATGTTAGTTACATTGTTCTGTCACACTAGCCGTGTGTAGGCCAAATTCTGGATAGGTTCAGTCAGACTGACAATTAATAGAGGTTGACTGTAGGGCGTGGACTTAGGTTCTTACATGTTATAAGTCGCCATTAAGGAGTTGTGTGTATATATATATACATACACACACACACATATATGAAAATGTCCTAGTTTACCGGGATAATGCAAGTCAGTTGGAGAACTAATGTCATAATGGTATTAATTTCATAGCTCAATTGTTACAGCAACTGACGCAGACTGGGAGATCCGTGTTCAAATCCTGGCTATGACATTCAATTTTTCAGTCTGACTTAGTCTGTCCAAATTCTCTTCTTTCATATCTTTGTTTCTTCCTCAAAGGAACAAGAATGTAATTTGAGGACTTCTCAGTTCCACTTGTTCAGGTTAACCAGTATTCATAGCTTCCTTTACTCGCTATTGATAGGTGACAGCAAAGACAAATGAGTGCAGTGTTCCGTGACACTTGAAGATGATGATGATGATTAAAATTTAGGGGCGTTCAACTCGATGGTCAATAGCGACCTTACAAAGGCTGTATTTCACTTTACAATTATTCTTTTCAATTAACTTATCTTTAACTTTCCTTTGGCTTTGCTGTGCCTTTCACTTTGCATGACACTTGAAGTACCATTGCTGTAATAGAAGAACCGAATCTTTGAATGGTATAGTTGCTCACTTTGCTGTGGGCATTAACTGATAATAGAGTTGTCTACTTGCTCTTTCTTCACCACAATCTAGAGCAGAACAAAGGTTACAGTACTGGGCTGTATACTTCCAGGTTAATTTAAAATAATTGTAGGTAGATTCGTTATTTGTAGCTTCTTTCCACTTATCACTTATCTCTGAGTTATATGTCTTACAATTTAAAAATGATACTAAATGATACTAAGTTCTGCAACATTTCAGATTATACCCAGAAACAGTTGCTCTCACAACTCTTGACAAGTCTCCATTGTTCTGTCCTGAAGTCCCAACAAGAAACACAAGCTTCTGTAATGGAATCGATCGTCTTGAATATGAATATCAAAAGTATGATATTACATATGATGTACTAACTGCAAAGGAATATGTACATTCTGATCAATATGATAAATGTAGTAATGGGGCAGACACTTATATAGAACCTTTATACTTACAACACAGTAATTTAAGTGATGTGAGCAAAACAACACAACGGTGTAGCACGAGTGAGAACAGCTTTACATCTCTATCGAATTTGAAAACACATACAGTTATTAATGCTGGTAAGAAACTACATCAGTGTAATGTTTGTGATAATCAGTTGTCAAATTTGAAAAGACATAATTTAGTTCACGAAGGTAAGAAACCTTACCAATGTAAAGTTTGTGATAGGAGGTTTACTCGGTTGTCAAATATGAAAACACATACTTTAGTTAATGAAAGTATAAAGCCACATCAATGTAAAGTTTGTGATCAGAGATTTACTCGGTTGTCAGATTTGAAACTACATAAATTTGTTCATGAAGGTAACAAGCCACACCAGTGTAAAGTTTGTGATAAGGGCTTTGCTTGAATGTCAGATTTGAAAATACATAATCTAAATCATGAAGGTAAGAAGCCACATCAATGTAAAGTTGGTAATAAGAGCTTTACTCAGTTGTCAATTTTGAAAAAACATACTTTAGTTCATTAAAGTACAAAGACACACCAATGTAAAGCTTGTGATAAGAGGTTTACTCGGTTGTCAGATTTGAAACAACATAAATTTGTCAATGAAGGTAGCAAGCCACACCAGTGTAAAGTTTGTGATAAGGGCTTTGCTCGAATGTCAGATTTGAAAATACATAATTTAATTCATGAAGGTAAGAAAATCACATCAATGTAAAGTTTGTGATAAGAGCTTTACTCAGTCGTCAAATTTGAAAACACATACTTTAGTGCATGAAAGTATAAAGCCACATCAATGTAAAGTTTGTGATAAGAGCTTTACTCAGTTGTCAAATTTGAAAACACATACTTTAGTTAATGAAAGTACAAGACACACCAATGTAAAGTTTGTGATAAGAGGTTTACTCGGTTGTCACTTTTGAAAGTACATAGTTTGATTCATGACAGTAACGGCACACAATAATGTGTTAAATATTCATTGTCATGTTTCCTAACCAATAATTTGATTTATGAGGGTATGAAGCGCAGATGAACAGAGTATCTTACCAGAGCACTACCTGTCTTGTTTCAAGGAAGCTGTTTTCATTATCCAGGGAATAGGTGGTTTTGGTCTCAGCAGTTTGTATGATGGTGTTTATTATCATCACATTATTATTAGTAGTTGAATTATTACTTAGCTCATGTTAATTAATATATTAATTTGTATGCACATAGTAATTGTATTTACATAGTCAACTATTATTTAAATCTGTCAAATAATTGTCATCTTCAGGCCTGACAATAAACAATGCAAATGAATTGCTTTCTAACATTATTTGCCCCAAATTAGCATAAGTAGCCACACCTTTCAGCAGCACTTTAATGCGGTTTCATTATTCGTTGCATTGCAGGCTTTCGTTACTTTGACAGCGAACTCACACAAGTGATTTGTTTACTTCACATTTAATAGATACTACATAGAGTCATTTCCACATTCGTTCAGGAAGGCGAGTAGAGTACATGTGTATAATTTTGCCCCTGTTGCTTGGTTGAGACAACACAAAATTGTCACATTGTATAGGCGAATGGGTTCATCACTACAGTGGGATGAATAGTAACATCACCAAGATAGCTTTTAGGTGCAGCTTTATCCTGTGGTTTCTTCTCACAGCTGATACAACTGTTCCATAGAGGCACTGTGACAATATTTCCCTCTCTCCGGGTATTTCTTATTCTAAGTATGATATTGATCAGATACTGCATTTCTGTTGAACAGAACTTGAGTTTTGCTATTAAAAAATCACAATGAGTGTTAGTTTATGACTCCTTTGCTTTGCAAATTGTAGTTCATGCTACTCATTCAGTCATCTGGGTTGTCCCCATAAGCTTCCTTCTGGTTGATCGCAATTAATAGTTTTGAAGGAAGCATCTTGTATATATTGCTGGAGGTCACACATCTCCTAAGTATAGCTGAGGCCATCTTGCAAATGAATCATATGTTCCAAAATGGTAAAACAGTAGTTATGATGTCAGGTTTTCATGTTTCGTAGGACCAACTGTTGAAGTTGGCAAGAAAATAATAATAATAAAATAATGAATGCTGAAATAATACATGCATTGTGTGCTACGTTGTAATTTTAACCATATGTTAAATATTGTAGGTATTAATTCTAGCATTATCCTTGTCGTAAACCAAAACAAATATTCCAGTAGACCGGAATATTTGAAAGTGTTGGTCCTTAGCTTTACTGTCACAACTGCTACAGAGAAGAGCAACGGCATCAAAGCTTCCCAATGGTCTGAAAGAGCTTCCAAAGATATATAAACTTGAACAACCAAAAGCAGTTGAGTTGCCGAACGCACTTTAAACATTGAAAAGAAGACGATTTGAATCCTGCAGTAAAGACAAGAACAACAAAGCTGAATATGCATTTGGGAAATGCAACGCTCCTTTCTGTTTGAGAAAACATCCCAAAATTATTTTGATAACTACTTAGTCAGGGGGAACAGAAGCAATAGCTGATTACTTTTTGTATCTGAACATAACTTATGACAAGATATATTTTAAAATAGGTTATTCTTTTTACGTGGACCTGAGACAAATGGTAAGGTACAGTCTATTGTTGTTATATTTAAGCTGATATGTTTAATATTGTGACTTCTAATTTTTTACGGATAGCCAATTAAAGAGCACATGTCTTTATCAGCAGTGATACTGAAATTGTGGTTTGCACTTATTTTCAAATAGCATTGCAAAGAAATATGTTGTGAACTGGAATACTTAAGATGTCGTTCTAGAAGCCCTGCATTGTGACGATCATTTACATTGGGAATGCTGTAAATCATGTGGGATGGATGACGTGATGATTTGTTTGTCACCTTTGTGAAGATCTTGTAGTGTAATCCTGTAGGTTCCTCGGCAACATCCGTAGAGTTAGAGATCTTATGTGCTCGGAGAGACTCAAATACACATCTTCCTCCTATGGAGTGCGGGTCTTGTTCACCCCAAGCCTTTGTAGTGCGTCCTTCATTAGTTTGAACTCAAAGTTGGTACCCTGGTCACTGTGTAGCTCTAACGGCACCCCAAATCGACAGAACACATGCTCCACGAGGCAGTCTATGAATGTCTTTGCCTCTTGGTTTGGGATGGCATACACCGGCCACTTGGTGAAGTAGTCCACGACCACCACTAGGTACTTGTTGCCTCGGTCAGAGACTGGGAACGGTCCAGCACTGTCAACGGCGAGCCGTTCGAATGGCGCTCCGACGTTGTATTGCTGCATGCGACCCCGACTCCTAGTCTGGGGGCCGCGACTCGCCGCGCACACGTGACACTGACGGCACCATCTCTCAGCATCTGCTCGGAGTCTCAGCCAGTAGTAGTGCTGCCGTAGTTTGTCAATCGTTCGGTTCGCTCCCAGGTGTCCTCCTGAAGTACCGGCATGCACTTTCTCCAAGACTTCCGGGACCTTACCCCGGGGAAGTACCAACTGTTCTCTCTGCGTCTTCACATCGGATGACTCCCTTACCAGGAACAGCACGCCATCTCTGGTCTTCAACGAGTCCCATTGGGCCCAGTACGACCTGTAGGTGGCACTCCTCAATTCGATGTCCTCCTAGGTTGGCTAGGTCCCTGCCTCCACTTCTTTCAAGAGTGGCCCCAAGTCTGCTTCCGCCAGCTGCTCCCTCCTCAGGCCTGCGCCATCCCAGTCGTCCGCAGGCACTGCCACAACTGCTCGGACTGCTGCGGCACGCTCCTTCTCTTCCACTCTTGTGCACTGGCCGCACTCTTCTGGACAGGGTCTTCGTGACATGGAGTCTGCGTTACCGTGGCTCTTCCCTCTACGATGTTCCTTGGTGAAGTCGTACTCCTGCAGCCCCTGGACCAAACGTGCCGTCTGGCCTTCCAGGTTCTTAAAGCTGAATAGCCAGGTTAGGGTGGAATGGTTAGTCCTCAGATGGAATGGCTGACCTTACAGTTACTTGTGGAAGTGCTCCAAGGTCTTTACTACCGCCAATAATTCTCGTCGGGTGTTGCAGTAGTTCTTCTCTGCCTTGGCTAGCGTCTTGCTGTAGTAGGCTATCACCCGCTCATGGCCGTCCTGATCTGCGATAGGACAACTCCAATGCAATGGTCGCTGGCGTCGGTGTCCACAATGAAGGTGCCCCCCGGTTGTGGGAAACCCAAAATTGGAGCGCTGCACAGGGTCTCCTTTAGGAGCTGGAAAGCGTTTTCGGCGTCCTCTGTTCACGCATAAGGCCGGTGTTCTTCTGTCAGAAGGGTGAGGGGTTTTGTGATGTTGGAGAACTCCTTTATGAAGCGGCGGTAAAAACTGCACTGCTCCAGGAAACTGCGCAACTCTTTCTTATCCTTTGGGCGAGGCAAATCCCTCACAGCCTGTGTCTTCCCCGGATCTGTGGCCACTCCGGTTGCTGAAACTATATGGCCTAAGTAGTTCACTTCCTTGCGGAAGAGCTGGCATTTCTTCACGTTCAGCTTCAAGTTGGTCGCCTGCATTCGCTGAGCACTTTACTCAGATTCTCGAGGTGATCTTAAAAAGTCTTCCCGTTGATGATGATGTCCAGGTATAGCAGGCAGGCGTCGTAGGTCAGCCCTCTCATCACTGACTCCATGAGGCGTTGCAAGGTAGCTGGTACGTTGCAGAGGCCAAAGGGCATATCCGTGAACTGCCAGAGCCCTTGGCCTGTCGAGAATGCGGTCTTCTCCTTGTCTCTTGGGTCTAGAGCTACCTGCCAGTAGCCCAACTTCAGGTCCAGTGTCGAGAACCACTATGCACCAGCTAGCGTGTCCAGGGTTTCGTCAATCCGGGGTAAGGGGAAACAGTCCTTCCGGGTGACAGCGTTCAACTTTCTGTAGTCTACGCAGAAGCGCAGCTCGCCGTTCCTCTTTGTCATCAAGACTACAGGGGGACACCAAGGGCTGTCAGACTCTTCAATCACTCCCCTGGATCTCATGTCGTCCAGCATGTCTCTAACCGCCCCTTGCTTCGCCAGCGGAACGCGTCTATATGGTTGCCGAATATGCCGGGCGTCCCCAGTGACGATGCGGTGAAGCACTTTGTCCGTGCGGCGGTAGTCACTGTCTTCTTGGCTGAAGACGCTGTGGTATCGCCTCTGCAGTTGTCGAACTTTATCCAGCTGTTCTGCTACCAGGTGGTCGGCCGCCCTCTCCAGTAGGCCTTCTAGCCGGGGCCCCAAGTGTTGCGCCGGCACCGGCTCCTGTGTCTTGTCGATTGCTTTTACGCTCAACACGGGCTCGCACGTTCCCAACTCCGTCCCGGCCTGGACGTCGTGATTGGTGTCCGTTGGATTTAGCAGTCTCACTGGCATCTCCTCTCGACACGGCAACAGTGCCCTAGCTACATATAGTCCGTGCGCCAGCGTCTTCCGTTCGAACATCATATTCCTGGTTCTCTGGCCTTCCAGTCGCGCCGTAAGTACCACCTAGCTCCTCGTGGGGACAACCACATCTTCGTCCAATACGACCCGGCAAATTCCAAGGCGCTCTTCTGCTTGACGGAGTATAAACTCTTCTCCGTTGAGCCGCAGGACCTTCTTGCCGACGTCGATCGTCACCTCATGGCTCCTGAGGGCATCCAATCCCAGTATCACCTCTTCAGCCACCTTCGCGACGAATACCCACAGACGTGCGGTGCTCCTTCCCAAGGTCAACTTGAGCTGGGCCTCCCTCTCCACAGGCAAGGTGTCGCCCAATGCCATGACGAGCTCGTATGGTCGGCTCGGTTTCCTTGTCGGCAAACCTTTCCCCACGTCAGGTCTGATGATGGTCACGGCCACCCCGGTGTCCACCAGCACGCGGCACGGCTTTCCTCTTACCCAACCCTCCGCGATGAGGCTGTCATCCATACGCGGGCTGACGGCGCGCAGTGTCACTTGAGGGGATGGTGGTGATGGCGCCGACGTGCCCCTCCCCACGACGTTCCTTACTCGTTTTCCGGCTGCTCTTCCTGGTGTGGGCAGTCTCTCTGCAGGTGTCCGGGCTGTCCACACCCCCAACACAGACCACTAGGTGTTCGCCGGCTTCCCTCGGCTGGTCTCCTGTCTCCGGTGTAGCGGACACTCCTCGTTCTCGACATCGGGATAGCTGTTACCCTGGCCGCCTCCATCCTTATTGCCACCGTTAGCGCCTCGTGGATTGTTTTATAATCGCCGTTGTTCAACTGCCAGGGCGAACTCCTGCAGCGTTTCCCCTGGCTGCTGTGACCTTGCCTTTAGCTGGCTGCGGTACGCTGCGGCTAAGCGGTGGTTTCCAAAATGATTCTCCAGGGCCTCCCACATGTCCTTGGGCGCCACCGTTGTCTGCAGGGTGTTTAGGACTTCCGCGGCACGTCCCTGGAGGCGGGCTATTAACTGTTTGGCCTCCTCCTCTGGCGACCATTTGTTGTGCTTGGCCACTGTGTCGAACTTGTGGCGGAAGACTTCAAACGTTGACGCGCCGTCATACATGGTAGGTTTGAGGTGCGCAGATCTTGCGTCGCACCCCGGCGCGTCGGCCTTCAAATCCTTCAGCCTCCTGCCGACGACGTCCTCCACCATGGCGTTCAGGGACTTGGCGTTATTGTCGGCCTTTTCCTCTAAACTATTAAGGCGGTCGTCTACTTGACCCATCCGCTTGCCCAGCTTCGCGACGTCATCCCTCACGCCGGCCAACTGTTCTTCAAATTTGGCGGCGAGGGCCTCGTTCGCAACCTTAATTTCTTCCATCTTTTCCGCAAGGTTATCGCTAGCCGTCTTCATTTCTTCTAGTTTTGCGGCCAGGTTGTTATTTGCCGCTTCTGTTTTTTTTTTTTTTTTTTTTTTGTTAACTCGTTCATCTTCGCAGCCAAGTTGTTATTTGCCGTCTCCAACTTCTTTTCCATTTTCTCGGTGATGTTGTCATTTGCCGTCTTCATTTCCATCACCTTCTGCAAAATCTTTTCCAATGCCGCGTCCATGGTTGTAATGTTCGGTGATGTTGTCGTCCCGCTTCCTGACACCAGTGTGAATTTGTGGGTTCGTGAATTGAAAAGTCCAATTACACAAACTCAAAAATGTTCTTTATTTCTCCCGACTTACAGTTGAACACTTGCCAATTACACAGAATTACGTAATGCACACAATTAAAATTCACCAGTTCGTCCGTTACCGTTCCGATGCACGTACACAGTTTTCTCGTCCGTTTACTAGCTCGTCAAGCACTGACTGACTCAAGTGACTCGCTGCAGCCATTTTAATAGGAATATCGCCGTTTTCTCGAAGTCTCTAGTTTCCGTGAATCACCGCAGAAGTTCCAGATGGCAGTGGAAGGGGAAAAGGGGCGGCCTGCGACAAGTGACACTTTCCTAATCATCCCCTCAGTTAGTGACAGAGACTAATGGATGGGTGTGGCTTCGCTGCCTGTAGTCCCTTACTCGGCTTACTCATTGGTTGTGCTTTCCGCTAATTGGGTGACACTATCTATGATTGTTAGTTCTGCGCGTAAGCTGCCTCTAGTATGAGGTTAATTCTAAGTTGAAGTTGTTCGCATTAGATTGATCATAACCATTATTTATAGCGATATGTCGTGTAAGTGTGGGGGGAGGGGGTTGCCTCCCCACTAGAGCCGCCTTGACTGAGAGCAAGGACTTTGTGGAACTGCAGGGTGTGGTGTACAGTCATGGGTAATTTTATTTCTTCTATGGAAGTCTTACGAGAGTGTTTAGATACTCTTTGATGTCTATTTCTGGGTCTCCCATTCCTATGGTCCTATCAAAAATGGACAGCGGTCTTTTGTGTTTATTGTATTCTGTTTTGTAATTGCCTAGTTGCTGTATTAGTGCGTTAGTGTTTTTATCTTTTCGCTTATATATGTTGAACCTGAGTCTTTTGATACATTCCTCTATTGAGTGTAGTCTTAGTTCGTTGTGCAACAGATTGGCTGGTGATACCGGCGGTTGCTTTGCAATTATTCTGGTTATTCGGTTTTGTAGCGTTTGCAATTTGTGTAAGTGAGTTTTTGCAGCGTATCCCCACACGGGGGCTGCATACGTGATAATAAGCCTTATCAGTGTCTTATATAGGGTAAGGCCCATATGTACTTTAAGTTGGCTGTTAATATTAAATATTGGAAATAACTTATTTAGCTGGCCATTGGCCTTGGCTCTGATCGTAGTAATGTGTTTGCCCCAGGTGAGTCCCTGGTCCATTACAAGGCCTAAATAGGTCACTTAGTCCTTCCAGTCGATACCTTCGCCTTGGTATATTAGCAGCTGAAGGGCACGCTTGTTTTTCCTGTGCAGGAGTCTTTTCGTGAAGATTATATCTTGCGTTTTCGTGCATTTACTTTAATTCTGCACTTGGAGAACCAAGGTTCTAGTGTATTTAAGGCGTTTGGAGACGTTGATGAATGATTCGCGGTTGGGTTGACTGCGTTACTAGAGCGGTGTCGTCGGCATATATATATATATCATTTATGTATCAGTTCAGTAGTGTCGGTCCCAGCAGACTTCCTTCAGAGACGCCTGCTTGGATTGGCTTAACGCTGGATACTGTGTCCTCTACCGTGGTGCGAAAGCGCCTACCGGAGAGGTAGTCCCCAATTAGGGCAACTGCCGAATCAGGGAATTCGTATTGTTTTAGCTTTTTAATAAGGCCTGCATGCCATACTTTATCAAAGGCTCTTTCAATGTCTAAAAATAGGGCGCCCGTTGACTTTTTCCTGTTAAATCCGTTAGTGACTTGTTCGGTCATTCGCAAAAGTTGGAGTGTGGTAGAGTACTGAGCTCTGAACCCAAACTGCTCAGGTATAAGAATATTGCTCTTATGAATGTGTTTGTTTATCCTCTTTATTATTATTATCTTTTCTAGAACTTTGCTTATTGTGTTTAATAGACTAATTGGCCTGTAGTTGGCTGGAAGTGCTAGAGTTCTATTTGCTTTGGGGAACAGGAGTATTTTGGCTTCTTCCAGCATGAAGGAAACCTTCCACTTTCGAGTATGAAGTTACAAATGTTTGCTAAGAGCTTTAGTGCTCTTGGTGGTAGGTTCTTTAGTAACACATTTGGTATTTTGTCTGGCCCAGGAGCTTTTCTGTTTGGTAGATGCCGTATGATCCAGCCTATTTCGCCTGGGCTTGTCTTGGGCATCTTATTGTGAGTCGGTCTTTGCCCTAAGTCTCTAACTTCGTTTTCGGTATCTGCTATGAAGTCATCTTGCCCAATTACTGGGTTGGCGGAAAAGAAATTCTCCAAGGTGATCGCAAAAGCTTCAGCCTTGGCCTGGGGTGTTTCGGCTGTTGTATTATTAATTTGGAGGAGACGGATATTCGTTTGTGTTTGCGTAAGGCATTTAACTATTCGCCAAGTTGAGTTTTGTTGGGGATTTAAATTTTCCAGCGTATTATACCATTGATTTTGGGTGTAATTTGTAGCGCGTGTGTTAGCTAAATCTCTAGCTTTGTGGTAATCTGCGCGATGTAGGATGTTTCTTATTCTTTGCCATTTGCATCGGGCTTTATTTTGCGCATCTGGAGAATCTTAATGTCGTGGGGAAATCTAGCATTGATAGCCCGCTGTTGTTTTAAGGGGACACAGGCAGAAGTGGCTATCTTTATGGCTGTTTGAATTTATTTATTGTTGTGTCCTGTTCCTCTGCAGAATTGATTTGCAGCTCTGGTCGGTAATAGTTAACTGACTCTTTGAATTATTCCCAGTCTACTTGGTTAAAATTTAAAGTAGCTGGCTTGAACGCGATAGGAGCTCTGATGTTTATTAACATAGGCAAGTGATCAGAGGTGAGCTCCTGTAGGACTTCAAAGTCCGTGTCGTATGGGATATTGTTTAAAAGTGCGATGTCTAGGATGTCCGGCGTATGGTTTGGAATATGGCGAATGAAAGTTGGTTCATCCGGACCTGAGATTAGATAATTTGTATTGTTGATGTAGTTTAGTAGCTTGGTCCCTTGAGGGTTAGGATTTGCGCAGTTCCAGAGCTGGTGCTTGCAATTGTAACCACCTGCAGCGAGTACTCTGTGTCCTAGGTTCATTATTTTATTGATGTCTTCTGTGTCTATATCCCCCGGGGGATTGTAAACAGAGGCTATCACTATACCCGTGTTGTGGATTTTAAGTTTGATAGCCGTGGTTTCCGCACGAGCTAAATTAGGGGAGTTAATTCTATAATGAAAAGCATTATTTTGAAGAACTGTTGCTCTCCCGCCTCCTCTGCGGTCGCGGTCATTCCTATAAACTTGGTAGCCGGGAACGGAGAGACGATGTTTATGTGTTTCGTTTAGCTAAGCTATCTGAATGGAGTATGTTTGTAAGAGGTCTGTTAATTCTTTGGATCTTTTTCGGATGTCATTGCAGTTCCAGGAGACAATCCTAAGTGTGTCAGAATTAGCCATGACTGCATCGGTTAATGTCCATAATAAGTTCTGTCAGGTAGTGTGCTGTCTGAATTACGTCGTTCCCTGGTTGTGAGAATACGCCACAAAGAATTTAAAGGTGTTCTTCCACCTCGCTAAGTGGCACTCTGTGTATTGGCAGTCCTAGTGATCTCACTAGTGAGCGCAGTGTCGTTGTAGGATCCCGTGTACTTCGGGTCAGGAGCGATTTTGTAGCTGCGGGAGGCGTAGCCACCTTAGAGGGGCCTGCCTGAGTTTTTGGTGCTGGTGTTGGTCGTGGGGGTCGCTCACTTCTGATTGGGCTGGCCCCGGAACTGACCCGCGGCTGCTCAAACGCGGAAGGTTCTGCTAGAGGGGCTGGGCGCGAGCGGCCTTTCCTATTCCTGGTGAACCATTCCGCTTCGCTAAGTTGTGAAGCAGCGTGAGAATATAGCGCTTGCGTCCTCTGGTCTATCTGGGGTTTGGAAGGCTGTGCATGAGGGTTCCTCGCCAGTTTGTTGCATGCAGTGTAGTACGCGGTGCAACCGTGCCAAGTTGCACCATGACCCTGAGCGCCACCTAGTACGTAAGGTCGTTCCAGAGATGGAACAGTGCATGTGCCGGAGTAGTGTGAACCTGTTCATTAGGCGAAATGGGGGTTTGGGAGCTGCAATCCTTTTTCACGTGCCAAAATTGTTGGCAGAGTGAGCTTTGTTTTGGTGTTGTGGCTGCTCTATACTCCTCTACGTGAATTTTGAAATGTGCCAGGTATTTTAGTTCCAAAATCTTTCTATTCTCAAGGGTGTCCTACAGTTCTACTAGGAACATAGGCAGGGGGGCTCTATCCCTGTTGCGCCTTCTCATCTGAACTGCCCTTATAGCCTGGAACCTGTAGTTCGCCAGGTCTAATTTGATTTCCTCCCCCGTAATTTCAGCGTCCAGCCCTTTTACAACAAAGCGGGCAGTTCTTTCTTCAGGGTGGGGCACTAGGTAGTGCTGTACGCTGTTCGTCTTGAGGTATCTTACCAAATTCTAGTAGTCCTCGAGCGAGAACGTCTTCAAAATAAAGTCCCCGGAGATACGGCTGTGTCTACTGTGTAGGTGAATTTAAATTCGCAAGACTTGCCTATGCCCTGAGTTATTTGGCGGATGGTCGCGGCCTGGGTTTTACTCACAAAAATTGGCGCAGTATCGGTTCTCTTATCCCGGATGTCGATTGGAGCAGTGGGTGTCAGTGTCTGTGGTCCTGAGTCGGTAGCGTTGGAAGAGCTGGGTTTGGGAGAAGTGGGCCTGGCAGAAGAAGGTGCCTTGGATTTGGAAGGGGAAGGATTAGAGGGAGTGAAATAGGTTGTGGTGGTGGTGTCTTGGAGCGTGAGGGGGAGGGAGAGGGTGAAAGTTTTCTCGGGAGGGTTTTGTTCTTCGAAGTCTTGGTCTTGGATGAGGAAGATTTGGCAGCCGACGCTGTCCTTCTTGTCTTAGCCATAGTGATATGTGCTTGTTTTGACTTGGTGAAGTGAAAGTGAGAGAAAGTAGCCTAAAGGGGGCCTTAAACTCTAATAGAAAAGAGGAAGGGAGATAGAGAGAGAGCTTGCAAAGGGCGTTAAGAAGCCCGAGCAGCAGAGGACCGATCCCCGGGGGGCGCCTAGATATCTTAGTGCAGAGCTGGTCACTTCCCTGGAAACGAGCTGGAAATTTCCGCCCGAGCTAGTGCTCGGAGTGTCGACGTTCTTGCTGGCTCGGTCTCCCTTCTCCTCGTAGTTGGGCTCTTCCTTCCGTGGATTCTCGTGGATTCTCGAGGTTCTGTAGATGTTCACCCCACGAAGTCTCGGAGCGAACTGCCTGTGTCGTCCAACAAGCAGCAGCACAGAGGTGTCGTTGAAGGTGAACCCTGGTCCATGGAACAGGGGCCTTCGACTTATTGCCATCCCGGGACAGTGTCCCTTGCTGGCATTTTATGAAGGATGAATAACAGATGGTGGTTTGATGGTTGGTTTTTGTTCTGATGAATTGGGTTTTAAAGAGAAGGGATGAAATTCAATATGAGAGTGATAGGTTTATGATGTGCCTAGAGAGGTTCTGGGGTGTCTGTAGGTAGCCCCGGGGTCTATATCATATTCCCCGAGACCTCTGAAGAGTTGATTGAAACTAGAAGGTAGGTCAGAGTAGAATTTATGTGAGAGTTTTTGGATGTAGGTCGTGAGCTTGGGAAATGAGAGATCTTGGTGTATGTTGTTATTAGGGATGTACCACTCCGCACCTGTAGCTATTCTTAAATATCGGTTTTGCAGGACCTGGAGTTTATATAAACTTGAGGGGGCTGCAGCACCCCATACTTGACATGCGTAAGTTATCGCCGGCCTCAGTATTTGTTGGTAAATGAATATCTTGTTCCTGAGACTCATTGGTGACTTTTTATTGTATAATGCATAGAGCATGCCCATGCGTTTCGTAATTTTGGAGGCGACAGAAAGGATGTGGGCTTTCCAAGTTAGGCGCATGTCCAGTGTAACTCCAAGATATTGGGCTTGGTTGCTCCAGGGAATGTGTTCTGCGAGATGCAGCTCTTGAACGTCCTGAGTTTGACGTCGGGTGAAGGTGACTGCCTGCGACTTTGCGGCGTTTATGCGTAATCGCCAAGTAAGGAACCAGGCGGAAATCATGGTAGCATATCTCTGAAGGCGTTGTACAGCAATGTGATGTTGACATGAGGCCGTGGTGATTGCTGTATCGTCAGCGAATAAATAGAGTTTGCAGCTCCAGATAATGGGAAGGGTGTTGGTGTAAGTTAAGAAGAGAAGGGGACCAAGTACACTACCTTGGGATACCCCTGCATTGATTAAATAGGTTTGGGAAGCAATGTCATCTCTGACGACAGAAAAGGTGCGTTGCGTGAGGTAATGGTTGACAAGATGGATTATGTAGGGGGGAAAGTCGTAATTTATTAAACGGTAGAGGAGGCCTTGATGCCAGACAGAGTCGAAGGCCTTTGAAATATCAAGGAAGAGAGCTGCGACGTACTGACGATTATTGAATGCGCGGGTCACCTCATCAACCAGACGTAACAGTTGGTGCGATGTGGAGTGGCATCGGCGAAATCCAAATTGTTCCGGGCGCAGGATGTTTAACTCATCTAGGAGCTTTTGGAGGCGATGTTGGATTACCCTTTCGAATAGTTTGCTGATTGCTGGTAGCAGACTAATGGGTCGGTGGTTTTCGATATTTTTAGAATCCTTGCCAGGTTTGGGGATGGTAATGAGCTTGGCATGTTTCCATTTTTTGGGAAAGTATGAGAGTAGGAGCAGGCTATTGAAGAGATGGATTATTAGTGCTATCCAGCTTTGCGGGAGTACCTTGAAGGCAGCGTATGGTATGTGATCGTAACCAGCAGCTTTGTAAGGTCTGACTGAAGCAATTATACCTTTGACCTCAGCGACGGTGGTGAGTTGCACTTCGTCTGTACTATAGGGAGAGGTAAGGAAGTGTTGTACCTTTTGTTCAATTTCTACGACCTGCTCATGGTCAGGGGATTCTGCGGGATGGAAGGTAGCCGCCAGGTGTTCGGCTAGGAGTTCTACTTTTTCTCTAGAGGATTGTGCAGTTCGTTGGCCGTCGGTAAGTGGCGGGTCGGAGGTGGGTATTCGGAGTAGAGCCTTAGACATCCTCCAGAGAGAGAGAGAGAGATCGGTGGTGTCGAGTGTACATAATTTCCTCTCCCATTCTTCGTTGAAGTGATCTGCTAGTTCCAGCTTCACTGCGGTTTGGAGGCGATTCTATTCCCTCTTATCTTGTGGTTGGCGCGTGTTTTGAAATTTTCGCCGTGCTCTGTGTCTGGCCGAGAAGAGTTGGCGCAAATGTTTTGGGAGGGGTTTAAGGGGACTATGTGGAGATTTGCGGACAGGAGTTGCTTTGCGCATGGCATCAGCCATGGTGGTGGTGATGAAATCCTCCAGTTCGTCAGCTGCCGCAATTGTTGTACAGGGGTGAATATGGGCAGGGTTTCGGCCATGATAATTGAGAATTTGCTCCAGTTGGTTTGTCAGGGATTTGCATGAGAACGTAAAGATTTAGATGTTAATTTTGCCTTGTAGAGAAGGATGATGGGGAAATGATCGGAAGAAAGTTCAGGAAGTGAAAAGATTGTTGGATGACTACGGATGTTGCACAGTAGAGCTATATCCAACCAATCAGGAGGTCCACGATCTCCGTGTGTTATGGTCGGAGAGGTAGGAGCAAGCACAACCAGATTTTTACGCTCTATGTAACGTTCTAGAAGGCGTCCACGACTGTTTGTGATGGTGGAGTTCCAGAGAGTGCTCTTGGCGTTGTAATCTCCCATGGCTATGACGGGAGAGCCAGTGAATATGTGGTCCAAAGATCGCTGACTAATCGCTCTACTCGGTGGAATATAAACCGAGTGGATATTGAGGGGTCCCTTGTCAGTTGCAACTTGGATACCCGTTACTTCTAGGCCGTCAACAGCAGGCAGGTGTAGGCGGTGATGGGTGATGTGCCTTTGGATGTAGATTGCTGTCCCACCATAACCGTCCGGACGATCAGTCCTGTGACAAATCATTCCTGGAATGGTGGCCTTATACCGTGGAGCTAGGTGGGTCTCCTGAACAAGGAGACACAGCGATGAAGTTAGTGGCTTCACGTATCTTATGCCGCAGACCATTAGCATTCCAGGAACAAATTTCTTAGACTGGTGAGGTATTGTATGACATTATTGACGTCCGCCATTGGTGCCCATGAAGATGAAGACGGTATGTACCAGGATTGTTTGTGATGGTATCGTAGGGGGGCGGGTAGCCAATGCATCGGCTAAGGCAGCTGCAAAATCAGCCTGCAAATGTAGAGGAATCCTGGACATTAGGTTGAGAAACTGTTCATCAGGATGGATGGTTTAGAATTCTGTGGTAGGGGATGATTTGTTGCTGGGCGGGTCAGGAGCCGTTGTTGCATGGGCGTTCTGGATTCGCCAGTTGTTGTTCCTGCTGGACACGCAGACTTGTTGGTTAGTGCAGGTATGTATGGGGATTTTTCGGGAAGTGTCCTAATTGTAGAAGGACCTTGGGATGGTGTGAGTATCTGGGGTTGGGCTGCTGCCATGATTTGTTTATGTGGAGCCTGTGGTTTGAGTACAGTAATTTGCTGACCTTGTTGTTGTGATGCGGAGGCAGTGAGTGCCGCGGCGTAGTTTTTGTATTGCGGCCTTATTGTTGGCGAGAGTCCAGGGTATGGGGTCCCTTTGAAAGCTTCCTTGGGGATGCCTTGCGGATTAGGTACCTTTGGGGCAGCGTCATAGCGTGTGCGTTGTCCGTGTTTGTTTAATTCCATTTCTATACGGGCTTCCTGCCATACTGGGCACTTAGCGTATCGACAGGAGTGCTCTCCTCCAATCGTCCAACAAAAATCCAAAAGCATACTGATATACATGCTCTAAGAGGCTTCCTTTCTCGCACCGATTGTTTATTTCTGCAATGTTTTCTCTGTAATCATACTAACTATTGTTTATTTCCACACAATAAAGAACAAGTAAACGTAAGCTCTATATTAAGAATGTAATTAATATAAACATCATAACTAAATTTGTATTTACTTCCTTAGTATAAAATGTGACCGGTGGAGCCATCTCTGGACAGCAACTCCCTTACGGTCGGTAATTGGTTTTCATTGAAATTTCATTCTTCGTGGATAATCACTGTAATTAAAGATTTTCTGCTGTACAACAATTGCATTTAATGTGGTACACTCACAGTACTTTATAAATACGCCTTTTCAGCAAGACTTATTTTTCGATCTGCTTTAAGTTTAGAGGAAACGCAGCAGAAGTAAGCAGTTGGACTCCAAAATCATTTATTAAATGTTAAAATTCGGATCGGGTCATCCCGCCTCTCGTTTTCCAACATCACTCATATGAAATTACGAGAGTGAAATAAGCATTTTAAAGACATTAAGGCATTGGAGGAGTGAACTAGAAATATAGAAGACTTCGTTATTAACTGTGTTATTAACTTCTAGTTCATTAGATAGAGACGAAGTCTTAGGACATCAAATTAAGTAAACGTTAAATAACATAATTTACGTAAACCTATTTCATGCGTAACGATTCTCCAAATATTTTTGGTTGTATTTCAATTTCACAATTCTTGTATATTTAGAAAATGCTAAGCCTGGTTTTTAAAGCCCACATAAAAAGCTTTGGAACTTGAAACCAAATCTGAGGCTCTACAATCCTATTCACCGTAAATGTTTACTTTAAATTTGCTAGTAGATGGACAAGTAAATCTATGTGTAACGGTTGGTCGTGAGTCAGTTTGTGATATAGCAGACGATGTTTTAGTTATGGTAACTGTCCGCCAGGGGAGAACCAACCGCTTGTTGCTGTCCAGAGAGGATTCCACCTGTAATATCTTACACTGGGGGAGAACTTTTGTATTTATTTATGAAATTGTGTAATACATTCTAACTGTGTTATTTATATATAGCATAGGTTTAACTGCTCTTTATTCCTTGAAAAAGAATGACAACTGTAATGTGTATGTGTATGGAGGCAATAACGAACAAACAATTGACTGTGCTTCTGAAAGAAATCCTTCCAAATTAACTGCATGTCTAGGTATTTCTTCAAGCTGACTTTGAGTTTGTTGTTCATTACAGGAATGTAAATATGAAAATGCTTTTCTTGGAATTTGTAACCAGTTATATTAATAAACAAAATTAAAATCTTTTGTGGTCATTATTCACATCTACCAGTTGATTTACACCATTTTAACAACCTCAAAATATTTATATTTCCATAATTACTATGACCAATGTACTGCTTCTCCAAGAGGAAATCCTTCGGTATAACTCTAAAACTGTAATTAAGTTACAGATGGAATATCGAATGTGTTGAACTAGCGTTACACTTCTACGATGTTAACAATCATGTAGATACAAGGGAATGCAGTAAACTTTAAAAGATTGTGAAATGTTAAAGCTAGTTGCTAAGTAATCTAATTATAACTTCATTCTTGAGCAGTTTAAGTATTGAAGACAATCAAACATATAAAAGATATCTCGGAAATAGTTAAATACTCCATAAAATATATTTGAGATAAAGTGAGTGCAGTAAAATGTTGAATATTATGAAATGAAGTGAATGTATGGTTTAGTAACGACTTGACTCTGTTCTTACAGTTGAGTAGGTGACATCTCGTACATTCTTTGTTACAAACTTCGCTCGGATCATGAAAACTTTTAGTCATACAAATTTTAAAATGAGTAACGAGTCACCATAAGCCTGAGTTATTAGACCAGCCTCTGTTCATCATGGCCTTCGTGCAGTAGAAATCTTCACATATACAGTACAACCTGGCTAAAACGGAAAATTATTACTTCATTATGACTTCACAACAATATATTAAAATTTGAAGTAAATAAAGGTTATTTGTATATTAGTACACCACAGAGCAGCAAAAAATAGTATTGACAACATTGAAAATAGTACGCCTCCGTTTGTTAGAGTACACGCAGCGCTCAAAATGTACATTTCACCCTCACCGTTTCGGGAACCTTGATACGGAACAAGAAGCTTCTGTCTCACTTGGCAGCTTATGGTATATCACTTTAGATAAAAGACAATCACCTGTAAAATAATGTAAATGCCAACTGATCATTGTAATCGAATAAAAGTTCCAACAGAAAAAAGCAGTCTTAAAAGAAATATAAGCTTCAGTTCGCTCGCTCGCTCGCTCGTACTGGCTGTCTGTACTTAGCCAGAAGGTTTCTGCTCCGTGCCCACCCATTTAGGGTTTAACCGCAGGTAAGGTATATTCGGAATGTTGTATGGTGACTTGTAGATTTTTAGGTTATAGTTTTGTAAGGCTACAGTAAATGTATATTTGGAATGAATAGACAGGATGCAATGCCTAGCACCCTGCTGATTTGTTTCTGAATTAACGTTGGTAAAATTTGGATGCCAAACTGCTTAGGAGAATTATGTGGAGCTCAGCTTTAGCTGCTGTTGGATTAGTACCCGCAAGCCATGCGGGGTACCCGATGTAAGCTAGAGCGACGTCTAGTGGGGTCATAATCTCCCAATGATCTGACAAGGGTGCTTCTATGATACGGTAAGTGAGCGTATAATTTTGATGTCCGGCGCCTGATTTCATCCTCCACGTATGGAAGACCCGAGGCTTCATGAAGCAAGCTGGCTGGAAAGTAGAGGCCCAAAGAGTAGATAGACCGAAGTCCTCTATTCTGTGCACGTTGAAGCCATGCCAACCAGCTATCTGCGGCCATGCCCAGATGTCACAGGCATAAAGCATGACGGGAATTACCAGCGCTCGGAAGAGGTATAACCTCAGGCCAAGCGACATCGAGCTCGACCACGGCATTGTATACAGGGAAGCAATTACTCCCTGTACCCTGGCCGCTAGGTCCCTGATGTGCTGGCGAAACGTTAGACCCTTATGCAACGTAAATCCTATGTACCGGACAGAGTAAGTCCACTCTATCCTTCGGCCTCGAAAGCTGAAGTTGGGGCAGACTGCGGGGTGTGGCGCTTTTTAAAAAGTATAGCGTGGCTTTAGTCCGTGTTTACGGACATCCGCCAACGCCTACACCACTGTTGTGTCAGACGGAGGTGTCTCTCTATGTGGTTGAGGGCTCTGAGGATGTGTTTGCCTTTGTAGAACAGAAGCACGTCGTCCACGTATTGTGCCATTACGACTCGTGGCTCTGTGGGGAAATGTGCCATGAAGACATTGAATAGTGTAGGGGATAGTACAGAGCCTTCGGGAATCCGCATCTCACTGGTCAATTAATTCTTTACTCGTTTCTGCCTATACATACGTTCCAGCTGCCTTTAATTTTGACTCAAAAACAACATTTAAATGTAAGTTGCATACGAGCAACATAATTGCATGTGCTATAAAACTTTGTAAATAGTTAAAATATTTGTTCTACAGTATAACACATTACAGACAGAGCCCTCTGTGGAGAGCAATTAGAGGGCGGTTGTCACGACAAAGCCTCTCCCCTAGCGGACAATCACTGTAACTATAGCACCAACTCTTGTATAACAAATACACACACAGATGTATGTTTAAAAATCGGGTCAGCTATTGCTTTAAGTTTATGTGGAACACAAAAATAGAACTAGTGTCTTTAAGATATAAACGTTTGTAAAACTAAAGGAGAAGTAAGGAATATCTCGAAAATCGTATTGATAAAATAAGTTCACAAATTTTCCTCTTTAGCTAAATCTGAATGTTCATGTACCAAGACCTTGTCAATATATCATGAACTACAAGTTAAAGAAAATCGTACAGAACTTAGAATGACTATTGCCAGGAGTTGTATTGTACATTTTGTTTATTAGCAAATAATTTAACATTTGGAAGATTGATCAAAATATACAAACCATTTTACTGAAGTACTTGAGTGTCTCTAATCTTATAGATGACAAGAGATCCATATACACATCCAGAGATTTGTTTATACCAATATTGGGATGTGCTTATGAGCTTTCAACAAGTCTGGACACAAAGCTCAAGGTGATGCAGCACTTCTCCAAACAAATCTAACTTCATTATGTGTTCACTAACTTACAGTTACCTGACATTCGTCTTGAAGGATATGGGAAATCCCCGGAAAAACCTAATCCAGGTAACTCACCCTGACCGAGATTCGAACTCGAGACCGCTTGAACGTAGGACAGACACACTACGATCTACGTTACCGAGGTGGGCATTTATCTCTTGCCATTCTTTTGATTCAGTTGGAAAATTAGCAGCTTTCAATAATTTGATATAAGTATTTTACGCGTGACTATCCTTTATATGGAATAATTTTTACAAAGTACTACAACCTTGTAATACTTCTAAGAGAAAATATAAATCTTGATTCATCTGTGAATATAGACCGAAGCCCTCTCCATTCCTAGGGCATTACCATAATGGTAAACTGTAGGAGACAGACAAAATCTTACTGCCACAATATAGAGATCTTGATTCAAATGTGAATATAGTCAGAAGCTTCTCTATTCCTAGGACATTACCATAATGGTAAACTGTAAGAGACAGACAAACTCTTACTGCTCCTATATAGAGATCTTGATTCAACTGTGAATGTAGTCAGAAGTCTCTCTATTCCTAGGACATTGCCATAATGGTAAACTGTAAGAGACAGACAAAATCTAACTGCTCCAATTTAGAGATCTCAATAAAACAAATGGCAAATATGTTTTTGTGTGTTTGAAAATCCTTGTTATTTATGTTGCTGTTAAATTACAAATGTTTCTGAAGTTTTCTCACATGACATGTGAGTAAAGATGAGAAACCTTTCCAAATGTGATGTTCAACATAATGGGTTACAACTTCAAAATATAATCAGTGTCCAATTATAAACTCATATTTCAAATCAAATTAATGTACATTATTTTAACAGATTTACATATAGGTACATTTTATAGCATTTCTAAATCACAATTATTATAATATTAAAGAAGAGAGAAGACAGATACTGTGTGTTCTTTATTGATTTGAACAGCTCTTGTGTTTTATTGGACAATCATATCTTCAAAAAAAAAAAAAAAAAAAAAAAAAAAAAAAAAAAAAAATTATAGTCTCCAAATAGTTAAACAAAAACTATATGACACAATGAGCTCATACTTGTAAGATACGAAAAACCACATAGATATACTTGCTTTACATTTCCTTTCTCATTTTAATTGTTTATTCCTCCAATGTTTTCTCTGTATTCATACTAGTAACTGTTTATTTCCGTGCAGTTAAGAGCAAGTAAATCTTAGCTGTATATAAAGAATGACAATGAAATATATTTTAAAACGTCATAAATAAATATACATTTACTTCGTTAGTATAAACTATGACTGGTGGGGACATCTCTGGACAGCAACTCTCTTCCAATCGACAATTACAATTTCTTAGTTGGCGGACAGTTACTGTAGCTAAGGGATTCTCTGCTCTATCACAGTTACACTTAACGTGGTATATTCACAGTACTTTCTCAATCCACTCTTCCAGTATGACTTGTTTTACATCTGCTCCAAGTTTAAAGTGAATGTTACGGGAGTTTCATTACTAGTTTCGACTTAAACACAAAGAGTGTATAGTTAAATGTTAAAAATCAGGTCAGGTCAGGAATTCCAACGCTATTCCTATGAAATTACGAGAATAAGATAAGCATTATAAGATATAAAGGTAATGGAAATTTGCACTAGAAATACAGAAGGCTTAAGAAGTATATTATATGAAATACGTTTACGAAATTATCCTTTTTATCTTGTAGTTCATTATATACAGAAAAGGAATGAAGACACAAAAATGAAGATATTGTTAAAGAACATAATTATTTTGAAATTCCTTTTATCGCTAACGATTTTCCATGTATTCTTTCGTTCCTGTTAAATTTTCCAATTATTTTATGGTTTAAAAACTCTAATCCCGTTTTTGAACTTGTCAAAAGCTTAAATAAATAACTATCAAACTCGAAACGTAATCCAAAAGTCTACAACCCTATTCCCCATAAATGTTTACTTCATATTTGTAACACATGGACAAGTAAACCTCTGTGTAACGGTTGGTCGTGAGTAAATTTGTTATATATCAGACGATGTTTTAGTTATAGTAATTGTCCGCCAGGGGAGAACCGAGCGCTTGTTGCTGTCCAACTTATTTATGAAATTGTATAATGCATTCTACCTTTATTTCTATATATAACTTATATTTAACTGCTCTTTATTCCTTGCAAATGAACGATAGCTGTAATGTATATGTAGGCAACATCACGCTAACAGTTAACTGTGCTTCTAAATTAGCTATATCTGTAGACATTTCTTCAAGCTGAGCATGGGGACTCGGACTCGACTCTGCTTCGAGACGTCGTAGAGTAAACATCGCCTTCGAGAGTTGGAGTTGCCATCGCATCCAGAACTTCTAGTCAGCGAATTGCCACCATCGGGAGCTTTTTCTTTTTTTTTTTTTTTCTAGCTACTAAAGATTGAAGGTGAGAGTAGGTAGGGCAGTGGAGTGGTATGTCGGGATCCCGCTGAAAGCACTCCCGTTAGTAGAGGTGAACATGAGTGCTGGCCGTCTATAACGGCGAGCGGGTGAGGAGTGGTGTCCAGGCGTCGAACATGGCCAAAAGGCCCTGAACGAGGCGCGTGGGGAGTAGAGGCGAAAATGAAGGAAGGTAGTTAAGGGGGAAAGTGGTAGTCTTTATTAAGTTTAAATAGTGTACTTTCGTGGGAGGGCATAATCTCCGGAAGTTAATTCCGGGAGGGTAGTTGTCGTGGCCATCAGGTGTGCTGTGGTGGTCTCCAGATGTTGGGGCGGTAAGCTTTCATTCTCTGGACGCTCTGTTCATCGTGCTCGGCGACTATTTGTTCTGCGGTCTTGAGGTCCTGTAGTCTGGCGTGGAGGCTGCTGTCCATTTCTGCTAGTTTCAAGAGGAGCTGGTCCAGTCTGTTGGTGGTGTTAGAAGATGTGTCTGTGAGGTGTGCCTCCACCCGGTGAATCTTGCGTTGTATTGATGCGAGGATCTCTTTTTGATCTGTGGCTAGTTGTTCGGTTTGTTGGAGCTGGGAGCTGATGGCCTTTGTCGTATCGTGTAATTTATCAAGTGCGCCGGAGAGTTGGTCCAGGGGAGTGAGTCGGTCTGTCAGTTGTCTGTGTGTAGCGGTCAGGGTGTCGATGAGGGCGGCGTGGTGTGTCTCCTGCTGTTGGACAGCAGCGGTGGTGGATTACTCCAGTTTGCTCAGTCGCTGGCTGAGGCTAAGGACCTCTGCGCGGAGGTCCTGAGCCTCGTCCGCTGGAGTCCGGTGATTGCTGGTGGCGATTGATGTGATGAGTTCCTCAAGGGCGTGGAGTCTGGTGGTGATAAGTTGGAGGTCCTCCCGGAAGCAGCCAAGTGCTTGCTGCCATTCCATAGATCCGCTGGTGGCAGTGCTCCGGGGTGTCGGTCTTACTTGGTTTCCGCGAGGATAAGCAGGGCACTGCGCCTGCCCTGTGAAATGGCCAAGGCCGTAACAAGTGGCGCAGTACCTACGGCGTCGGCGGAGATCGTGGGCCCTGCAGTTTGCAGTTTGAGTGGGTGAGCCACAGTAATGGCACCGTGGCGGTGCGGTGCATGTGTCGGCGCTATGCCCGTAGGCACAGCAGTTCCGGCACGGAATGTGTCGCTGCAGTTTACTGGCCTCCACCTTCAGGAGCTGTCCCAAGATGGGCAGACCTGAGGCCAAGGCGGCGTCGCGGTCCTGAGGATCTGTAAACTGCAGGCGCACGCAGGTGGTTGGGCCTCGTCTCGACGAGATCCGAGAGGCGCTGGTGGCCGTGGGCCACTTCTGCGTCACTGCGGCGAGGAGATACCTCGCTGGGAGGTCCAGGGGTACTCCGACGACTACTGCGCAGTGTGTAGCTTTGGTTCCTGTCGGCGGCTGAGAGGAGGTTGCAGCGGCTGGAGATCGGCTGGTCTGTGGTGAAGGTGAAGCTGCTTGCGTGTCTGCTAAGTAAAGCTGTGCAGCTTCCGGCGATGCTGAGGTGGTGGCTGGCCGTGTTGCGCTGGGGGGCCCAGCTGCCCGGTCCGGCGGCGGTTGGCTGGGCTCTTGGCGGGCGTACTGCGTGGTGGGAGAAGCAGGCCGAGTGGCCCAGACCTTTCCCGTGCGTTCCGCGGGAGGCTCCCTCTCGACTGCCGTCACCGACAGCGAGGCAGGAGGCGGCGCTCGACTGCTGGCAGGCGAGAGCTGCGATGAAGGCAGCTGCGTGCTGTTGCTGCCTGCAGTTGGGTGATGCGGCGAATGGCCGGTCGGCGGGCTGGCATCAAGCGTGGCGGGGGAAGCGGGACTGGCTGCCCAGAACTTCCCCTGCGGTGCGGCGAGGGGCTCCCTCTCGACTGCCGGCAGCGGCAGCGAGCAGGGAGACGGCGGAGAGCAGGCTGGCGAGAGCTGCGGTGTAGGCTTCGGTGCCTGGCTCTGTTTCCTGGATGATGATGCCTTCTTCTTTCCCATGATCTGTTTCTCCCCGGAGTCTTCGGCGTGGTACTGCGTGATCCTTCCTAAATCTCCAGCAGAAGGCAGCAGCAGCGTGCGAGCGACAACAACCTCCGAGAAAACAGCTGGCCAGCTCCACATCAACCAGGCGAGGTACACGGCCTAAGCCAACGTCGTAAAAGACGGTTTTATAAGGCGCCTTCGGGTCCGGCCCTCTGTACCTCACGCTTTTTAGCAAACCTGTGCTGACTGGTAAGCATAGTCATGGTTAGCTGTGCACTGCACTTTGGTGCAGGGCAAAATTCCCTAATTATATAGGTGACTCACTCCATCCTTCCACACCAACCAGTCTTCCAGAAATGGAAGCGCTCCCCAGTACTAGCACTGGAATCACCCACCCTGCTGTCGGGGCTCCAACCTTGACTGCAGGAAGCAAACGGCCACGCCGAAAGCCAGGAGAGGGCGTAAATGGCAAGGGCAAAAGGTTAGCTGTCGCCAAACAGCAAACTGACAAGGGCCCTTCCCGCGAAATACCACAGAGGGGAGGCAAAATTTCAGAGGGCGAGCCCTCAGACAACTCCTCCTCTGACGAGGAGTATTTCACTAACAGAACCGCGGTTCAAAGGAATTCATCCTCCAGGATGGATGACTCCGATGGGGAACACAGCTCATCGACCTTCTCTACAGATGTTGATGAGGCAGAGTTTCGCACCATGACCAACCGGCGAAGGGAAAGAAAAGCCCCTCACCTGGAGACAACTGGCACGTCCAGTCGTTCTGGGCCACCCAGGAGGCACATTCCTCCTGTGATCGTGGATGACTTCCGGGGCTCGGTAGGCTTTCTAAAGGAGGTCATGCCAACCCTGTCGGTGTCATGCAGGGTCACCAGGAGGAAGAGCCGAAATGTCTTCCAGGCGAGTAACGCCGAAGATTATCAGCTAATTCTAAGGGCACTGGACAGGAAGTCCATCCCTTACTTCACCTTCGGCCTAGACAAGAGCCGTCACGTTAAGAGGGTCATCAGAGGCTTACCAGTGGACACACCGGTGGGTGACATAATTGACGACCTTAACCGCCAGGGCATTCAGCCCCGCTTGGTCAGGCAGATGACCAAACCAGCTCCACAGGGTCAGCCAGGCCCTGTCCCAATCCCACTCTTCCTTGTGATAGTGGAACGGGCCAACGATCCGGAGGGGAAGCTACATGGTGTCACAACCATCTGCTACATCCGAGTACGGATTAGGCAAGTGAGAAGCTCTGGCGGACCCCTCAATGCCATCGCTGCCTGGGATTCAACCACTCTAGCCAGTTCTGCAAAAGGACACCCCGCTGCTTGGGGTGTATCGGAGCCCACGACAAGGAAGTTTGTCCAAGGTCACCCACAGATGTGCCCACGTGTGATTACTGCAAGGGAGCACATGTGGCTTGTTACGGCGGCTGTCCTGCGAGAAAGGCAGTTGTAGCAGCAAATAAGCCCCCAGTGAGACAGCAGCAACAGCAGAGGACCTCACAAGCGGGGCGGTCCCAAGACCAGTCCCCTCAACCAGCTCCAGTGTGCCCACGACTCGGCGGGATACCGATAGGCCCAGAACTTACGCTCAAGTAGCACAAGGGGACTCTGATGGACCTAAAACGTCACGGGAGACACACAACCCTCGCACACAGCCACGCAAACAAAAGTGGGCCCCAGCCCAAAAACGCACCGACACCAACAATGGTAGGAACGGAGGGAGGCTTCCTCGGGAGCCCCAAATCCTGCTGAACAGGAAAACTATGTCGAACCCATGCCTCCTAGACAGCTTAGGGATGAAAGGGCGGGAGGAAGACCTGCACCAATTCGTTCCAGATCGCCCTCTCCTCACAACCACGTCGCCCACACAAACAGCGCTCCCATGACAGCTACACTCGATCTCACGGATGTGTTCAAGTGGCTGCAGCAGTTGTTGCAGACACATGGACAGAAGATCTGTGAGCTCGTTGTGAAGTTCTTCACAGCTACAGATCCGGCCAGGAAGATGCTGGTGGCAATGGAGGCGATGGCCTTCCTGACCGCAGGCACGCAACAGCTCCGAGATGGCGCATCGAACTAGGTCACGTACCTCGTTTCGATTCGTGTTTTGGAATGCGTGCGGCCTAGCAGGTCAGGGGAGCGAGCTGCTTCACTTTGCCCGAGACAATGTCCTAGACGTCATCCTAGTCAGCGAAACGCATCTCCGACCAGACTCCCGGTTCCGTCTTCCGGGCTACATCTGCCATCGTACGCATCGTCAGGGACGCCTAGGGGGCGGAACTGTGATCTTGGTGAGGCAAAATGTGGCCCATCAGCCCATCCAGCTCCCACCTCTACAAACCCTAGAGGCCACGGCCATTAGTATGAACATTGGTGGATTAGAGGTCTTGGTAGTCTCTGTGTACCATCCACCAAACCGACAGTTTGTACCCAATGATTATCTATCCATACTAGCCCTATATCCCTGTGCTATCATGGCCGGCGATTTTAATGCTAAACATCAACGTTGGCATTGCGGTCGTCGGGCGGATGCAAGAGGCAATGAAATCATTCGCCTTATAGATGCGGACCCTCAACTTCAAGTACAGGGTCCCTGGCAACCCACTCATTACCCGCGAGGAGGAGGACTGCCCTAAGTCATAGACTTCGCAATCACAAGACATCTACCATTTCATCTCACACTCAAATCATTAAATGCATTACATTCAGATCACAATCCAGTATTGACAGAGACCAACACAAGGTTTGCCAGTCACGACATCTCGCTTCAAACGCAGGAGGTTGACTGGGAAGGCGTCAGGAACTGCCTCCGCACTTCCATCCCGCCAAATCCCAGAATCACAAATATCCCTACCCTGGAGAACTCCGTCTCATCCTTCACTTCCATCGTGAAGCGGACCGCCTATAATCTGACAGTCCACGGTCCAGCTCCTCTTCATCCCGATGTCCTCCCTTTGGACATCCTTCTTCTAATCCGGCGATCCTGGGCAGCTAGGAGATTATACCAACGTCTCCGCACGCCACATAATCGAGTGCTCCTAAGACGTTTACGTCGAGAGGTCAGTGTCCGTCTGCGCGAGCACAAGGTGCAAGCGTGGGAGGACAAAATGACCAGGTTGCACGTCGAGGATGGCAACGTGTGGAGGATAGCCAAAGCCTTCAGAAAAAACAGAGGTCAGTACACCTCTCCCATTCACGGCATCCAGGGCCTGGCCTATGAACCCCAAGCCAAAGCCAACGCTTTCGCTGACTATCTTGAGCGCACTATGTGTCCGAGATAAGACCCCCAGGACGACAACTTTTCTGAACGCGTCCGTCGGATGGTGCGTCGTTTCTTACGTCACCCTCCTGAGGACGCGGATAGACTCCCTAGCATCCGACCTAGCGAAGTCCAAGGCGCACTCCAACGTCTCAAACCAAAGAAGGCGGCGGGGCCGGACGGGCTGACTCCCCTAATGCTCCGCCATCTTCCCTTCAATGCGGTTCTCTTCCTGACTAGGATTTTCAATATGTGCCTCGCCCTTGGGTACTTTCCACGAGAGTGGAGAGAGGTCCGGGTGATTTGAATATTGAAACCTGGGAAGAATCCGGTACACCCTTCCAGCTGCAGGTCCATTAGCCTCCTCTCCACCCTTTCGAAAGTTCTCGACAGGCTAATTCTTGCTCGCTTGTCCCCAATATTGGTAGACATTCAAGCCATTCCTCACCACCAATTTGGTTTTCGTCCTGGGCACTCGACAGTTCAGCAGTTGCTGCGTGTGGTGGAGACCGCCGCCCTGGGCTTCCAGGAAGGCGCCTTCACTGCCGCATTTTCGTTGGATGTCGAGAAGGCCTTCTCTACGACATGGCATGCCGGACTCCTACACAAAATGATCCATCTGGGGCTCCGAACACAAGTGATCAACATTCTACACAACTTCTTGCGACATCGCACATTTAAAGTCTCAGTCGCGGGGAAAACATCAACACTAAGGCCAGTGAGAGGCGGAGTCCCCGAAGGCTCTGTGGTATCCCCCACCCTCTTCAACGTCTTTATGGCAGATTTCCCCACAGAACCACGAGTCGAAATGGCACGATACGCTGACGACGTGTTTCTGTTCCGCAAGGACAAACACATTCTCAGAGCCTTCAACCCCATTCAAAGACATCTCCGCCTAACACAACAGTGGTTCCGGCGTTGGCGGATGTCCGTAAACCCGGACAAAAGCCACGACATACTTTTCACAAAGCGCCACACCCCCGCAGACTGCCCCAATTTCAGCTACCGAGGTCGAAGGATAGAGTGGTCTAACTCTGTCCAGTACCTAGGAGTAAACTTGGATAGAGGTTTAACTTTTCGCCGGCACATCAGGGACCTTTCGGCGAAGGTACAGGGAGCAATTGCTTCCCTGTACCCAATGCTGGGGTCTACCTCGATGCTAGTCCGCATAAAGTTGTATCACTTCCAAGCGCTGGTAATCCCGGTGATGCTATATGCCTGCGAGATCTGGGGCATGGCAGCAGACAGCTGTTTAGCATGGCTTCAACGTGCACAGAATAAAGGACTGCGGTCTATCTATTCTGTGGGATGTTATTTCCCTACCAGGTTGCTCCACGAAGCATCGGGTCTTCCATACGTGGAGGATGAAATTAGGCGCCGGGCTTCAAAGTAATACGCAAGTTTACCATCTCACAAAAGCGCCCTTGTCAGATCATTGGGAAATTATGACCCCACTAGACGCCGATCTAGACTGCATCGGGTCCCCCGTATGGCATGCGGGCACCCTAGATAACCCAGGAGCTAACCATATCAGCAGCTAAAGCTGAGCTCCTCATAATTCTTCCAAGCTGTTTGGCATCTAAATTTCTCCCCAACTAAAAATAAAAATTTTTAAAACAAAAAAAGGGGTGCTAAGTACTGCATCCTCTCCTTCAACCCGAAGGTACCTTGGTAACCTCAAAATTAACTCCCAATCAAAAACCTACATCACCTTCATCCTACATCTTTCAATAAAAATCCTACCTGCGATAAAACCCTTAATGGGTGGGCACGCAGCAAAAACCTTCTGGCTGGATACAGCCAGCCAGCACGAGCGGGCGAGCGAAGTTAGCGGGGAACCTGCTCCAGATCGCCAGAGAACTAAAGCTCCCCTTCCCCTGTTCCTAGTAGTGGTGGAGCGGGTAAATGTCCCCGAGGTTAAGGTGGATGATGTTCGCACCATCTGCTACCTCCGTGTTACTCTGGAACCAGCCAAAGGCTCTGGCGGGCCCCCACAGTGTTACCGATGTCTGGGGTTTAATCACTCCAGCCTCTTCTGCCACCGTAATCCTCGCTGCTTGAGGTGCGGTGGCACCCACCTCAGAGAGGACTGCCCCCGTGCCGTCACGGAAGCTCCGACCTGCGCCAACTGCAAAGGAGGGCACATAGCGTGCTATGGAGGTTGCCCTACCAGGAAGGCGGTTATTGCCTCTAGGAGACCAGCTCCAGGGCCAATAACCCAGAACACCCGTTCAGAGCCAGTAGCGGAGAGGGCAACCTCTTCCATAGCACCACGGCAACAAGTGCTTAGCTCCAATAGTGCCCCATCCTTTGCTGAGGTGGTGCGCAAACCAGCCGGTGGCTCGACGCCTCTGCGGGGCAAGATACACACCCCCACAGACAAACACTCCAAACAACGCAAAGCTCCAGCCCCACCTAGAGACACTCCCAGAAGGGAGGAGGGTCGTGAGGCACGACACTCCTCACCTTCGAAGTCCAAGGACACAACCTAGTCCCAAACGTCTCACAATACTCCCTCCTCCTCATCACGGTCGGAGTTGCTGACGTGGCTGTATCAGCTGTTACAGTCCCATGGTGAGCGACTCTGTGAACTGCTGGTGCGGTATACCTCAACTACAGAACCCGCAACCCGCATGGTGACAGCCATGGAGCTGCTTGCCCTTCTGACCTCCTTTACCCAGCTGGCCCAGAATGGCAGCACGAACTAGGTCTAGTACCTCGTTCAGGTTCGCGTTCTGTAACGCGGCTGGCGTCTCGGTTCAACGGGACGAGCTCCTACATTTTGCAAGGTCCAATGTTTTGGACCTCATCTTGGTGTCGGAAACCCATCTCCGCCCCCAGATTCCCTTCCATCTCTCGGGGTACCACTGTCTCCGAACGGATCGTGTTGGTTGCCGAGGAGGTGGCACAGCGATCCTGGTGAGGAGAAGTGTGGTCCATCGAGCTGTCCAGCTTCCACAACTCCAGACACTAGAAGCCACGGCAGCCTGCATGATCTTTGGCGGTTCTGAAGTCCTGGTAGTATCAGCCTACCATCCTCCCCGCTCACAGTTCGTAGCCAATGACCACCGATCCATTCTTTCCTTACATCCCAATGACATTATGACCGGGGACTTCAATGCCAAACATCAGCGTTGGCATCATGGTCCCCGAGCGGATAGGAGAGGCAGTGACATTATCCGCATGGAAGATGCGGACCCTCACCTTCGAGTTGAGGGCCCATGGCAACCCACTCATTACCCGCGTGGTCGGGGTCGTCCATCTCATATCGACTTCGCTATCATCAAACGCTTTCCATTTCATTTCTCACTCACTTCTCTCAACGCATTACATTCAGATCACAACCCAGTACTTTCTGAGGTTAATACACATATTGCCAATCATGACGTCTCGGTTCAAAACAGGGATGTGGACTGGGACTGCTTCAAAGTCTGCCTGAATGACTCCATTCCACCCAACCCCAACATAACCGACATCCCCTCCCTGGAGGCCGCAGTCTCGTCCTTCACCTCAGTCGTGAAGCGAACGGTCCGCAACCTTACAGTTATCACCCCAGCCCCTCTTCATCCGGATGTTCTTCCCCTGGACATCCTACTTCTTATTCGCCGTTCATGGGCAGCAAGGCGGCTCTACCAGAGACACCGCACACCTCATAATCGAGGGCTTCATCGGCGATTGTGCCGAGAGGTTCGTGCCCGCCTACATGAGCACAGAGTGCGCGCGTCGGAGGACACGATGTCTCGTATGAACCTCGAGGACGGAGACGTGTGGAGGGTCATTAAAAGACTTCGGAATCGCCAAGGGCCACCAAACTCCCCACTCCAGGGTACCCAAGGCCTGTCCTATAAGGCCAAGGCTACGGTGTTCGCCGACTACCTTGAGAGGACCATGAGGCCTAGAGAAGACCCCAGGACCCTGCCTTCTCTGACCGCGTCAGGCAGGAGGTTCGTCGACCCCCGGCTGAGGCGGACAGACTCCCAGTTATAAGGCCCAGTGAGCTTCAGGGCGTGCTCCGACGCCTCAAACCAAAAAAGGCGGTGGGACCTGATGGCATAACGCCACTCATGCTCCGCCACCTTCCATTCAGAGCCGTGTTATTTCCTACCAGAGTCTTCAATATGAGTCTCTCTCTGAGTCACTTTCCACGTAGTTGGAAAGAGGCTCGGGTGATATGCATCTTGAATCCAGGAAAAGACCCAGTTAATCCTGCCAACTACCGCTCCATTAGCCTCCTTTCTGTTCTCTCGAACGTTTTCGAGAGACTTTTCTTAGCCCGCTTGTCCCCCCTTCTGGGTGACATACAAACCATCGCTCCTCACCAGTTTGGCTTTCGTCCTGGGCATTCTACGTCACAGCAGTTGCTGCGCGTGGTGGAGGCTGCAACCCTGGGTTTTCAGGACAAGGCATTCACCTCGGTGGTTTCTCTGGACGTGGAAAAGGTTTTCTCTACGACCTGGCACGCGGGACTTCTGTAGAAATTCATCCAACTGGAGCTACCCACTCAAGTCATACACCTTCTTCACTCTTTTCTAAAACATAGATTCTTCACTGTCACAGTGGCGGGAAAAACATCTACACGAGGTCTATCCGCGGCGGAGTCCCCGAAGGTTCTGTGTTATCCCCGACGCTGTACAGCGTCTACGTGGCTGACCTTCCCACTGAACAGCACGTCAACATAGCACAATATGCTGACGACGTGCTGCTATTCTCAACAAATAGACACCCACGCACAACCTTCAACCCCATCCAACGTTACCTAATCCTCCTCCAGGATTGGTGCACGCTTTGGCGATTGTTCAATAATACGGAGAAAAACCAAGCGATATTGTTCACCAAGCGCCGCTTTCCAGCCAATTTCCCTCAATTCACCTACTTCGGGCAAGGGATCAGGTGGGAGAATTCAATCAAGTACTTGGAAGTCAAGCTGGACAAGGGCCTAACTTTTCGGGAGCACATCCAGGAGCAAGCTCATCGGTCGTGTGGTGCTGTGGCATCACTACACCCTGTTCTTCGGTCTGCGATGTCTGTTCCCCTGAAGTTGCGCCTCTTTATGGCTCTGGTCCTCCCTATCATGCTCTATGCGTGCGAAGTCTGGAGTAAGGCCGCAGGCTCACATCTAGTTCTGCTCCAACGTGCACAGAATAAATGTCTTCGGATTATTTATTCTGTTTGTACGAGGTTCCCCGTGAGATTACTTCACGAGGCTTCATCCCTCCGATATGTGGAGGATGAAATTAGACGCCGGGCGACAAAATTCTTCGAGGGTTTGCCCCAACATCAGAACGCCCTCGTCAGATCCCTTGGGGATTATGTACCTCGTGAGCGTCGCTTAAAGCGATACCGGTTACCCCGCATGTCTTGTGGTCACTACCGGTAACCACATGATCTCCATTCCAGCCTAAATTAAATTTCAGCTAATCCAAAATTTTATTCTGGAATATTCAACACTATACATACCTTCTTCCTAGTTTATTAACTAATCCACCAGCGGTGCACGCTGTCCGTAGCACCCGGTTCATCATTCCCTGAGGAGCAACAAGCTACCTCCCTTCACTACCCCCACTTAATCTACACCCGTCATTCTGCAACATCCACATCCCGCCACTACGTGGTTAAGCTCTTTCCAGAGCAGGTACACGATTTGGCCACCCTTCGGGCTGTTACTAACAGCCCGCCAGCATGGAGTTGAGTTGAGTTGATTTTCAATGTTTGTTTTTCATTGTGTCATTCATCCTGTATACGATTATAAGCTTCGACCGCGCCACTGATGTCTGCCGTAGTTGTGGACGAAACGTTTGGTTCTTACTCCAACAGTCCACGACAAAACAGCCCGGAAACAACCATTTGTATTATGGACTCCGGCCGTGAAAGCTTACGTTCTATCATAAATAGCATTTTATTTGTGATTTTGTATTATTATGCCTTTACTTTGCATTTTAATACGTTTTATAACATTGCTAAAATTAGTTTGGTGTTATAATTTATAATATTACTAATTTTAATGTGTTCATGCAGTCCTTCTTTGTATAATAATAGTAGTAACTTGTCATTTGCGTTCTTATTAATACTGCAACCAATTAGCACTTGTTCTTTGTTACCTACATATGTATCTTTCCACTACTATAACATGGATCATACCGTTTTATTTTCATTTTGTACACTAGTGAGGGAGTTAAAGTTCTTCGTATTGTAATGTGGAAGATGCCTTACAGATCTTTACAAGCAGAAACATTCATTTAAAGCAACCTAATGTAACTGATACCTTGTCACTTGTTGCAGACTCACAAAGTGATACAGAAAGTTTGTGTAGGTTACACGTATGATGTGTAGGAGTGTTCCGTGTAGCATAAATTGTGAAATTAACTATTTTACTATTGATGCCGCACAAACTTCCGTATCCTACGACTGTGGTTTTTGTCTCTTCAGAGGTTAAGGGCAAGAGTAAACTTTAATATTTGTATGTAATGAACCATGAAGAGCAAATTTATCGCGTGTAGAGGCTAAAATTGTGGTAACGTTTATACGATAATGATCCGTGTGTTTCATGGTTGTACTCATGAAAGTTTGACGAGTTGTGTTATAGAACACATAATGAACAAGCAGCTGAGGATCGTAAGCCCCGAAGCATAGCCGAGCGATGACAAAACGTAGCCAAAATATCAGTGTAGCTACAACTTAATAATCCTTAAGTACTTTTATTAAAGCAGAATGTATCTACTCTAAAATCACTAATGTAACTGTTTAGTAAGCGTTATCCATACAGAACTGGAGCGTGTTGTATCTTTAGAAGTCTGGACACTGACAAAACAGAGACTTTAGATACCTTCTTTAATGACCTGAACGTTTATTATTGTACACTTAACTTACGTTTAAGGACTCTTCATCAAACCTAGCAATAAAGATGATAAGTGCAAATAAACAGCTCCAAAGTTATCATTTCATCCTTTGGCAGGGAACTTACACACCGACCCCTTAGTCCACATGTTCTCATGTTGTGTTTTAACTCCTTCGTTATACTAACAACCAATACTAGCAGATAAATGTCACTTTCTGAATGCTGAGTTTGCTGTCTCTTTAGCAGGTATGACTTCTCTCTCCCTACAGCAGGCAAGTCTCCTTGGTGCCAGTCGTAAGGGAACCCAAACTGTTATAATAATGTACTTGTTACAGAGTTACAACAATGATATTAGCATATTACACTATACTGAAACTATAAACTTACTGTTTTTCCCTAAAGTATGAATCTGCTTCTGCGTGATATATGTCTGAGAGTCTTTATGCTCTGTTAAGATGTATCTGGTACTTTTGTCATCCCAAGCATAACATCTTCTTGTTTTTAATGAGGTAATAATTTATCTCCTCTCTCTAGGAGTTGTAGAATCAATTTCAAATTGAGTTTAATTTTCAGATATACTTTTATGGAGTTTTAAGTGCAGTTTAGTTTAGGTAATTTTGTTTCGATTTTTGCTACATTAATGAAATGTGTTAAAGGTATAAGACAGATACTACTCACTTATTATTATCGGATGAGTATGGATCCGTAATACTACTTGCAGTAATTCTCTGTTTCAAGTTTATATTTTATTTCACAAGTTTTAATTTTGTTATGGGATTCATCATTAGCTACTGAGTCATTCTTTCCTTTTGATTCATTTTTCTCTTATTTCTCTTTTAGTTTATAACTCTACTTCTTTTTGTAGTGTTTTTTAATGTTATGGTTATTGCATATTTGATATAGTTGAAAATTTCTTCTATTTGTACAGGACTTCCATATACCTGAAGTAATCCAAGGTCTGCCTTGTGATAAATGTATTGTTATCTTGGTGAAAATAGCTTAAAATGTTAATAGTATATATTTTAGAAGTTCATCAAATTTGTCATTTACTTGAGTCTAGGTGCAGACATGAGCCATTATATCATATTTTAGCAGTCATTTAAATTTATTGATATGCTGATCACTGACTATTAGTGCTGTAATTTTGTAATGTCTGTCTTGCTCACAAATGCTGTTGTTAGAAGTTGCTTGGGTTCCCTCATAGCGAGAGAGCTGAAGCATATTGACCGAACAGATGACATTAGCGTCGGTGCAACTGGGATGAATGAATGTTGGGGCAATTCATGGAATTTTAGTTTCTAGAACATTTAATTTGTGAATGGCAGGTTGTAAACGCAGTGTAATGTCAGGTTTAGTTGAGTTGTTAGTTATGATTGTACCAGTAAGTACCAGAGCTGTTAAGAATCATTTGGCTGGAGCAGTTGTGTTGTTGGTATTGGGTGTTGGTTTGTCAGTAGTGAATGTGTAGAAGTGCCATCAGTACAGGTTAGTGAGATATAAGGGAACATTTGATTAATGTGCTCGTTCTCTGTGTTTGCAAACAGTAAAACTGATTGTAAGTCAGCTTTTGGATAAAAATTCTGGTGACAATTTCAGTTTCTTACACTTTACAGTGTCAGTCACCCAACTTTTGTTACATAATATCGTTAACTGAATCTCAAATTAGTACAAGGGTAGATCAAATTTAAATGAAAATTATTTTTTTAAATGTATTCTGTCAACAACCAAATAATAATACTGGAGTTAATTTCTATAATGGAGTTCATCTCAGATGATTGAATACTTCCATAACTTGTCCTAGCAAAAAAAAAAAAAAGAAAGGATCTACTTCAATAATGTCACTAATGGAAACAATGTTGTCTGCAGTAATGCTTGTGCCCTATCTCCTCCTATGAGGTTCATTTTCTACAACTTATCTTCCCACCACAAAATCTTTAACTCACTCATATGCTCCAGTCTTCGAAAGTATTTCTTCCCCAAACTGTGTGCGGCGCTGTCTCAAATTTTCCGAAGCTTTGGTGCCCATTTGTGCAAGAAATCTGATGATGATGATGCATTGTGCAACAGACGTGTGCACTTCTTGCTCACTCATGGCGTACTGATGATGCCCCATTCTCCGCAGTGCGTGCGCGCGTAATAGCCTCTCTGGAGATACGCCACCAACATACTGACCAAATTTCTCCTCAAACCTATTACCAACAGTAGTGTTTCATCAAAGTTCCCATTTATATTCGATATACCCTCGAACTATTGACTTGATCTTTAACAATACATCACTTACACGTTTCAGTCTTTGCTTTGCATCCTAGGTTCTTGCAGTGTTAAAATAAAAAGTTGTGTGACACTATTTACCAAACTGTATAATATGTTGCCCTCCGTGGATGTTACCTGGGATTCCTTTGATCTTTATCCATGTCATTTTAAACAGATTAGGAGGTTTAATGTTGGTACAGTATCTCAGTAAGCTAGCTGGAGTGATAATAGCATTAACATAAACAGACAACTCTGTTGTTTGAGATCTTCACATGTCTTTGAGTTTCTTAAGTCTAGTTCAACTGTTCAAGAAGTTGTATGGTAAGAGAACAGTGTATTTAATGTGGTTTGAACAATTATTGATAGATTCAAAGAAGTTGATGGCCAAATTTACTTATATTTTTTGGTCTATAAAATATCCTTTCTTCTTTACAGATTTATTTCTAGAAATAACAGCAACATCCAATTCGACAGCTATTTGAAATGGATGAGAAAACAGAAATCAAAGAAGAGTATTGACTTGAAGGTGACACAGCCTCACAGAATGAGAGGGAGTTCATTCACAAAGTTGTTACAACAAACACAAACGTTGATGATGTCACTGATTGTGACATGACTGTCAAAACAGAAATTAAATCAGAGACTCCTTTTATCAAAGATCTTGTCAAACAGATTAAGAGCGAAACTGCTACATGGCGCCACAGCTGCAACATAAATGGGAAATCAGAAATTGAACAACAGACTCCATTTTCAGATATTGTTTCACAGAAGGAGGGAGAATTTCTTCTAGAGGATCCTGTAATGATTGATAAGAAATACAACAGTGATCATGAGAATGATAATAAAACAGATGAACCTTGGTGGCTGGAAACACAACTTTCATCAATTGGTAATAATACTAAGGTAAGTTATGTAGAAAGCTGCTGAGTTAGACTGAGCAATGTTTTGTAATAATGTCAATATATTGTGTACTATTGCAGAATATTACAATCTTTTGTGCTTCAATAAAGAGTAAATTGAAGTCACGGATTCAAAGACAACTGTCGACCCGGGCATAAACATTTGCCCATATGCCCAGGACATATCAGCTAACTCTTATAGCTATCAGCTCCTGGCGTTTGACTCATTAATACATACCTGGGATATCATTTCATACACATTTATAAAAAGAATGGCAATTGGCACTTTTATACTTAAGAGTTTTTCCATGTTTTTGCATTTTAAATACAATACAGTATCTATGTTTGAGTATGTTCAGATATGATTGTGTTTTTGAGAAGACCTGCATTATGAAAGCGATTTGCATTTACTAATTTATTATTATCATTAACCTAGGTACAAGTTGTAGTGAGGAATCTATCAGCTACATCACTGATGTCATAACCAAATGTGTTATTGGTATAAATGAATCTAATATGTTAACCTTTTTTTTCTCCTTATGTTCCTGTCTTAATACTTGTAAGTGCTTGTTCATTTTAATCATATATTCTGATTTATTAAATATTTCTGTTTCCAATTCTGTGTTTTCTAAACTAAATAAATGCTTTCTCCACTTCTTGAGATGTGTACATATCATTGCAAGATAAAATATCGAATATTGTCTCTACATATCTTGTAAATATCTTAGCAGAACAGTTAACACTGTGTAGATATTTGTGTGAAAGCTGTACATTTTAATTATTCTTACACAAATAAAAATATTTGTTAATTAATGTCCATTTATCTTAAGAAGTTGATGTTAATACTTCCTTCTTTTTAAAATCGATTTCATGAACATTTGCCCACATCTTCAGTCAACACTCTTTGTAGTCAAGGTTACCATGTATTTACGTATTACCAAAATCTGAAGACGAAACATCTCAGTCAGACATTCTTAGCATTTGTGTGTATTTTGTTTGTTTCTTTGTTCATATCTCAGGTGCCAACCTGAGCAGTACATGGATATTCAAAATGTCACACATTTATGGCACATGCAGCATAATTAATAATATACTGGTCACAACTTGTACTCTGAAAGCTTCTTGGTTTTTGTTACTTTATATATTAAAAATTAAAATTTATGAGTCACCAACATTTCAAGCATTAATCTCAGAACATTTATTACTGTAAGTCAATCATTAAGCTACTGTTGTGTGAATGGTGACCTACATATTGCATATTTGCTTATTGAATAGAGCATTAATGTATATTTCTGTAGTATATGGGGAGGGAATAACAATGCTCCAAAAAGATAACGTTTCCAATTTATCAAATAATTGTTTAGATTGTGACCAGGTTTACATTGTAAGAATCAAACATAACTTAGAAACAAGAAAACATTTGTGAACTGATAAAACGGACACTGGGTATCAATGGTTTGGAAAAACATATTTCATTTAAAAAATAGAAACAGAATAATGTAATTTGAAATAATAATGATAAAGATGATGATAATAATAATAATAATAATAATAATAATGATAATGATAATGATAATGATTATTATGATTATTATGATTATTATGATTATGATTATGGTTATTATGATTATTATGATTATGATTATGGTTATTATTATTATTATGATTATTATGATTATGATTATGGTTATTATTATTATTATTATTATTATTATTATTATTATTATTATTATTATTATTATTATTATTATTATTATTATTATTATTATTATTATTATTATTATTATTATTATTATTATTATTATTATTATTATTATTATTATTATTATTATTATTATTATTATTATTATTATTATTATTATTATTATTATTATTATTATTATTATTATTATTATTATTATTATTATTATTATTATTATTATTATTATTATTATTATTATTATTATTATTATTATTATTATTATTATTATTATTATTATTATTATTATTATTATTATTATTATTATTATTATTATTTGCCTATAGATATACATACATATGTTTCAACCATCGTCACAGTCTAATTTCAAATAACAATTATTATTTACAAAATATAATTTATATAAAAAATATACAATTCATGAAACAGTATTTTTGTTACATTCCATTATAATTCATCAGTGCTATATATACATCTTTCTATTAAATACATTTTTAATTCCTTTTTGAAGCTATTTCCTGGTAATGTTTTTAAAAAATTTGGCAATTTGTTATATAATATAATTCCCTTCAATAATGGACCGTTTCCAGCTGATTTTGTTCTTGTAGTAAGTCTATGAAAGTTATCAAATCCTCTAGTATTGTAGCCATAGAGTTTACTATTTCTGTTGACATTATTTACATTACATTCTGTTTTATGTACAAGTAATATTAATTTATGCATATACAATGAAATTATTAACAAAAATTGCTTCTTTCTGAAAGTTGGTCTACATGATGTTGTATTTCCTAATTTACACATTATTCTTACACATATTTTTTGTAGTATTAGAATCGTATTCATGTTGATAATACTGCCAATCAATTCAGTCCTAAAGTTTCTTTCATTTTCAGAGATTAGTAATACAGACAGAAGTATTGCTACATCTAACGACTGTAACTTTGACAATAAAGGAACTGAGTGACAATACAAAGTTTGTGTAACTAGTACCAATTGAATTCTGTCAAATGTTCATCATTTTTCTTACAAGATAAGCTAACTTCATTAGATATAATTATATCAGCCAGCAAGAATATCAAAACGAATACCATCAAATCTTAAAAACTGCAATTAAAAATGGATATGGAAAAAACCTTGTAGATAAAAAACTAAAATCATTCAAACTTCAAAAGAGATTAAAACAGATCACAGCTCTCACACCAATAAAACAAGAAATTAGATTTGCTAAATTTACTTACCACCCCTGGGCCACAAAAGTTCCAAAAAATATTCAAGAAATACAATATAACATTGGCACCAAAAAACAATTACAACATTAAAAACCTACTTCACAGTAATAATACTGATAAGATAAAACCAGAGGAAAAGTCCGGCATTTAAAAGATTAAGTGTAAAGACTGAAAAAATTTACATAGGAAGGACAAAAAGAAACATAGGCACTAGAAAGAAAGAACACTTCAGGCACTTAAGATACAAAAATATTGATAAGTCTGCAATAGCAGCTCATTTCTGGTCTGAAAATATGAAATTGAAGATAGCACCAAATTACTAAAATACATACAAAAACATAGTGAACTCGTCATATGGGAGAGAATATACATAGAAAAACACAAAAACCAACTAATGAACTTTGAAATCCCACCAGAAGAGAATCCGACATTTAAGTTCATCACTGAATCAACAGATGGCAGCAACAACCCCAGAATTGCCCACACCTCTGGATGAAGCTTTAGTCGCATAAGAGCCGAAGATGCAAACGATGATTTGCGAAACATGTCCTCTAAATAGGTACGAAAGTGAAGCAGATGTGTAATAAATACGACTCATCTAAATATTAATAAGTATTTCACTTCACTGTGGTGTTCCAATACAGTTAAATCTCGATATATTTTATATATTTGTTTGTTCACAGTTGCTAGCTTCTCTTATTTACAGTTCAAATTATTTCCTGCAGATGGAAGAGCAGTTAACTAAATAAAACCTAACCCTAATAGTTCCCAACATAGCAGGTTGTAATAGCAACAATTAATATTTGAGATTGCTTTGATCTTCACTGATGACACTAAGCAGACTAGGAGATTTGGTGTTGCTGCAGTATCTCATTTAACTAGCTGGACTGATAATAGTATTGGCATAAAGAGACAAGTATCTGTAGTTTGAGCTGGACATGTCTTTGAATTACTAAGTCTGATTCAAATTTCCAAGAAGTCGTTTGTAAAATAGTAATTTAAAGTTGTAATTTGTAATTTTTCTCATCTTTCCTTTTACATCACAACATGGAAATACAAAATCAAGATTACAATTGCAAAATCCATACTGAAAAATGCCATATATTCCTAAATCCTGAAAATCTTATCATGTTGCCCACCATTGAATAATAATATGGTCCCCATACACCTAACCGTAGTGTATTGGAGGCTCTCTAATCCTTTTTACAGACTTTTCTAATTCACCTATCGCACTCTACATTTTTCTCTTAACTGTTCTCAGCCATCTCTCTTTACCTTTACCTAAATAATTCCCTATATTTCTCCTCTACTTTTTCCCTTTAACTGACAAAATTTTTCTAATTACTACTTCACCCCCCAAATTGTCCCATTTACGTAGCCAAGCTTGCTCTCTCCATGTTGTGACTTTGTGGGTTCATAGAACTAAAAGTTCATTTTGCCGAAATTCTAAATGTCCTTTATTTCCATAGAAATACACTGTTCAATGCTCACGTAACAGCATTACATCACATATACAACACAATCTTCCAAGGTCGATGAGAATAACAAACAGCGTTCAGTTGACATCACCTCTCGTTGCAACAACTATTCTCTGCTTAGCTCTCGCAACTCACTCGTTTTATAACCATCCACTGGAATGTCATAATTCTTGACCATTTTCTTTCTTGTATATCCTCAATGCAGTGTCATACATTTCTTTAACAGTTTCACATGACATAAGATGTACTTTTACACTGTTTTCTACTGTTCTGACATTTATATGCTTGGCTATTGCATCTTAAGTTTTCCATTTTGCTTGGCTTTCATTATCACCTTCAGCATCTGAAAGTTGCTCTGTGCCATTTACCACACTCATAAGTTTCTTTGCTGTGAACAGGATTTTGATCTCAAATTCCCAGATAGCAAATGTACTTCAGTCTTTAAGTTTTTGCACATATGCAACTTCATTTTCAATTTTTGTAGTGCCATCTTGGAGCGCATTATTCTTTTACTTTTTTAGTTTAACCTCTTTAACTTTTACTCTTTAAGCGCAAAATACTGTGCCAATAACTTGTTCTTTCTTACTTCTAAAGGACAAAATATTGCAAAAACTTATTAAACTGTATAACACACATTTTATGGATAACTTATGGATAACCTTCATGGATAATTTTCACCTTGTACTGACATTTTCTTAGCTTATTGCCATAGAATAATAAACAACTAAAACATTTTATCATTAGCTACATTACAATTTTCAACATCCTGGACATGCCTTTGAAATTCCTAAGTCTGATTCAACTTTCCAATAAGTTGTTTGTACAATAAGAGAATACTGTAATGCAGTGTGCTTTGAAGAATTATTGAATTACAGATTAGTTCCATAAATTAAGAAGATCTGATTTGACAGCTGTTTGAATTGGATAAGACAATAAAAATGAAAGAGGATACTCTGACAGATGACATTGCCTCACGGAATGAGAGAGTTCTTTCACAAGCTTGTTTCAATGAACACAAGTATTGATACTGTACTTGTAGACACTGATTGTGACATGACAGTCAAATTGGAAGTTAAATCAGAGACTTCTTGTATCAAACATCCTATAAGCAGATTATGACTGAAAGTGCTACATGCAGCAACAACTGCAAGATGCATAGGGAAACAAAAAATAGAACGACAGACTCTGTTTTTAGACTTTGGTTCAAAGAATGAGAGAGACTTTCTTCTAGAAGACTTCTAATGGTGGATAAGAAATACAACAGTGATCATGAAATGCATAACAAAATAGAAATTAGGGAAGAACCTTGGTATTTGGAAACAAAAACGTCATCTGTCTGTGATAATATTAAGGTAAGTGGTATAGAAACTACAGTTAGTCTGAGGAGTTTTTTTCTAATAAACATCCCAATATATTTTGTGATATTGCACAATACTACAATCTACTCACTTAAATAAAGTGTAAGTTTAATGGTAAATGAAGTCAAGGATTGGTAAGCAAAAGGCAACCCAGTGGTAAACCTTTTACCTGTTGGGAAATTTAACTCTAAGCTAGTCTTTTTATTTTCTCAAAAATATTACACCCAGACAGAAAGATATTTTGATAAAAGAGAACTGGAGTTGACTTTGCAAATGCCAAGCAATGTATTTATTCACAAAATGAAGGAAAGGTGAATTCTAATGTCACTTAGTAAGCCAGATGAATTCTAAAATTTGTTTCTTGAATGCTAATATGACTGTAACCAAACATAATACATGGTACATTTGAAACTTGGTAAGGGGGAGAAAGTGTTTGACATTGTTGGGAAACTCAGCACACACTCACACACACGGTAATGAGAGTAAGGTTTTTATATGCATTCCAGTTTTAAATATTTATAGCACACAGAAAAAGTTAATTTAGAAACATGGTAACAGAACCTTTTTTATATGTAATTTTCTCTTATACATATTAAATATCAATGGTATCCAGCTGAACGTTACGTAAATAAATGAGCATCTGACATATGCTGTGGTGTATTATTTTATGTTTTTAAGTTTTAAAAATTAATTTAGAATTTTTAGGAAAACATGACATTGTATGGAAATGAAAGTGTAAAATTAGGGTGTTCATGAGATGGTGCAATTTCAGTGAAATATTATGTAATATTTATGTAATATAAATACATCTTGTAATTGGTAATGTTCAGATACTAAGATTCATCAGCTATATCTTCTGTTCTCCCCAACAAAGTAGTTATCACAAATAATTTTGGCATGTTTTCTCAGAGAGGAGCATTCCATTTTTAACATCTTTGCTGTGCTTTGTTCCATTACTGCAGAATTCAAATCGTTTCCTTTTCAATGATTCTGGTGCATTCGGTAACTCATATGCTTTTGGTTGCTCAAGTCTATATATCTTTAGAAGCTCTTTCAGATCACTGGGTAGCTCTGATGTCGTTGCTCTTCTCTGTAGCTGGTGCAACAGTAAAGCTAAGGACAGCACTTTCAAGAATATCTGTCTTGTGAAATATATGTTTTGGTTTGCCACAAGGATAACCCTAGAATACTTCAATATTCAACATATAGTTAAAAATTAACACTTATCACACAATGCACGTATTACATCAACTCCATATTTAATATCATTGTAATGCATGATTATTTCAGGCTTTTTCTTGCCAACTTCGACAGTTGGTCCAACGGAACATGTCGACCTGAGATCAAAACTACTGTTTTACCATTTTGGAACATATGAATCATTTGCAAGATGGCGGCAGCTATAATCAAGTAATGTGTGCCCTACAGCAATTTTTACCAGCTGCTTCCTTCAAAACTATTAGCTGCCGGAAACCAGAAAGACGCTTATGGGGACAAACAAGTGACAGAATGAGTAACATGAACTATGAGTTACACATCAAATAGAAGTCATAAACTACCGCATAGTGATTTGTCAACAGTAACGTTCTTTTCAACCAAAATGCCGTATCTTATTAAAATCAATGTCAGGAATGTCAGGAGAGAGAAGTATTCTCACAGTGCTTCTATGGAACATCTGTATATGATAGGAGAAAAAGAACACAAGATAAAGCTACACCTGAAAACTATCGTGATGTTGCAATTCATCCCGCTGAAGTGATGAAAGCTTTCTTCTACACAATGTGAAAGGTGTTTCAGCCAATGGAACAGGGACAAATTTAGACACATGTAATTTTCTCGCCTTTCTGAGCGAAATTGAAAAAGACTATGGAGGATCCATCAAGGGCGTGGTAAGTAAACCACCTGTGTGAGTTTGCTGTTAAACTAACGAAACCCTGAAATACGGCTAATATAAGCGCTTTAAAGAGCTGGTGAAAGGTGTGGCCACATCCGCTAATTTGGAACTAGTAATGTGACAAGGTAATCCATTTAAATTGATTATAGTCAGATTATTTGATGACAGTTATTTGACAGATGTACGTAATTGTTGACTATGTAATTCTAACTAGATACACACATATTAATATATTTATTAAACATAAATTAAATATTCATTCTATTACTAATAATGATGATGATAAATACTATCATACAGCATACTGAGACCAAAACCACCTCTTTCCAATTCAACAAGCACTGCTTCTTTGAAGCGAGATCTGGTAACGTACTCTATTCAACTCCAGTTCATACCGTCATAAATCAAGTTATGGGTTTCGAAATTCAACAATCATCTATTTAATCACAATATTCCTGTTGTTCATTCATGAATTAAGAATGAGTTTTCAAAAGTGACAACTGACTAAAGCTCTTCTCAAATTTTAAATTGGTGTACCCTCTTACCTTTATAAACTATCAGAAACGTTACTCTTGAGTGGCTTCTTACATTCATGATTGAAATTTTGTTTTTTTAAATTTGACAACACAGTAAACCTCTTATCACAAACGTTACATTTGTGTATTCTTACCTTCATGAATCAAATTATGTGTTTTCTAACTTAACAACTGTGTAAAGCTTTTGTCACAAACTTAACATTGGTGTGTCTTCTGACCTTCGTGAATTAAATTATGTCTTTTCATACTTGACAAGCGAGTAAATCTCTTATCACAAACGTTTCATTGGTGACGCTTTTCACCTTCATGAATTAAAAAATGTGTTTTCAAATATGACAAACAAATAAAGCTTTTATCACAAACTCTACATTTGTGTGGCTTCTTACCTTCATGAATTAAATTATGTGTCTTCAAAGTAGACAACTGTGTAAAGCTCTTATCACAAACGTTACATCGGTTTTCTTTCTTACCTTCATGAATTAATGTATGTGTTTTCAAATTGTAGAACTGTGTAAAGCTCTTATCTTCTTACCTTCATGAATGTAATTATGTTTCTTCAAATTTGACAACTGCGTAAAGCTCTTATCACAAACGTTACATTTGTGTGGCTTCTTACCTTCATCCATTAAAATATGTCTTTTCAGAGTTGACAAGTCAGTAAAGCTCTTATCACAAACTTGACATTGGTATTGTTTCTTACCCGCATGAATTAGCTTATGTTTTTTGAAATTTGACACATATATAAGGCTTTTCTCACACGTACTAGACTGTTGTGTTGTTTTACTTATATCACTAAAACTATTGTGTTTTAAGTCTAAAGATTCTATAAACGTGTCTGCCCCATCATTATATTTACCATGCTGATCGCATTGTATGTAGTCCTGTGCAGTTAGGACATCGCTTGTAACATCACATTTTTGATAATCATATTGAAGATCATGGTTTCCATTACAGAAGATTGGGTTTCTTGTTGGGACTTCCGCAGAGAACAATGGAGACTTGCCAAGAGTAGTGACAGGAACCGTTTCTGGGTATAATCTGAAATGTTACAGACCTTAGTATAATTTTTAAAATGTGTGACATAAAACGCACAGATAAGTGGAAAGGAGCTAGAAATGATGAATGTATCTACAGTTATCATATTAAATCAATCCGGAAGTGTACAACCCAGTACTGTAACCTTTGCTGGGCTCCAGATTGTGAAGAAAGAGCAAGTAAACAGCACCATTATCAGTTAATGCCCACAGCAAGGCGATCAACTATACCTTACAAAGATTTGGTTATTCTATTACAGCAATTTTACTTCTGGTGTCACGAAACCTGCACTCATTGGTCTCTGCTGTCACCTATCAATAGCGAGTGAAGGAAGCTTTAAATGCTGGTTTCCCTAAACAACCAGAACTAAGAGGTTCTCATATTACATTTTTCTTCCTTTGAAGAAATAAAGATATGAAAGGAGAGAACTTAGACAGACTGAGTGCAAATGAAGAAATCAATGTCATAGCCAGGAATTGAACACGGATCTCCCGGGCTGTGTCAGTGTCTGTAACTAGTGAGCTATGACATTAATACTCCAACTGACTCGCATTATTCCGGTAAACCAACCACAAGGAAATTCTCATATATACATCAGACAACTCCTTAATGGCGACTTGCAACATGTAGGAACCTAAGTCCAGGCTTTATAGTAAACCGCATTCAGTCTGACTCAACCTATTCAGAATTTGACGTACACACGGCTGGTGTGACAGAACAATTTAATTAAAATTTAGATCTAATAGTGGCATAGCATGCACTCTGTCATCTAATGTAATTTCCTGTCTACATCCCCTTGTTGTCCAAGCTCTTTTCATTGTCAATCTTCCTTTACTTCTGTGCTTCTTTTTAACTTTCTGAAACAAGTTTCAAATATTTCTATTTCTTCTTGCAACAATTCTTGAAGCTATTATCTTGCTTAAAATCTCATGATGTTTCTTCTCCCATAGTGCTAGTTCTCTATTCTTGTCAAGTACTGAAGCGTACTGTTTCTCTACATAATTCACATATTCCTTTTCTGCATCTTAATTACATTGATCCCATTCTTATCCAAGACATTCCTTCACCCTCTTGTCTATTGCATGCCTTTACATATCTTTCTTTCCCTATTCTTTTTCAGATCACAATAACATTTAAAAAATTTCTACTTTCTAGTCTTCCGTATATCTGTCTTTCTGTTCTCCATTGTGGTTGTAATTATTTTCCAGTAGCTCTATATTTCTGTTCTCTAGTTTCTAAATATCCTGAATTCATATTTGTTCCATAGCTCTTTTTGCTATTGGCCACTAATCTATTCCTGTTTCCCAGTCTCTTTTGTCAATTTATACATACCCTTAGGATTTCATCTTGTTTCTTTGTCAAGTATTTATAGCGACATTTTAGGATTCTGTCAAATAATATAACTTTCACTCTTTTTTTTCTTAATTCTACTAAGGAGCTGATCTCTTTACTATTACATTTGACATAAGGATATACCAATGTAGACTTTAAATTATGAACCTATACAGAATATGTATTTCGCATCCTTGTAGGTATTGGTTCAAAAGTTTAATAAAAGAATGATGAATCTTAGATATAAGATTAAATTAATCCTCTTTAGCGCGAACTAGCTACTTTTATCTCTCTTGTACTGTCAATTACTAAATGCTTTGTCCAATATGAAAACAGAAAGGTTTTGCTAAACATCTTATTGTAAAATACTGAAGCAGTTGTATCATTTTCAAAATTGGTTGATAACGAGCTTAAATTAAAAAGAAAGACGAAAGTCGGGTAACTCTAAGCTCCATGGACCGCGGAGGCATTGAGCATCATTTCACCCATTTAATTCATTGTCCGATATGAGTAAATGTTGGAGGACCTAAATTACGAACAAACAAAAATATTTTCTGCTTTTCTGTACCTAGAGAATCATTATTTTAGTGTTAAGTTACGTTTCTTGTAATTATTACACTAAGAAGCTTGAGGGAACGGGAATACAGATGTGTTGTGTAACCTGAACAGCGTCTTGAGTGATCTGACTCTCCCGTTTATTAAATTTGTAATTGTTTTCAAAGACAAATTATTAATCTGCAACAGGGATATTAAATATATAATTCTTTGTGGGGAATTATAATTCTCTTCAATATCTTCCCTATTATAAAAGAACAAACATTGGATATTATAAGCAAATATTCTGCACATTGTTAAAATCAGACAGTATTCACATGAATTGGTTGATGGAGAAAGCAACTCCGTCATTTCTTTTTCTTTTAAGATAACGTTATCTTCAGAAGGATTTAGTTAATTGATGGAAATTAATCATTACTTCACACTAGTCATGTATAGGCTAAAATCTTATACGGTTCTGTTTTATGTTGTTGTAATTTACGTCCTCCAACGTTAAGTCATATCGGACGATGGATGGAATTTGTGAAATGATGCTCAAATGAGTCCGGGGTCTGTGGAGCTTAGAGTTACCCTACCTTCGTCTTTATGGAGAAGAAAAACCCCGGAAAAAACCTTATCCAAAAAACCTTATGCAGATAACTCACCCTGACCGAGATTCGAACTTAGGACCTCTTGAACATGAGGCAGACATGCGACCACCATGCTACCGAGGCGGGCTTTTATTTTTTATGGTAATCCCTATTGCAGTACAGTATACGTATTGTCACTTTGTGGGTTCGTGAAATTAAAAGTCCAATTACATAAACTCAAAAATGTTCTTTATTTCCACTGAATTAAAGTTGGAACACTTGCCGATTACACAGAATTACGTAGCGCACAAAATTACCATTCACCAGTTCGTCTGTCACAAGTCCACTCTGCACTCGCATTTGCCCACAACTCCTCCGATGCACGTTCACAGTCTTCCGGTCCATTCACTAACTCAGCGCTCCTCACGGCTGCCCGCCAAGAACTGCACTGACTCGCCAAATGCAAGCCTCATATAGGGAAGATCGCCGTTTCTGAAAGGTTCGCAGCGCGCACAAGTATCCCGAGGTTCCCAGACGTGTGGTGGGACGGGACAGAGACGGTACTGGGCTCATGCCGCTCTCCTAATCATCCCTTCAGTTAGTGACACGAGACAATGGGTAGGCATGGCCTGAATACTTCCCGTCTGGCCCTATTACCGGCCGGTTCTATCGGGGGTTCCGACGTTCCGTTGACACTGCTCCTCAAAGCTGGTCGTCCCGAACAGCACCATTGTAGCGTGCCAGGCGGTCCAGGTGTACCACCATCTTCCATCGGGGAACCTTCTGGATGCGGTAGACCACGTTATTAATTCTCTTCACCACCCGGTACGGTCCTTGCCATGGCTGCTGGAGCTTCAGGCAGCGTCCCTTGGTCCGCGTAGGGTGGTACAACCAGACCAGGTCACCTTGCTGGAACCCTTGGCTGTTGGCTTTCCTGTAATACCGGGTCTTCATGCGGTCGCTCGCCTTCTGGATGTTTTGGCGAGCCATCTCGTGCATGTCGTAGAGATAGTCCACCAGCTGCTCGACATAATCGGTCGTTGGCTGTTTTGCTTCCGGAGGGCTTCCAAAAGCCAGGCCACAAGGGAGGCGTTACTCTCTGCCGAACATTAAGGTGGCTGGTGTCAGCCCAGTTGTGTCGTGTGTAGACGAGCGGTAGGCCAACAAGAACAGTGGCACCTTGACGTCCCAGCCTCGCTGATGGTTGGCCATGACCTTCCTCAAGTGTTCCTCTAAGGTCTTGATGTACCTTTGGACCATGCCATCCCACTGGGGATGTAGAGGTGTTGTGCGGGTCTTGTTAACCCCCAGTCTTTCTAGTGCCTCCTTCATCAGGTTGGACTCAAAATTGGTGCCCTGGTCGCTGTGGAGCTCTAACGGCACCCCAAATCGGCAGAACACTTGCTCCAAGTGTCAGTCTGTGTTTCTCCTTGCCTCTTGGGTAGCGATGACATTCACCTCCAGCCACTTGGTGAAGTAGTCCACGACCACCATCAGGTACTTGTTGCCTCGGTCGGACATCGGAAATGGTCCAGCTATGTCGACGGCGATCCGTTCGAATGGCGCTCCGACGTTATACTGCTGCAGCGACCCCGGCTCCTAGTCTAGGGGCCGCGACTCGCCGCGCACACGTGACACTGACGGCACCATCTCTCAGCGTTTCCTCGGAGCCTCAGCCAGTATTAGCGCTGCCGTAGTTTGTCAATCGTTCGGTTCGCTCCCAGCGGTCCTCCTGAAGTACCGGCGTGCATTTCCTCCAAGACTTCCGGGACCTTACTCCGGGGAAGTACCAAGTGTTCTGTCTGCGTCTTCCCATCGGGTGATTCCCATACCCGGAACAGCTCCCGTAGGGGAGGGGATCCGTCCCCTTCAGCTGCCATGGTGCGGATGCTGCGGACCCTTAGCACTCGTGGTACCTCTGACGTTACCAGAGGAACCTCGTGCCGAACATCTGAGTCCCTCCTTCGGGAGTTGTTCGGATTGGGATGGACTCGAGGGGGCATTGGTCCCGATACCCGTGGGAATTGGGTACGTCACCGGACGGGGTTGAGGGAAGCCATTAATTTTCCCGGGTACTAGCTTGCTAAGCTAGTAGACGGTGTGCTAGATCACCAGGCGGCCCCACCGAGGTTTTCGGTTTTGGTGTTGGCGCGCGTAAGTGGCGTATCCACTTCCATCCCCTCTTGAGTCTACAGGACCAGATGGGGGGGGCTTGTTAGGTATCAAGGTCTTGCCCTACGGAAAGCCCCACGGAGGACGCCGGGCGCCCTTTGGGACAGCCCGGATAACTCCCTGGTTGAAAGAGGCCCAGGTCTTGTTCCTACGGGTTCAGGACTAATGGGAGTAAAACCCCTGGGCTTAACCCGGAACAGCACGCCCTCTCTGGTCTTCGACGGGTCCCACTGGGCCCAGTGCGACTTGCAGGCGGCGCTGCAAGTTATCAGACCTTTGTCCTCCCAGGTTGGTCTCTTCCCTGCCTCCACTTCCCTCAAGAGTGGCCCCAACTCTGCGTCCGCCAGCTGCTCCCTCCTCAGGCCTGCGCTATCCCAGCCGTCCGCAGGCACTGCCACAACTACTGGGACTGCTACGGCACGCTCCTTCTCTTCCACTCTTGTGTACTGGCCGCTCTCTCCTAGACAGAGTCTTCGAGACCTGGCGTCTGCGTTACCGTGGCTCTTCCATCTACGATGTTCCGAGGTGAATTTCTACTCCTGAGCCTCTGGACCCAACGCGCTGTCTGGCCTTCCAGGTTCCTAAAGCCCAATAGCCAGGTTAGGGCGGAATGGTCAGTCCTCAGTTGGAATGGCTGACCGTACAGGTACTTGTGGAATTGCTCCAAGGTCTTTACTTCCGCCAGTAGTTCTCGTCGGGTGACGCAGTAGTTCTTCTCTGCCTTGGATAGCGTTTTGCTGTAGTAGGCTATCACCCGCTCATGGCCGTCTTGGATCTGCGATAGGACACCTCCAATGCAATGGTCGCTGGCTTCGGTGTCCACAATGAAGGCGCCACCCGGTTGTGGGAAACCCAAAATTGGAGCATTGCATAGAGTCTTTTTCAGGTGCTGGAAAGCGTCTTCGGCTTCTTCCGTCCAAACATAAGGCCGGTGTTCCACTGTCAGGTGGGTGAGGGGTTTGCCGGTGTTAGAGAACCGCTTTATGAAGCGTTGGTAATAACTGCACAGCCCCAGGAAACTGCGCAACTCTTTCTTATCCTCTGGGCGAGGCCAATCTCTCACAGCCTGCGTCTCCTTTGGCTCTGTGGCCACCCCGGTTGCTGAGACTATGTGGCCCAAGCAGTTGACTTCCTTGCGGAAGAGCTGGCATTTCTTCGCATTCAACTTCAAGTTGGTCACCTGCAGTCTCTGTAGGACTTAACTCAGATTCTTTAGATGGTCTTCAAAAGTTTTAACGACGATGATGATATCGTCCAGGTATAGCAGGCAGGCGTCGTAAGTCAGCCCTCTCATCACTGACTCCGTGAGGCGTTAGAAGGTAGCTGGTGCCTTACAGAGGCCAAAGGGCATAACTGTGAACTGCCAAAGCCCTTGGCTTGTCGATAATGCGGTCTTCTCCTTGTGTCTCGGAACTAGAGCTACCTGCCAGTAGCCCGACTTCAGAACTGGGTCGAGAAAAACTGTGCACCAGCTAGCGTGTCCAGGGTGTCGTTAATCTGGTGTAAGGGGAAACAATCCTTCCGGGTGACAGCATTCAGCTTTCTGCAGTCTACACAGAAGCGCAGCTCACCGTTCTTCTTTTTACCAAGACTACGGGGGAACACCAAGGGCTGTCAGACTCTTCAATTACTCCCCGGGATCTCATGTCCTGCAGCATGTCTCGTACCGCCCCTTGTTTCGTCAGCGGAACGCGTCTATGTGCTTGCCGAATAGGCCGGGCGTCCGCGGTGTCGACGCGGTGAAGCACTTATTCCGTGCGGACGTAGTCACTATCACCTTTTTGCGCGCCTCAGTAGCGTAGATGGTAGCGTGTCTGCCCCACGTTCAAGAGGTCCCGAGTTCGAATCTCGGTTAGGGTGAGTTACCTGGGTAAGGCTTTTCCGGGGTTCTCCATTATCCTGAAATACGAATGTCGGGTAACTCTAAGCTCTATGGATCACGGACGCATTGAGCATCATTGCACCCATTTCATTCATCGTCCGATATGACTAAATGTTGGAGGATGTATATTATAAAAAAGTACCAGCTTGGCTGGAGACGTGCTGGAATCGTCTCAGCAGTTGTCGAACGTTCTCCAGCTGTTCTGCGGTCATGTGGTCGGCTGCCCTCTCCAGTAAGCCTTCTAGCCGGGGCGCCAGGTGTTGCGTCGGCAACGGTCCCTGTGTCTTGTCGATTGCTGTTACGCTTACCACGAGATCGCACGTTCTCAACTGCGTACCGGCCTGGACGTCGTGATCGGTGTCCATTGGATTTAGTAGCCTCACTGCTACCTCCTCTCGGCAGAGCAGCAATGAGCTGGCTACACATAGTCCGTGCACAGGCGTCTTCTGGTCCAGCATCATGTTCCTGGTACTCTGGCCTTCCAGTCGCGCCATCACCACCTCCTCGGTCCCCGCGGGGAGAACCACGTCTTCATTCACGACCAACTTGCTGATTCCAAGGCGCTCTTCGGGTTGACGGAGTATAAGCTCTTCTCCGTTGAGCCGCAGGACCTTCCTGCCGAAGTCGACCGTCGCCTCGTAGCTCCCGAGGGCATCCAGTACCAGAATCACCTCAGCCACCTTCGCGACGAACACCCACAGACGCACGGCACTCCGTCCCAAGGTGAACTTTAGCAGGGTCTCCTTCTCCACAGGCAAGGTGTCGCCCGATGCCGTCACAAGCTGGTATGGTCGGCTCGGCTTCCCCGTTGGCAAACCCTTCGCCACGTCAGGTCTGATGATTGTCACGGCCGCCCCGGTGTCCACCAGCACGCGGCACGGCTTTCCTCTTACACAGCCGTCCGCGATGAGGCTGTCATATATCCGCCGGCTGACGGCGAGCTGTGTCACTCGAGATGGTGTGGACGGCGCCAACGTGCTCCTCGCCACGCCGGGCCTTACTCTTTCTTCCGGCTGCCCTTCCTGGTGTCGGCAGTCTCTCTCCTGGTGTCCCGGCTGTCCACACCTTCAACACAGGTCACTAAGTCTTCGCCGGCGTCCCTCGGCTGGTCTTGTGTCTCCGCTGTAGCGGACGCTACATCGCGACGTCGGGATAGCTGTTACCTTGGCCACCTGCATCCTTTATGCTGCAGCTCCGTTGTCTGCAGCGCGTTCAGGACTTCCGCGGCCCGTCCCTGGAGGCTGTGTGTCCTCCTCCTCTGGTGACCTTTTGTTGTGCTTGGCCACTGCGTCGAACTGGCGGCGGAAGACTTCGAAAGTTGTCGCGCCGTCGTAGTTAGGAGGTTTGACGCGCGCAAATGTTGTGTCGCGTCCCGGCGCGTCGACCTTTATATCCGTTAAACTCCTGCCGACGACGTCTTCCACCATGGCGTTCAGGGACTTGGCGTTACTGTCGACCTTTTCCTCTAGGTCATTGAAGCGGTTCGCCAGGTTCTTGACGCGCTCGTTCACTTGGCCTATCCGCTTGCCGAGCTCTTTCACGTCATCCCTCACGCCGGCCAACCGTTTTTCAAATTTGCCGGCGAGAGCCTCGACCGCAGCTTTACTTTCCGTGGTCAATTTGGTCTTTATTTCTTTGATCTGCTCGGTGATGTTGTTGGCCGTCTTCATTTGTTTCAACTCTGCGGGCAGGTTGTTATTTGCCACCTCCGTCCTCGCTGGTAATTCGGTTATGTTCTCCAAAATCTTTTCCAATGCCGATTCCATGGCCGTTATCCCACTCCTGACACCAGTTGTGACTTTGTGGATGCGTGAAATTAAAAGGCCAATTGTACAAACTCAAAAATGTTCTTTATTACCACCGAATTACAGTTGGAGCACTTGCCGATTACACAGAATTACGTAGCGCACACAATTACCATTCCCCAATTCGTCTGTCACAGGTCCACTCTGCACTCGCAATTACCCACAACTCCTCCGATGCACGTTCACAGTCTTCCGGTCCGTTCACTCACTCGGCGCTCCTCACGGCTGCTCGCCAAGAACTGAACTGACCCGCCAACTGCAGGCTATAGATAGGGAAGATTGCCGTTTCTGGAAGGTTCACGGCGCGCACAATTATCCCGAGGTTTCCAGACGTCTGGTGGGAGGGGGAAAGAGAAGGTACAGGGCTCGCGCCGCTCTATTAATCCCCTTCAGTTAGTGACACGAGATAAATGTGTAAGCTCGGCCTGATTGCTTCCCGTCTGGCCCTATTACAGGCCGGTTCTATCGGGAGTTCCGACGTTCGGGTGACACTATATATTAATGCACCCACATAATTCTTACTAAGTATTGCAAAAACTGATTTTGAAATAGACGGTCATGGTTTCTTTTTGTACTCGAAGAAATTTTCAGTAGTTTAATGTATTTATTTACCCAAAAATATAGTTTTTATTACAATATTGAGTTATAGCTGAAAGAATCATGAAGTGCTTCAAAACAACAAGGTTTAGAGGGGATGAAGAGCATGCTTTTGCATTCAGTGAAGCTAAAGAGACCGCATTAGAAGTAAACACTTTTTGTATATATACAAATACAAATGTATGCATATATTTATGATGCATGGTAATTGATGAAATATAAATAATCTGTTGTATTTTTGGACAGAAACACGTTCAATATGAAAATATGTTTTGGTCTCATATGATTTTGCTTAGAGCAAGTTCTACAGTATATCTATTTGTATTACTTCAAGAGCTCAATTACATATGTACTAAAACAAATGCTAGAGTGATCATAAGGCTTATAATTCAAAAGTCTCGTCTTACCTTGAAGATTTTACTGGAAGAAGGGCCACATCTTGTAACAGAATAATTCAAATGTACATTTTTCACATAAATATCTACATAGCGTTACATGTCCTGCTAAAGTATTTATACGATATGTAGAGACAATATTTGATATTTTATCTCATAATGATGTGTATAAAAACCAAGAAGTGGTTTTGCTTAGAGAACACAGACCAGTTTAATACTCAGAATATATTATTTAAGTCGTCAAGCACTAACAAATATTAAGACAGGAACATAGGAAGAAAAAAAGGTTGATATATTAGATTCATTTATACCAAGAACACATTTGGTCATGACATCAGTGAGGTAGATGGTAGATTCCTCACTATAATTTGTACCTATGGTAATGATATTAATAAAGCAGTAAATGCAAATTGCTTTCAGGATACAGGTCTTCTCAAAAACATAATCAAAATGAAATGTGTAGCGTGTAGCGCCCGCTTTTACTACATACGGCACCGCAGGCGGTGACACTGATGATACATGAGATGAAGATGAAGCACGGGTGGACTGATGGCGGGGAAAACCGGAGGTCCCGGAGAAAACCCTCCCCAGCGCCGTGTTGTCCACCACAAATCTCACTTTGCGGTCGCCTGGGATCAAACCCGGGCCGCCTTGGTGAGAGCCAAGCGGTCTAACCACTGAGCCATGGCGTGGCCGAATAAAACGCAATCATGTTTGAACATACTTAAACATAGATACTGTATTATATTTAAAATGTAAAACCCTGGAAGAACTCTATAAGTGTAAAAGTGCCAATTGCCATCCTTTTTATAAACATACTTGTATGAAATAATATCCAAGATATATACAATTTTTTCGGCCAGACTCCAGGAGCAGCCATTTATAGGAGTCAGCACACAGGTCCCTGGCCTCTTGTTTCATTTCTCAACAGAATCTCCAGAAAGTCAAATACATTTGACATATCGTTGTCGTAACTGAGTAAATCTCTAGTGCCATTTATCACGACCTCAAAATAGCTGTTTATCACATCAGTGACCTGCTCATTGCTGTGAAATCTTTGTCCTCCAAGACATTTTTTGAGGTTTGGGAATATATGGTAATCATTGGTGCTAGTTCTGGCAAAAAGAGTGGATGATAAAGCAATTTGACCTTTAATTGTCACATTTTCCCACTGCAATAACTGAAATTAGTGCTGCAGCATTGTCATGAAGAAACAAGATGATAGGCAGAAAAGCAGCTTTATAATGCCATGCAGCTGTTACTACCGCCCCTCTCCAAACAAATGTATTTGGTTTAGATCATGAGGATGGAAAACAGCCTGACAACATTTCTGTACATTTATGTTCTTTCCATAACCTATCCTATCCAAATCCCAACCTCAACCTGCCCGTGGTGTAACCTGCTTTTACCAATGAGGCTCTGGGGACCGAGCGTTAGCAGTATAACTACATCAGAAACAGAGGAAATGTTATCTCAGCTCTTACGCCAGCCTATCATGGCATACAAATGTTCCACAATTGATGCTTGTGAGAAAAGCCGATGAACTTTAAAACTCCTCCCAGCCAGGTCCAATGGACCCACAAACAAAAGACAGGTATGGCCCTCCAGACACACTGGGGGTTAAAGTGAGTGGATGATGTAACCCGTAGTACAAACAAAAAATTGGTGTCCACTTAAAAAACGGTTACTCTTATGCTACTTAAAACATGACAAGTCCTTCAGATAAATTTTCCGGAGGTCTAATAGTGCCCTGTTCGGATCTCTGGGTGGGGATATCTGCAGGACGTCAATTACAGAACACCCACAAAATTCTGCAATTGAATGCAGGACTTTCACAGAGTAAAAAAATGGAACTTCAAAAGGTCATAGAAGAAAAAGAAATAGACGTATGCATCATCCAGGAAGCCAATGTAACAAATGATCGACTAAAATATTTTGAAATTACTGGATTTAATATATATGTTCTCCCCAAATCACGCCAAATAGCTAGTGGAATACTTACAGGTGTCAGAACGAACATCTTTTCAAAGTTTAAAATTATAAAAGAAATACAGCAAGAAGATAAAATAGAAATTATCCAAATTGAAATCTGGAAAGGAAATTCATGTTACACCATATATGGTATATACAATCTACCAACTAACAATCCTTGTTTGAACATAATAAATATACACTGTAAAACAATTTGGTTGGTGATTTCAATGGTCATTCACCAAAATGGGGATACAAAGACTACAATGCCTGTGGCAAAACTACTGAAGATTTATTAAATTCTAATGCTTTAGATCTTATGTACAAGAATGGGGATTGCCCCACATACCTAGACTATAATGGCCAGTGCACTAATCCAGATCTGTTATTAGTACCTTCAGATTTAAAAGATAAGAAAACATGTGAAATCATTGAAGGCATAGGATCTGATCACGGAGCAGTTATTGCATCCATAATACTTCATGACAAAAACAAAATACTAGCAGGCCAAAGTTGAGACACTCTTGGACTCTTAGGAAAGGAAATTGGACAAAATTTACTGAGGAAACTGAACAAAATCTTTACTCCGCTCAACATGAAGCATCTGTAGATAAACTCAATAAAACAATAAAAAATATAATTTTTGAAGCAGCAAAAAAATTGATCCCAAAAGGAAAAACTAAAAATTACAAACCGTTTTGGAATGCAGAACTATCAAAGTTAAAAGAAGAAAGGGACATAGCAAGGAAAAAAGTAGAGTTGTTCAATAACCCGAACAGTTACACAGGATTGGCGAAGAGAGGCAGCAAAATGAAAAATAGAAATTCATATTGCCAAAAAATAAAAAAGAAAGCTTTCCATGAATTTATTGAAACAGATGATTAGAGAAAAGATGCAAAAATAATATACATATATATATAAGTAAAATTAATTTTCGGAAAGAAAGAAGGAAAGAACCACTCAAACTAAATGGGAAAACACTTACTTCAAATTACTCTATGTCTGAAGCCTTTAATAAGTATTACAGCTCTCAGCATAAACTTTCCTCTGAAGCAACTTGAAGCAAAGGCAGATTAAAAAAGATCTAAAAAAAATTTAAAAGGTACCCAGAACAAACGATATATTCAGCAAAGAATTCACCATAAGGAAGCTAAATCATGCCATCCATGAGTTGAAAGATAAAGTCTTCTGGACCAGATAAAATACATGTTGAATTTCTGAAACACCTAGGATCAAAGGGAAGAAAGGTACTGCAGAAGTTCTTTAATATATCATGGACCTCTACTGTACCTATAGAGTGATATTATTCCTATTCTAAAAAATGATAAAGCACCCAACAAAATAAATAATTACAGACCAATTTCCTTAGTAAGTGATATTGCAAAAACAGCAGAACGTATGATTCCAGCTAGGCTAAATTGGTTCTTAGAAAGTAATAACATATTAACAACTGCTCAAACAGGATTCAGACAAAAGTTATCTACTAAAGAAAATGCAATTCAGCTATCCCAGGATGTCAAAGAATCTTTCAACAAAAATCAAGGTACGTTGTCAGTTTTCATTGATTTTGAAAAAGCATACGATTCAGTACGGAGGAATGAACTTCTTGATAAACTTTCAAAACTAGGTATTCAGAGATAACATGTTAAATTGGATCACTCAGTTTCTCTCTCAACGTTTCTGTGCTACAAAATATCATGACAGTACATCCAAATTCCAACAAATAAAAATGGGCCTAACACAAGGAGTAGCACTGAGTACAACCTTGTTCAACATCTAAATCAATGATCTTCCCGCGGCTGTATCAAACACAAAAATAAAGACAGCACATTTTGCATATGACATGATCATGTGGACATCTTCCTCAGAAATAGAGAAATCCAAAACTTCAATGGAAAAGGCTCTGATAATATTGGAAAAGTGGACTGACAACAATTTGATGAAAACAAATACTGATAAAACAACATTCCAAATATAACGAGATTTGACTGTACTGTGTAAAAAAATATGACTCATCTAAAATGTAATAACATTCCAAATATTTAGCTTAAAAAGATAATCCCTAAACTAAATCTGCAGTCTAAGAAAAAAAAACCTGAAGCAAACATATGACACAAAATAGTTAGGAACAATTATTGATTGAAAATTATTTTGGAGATATCATATTGAAGCAGTAGTAAACAAATCAACAAAAAAATTTTCAATTTTGAAAACATTAGCTGGATTCTAGTGGAGCACTAATCGGGTGACACTGAACACAACATACAAAACATTCATCAAGGAAATACTTCTTTAAAATGCAGAGGTAATAATTACAGCAACAATTCTAACATAAATCACCTAGAAGTGTGCCAAAATCAGGCCCTGCGACTATTAACCAGTGTAGCAAAATCAACTCCAATCACGGCAATGCAAGCATTAACTCGGAACTATCCAATATATCTAACTTTAGAGGAGCAGGCACTAATACAACATGAAAAAATGTTGCGGTTAAAAACAACAAAATGTGGGAAAAGATTACTACAACCAATCAAGATGAAAACACAAACAAGTTTCCTACACAAAGTTATGGAATTAAAAACAGATCTGAATCTCCCTTATTCTAAAGAAAACATTTTAATCAGAGAAAGTCCACTGACTCTTAAACCAATTAATATTCAATTAGATTTAGAATAGTTACAAAATCTGAAACTTCCAAACCTGTACTAAACGCACTAGCATTAGAAACTGAACAATAGATACCCACCTGAAGAATGGTTACGCATCTACACAGATGGATCTAACTTGGACAACAACTCAGGAGCGGGAATTAAGTGTGCACTGTTCTCATTCTATCAACCAGCAGGATACCACACAACAAATTTTGATGTAGAAGTAACGGCTATTCATATTTCCCTCCAACACCTTCTATACAGAACAGATAAATTAAAAAATGCTGTTATACTTTCTTATTCTAAAGCAGCATTATGTGCAATAAGTTCATATAAAATGAGGTCAATCCAAATTAAAGAATGTCACCAAAAGATCCAACAAATTCAAAAACTACAGAAAAGAACTATATTACAATGGATACCTTCACATTGTGGAACTGCAGGAAGTTAACCAGCTGATTTTTTTGCCAAAAAAGTGCAACTTTAATTCAGAACAAAAGTAAAAACTTACCCTTTACATCCATAAAAAGATTAATTAAAAGAAAATATAAAAACAAACAAAACCAATCAATATCTAACAAAGCCAAAGATAAAAAATGGAACATGTTAATTAAAAATCCTGAAATTATTCCAGAAATCCCATGTAAAGCTGCAGTAGCAAACTTTAGATTACTTACAGAACATGATTATTTGGAAAACACTTATACAGAATAAGAATTTTTACAAGTCCAAAGTGTCCTCTCTGCAACAAATAATAGGAAATGACTGAAGAACATATTTTAACCTGTGAAGCCCTACCTGCCGGACCCACAACACAGAAATATTGGAGAGCTAGAGAGCTAATGGCTTCATTGCCAAAGCCCAGCAATTGAAAACAACATCATTTCTATACCCTATGCTGGTGTTCAGGATACAAGATACTGTAATGATGAATATGATACGCTTACATGTAGTTCGAGGGCCACATGTAACTAGCCCACTCTCCACATAAAGCTCTACATCAGGGCAAATCAGGTAGGAAAGTACTAAGTCTCTTTCACATAAAGAATGTGTCAAATATACAGTACACGATTTGCTGGCATGATATGTTGTTTGAATTTATAGGCTATTGCCAAAATAAGTCTAAAGAATGAATGTGGCAATCTAACACAAACCTGACATTGATCTTAACTGTAGTCCAAAATTATAAAAGAATTGATATTAATTAATTTTAATTAGGGAGGAAAAATGCACCGTTCTAGTTAAATTAATTGGGGGTCGATTAATGACACTAAACAACACTTACTTTTAAATTTTCCTGTAACTAGTTTCAGAGGCCTTCCCTCTATCTTCATCCGGATATCGACTGGTTCTCTTTGGTGTAGCTGGCAATATTTTGTCATCAGTCTCCTCTGGTGGCGGTTCGAGGAACTTGCTGAACAAATCTTTCTGGGGGATGTCGAAATTGAATACTTTGTTCCTATTTTTTTAAATAAAGATTTGTTCCCATGTGGACAGTTCTTCTTTTCCTGTTGTATGTTATAGTAATTTTGGTTCTGGATTTATGTTTTGGTTTTTTTTCCTTAAAATGCGTGGCAACTGCTGATTTTTCTAATTGTTTGTATTTTATGTTCCTAAAGTGTTCCTTTGCTCTTGTTTCTAAATTTCTTTTGGTTTTTCCAATATAAATTTGACTACAGTCACTGCATTCAATTTGATATATACCAGATTTTTTGCTAGATGGAATGGCATCTTTGATGTTTGAGCAAATTAGGTTTTTTAAGGAGTAATGGTTCACTGGAGCTACTTCGAATGTTTTCTTTTTTGAAGATTTTCTGAATTTATCAAAGGCCCATGGATGGTAAGTGAATTTTTTGAAGATCATTTTAGTTTCTGTAGCTGAGAGGGTTGTGGTTTCCTTTGGTAGTTTCTTCTTACTTGCTAAGTTCACTTTTTTGTCTACTAGTGATTTGGGAAAGTCATTTTTCTGTGCTATTTCAATAATTTTGTTGTTTTCTATTTTGTATTCTTCTGCTATGAGAGGGATGTTGACCAGTCTGTGTGCTAAACTATTAAAGAAATGCCTGTTTGTGGGATCTTGGATTGTAGCCATTAGCTTTTATGTAGTTGTCTGTCTGTGATGGTTTTCCGTAAATGCCAAAGTTTATTCTATTTTTATTTCTGATTATTTTTATTTCTAAAAATGGTAAATACTCGTCTTTTTCAACTTCTACAGTGAACTTGATGCTTTTTCTTGAATACTTAAAAGTTTTAGTGCATCACTGATGTGTTTTTTTGGCACTATGGCAAATATGTCATCTACATATCTTTGCCAGAGTTTGAACATCCATGGGAAACCTTTAGCGATCCTTATTTCTAGTGCACTCATGTACAGATCGGCCAGGAAGGGTGATAAGGGGTTGCCCATTGCTAAACCAGAAGCCTGATGGAAATATTTTGTTTGAAACTGGAAGAAATTCTGTTCTATGCATAATTTGGTTAGTTCGATGTAATCTGAAATTTCAAGTGATGACATTCCAAGTGATTTGAGCCATTTTTCTATCAACGTTGGGAGTTTATTAACTGGTATGCTGGGAAACAATGATTTAACGTCAAATGAGACTATTGTGTCCTCTTCATTTAGTTCAGTATCCTTAATGTGTTCCCAATTAATTTAATTTATACAACAACACTGTTTTCAACACTTCCATGAAAGGATTTACCGTTCTAGTTGTTGGCAGCCAGTACTCACTTTTTCTGAAGATGTCCAAAAGACTTAAGGGCATAAAGGCAGTTGATAACTCATAACTTAAATCAAGGAATACATTGTTTGATAACATCCTTAGCATTTACTTCAAACACAAAATGACTAAGACAAGCAGTACCTATAACACATTCTAGCAACAAATGTCATATTTAATAACTAAACAGCTGAAAATTACAGAGCTGAATATCACAAAGAATAATAAGCCACTGGCATAATCATCTCTAGTTTCAAGTAGCTTTACAGCTAAAAATAAGGAATATATACATTAACATGTTCTACTTGCAGAAGAAGAATAATAAGTATGTGTAAGTGGTTGGTTTCCTAACAATATCCAACACTTACCCTCCCTTATAAAATAAAATAGGTGTCATTTACTCGGTTTAGTTACAATCACATTCGCATTCAAGGGAACAAGGTTACTATATTTTGGCTCAATAGACAAGCATCGAAACAAACCTTCATATATTTTGTAAATAAATACAATACTAATCAGAAAAATTTGTAATTGGTTTATTGAGACTTCATCACTTACATTTTTATATTATCGAGGGACGAGTTTCAGAAACCAGTGCCTTCATTTTGAACCTCTCCCCAACTAGTATCTGTTGTATGCTCTCCTCTCTATGGCGTGGAGAGATACAGACACAAAACCATTTGTTACAGTTAGTGCTAAAAACAACTGTAAACCCTAATCCTCTTAAATTTAACAAATTGCCTTACTAAACTAGCCACAATATTTTCAAGAATACAAAGAAGCTGACTCTGAGTTAAACGTCCCATCAGGATATGGGTTTAAAGGTTTATGGCTGGGTCGATTGTTGCCTTTGAATCAGTGACTTAAGTTTGCTCTTTATTTAAGCAGAAGAGATTGTAATATCTTCAATAGTACACAATATATTGACATTATTAGAAAACATTGCACAGTCTAACTCAGCAGGTTTCTACATAACTTACCTTAGTATTATTACCAGTTGATGAAGTTTCTGTTTCCAGCCACCAAGGTTCTTCTTTAATTTGTATTTTGCTATCAATTTCTAATTCCCCATTTATGTTACAGTTGTTGCTCCATATAGCTGTTTCGCTCTTTATCTGCTTGCGAAAATCTTTCATAAAAGGAGTCTCTGATTTAATTTCTGTTTTGTCTGTTATCTCACAATCAGTAACATCATCAATGTTTGTGTTTGTTGTAACAATCTTCTGAAAGAACTTTCTTTCATACTGTGAGCCTATGTCATCTTCGAGGAGATCCTCTTCTTTTATTTCTCTTTTCTTATCCATATCAAATAGCTGTCGAATTGGATGTTGCTGCTATGTCCAGAAATAAATCTGTAATGAAAAAATCGTATTTTATATATAAAAAAATATAAGTAAATTTAGTCATCAACTTCTTAGAATCTATCAATAATTGTTCACACCACACTAAATACCACTGTTCTCTTATCATACAAACAACTTCTTGAAAACTTGCAAATTATACAGGTATTCGTATTATATCAGACTACAATGTTCATGTATTGTTAGCAGCTACCTTATAAAGCAAAGTAAAAAATAATAACAATAAAAGTAAAACTACAGTGGTGGAGACATTGCTGAGTGGTTAGACCACCTCTGCAAAATTGCAAGAGACATCTATCCCACAATGGTGCAGAAAGACACGTGGATGCAATTAGTGCCGGTCAGTTTTGGAAAATATTGACCATGTTTCCTCTCAGTTCATATTTATAAAAATAGACTTGCAGAAGTACCTACTGTACTGTTAGAGCTGAAGCTGTTTGTTCTGTGCACTCTTCAAATATTTAATATTCGTTCAGTAGGTACATTGTTCAAAATCGGGAAATGGCTCAAGAAATCTGTAAAATGGACTTGTCCTTTTATTTTAATAATGAAGAGGCCTGTCTTCAATTATTATTTGACGAGGTTCTGCTGAGGACACAGATGTTGTTTCACTTATTCGAGATGGAGAACGGTGGGGAAAAAAGGAAGCGGGTACAACAGAGGAGTAACTTCAAAACCATCTCCACTCCAAATCAATCATAAATATCACGTCCTTGCAGCTCTATCTACAGACGAGGTGAATCAAATACATGCGACACGTGACCAGCACAGCATACTAAGTCCAGCTGTTTCAAGACGTGAGGACGAGAAAGTGCTAGTGCTTGGTGACTCAATGATATCCCATGTAAAAGTCAACATGCCGTTTCTAAAGTGTACAGAGGTATAAATATTGAGCAGTGAACAAAAAAAATTGAAAACCAGTGCCAATGTGACGCGTATCCTGAAAATCCAGAAGTAGTGATACTCCACGTTGGTACCAACAATTTAAAAAATGTAGAAACTGCAGATGCAATACTAGGTGATGTTATAAAACCCTCGCCTGCGGTGCTGTATGTAGTAAAAGTGGGCGTTAAACACTACGCATTTTATTTTATAAAACCCACAAGGAAAGTGTTCCCTACGGCTTGAGTAGCAGTAAACAGTGTAGTAAAAAGATGTGATGTTCATCCAAACTTTTTGAGGTATATAAATGAAAACATAAGGTGGGCCTGTAAGATACTAAATGCTTTATTTGTGGATCTAGATAAATATCCAGATCATACTTGCTTAGAAAAGGATGGTCTCCATTTAAATCGGAGGGGATCATGGAAGTTAAGTCAGGTTTTAGACAATGTGGTAAATATAATGAATAATCAGGGAATCTAACCGCACAATCAGATAGTGTAACATACAGTGGAAAACCCTCTGTAAATAACAAAATTGTAAATAGAAAGAGTTGACAAAGTAATCAGGCTTGTTGGCTTCTCCATATTAATTCACAGGGAATTCGTTCTAAAATAGATGATTTTAATCTACTAATAAATGAAATTAAAAATATTTAATTAGGAATAATTTGCTTAAATTAGCACTGGTTGGGAAAAATGAGACTCATCTTAATAAATTGGAAGGTTATGCATTAGCAGATTGATATTGCAGGAGCAATGCAGCCCGCAGTGGGTCATGTATACTAGTACAAGAAGAACTGTAGAGCAAGTAAAGGTCAGACAACATCTAAAAGTCCTAGAGGAAGATTTTAATTCTGTATTATCTCCAATAGAAATCAGCAGCTTAAATACAGTTGTGATCTCTGCCTATAGAGTCCCTTATCACTCCTCATAACAACCATTTTTGAAAAAATTTGAGAAATTGATGTCTTAACTTTGAAATGAAAGAAATAAAAAAATTATAGTAGCTTTAGATATTAACTTAAACCTTCGAAATTTAAATAATGAATGTAACTTAAACTCAAATGAAATGTCATCAGACAGAAGATATAGTGGGGCACCAATAACTTATCTTGACACTATACACTACCATGACTTTGACATTAGAAACAAATGCTCTACACGAACTACAAGTTTTTCAGACACCTGTATAGATCGTATACTAACAAACAAACAATATGGAGATGAATAATGTTTCCCTCTTCAAACAGGACTTTCTGACCATAAAGCTGTCCTCATTAATCTCCCAATAAACCAGAGATCAAAAGTAAAACATAAACAGTTAATTACCAAACGTAACTACAACCCTGAAAACATTAGTAATGGTTAAGTTAAATTAAGCAACCTAACATGGAATCTTAATCCTTTTCTTCATACTGATACCAATTATAACAATTGCATTAGGGAGGTTATCAAGTGTCACAATTCCTGTTCTCAAAAAATCACATGCACTCAAATCATTAAAAAATATTCGCTTGACTGGTGTACAAAATGTATAACGCTCTATAGTACACACAAAAGATGGCTACACAGTAAATACAAGTCAACCGCTAACACAAAAGAAAAACAATACTACAAAACCTACAACAAAATCTTTATAGCAGAAATAAAAAAGGTTAAACAAATGGCAATTGAGAGCTACATAAAAAATGCAGGTAATAAAAGAAGAGCCACGTGGGCCGTAGTAAAAGGTGAATTAGGTTTGAGTAAAACTGTGAATACTGGGCCATCCGTGCTTAATTTAAATTATCCACATGCTAAGAAAAATGCCAGTGCTTTAAATCAGTACTTTGTAAACATTGGTTGTGAGACTCAGGAAGTTCCCTCATCCCTAGAGAACACAATAGCAGGCCTATATAAAAACAATTGCCTTATGCTCACATCTACATTTAATATTGAAATGGTCTCTCCAGGTAACATTAATAAAGTAATAACAAAACTAAAACCAAAAGAAGCCCAGGGTTGGGATGAGTTATCATCGTTCTTAATAAAACAAATAAAGCATGAAATTAGTGGGCCACTTTGCCCATCAATCAATGTCAATAGGCATTTTTTTTCCTGACAGGATGAAATATGCACTTGTGAAGCCATTCACAAAGGTGGAAGCAATAAGTTTAAACATTTTAGGCCCATCTCTATACTTCCCGCTTTTGCAATAATTTTTTAAAAAATTGTACACCCACAATAAATTACATATTTAAACTACTATAGCAAATTAACTGACTCACAACTTGGTTTTAGGGAAAATCACTCAATAATATCAGCATTGGTAAACCTCATGAATGATGTATCTCAAATACTAGATGAAATAGTCTGCTTCCCTTATCATATAGGACAACTCAAAGGCAACTTGAATGTGTAAATCATGAAATACTATTAAAAAATTAGAATTTTATGGTATAAATAAAGTATCACTCAAATGGTTCCAGTCGTATCTTAACAACCGCAAGGAGAAAGTAATTCTAAAATGTAGTAATGGTGAGGCCCACTCAAACTGCTACACAATTAAAAATGGGGTACCACAGGGAAGCGTATTAGGACCATTACTTTACATGCTATATACAAATGATCTCCCAGAAAACATCAGTGAAAAATTAATAATGTATGCTGACGATACAACAAATAGGATTAAAACAATAACATAGTACTGATGCAGAAAACAGCTGAAACAATGTCTGCACTAAAACAGTGGTTTTAATAGTAATGGATTAAAACTCAACACATCTGAAACTTCTGTTATGCACTTAAAACAAACAAAAGTAGACAATAACATGTTACACTTCACCAATATAATACTGCCACCTCAGCAAAAATACTTGGAATATATGTAAATAGTCAGTGAAAATGGCCGGAACATATACATTACATAGCCAAAAGATGAAATTCTGTCTGCTTTAACATGTTCTGCCTGTCCCAAATCACAAACTTGGAGACTAGGAAAGTAGTATATTTTAATTACTTTCATTCTATCATGTTGTATGGAATAATTCTCTGGGGTCATGCAATAGCCTGGGAATCAATATTGAAAACCCAAAAGAGAATAATCCGCATAATAACACACACAGGTCAAAAACTTGGGAATATTAACTTTCCCATTGCAATAAATACTAGAGCTTTGCAAGTAAATACATATAAATTTTGACAACCTGTATAGTACACAAAAACACTATTAAAAGAAAGACCACTATATGCAGGAATAAAAATGTATATTCAGTTGGTAGAGCACCTGCCTGTCGTGCTAGGTAATAATAATGATAATACCTCCAACTTGTGAGGAGATTGCTAATGTATATGAATACCTTAAAGAAGAGACAGTACAAAAGTATCACTGCTCTCTGAGCATTTCATAGTGATTAAAGAAGTGCAAGAAACAGTTTTAAATCACAACAGAAAACTGGAAACTTTTATGAAGAAATTAATACTGCAAATAATGTTATATAGCTATGTAAAATGTAAAATCCAAATTTACCAGCGAACTCAGTGCTACTTATAGATAATACTTCTTATCATAATACTAAAACTTCAAACTCTTTAAGAAGAGATATACTTTCTTAACTCTGTTTTAACTTATTTTGTGTAAATGAGAAACTTTTCCGGAACTATTCTATTTAATTTGTTGGAGACTGTACTTAAGTACCTTCTCTCTGTTTCCTGAAAAGTAATGAGCAAAATAGACAATTTATTGATTCGTGAGAGGGTGAATTCATCGCTTTGACATATTGTTGCCATTGTAGACCAGCGAAAACAGGTAAGAGACTCACATCAAAGCTTTCATTTGAATGTTTCATGTTCAAGAAGCATTGTGCGACCTAAGGAAGTGGTAACCCTCTCAAAGCAAACTCCGCATGTTGTGCTAGTGTGCTCATCTGCTACTGTTTATTATCAGTTTGCATCTAGTATAAAAATGAAACATAATTTTTTTTCTGAGTGACCAATGATTACTGTGTGATAGGAGAACTGTTTGGTTATTCTTATTTAAGAGACTTGCAGTGAATCCAACACATAATTTGGTGTGCTCCATTCCCCAAACATTTTTTTTATGGAAAAATGACAAACGTGACGTGGTAAATGTCCATAGGCCAATACCAGTGGCATCTTTAGAAAAACTTTGTGGCGAAGCATCTTCAAAATACACCAGGAAATTTAAGAATCATTGGTATGAGCATAAATGGCTGTGCAGAGGTAACTATTATACAAAACAGTACTACTGGCCTCGTTCTTAGAATACCGTCCAATAGTCGTTCTGCAGAATGAAGTCTTTCATGCTTAAAGAGAATATAAACTTATCTCCCAAACAGCTTAGGCAATAGCAAATCAACATTGTTGACTACAAGTTACATTCACAAGGACATACACATTGAACTGATGAAAACGCGCCCCTTGTATGAAGATATCAAAGACGCTTTCAAAAGGATGAAAAATGGAAAAATTGACTTGATACATAAGCAGTAAGGTGAGTCTTATTTTAATTAACTAATAAGTGAAGCAGTAAGCATTAGCATCTTTCTTTTGTTTTTATTTCAGTATTGTAAATTTTGTTTTCCGTTTTCCCTCCTGCTCGAAGTTTATCAGCCACTTAATACTGTCCCTATTACAATTTTGTACACAACCATTAGTCTACTTTAAACTTGTTGCATTGATCATATGACAGTATTAATGATTTTGCAAATTTAGGTTAGTCGATTTTCTGAGTCACCTAATCAATTCGCCCAGAGCTGCACCTGGCTATGTCATCTGCATGAATTTAAGTTGAATGTTAGATTTGTGCAATGGCTCTACAGAGAAAGTGCTACTATCCACACGACTGAAACATTCAAACATCTACACATCCAATCAAAAACATCCTTCAATCAGATCAACACCATATCATAAAGGTATCGGACCGTAACTCAAACAGGCACCATTTTAGGTTAGAAATTGAACCTAGATTTCAGATCTACAACAATGCCAGTTGCTACAGTTACAACAATATCTGATAAAAACATCAAGAGACATTCTGCAAAATGAACTTTTTACATTCAATACAGCAGTCATTTGTTCGAGCATTATATCATGAGATGCTATATAACTTTACAACACTGTCATAATGAGAAACCTGGTGGAGTATATTAATTGTGTAGAGCATCACAGTATAGGATGAAGCAGCAAACAAAAAGTAAAAGAGGAAAAAATGTTTGCTCTGTATATTTAAAAATGGCAATATATTGAGCATTTATGATTGTCACATTTAGCATCAGCTATTTATGCCACAGCCTTCCTGTTGCTAGTAGAAGCCATAGACGAAGTTGTCTCAACTCTCTTTATGTAAACCAGAACCATTATAATGTATATCTTTAGGGATGGACCCCTCCATGTATAATATACTGAACCAGAACACTTAAGATTGAGTCTCTAAGCAACCTAAGCCCAATTTAAGCAATTTAAGCCCAATCCTGGGCTGAATATACAAATTTCAGTTCCGAGTGGTTTACTGTGGATCTATGTTCTCAAAGTCTGAGTTAGTCATTTACTTATTTTTAGTTTAAAGCACTTACCTAAGACAATGTTTTGTTGATACTTGAAATGGGAAAATTTGCAATATACATCAGTCCATAAGTACATAAGACAAAACACTGTAACCAACAAAGTGACAATAATGTGCATTTAAAAGATATTAAAGTTACCTGAGTAACTGTGTATGGAGTAGAGGTTAGCAGTTGAGAAACCTGTAACACAACCAGCAAACTGACGTTGTGAAGACAGTAAACCATGTCATATGTAGGATTGTTGTTGCAGGTTTTTGAATAACAAATTAGGAACATGAATTCCGGGGAACCTAACATAAGAATACGGTGTAAAGGTGCTCTTTAATGCAATACAGTTAAGTTGGTATGGAATGACGTCATGGAAACAAGTTGTTGCCAACTGCAAAGCTCTGGAATATGTGAACACACAGAATAAATAACAACAAATTTTCTATTTCTTATTATAAACTAACAATACTGAAATGCGAATACAGGGAAATGTTTAACTACAAGAAATATTTAATATTCCGAAACCCATGCACTACAATTTTTTAGTTTTTAAATAAGTAATACCTTATAAATAAATAGCAACAATAATAATGACAACAATAATACTAAGACAACCAACTTTTTATCATTATTATCGTGAAGCCGCTGAGGATAGAGTGGGTAAGCAATGTTACACTATCTCAGTTTCCTTATGTATTACAGTATCGCTAGCTTTGTCCTAAAAGGAGAAAGCTTTCTCATAGAAGATATAGGATACCAACTAATACTAAGGGCCACAAACAGCTGTGTCATGTTGTTGGAAGTCTGCAACAGCAAAGGGAAGAAATATGCAAAGATTTTTACTACACAGAAGCTATGACCAACCAGAACTGGAAAGCCACGAACTACCAACTAAGGCACCTCATAACTAGAATGGCAGTACATGGCTTCCATTTTACAGTGTGCAATCAGAAAAATGCACATAACCGCGTGTGAAGTACAAATGTTTGTTGTACGAGGACACCTACGAAAAATATCACATATTGAAGTGTAACTAGAGGACAAAATCACTGGTGGAAAATGTCACAGAAGCTGAATAATTTCTCACATGCACGAATGTGCAACTTTCTATCATCAACAACTATCGCTAGTTTGCTTATGTAGTGTCAGCATCTTCCGCGAAAGCATGCTTTGGATGTTGGCAACGCTTGAGCCATGAAGTCCAGCCTACCATATTGCTACACCGTTAAAGTACACCTTTACAAAGTACTCTTATATCACGTCTAGGAAAACAAGATATTCTACATTTGTTACCATTTGTTGGAAATCAGGCAAATCTGATATTCTAAAGACAAATATTCAAAATTCTTTGAATACCCTTAACAATGGTGTTCTAAAACCTTCGTGGAAGTAAACACTGTGAAACGCTCTTCTCTCTAAGAAAGAAACAACCCAGTATTACCTTAAGTTATGATAATATCAAATTAAACAGAACAGAAAATGCTCAATATCTTGGAATATTGTTTGACAAAAAATTAACTTGGAAAAAACATACTGACACCTTCAACTTCCATGATACTGGTACGCACACAAATTCAAGCTTTTAGGTTAATTACTGGAGCTATAAAAACTACTCCTATAATAACCTTACAAGCATTTACATGTAACAGACCCATAATGACAGATTTAGAAATGCAAGCCCCTTTAACATAAGAGAAGCTCTTAAGAATTCCAGAGAATAATAAATGGGTAAAACAACACACATCCCCCTTCAGTTTGAAAACTCAATTAGGCTTCATACAGAAAGTTCAACAACTAAGAAATAAACTAAATTATCCATCCAAAATAGAACCTTTCATGTCTCTTCATAACCCACTAAACATCATTGAATTAGAATTCTACCTAGATTTACTTGCAGATTTTAAAAAGAAGGAATACTCATCTACAGAAGCTAAAGCATATGACCTTGAAACCATAAATGTAAAATATCCAGTTGACAAATGGACACACATCTATACAGATGGCTCTCTTTATAATCAAGAAGATGGAGCAGGAGCTACCTGTAAATTATTTTCTTTCTATAAGCATGTTGGAATTTACTTAACAAGTTTTGATGGAGAAATTGATGCAATTTATACGTCCTTACAAAATCTATTTACCTGGACAAATAAGCTTTCCAACATAGTTTTCTTAACAGATTCTAAAGCAGCTATTCAGGCTATTATTTCAAATGACAGCCCAAAAACCGAAAAGATAAATAAAATTCATAATATGATTTTATATCTTCAAAATTTAAATATTCGTATAATATTCCAATGGATACCATCTCACTGTGGAAGTTCTGGCAGTGAGCAAGCACATATGTTGGCCAAGGAGAGTTCCAATATATCTCAAACAACGAAACAAAATATCCACTATGAAACAGTTAAAAGATTAATCAAAAGCATCTTCACAAAACTATATAACTATCTAGTTTCCTCTGAAAAACTTAATTGGAAAGATCTCTAAAACAAACTAAAGACAAATCCAGAACTACCTCGAAAATCTTCAGTAGCAATTATTATTTTTAGATGAGTCGTATTTATTACACATCTGCTTCACTTTCGTACCTATTTTGAGAACATGTTTCGCAAATCATTGTTTGCATCTTCAGCTCTTATGCGACTAAAGCTTGATCCAGTGGTGTGGGTAATTCTGGGGTGGCTGCTGCCATCTGTTGATTCAGTGATGAACTTAAATGTCGGATTCTCTTCTGGCAGGATTTCAAAGTTCATTATTTGGTTTTTATGTTTTTCTATGTATATCCTCTCCCATATGACGAGTTCACTATATTTTTGTACGTATTTTAGTAATTCCGTGCTATCTTAAATTTCATGATTTTCAGACTAGAAATGAGCTACTATTGCGGACTTATCAATATTTTTGTATCTTAAGCACCTGAAGTGTTCTTTCTTTCTAATGCCTATGTTTCTTTTTGTCCTCCCTATGTAAATTTTTTCACAGTCTTTACACTTAATCTTGTAAATGCCTGACTTTTCCTCTGGTTTTATCTTATCAGTATTATTACTGTGAAGTAGGTTTTTAATGTTATAATTGTTTTTTGGTGCCAATGTTATATTGTATTTCTTGAATATTTTTTGGAACTTTTTTTGTGGCCCAGGGGTGGTAAGTAAATTTAGCAAATCTCATTTCTTGTTTTATTGGTGTGAGAGCTGTGATCTGTTTTAATCTCTTTTGAAGTTTGAATGATTTTAGTTTTTTATCTACAAGGTTTTTTCCATATCCATTTTTAATTGCAGTTTTTAAGATTTGATGGTATTCGTTTTGATATTCTTGCTGGCTGAGGGGTAGATTTACTAATCTGTGTGTGGGACTGTTGATGGTTGCATGTTTGTGTGGAATTGGGTTGAAACTATTTGCTTGGATGTAATTATCTGTGTGTTGCTTTTCTATGGATACCAAATTCTAGTTTTTTCATTGCCTTTTTTGATTTTAAGGTCTAAAAAAGGTAGGGTACAGTCCTCTTCAGTTTCCACTGTGAGTTGTATGCTGGGTTCTTGCAGGTTGAGTAGCTTCAAAGCATCATCTATTTGTTTGTAGGGCACTATTGCAAAGATGTCGTCTACGTATCTGTACCATGTTTTAAAAATATAAGGGAAGGTTTTAGTTATATGTGTTTCGAAAAAGCTGATGTATAGATTGGCCAAAAATGATGATAGCGGGCTTCCCATAGCTAGTCCTGAAATTTGTTTATAATATTTTCCATTGAAGGCAAAATAATTTTGATGTATACATATTTCAGTCATTGCCAAATATTCTTCTATTGCATTGGCATCTAGGTTTATAGAATTTAGCCATTTTTTCTGTTGAATCAAAAGTTTGTCTAATGGAATGCTAGGGAAGAGGGAGCGGACATCAAAGGATACTAAAGTGTCATGAGGTTTTAGTTTAAGATTTTGAATATTTTCTACCAGGTCTAAAGAGTTTTTTATGCTCAGAGTATGGAATTGTGGAAAGGACTGAAATTTTTTGGACAGCCATTTTGCCCTAAGGTAAGTAGGAGTGTTTATATTATTTACAATGGGTCTCATGGGTATGTTGGGTTTGTGTATTTTAGGCAAACCATATAGTCCTGCAAGGGTAGGGTTGTCCGGTTTGATAGTTTTTTTTTCTGCAGTTGTTAAAATTTTACTATTAATTATGGTTTTTTGTACCTCTTTTATGCATCGGTTGATTTGAGATGAACTTAAATGTGGGATTCTCTTCTAGCGGGATTTCAAAGTTCATTAGTTGGTTTTTATGCTTTTCTATGTATATTCTCTCCCATATGACGAGTTCACTATGTTTTTGTACGTATTTTAGTAATTCTGAGCTATCTTCAATTTCATGACTTTCAGACCAGAAATGAGCTGCTATTGCGGACTTATCAATATTTGTGTATCTTAAGTGCCTGAAGTGTTCTTTCTTTCTAGTGCCTATGTTTCTTTCTGTCCTCCCTATGTAAATTTTTTCACAGTCTTTACACTTAATCTTGTAAAAATCAACAGATGGCGGCAACAATCCCAGAATTACCCACACCACTGGATCAAGCTTTAGTCGCATAAGAGCAGAAGATGCAAACGATGATTTGCGAAACATGTCCTCAAAATTGGTACGAAAGTGAAGCAGATGTGTAATAAATATGACTGATCTAAAAATTAATAAGTATTTCGCTTCACTGTGGTGTTCCAATACAGTTAAATCTCGATTTCATGGAGGAAGTTGACGCAGGTCAAATTGAAGTTAGGATGGAGCATTTGCAATGTGAAAAATTATGTTAAAGTTACAAGGTGCTTTAAATGCTCTAAATTTGGACATCGAGCTCAGGAGTGTAATGGGGAAGAAACATGTCCACGATGCTCAGGAAATCACAGCCTAAGAGAATGCCAAGCCCATGAATTGGAAATTAAATGTATTAGTTGCATCAACCACAATAAATTCAATCGAAATGCCCAGATAGAAGAAAATCACACATCTATGGATAAAATTTGTCCTAGTTACCTGGCAATACTAAGAAAGTACATACAAAACACGGAATACTGAGTATGGCAACTCCTATAACACGAATGGTTAATGTGAAACACAATCAAAACACAATCCAATCTGAACTTAAATGTATCCAGATCAATCTACAACATAAGAGACTGGCGACTGATAACCTCATACAAATAATAGAAGAAAACGACATAGATTAATACAAGAACCATATATTTTGAACAAAAAAATGGCAGGGATTCCTAAAAGATATATAATATTTATCACTGGAAGAGGAAGAAGTAGAGCAGCAATTAATGTTAATAAACAAGTCTATGCCCTATTAATAAAACAGCTATCAAATGAAGACACAGTAGTACTAGAGATTAGATATAACAAATTAAGATTATATATCCAGTATATATTTAGATATCGGCGGAAATATAAATGACAATCTGCAAAAAGTAGAAGAAATTATAGGCTTTACAAAAGGAAATGGAACGGGACTACTAATAGCTATGGACAGTAATGCTAGGTCCACAACATGGCATGATCAACTGACAAATACACAAGGAAGAATACTGGAGGAATTCATAATAAGTAAACAACTATATATTATGAATGAAGAAAATGAAGCCACCACCTTTGACAATGGAAGAGGAACAAGTAACATTGATGTTACCATTACTAACACCGAATTACTCAGAAGAATTAAGGACTGGACCATCAGTATCGAAGAAAGTTGTTCTGACCACAAGTACATAACATACAATATAGGACAGGGCAATTCACGTATCCACATTCCAACGAGCCACCATTCCATACGTTACAGAATACGAGAAGAAAAAATGGAAGCATTTGATCAGATATTCCTCCAACAAATAAGAGAGAAGATGAAAACTAATCCTAGTGAAGAAGAAAATGGAAAACTTGATATAGAACTGGCAAATAAGACGAGGCATGAAGCGGATGTCGAAAGAGTAGTAGATATATTACAAGTCTCGCTGAGGGAAGCTAGCAAGAAAGCATTTGGAGTATGTAGATCAGCAAAAACAACGAAAGGAATAAGACAAACTCCATGGTGGACAGATGAATTAAAAATAATGAGAAAAAAGGTCAACACCCTGAGAAGACGTTTCCAGAAAACCAAAATAAATGAGGATCTAAGAGAACAATGCAAAATACAACATATAAATGGAAAAAGAGAATATGAATCTAAAATAAAAAAAGAAAAGCTGAACTCATGGAAGCAGTACTGTTGTATGCCAGCATCAACGAACCCCTGGAGCAAAGTATATAAGCTCCAATACTAACAACAATAGAGAAATCGGATGGAACCTTAACCACCAATATTGATGAAATGCTAAATTGTATGCTAGAACAATTAATACCAGAAGATGACGAAGCTAACGACACTGAATATCATAAACAGATAAGGAAAATAGCTACAGAACCAATAAGTACAAAGGATGATCTGGAATTTACCCAAGACGAAATTAAAGGAGTGATAGAAAATTTTGACCACAACAAACCCCAGGAGAATATGGAATTACAAGTAAATTAGTCCTCAGTATCTTCAGCATGTTCCCAAAATTCACAACAGAGCTATACAATGTATGCTTGCGACATGGGTGTTTCACAAGATGCTGGAAAAGAGCGAAAGTAATACCATAGTCAAGCTTAGAAAAGAAAACAGCTCAGATGCCACCAAATTTAGACCGATCAGTCTACTAAATACAGCAGGAAAAATCTTGGAGAGGCTGCTTATAAATAGAATTATGTATCACATACACAGTAAAAATCAATTAAACAACAATCAATATGGGTTCATCCCACAAAAAAGCACGATAGATGCAGCAGTAAAAATTAAAGAGTTTGAGAAGTTACAAAGGGTTGCCCACAAGGATCGTGTTGTGGACCCGGGTTGTAGAATGTAATGTACGACTCTATTTTAAATATAAGCTATTCAACATCAACAATAGCAGTGGCATTTGCGGACCACCTGATTATAGCAACAAAAGGGGAAAGTGCAATAGAAATAGAAAATGTTATGAACAATGAAATGAATAAAATACAAAAATGGGCAAGTAACAACAAAGTAAATTTTATGAATCAAAATTGCAGGTCAAGCTTATATCAAGAAGAAAATGGAGAGAAACGAGAGACATAAGAATCTACTTAAATAGAATACTGGAGCAAGTAGAGAGGATCAAATACCTAGGAGTAATAATAGATAATAAATCTAACTTTTCAGACCACATAAGCTATGTAGAAGAAAAATGTAAAAAGTTAATTCACTCGCTATCCACGTCTGCCAAGCTGAACTGGGGATTGACTCATGAGGCAATCAAGATCATCTACAAGGGAACTACTTTGCCATTGATGTGTATGGCGCTCCCCTCTGGATCGAAGCAATTAAGAAGCAGCATAACAGACAAAAATTAATCAGAGTACAGAGACATATTAATATCAAAATGGCGAAGACCTTTCGCACTACCTCCACTATAGCCCTTTGTGTCATAGTTGGAATGTTGCCAATTATAATAAAAGTAGAAGAAACTGTGCAACTATATAAAATCTTGAAGGGAAAAGAGAATGTGAGCTGGATTATAGATCATGATCTAGAGTTGAGAAATTGGCCACACCCTGCCAAAGCAATTAGACTCAGCAAAGGCAGTGAAGGAAAACCAGAATCCACATTAGAAGTATATACAGATGGCAGCAAGAGTGAGATTGGTGTCGGATCAGGAGTTGCAATATTCATCAATAATGAGCTTGCTCACCAAAGAAAATATAAATTGTACAATAACTGCTCAAACAACCAGGCAGAACAACAAGCCATCATAAAAGCCCTAGAAAACATTGACGAATTAAAATATATAAAAAAGGAAAAGAGAATCGCAACAATACATACTGATAGTAAAGTAACATTGGATTCCATCAATAACCCTAAAATCCACAAAGCATTAATACACAATATTTGGAATCAACTCGGGAAGCTACAAGAAAGGAACTGGAAGATTAACCTAAGATCGATAAAGGCACATGCAGGACATCATGGGAATGAAATAGCGGATCAACTTGCAAAGGAAGCAGCACAAGATAATGTGTTAGAAGTAACCTCCAACAAAATATCAAAAAGTGAAGTAATCAGAAGGCTAAAGTGCTCAAGTATGGAAAAATGGCAACAAGAATGGCAACAAACATCAAAAGGTGAAATTACAAAATCCTATTTTCCCAACATAAATGACAGGATGAAAACTAAAATAAAATTAACATCAAATCTAACGTCATTGTTAACAGGTCACGGGAAAACTACCACCGATTTAAAATAAGTGACAATCCAATGTGTAAGTGCAACCAAAACGAACAAACTGTGGACCACTTAATCTTTGAGTGTAATCTGTTCGACAAAGAAAGGGAAAATCTAAAGAAAGCAATAACAATGGCTGGTGGATGCTGGACACTAGAAAAAAAGGAACTTATACAAAAACACACCAAAGGTTTCAGTAAATTTGTAAACAGTATCAACTTCGATAATCTGTAAATAGTCAAGTGGGATGCAAATACTTATATTAGTTTATAGAATTGTAAGTCTCGAGGAAATGTGATAATATGTAATACAATAGTGAAAACAAAATTTAATGTAACTGTGCACCCAAGCATATAGTATTACTCACTATGTAATGGAATATGCTGTATAAACACACACACACACACACACACACGCACACGCACACAAGAAACACATTTGTTAACTTTCGCACATCCACTAAAATTTGCTTAATACGAGAGTAGCTGTTGTACCTGACCTGCATGGACGTAATCCATGTGGCCCTGACCATTACAACTCTACCAAAGCTTTACGCTACATTGGAAAGAAAAATTTAATTAAAAAACTGAGAGTTTATTCTTCCAAAATTCAGTGAAACATGGGCATGTCACAAGACACTTGTTCTAACAAGATTTGTGAAACTCGTTCCGCACAATGAGGCTAACACAATCAGTTTGTTTTGTTCATTTGGACACAATACACAAAACAACTTCACCAAATCAACATAAATAATTATAACTACCACCATACATCAAAACATGCCTTTTTATCACCACTACCAAACATATAACATCAGTAATTAGTCTAACCTGAAATACAACTTTGGAATCAGACCACTCAAACAAAATTATTAGAAATTTGAATGGCCGTTCTTATTGATGCGTTTTCCCTCACACTGTTGATATTTTCCACATATCTATTTTCTTCTTCTTTACTCAGTGTTCCTTACCTTCTTGTGTTAAAATCCCATTGAGAACGCAGTTTCACATGTTGTTACCAGTTGTTAAAACAACTGCCAAATTGATCATATCACTGTCTAGTAAATCAAATAGTTCACACCGAAGATAAGTGATTCAAAGGACGATGAGCTGTAATTAACTACGATGTAGTTAATTAAATTGAACAGTTTCTGCTTTCGAAATAACAGAACATGAATTAAAAGATTTAGGTTGTTGTATTTTCACAGGTAAGACATTTGTGTGTTTGATGGTTACCGACCTCGAGCTAAGCTAATACAAATCATAGGTTTGTGGTCTAATAGTACTTTTATCATTTGGAAATTTGTATCTTTTGTGTTATTCAAAGAGCTCTCGCAGCTGTAATTCCTACATATGACACGGTTTTAAATCTTCGAAACGTAATTTTGTTATGAAAGTTAACCTTATAAGTAAGACGGGTGCGTTGGTTGCAGGTTTTTGAAGTGATAACATTTTAGACCATTACCAATTGTTAAGGTAATTTCATAAATGTTATTAACTTCTATTTGACCTTATATTGACCGCGTCTGGACTAGACGAGTGCGATAAATGTGTAAAATCGTGTGCTATAGTTATCTCCCATTTCTAATGTAAACAATGTCCGCTGTTTGTCGGGTCGTACCGAGAACAAAACTGAGAGACATTGAACATGTCTTACATTTATGGTACATGCATTATTACTAGTAATATACCCTCCACCACAACTACACTGACATCTATAAGTTTGTTTTTATTTTAACTTTATGTAATAACATTGGAAATTAGTGAATCACCAACATTTGAAGATTACCTCAGAACATACATTACAGTAGGTCAGTAATAAAGTAGAACATCAAATCATAGTCGCATGTCATCTGTCGTGTGTATTACAAATTTAAATGTTGAAAGGAATGTTAAGGAATTCCTCCATTTTGTACGAACAGTAAGTATATAAGAAAATATATTTATTCAACAATAAGGGTAATAACTTTTAATATAAATCTTTGTAATCTGTTTGTAAATACTTGGGAGTGTTCTGTGCTTTCTTTAATTTATACATCAGTTTGTACCAAATTCTACTTTTGTGAATTGCATTCAAATTGTGTTATTTACAAAAAGATGCATCATGTATGATTGTGAACTTTATTGAACTATTTACGAATATGCTTGCATCTAGATAACATAATCTAGTTCTGGAACATAATGTGGACCTATGGTTACTTACATTTTTTAACTCTGCTTGTGTTCAAAGTATAAATTTGGAAGAAGCGTAGGGACAGTGAAGCACAAATTAGTACAAAAGTGAATCGAGAAGATATTGACACATTGCTTCACTCATACTGTTTATTCAGAGGACATGTTTCAAGAGCGTTTGCTCCTATCATCAGCTGATACTCGACTAGTGCAAGTTGTAGTGGTTTCCAACTAGTGCTACTCTATTGACAAAACGGAGAAAGAGGAAACCACTACAACTTGCACTAGTCGAGTATCAGCTGATGATAGGAGCAAGAGCTCTTGAAACATGTCCTGTGAATAATCAGTGTGAGTGAAGCAATATGTCAATATCTTCTCGATTCAGTTTTGTACTATCTGCTTGTGTTATCTGGTGCTCAGTTAGCAAATTACGAACATATTACAATTTAAGTCTTGTATATGTACACTTAGCTCCTCCATTTTATTGTGTAACCCTCTTAAGCTTTGATGATATAAGCAGAATGTATCGTTTGATAGTGAAGGGAAGGCATCAGTTTTTATATATGATATAAACTTTATCTGTATGATCTGTAACAATCTTCTCATGATCGTGACGTCTCAGTCCCTCTACTGAGAGACACGGAAGTGCTGTCTGTCCTTATTGTTAGGTAATATCATCAACTGTGTGTCAGTTTATTACTCCTGTATGTATTTTTAACACTGAAAATTGTTTATCCTTAACTGTTTAATACTGTTTATCCTTAATGAAAACATGTTATGCATCAGATTCTGATTTGTGAAAACTAACTGAATAGATTTAATAATTCGGACTAAAACACTGGTTGTGTTACATGTCTCTCAACTGCTAAAGTATACTCTATACATAGTTACTCAGGTAATATTAATACGTTTTATTACACATATATGTTAACAATGTTGTTAACAGTATCTTGTCTTATGCACTTCTGCTGCAAAGTTTCATAATGCCATGTTCAAATGTCTGATTTCAAGTCTCAACAATGCTTTATGTTCAACTAACAAGTAAAGTATTTGAGCTGGGATAAACATATTTGTATGAAGCATGAATGGTTGGTTACAGACTATTACGTACCTCCCAATGTGCTGTTGGGTGTTTTTGTGTAAAACTCTACAATCTTGCTCTATATATCACTCTAGCTCCGTTCTAGGTGCCATACATAATGCAGATATCTTAGTATAAATGTAAATGGGGACTTTCAGTAAAATGCTCTCAGCAATATGAATGACTACAAAATGCACAGTGAAGAAAAGTAGAACTCATTTTATATTTGCACATTCTATAACACCACGTCAATTACACTGTGGAAGTTGTCCACTGGTTCACCAATATCGCAGTCAGCATTCTGCCACACGTAATGAAATAGTGGTCTATATAGCCCCGCAGATAACTAACTGTAAATGACAGTGCAAATTCATGATAAAGAATCTGTTATGCAGTTCTGGTTGCATATTACCAAAATTTTAAGATCAAAGGACCAAGCTGGACTTAAACCTTAATAATGATTGTTTAAAGAATTCCTACAGTACATTAATGACACATTGGCTGAATCCATTGTGATAGAGTCCGGCTGGAAGTATCCAGATGGACATTCTATGTCATTAGCTGTTGGAAACATGGGACCAGTATATCATTTTTGTACTTTTCTGCATAAGTTGGACACGTTATTCAGCATTCATTTACTGTGCATGATACCCTGATTTTTGTATCATCGAAGGGATACTCATAAACAAAATTTCCTTTATCAATTGTGTTGTGATGAAATGTGACCATGTAAATGAAACCATTCTTTGTCTTTGAACATTATTAATCATTAATTGATTGTTCTATCAACATTTCTTATATTTCAGTTACACAAACTAACCTGACTAGTGGTCACTTGAGTAAATCCTAGACAACTGTAACCTTATATGATTTGAGTTTTAATAGTTCTGTTGATTTCTGTACTGAAAGTTTTGAAATGTTAGTTTCTTGTACAAGGTACCTGAGAGATTTTTGTGGTAGCTATTCTACATTTTGCTGATTGCGTCTAAATGTTACTGCCTAAGTAAATGAGGATTTAAGCCTGATTTGCTATTAAGAACGATCCTGCCTCCCGGAATTAATTTACAAGAAAATTTAGAGATTGGCTACAATTGCTATATATGCATGTGCTTCTGCCAATCCTCGGACACACGCTGGAAGCCATCCTTCACCTTCTTCACGACAGCCTCCAAAGTAGCAAAATACTTCCTCCTGAGTTCCTTTTACAGACAGGTAAAGACCTGTAATGATGACATTGTGGTATGCATCTCAACCAGACTTTGCAGTTCCATACACAGTTCCACCTCCATCATCTTTTGTACTGGAGTCAATAATCTTGGCATTCACCTTACACAGACATGTCTCATGTTTAAGTGATTATGCAGAATTGGTAAAACACTGCTATGGGAACTCTGTAACATGTCTACAAGACTGTCAGTTCTAATTTGCAGGTCTTCACAAACAATAATGCCAGCCTTGTTATATTTGCCAGAGTCCCTATTCCATCTTACTTTGTAACAGAAACACGGCCCTCACTCAATATCTTGAACCACTGAAGTATCGTGGAGTGTGGCAGAACATTATCACCATATGCCTCCTGCAGCATTCTCTAACCTTCCGTGTCAGATTTCAGCAAACAAAAGCAAAGGTTTAATGCAGTGTATTGTTCTTTGCGTTAACATCTCCATTTTCTCTGTAGGCTGCTGATGAACTGACCTAATTCGTTTGTTCTCTATGTGCAAATGCATGGGCAAAGTGAGTGTGTGCTTTGTCCACCAATCAGAGCTGATCCATTGGCATCATGTGAAATTGTTTCTGTAGTTCTGCCTTTGTTGTGTGCATCACCAAAGAGTTGCTCTCAGACTTTATTGACTCACCCTCACATGACCCTCTCATAAACATTACATTTCAGTTCCTCTACAAGGAGACATGGAAGTGTCCTCTTGCCTTAGAAGTGTCACATGTTTACATCCTTATTGTTATGTAACATCATCAACTGTGTTTCATTTTATTACTACTGAGTCAGTTACTTGTTTGTTCTTAAGGAAAACATGTTATACAAATGACATGATATCAGTGCGACTAGCATCACATACTGATTTGTGAAAAATAAATTAACACTGAGTGTGCTGCATGTTTCTCAACTGCTAGGCTCTACTCTATACACAATTACTTAGATTAACACATTTTATTACACATACACATATATGTAACTTAAATTAAAGCATATCGATTATTTATAATATATATTTGGGAGAAGTATTTTATGTAGTTGGTAAATTTCCAAATTAAATAAATTATTATTACTAAATGCATAATCAAATAATTATCATGTACATCTTCATTCAGATTTATCCATCTTGTTCACACATTCATAGCATTTGTTTTTCCTTTATTTCTTTGTTCGTGTCTCACGAGCCAGCCTGAGCAAAGCACATGGATGTTCAACATGTCATATATTTGTGGCACATGCAGCATAATTCATAATACATCTACCACTACTAGTACTCTGGTACCTTTATTGCCTTTTTGTTACATTATGTACTAAAAAATTAAAATTTATGAACCATCACATTTGAAGCATTAATCTGAGAACATGCATTACTGTAGGTCAATATAATATATATCATCAAGATACCTGATATCTGACCTAAATATTGTTAATGGGGCATTAATGAATATTTAGATATTATATGCAAAGTGAGTATGTAAGAATTACTTTAGATCCTTGTTAAAAACTCTATATTGTTTAGGATTACTTAATTTTTTTCAAGTAGAATGGAAGATCACTATAAATTTTTATTGCACATTAATAACATTGTTGGAACAGTTTTGTACTATTCGTTGGTCTAGGTATACTGCCTGCACTTCTGCTTTAAGTCATGAAAAACAGGAAAACAGCAAAACACAGAGTATATGTACAGTATGCACCAAAATATACAGTACTGGAAATTATGATTGTTTTTTTAATTTACGTCCTCAAACGTTAAGTCATATTGGATGGAAATTATGTTACTCTTATTGCCATTACCTTATGTATCATGATGATAGTGTAAGTGTTCAAAATGTGCCCCATTGTACTGTAGGCAGTGTTCATAACGATCACAGAGATTTTCCATCATCTTGTGAAACACAGTTTGCTGCAGAGTCCCGAAGAATGAGACATTCTTCTGACATAATGCAGACACAGTTTGGGGTAGATCTGACCAGTTGAGAACATTCTCCAGACGTATGCAACAGGTGCTGTGACAGTGGGCGAATATGATGGGTAGGGGAACTGAGCCCTTCTCGAATTTACTCGTCCTGGAAAGGTTTCATGCGGCATAGCCATAGACTGTTGCATGGTGTGGCAGGTTGTCCCGTTTTATTGGACTACTGTCTATTCATCTGCATGTTCCTGGCATGACAAAACCTTAGATCCTGAATAAATGGCACAATCACTATGTTCCTATGTTACAGGCCTACCGGACCTTCCCTTGTGTTGATACAATACACTACCCATACGATGAAATTTCTTAACAGATAGCATAACTGCTGCTAGGTGGTGGCTTATTGAAGTGTTCAGGATAGTGTTCCACCACTAACTTTAAACTTGGCTTGCCTTGATAACCATTTCCATATGAGCGAAAATAATACTCCACTATAAACACTTTTTCTGTGTCACGAGATCTATTCTTACTTCCAGTCACAGAACAGAACGTTCTTTACACAACTAACTATACATCATGGCGATGTAACAACATGCAGACTGTCAGGCATGGGCATGCGCATTGAGCAAATTTGAGTACTGTATATTGTGGCGCATATCGTATTTACCAGTAAGAGTAATAAATTTTTTGCTGTTTTTATCTTCTCTTTTTTCATAATCTAAATTAATTAGTTTCTATCGTGATATGTTGTAATTATTCCAAAATGTGTAAATTAGCTTTTAGTACTTTATTTTTCATCTTACCCCATAAATAACTCTTTTAAACATAGATCAACCTGGCTTTAAACCTTTATTAATGATTCTATAAAACAGAGTTCTGCTGGAAATATTCTGACGGTCATTTTATATTTGTTAGCTGTTGAAACTTTGTGCCAGTATATTATTTCTGAATCTTACTGCATATGTGGTACGCTGATAAAAATAGTTCACATTACTAAAATTAGGCAAATGAGTCAACCTTGTATATGCTTTTCTCCACTTTATTCTATATAGTTCATATTATTCTACATCCATTTATTGCAAACCATAATGCAATATCAACATACAACGGATACTCATGCCCAACATTTTCGTTATATGTAATATATCAGTCGATTTGTGGTTCAACATGACCTTTTAAATGAAACCATTCTTCAACATTGAACAGTATTAATTAGGGCTCAATTGTTCCATCATTAACATTTATCAGAACCTTTTGACCAGATTTACCTGACTACTGATCTGTTGGTAGTAATTCCTAGTTAAAGTAACCTTGTATAGTTTTAGTTTTAAAAGTTTTTTCGTTTATGTGCTGAAATTTTTAAAATGTCAGTTTCTTGTGCAGGGCACCTAAGAGATTGTTATGTTCACCATTGTAATTTTTTGATGATTGTTTGGAAAGTTTTCTGCCTAGGCGCACAAGTGTTTGTTTCTTTTGCTATAAAGAGTGATCTTGTCTTCATAAATTCATTTACAAGCAAATTTAGAGATTGGCTACAATTGCTGTATATGTGTATGTCTTCTGTAAATCAAGGATCAATAGGCTAGCAGACATCATTTGTTTCTGTCTCCTAATGTGATGATGAACCTTCATACCTACAAAAATTTCTTGTATAACAGATTTGAGGTTACTCCATTCTTTCCCTTAGGGACCAGATGTATGATCTAAATTTGTAAAATGATTGTTACTTGTACCTTCCAGTTATATCATCAATGTCTGTCGTGATAAACTAAGTGCTTTAACCTCAGGATTGATTTGAGTCAAACTTGGACTTCTGGGACACTTGAACCATCTCAAAATTAACTTGGAATGTCATTTGTATATTTATCACTGGATTTAGGCTTAAGTTAGTGAGAGTTTGTCGAACATTCAGTGTTACTGTTGTTATTCTGCATACTGTACATAGACATTTAAACCCCTTCACTAATATGGATTTCATATGACGTCCAAGTAAAGATGTTGCAAACCGATAAGGACATGCATAGACGTCCTGCGCATCCATGCATTTAATGCTTGTGTAACACCAATTACTTTAATCTTCCTATTTTACAATACATTTAAATTAGTTCTGTAAATTATGAAAACGTACATTAAAGGTTTCTTTTTGAATGGTACACCTTAAATCCTGGATAAACATACAAGGGCACATCTTCAGATTCATACCAAATAATATTGGTTTCCTTGCAAACTTCTTTTTCGTGACACACTAGACGTTTTCAAAATTCATGACTTTTTTTGTTGTGGGCCTTTTAGGTAAGTGTTTTCTCTCAAGTATTAGGGTGCTGTAGTAGTGGTGGATTTCTTACCTCTGGTATGAAGAGGTCTCTGAATTTTATAGTACTCAGTTAGGTTACAAGCTATTGATATGGGTAACTTCAGATAGGTCATTGTCTTGCTCTGCAAATTACTAATCAATTGTGTATGGTTACATCCAGCTGGTACAAAATTACTTTTTTTACCATTTAAGTGTTTTGTTAAAGAGGGATAGCTAGTAATAGCTGATCCACATCACCCACATGTGACCCGTCATTTCCCCGAACAACAGAGTAGCTAACATGCCATCTTCAGACCGGTACACATCTCATCTTACAAAATATAGCACATGTGCACTGTCCACTTCTGAATTCTTCTCTTAAGCCCTAAATTGCCTTTAGAGGTCAGGACTTCTTTCATCGTAGTCACTATTTATTTGTTTCTGTAACAATGAGAGACACTAAGTAAGCAATACTTTTTTTTTGTTTGTGAAAATTTCAGTGGGTTGGATATCAGAAGTTATTTGTACCCAGAAAATATGTTTATTTGTTTATACGTCTATTTGTGTTCGAGTTATTTTGACACCTCACAAAGTACATTCTGCACTGACACCTGCAGGAAGAGGGTCATTTTCTTCCTCAGTGCTACGTATATCCTCAGGAGCTCTTTCTCAATTACCTTCAAGATCCAAATTATGTAAAACAGCAAAAGGTCTTCCAGGTTTACTAAAGTGATATCATAAGTTTGTGTACACATCCTATGCAAGCTAATTTATTTGCTGCATTACTAGGATAAGACATGGTTAATACTGAAATTTAACAATTTCAAATGTGTCATTCATTTAGCTTTCGATGGCTACAAGAAATCACTCTGAACACTGAGAGAATATAAATATCTATAATACTGAGCGAGAACAGCTGTACAAGGCTATCAGAAACTTCGTTTGTGAAATACTGTAACAAGAGGTACATAGAGATGGTGATAGGGGTGTTTGTTTCTTTCCAGAGTGTGTGACAATGATTATTACTTGGTATAGCATAAACTAAAAGGTAAAACCTTGAGACAGACAAGTCGCTTAAGTAGCTATACATACACACTGTCCCGAAGCCGTTATCTATGATAGCGCGGCACATGTACACAAAGGGCTGTCAAATAGAGATAGCTGAGATAAAGGACTTACCGGCATAGATTAAGTTACGCTTCTTGAAGGTGATAGAATGTTCGGTTTCTTTATTCTTCTGGAAGAGTCTCAAATTTATCAATGAGGTAAAGTGATCAGAACGACGCTGTTATTGTCATCTACCTTGGAAGATTGTGTTGTATATGTGATGCATTGTAATATTGTTACGTGAGAATTGAACCAGTTTGTTTCTATGGAAATAAAGAACAATTAGAATTTCGGCAAATTGGACTTTTAATTCTACGAACCCGCCAGTCACAACTGGTGTAAGGAAGTGGGGCATTACATCGATGGACGCAGCATTGGAAAAGATTTTACTGAAACTGGAAGAACTGAAGACGGCTAATGGCAATCTCGCCTCAGGGCTGAAAGAACTGAAGACGGCCAATGACACCCTCGCTGCGAAGACGGAAGCTGCAAATAACAACTTCGCCGCGACGATGACCGAATTAACAACGAAAACGGAGGCGGCAAATAGCGACCTGGCCGCAAAGTTGGAGACGACAAATCACCATCTTACTGCAATGAAGGCCGATTTAACCACAGAAATGAGAGCAGCGAACGACAGCCTGTCCACGGACGTAAAGGTGGCGAACGAGGCTCTCGCCGCCTAATTTGAGGAACAGTTAGCCGGCGTGAGGGACGACGTCATGGAGCTGGGCAAGCGGATGGGCCAAGTGGACGAGCGCGTCGAAGACCTGGCGAACCGCTTCGGTGACCTAGAGGAAAAGGCCGACAGTAACGCCAAGTCCCTGAACGCCATGGTGGAAGACGTCGAAGACCATGCGAACCGTGTTAACCTGGAGGGAAAGGCCGACAGCAACACAAAGTCCCTGAATGCCATGACATCTTCACCAAGAGGTTGAAGGACTAGAAGGCCGACGCGCTAGGAGGCGAAACAACATCGGCGCGTGTCAAACCTCCTAAATACGACGGCGCTACAACTATCGAAGTCTTCCGCCGCCAGATCGATGCAGTGCCCAACCACAACAACTGGTCACCAGAGGAAGAGGCCTCACAGTTAATCGCCAGCCTCCAGGGACGGACCGCGGAAGTTCTGAACGCGGTCCAGACAGCGGCGGTGCCCAAGGATATCTGAGAGGCCCAGGAGAATCGCTTTGGAAACCACCGCTTAGCCGCAGCGTACCGCAGCCAGCTAAAGTCAAGGTCACAGCAGACGGGGAAGACGCCGCAGGAGTTCCCCCTGGCAACTGAGCAACTGGCCGGCAAAGCCTAGTTCCCTAGTCCCACCAGAATTCGTATCCCGGGAAGCGACCTACAACTTTGTCGACGGGGCACGAGACACGGAGATTCGTCAGCGCCTAATGCTAACGGCAGACCTGAGGATGGAGGCGGCCAAGGTGACAGCTATCCCAACGTCGAGTGAGTGAGTGTGTGGTGTTTAAGGGCCCGTCGACAACAAGGTCATTTGGGCCCCCCCAACGTCGAGAACCAAGAGTGGCCGCTACACCGGAGAAAAAAGACTAGCCAGGGACGCCGGCGAAGACCTTGTGGTGTGTGCTGCGGCTGCGGCCAGCCGGGACACATGGGGAGAGACAGCCGATGCCAAGAGGTGCAGCCGGAAGAACGAGTAAGGCACGGCGTGGCGAGGGGCACGTCAGCGGCGACTTTACCAGCCCCTCGAGTGACACTGAACGCCGTCAGCGGGCGTATGGATGACAGCTTCATCGCGGACGGTTGGGTGAGGGGGAAGCCGTGCCGGGCGCTCGTAGACACTGGCGCAGCCGTGAACGTAATCAGACCTGTCATAGCCAGGGGTTTGCCGAGACGAAGCCCAGCCGACCATAGCAGCTTATGGGCATCGGGCGAAAACTTGCCTGTGGAGGAGCAGGCTCTCCTGAAGTTTACCTTGGGACGGAGTGCAGTGCGCCAGTGTGTGTTCGTCGCGAAGATGGCTGAGGAGACGATACTGGGACTGGATGCCCTCAGGACACACGAAGTGACGGTCACCTTCGGCAGGAAGGTCCCGCGGCTCAATGGAGAGGAGGTGATACTCCAGCAACCTGAAGAGCACCTGGGAATTTGCAGAGCCGTCCTGAAGGAAGACGTGGTGGTCCCCTCAAGAAGTGAGGTGGTGGTGACGGCGCGACTGGAAGGCCAGCGGACGAAGAACACGATGCTGGACCAGAAGACGCCTGTGCACGGACTATGTGTAGCCAGGATATTGTTGCCGTGTCGAGAGGAGGTGCCAGTGAGGCTGCTCAACCTGACAGACACTGATCACGACGTCCAGGCGGGAACGAAGCTGTGGACGTGCGAGCCCGTGGACAGCGTAAACGTAATCGACAAGACACAGCAGCCGGTGTCGACGCAACACCTGGAGCCCCCTCTGGAAGGCTTATGGGAAAGGGCAGCCGACCACCTGACGGCAGAACAGCTGGAGAAAGTTCGACAACTACTGAGACGATACCAGCGCGTCTTAAGTCAAGGCTACAGTGACTACAGCCGCACGGATAAAGTGCTTCACGGCATCGACACCGGAGACACCCGGCCTATTCGGCAACCACCTAGATGCGTTCCGCTGGAAAACAAGCGGCGGTACGAGACATGCTAGAGGACATGAAATCCAGGGGAGTGATTGAAGAGTCGGACAGCCCTTGATGTTCCCCAGTAGACTTGGTGACTAGGAAGATCGATGAGCTACACTTCTGCGGGGAATATAGGAAGCTGAACGCTATCACCCCTTACCCCGGATGACGACACCCTGAACGCGCTAGCTGGTGCGCAGTGGTTCTCGACCCTGGACCTGAAGTCGGGTTACTGGCAGGTAGCTCTAGATCCAACAGACAAGGAAAAGACTGCATTCATGACAGTCCAAGGGCTTTGGGATTTCACAGTTATGCCCTTCGGCCTCTGCAATGCACCAGTTTCCTTCCAACGCCTCATGGAGTTAGCGATCAGAGGATTGACTTATGAGGCATACCTGCTATACCTGGACGACATCATCGTCGGCAAGACTTTCGACGACTATCTCGAGAATCTGAGCAAAGTGGTACAGAGGCTGCAGGCAACCAAATTGAAGCTGCACGCGAAGAAGTACCAGCTGCTCCGCAAGAAAGTAAACTACTTGGGCCACATAGTCTCACCAACTGGAGTGACCACAGACCCGAAGTAGACCCAGGCCATTAGTGATTGGCCTCAGCCGAAGGATAAGCGAGAATTGCGCAGTTTCCTGGGGCTGTGCAGTGATTGCCGTCGCCTCATAAAGAGGTTCTCCAACATCGCCAAGCCCCTCAACCGCTTGAGAGAGGAACACCGATCCTATGTGTGGACGGATGACGCCGAAGACGCTTTCCAGCAGCTGAAGAAGACACTGTGTAGTGCTCCTATTTTGGGATTTCCACAACCAGGCGGCGCCTTCATTTTGGACACCGACGCAAGCGACCATTGCATTGGATGCGTCCTGTCGCAAATCCCGGACGGCCACGAGCGGGAAATAGCCTACTACAGCAGGACGCTATCCAGCTTGGAGAAGAGCTGCGTCACCCGGCGAGAATTGCTGGCGGTGGTAGAGACTCTGGAGCACTTTCACAGCTACCTGTATGATCAGCCAATCCACCTGCGGGCTGTTTATTCCACCCTATCTTTGCTATAGAGCTATTGAACTATTGAAGAGTGGAAGAGAAGGAGCTTGCCGTAGCTCTCAGTGGTTACGGACGTGCCTGCGGAAAGCTAGGATAGCGCGGGCCTGAGGAGGTAGCAACTGGCGGACGCAGACTTGAGACCACCCTTGAGGAAAGTGGAGGCCGGGACAAGACCAACTGGGAGGACATCGCACCGAGGAGTGCCACCTACATGTCGTACTGGACCCAATGGGACTCACTGAAGGAAACAGAGTACGTGTTGTTCCGGATATGGGAACCGCCCGATGAGAAGACGCACAGAGAGCAGTTGGTACTTCCGCGAAGTAAGGTCCCGGAAGTCTTAGAAGAAGTGCACGCCGGTACTTCAGGAGGACACGTGGTAGCCAAACGGACAATCGACAAACTCCGACAGCGCCTCTACTGGCTGAGGCTCCGAGCAGACGCTGAGAGGTTTTGCCGTCAATGTCACGTTTGCGCGCCGAGTCTGGGCCCCTAGGCTAGGTGCCGGGGTCGCATGTAGCAGTACAATGTCGGCGCGCCATTTGAAATTGTCACCGTCTACATTGCTGGACCATTTCCAGTGTCCGCCCGAGGCAACAAATACCTGACGGTGTTCGTGGATCCCGAACCAGGAGGTTAACACAATCACCGTTAGAGCTCCACAGCGACCAGGGCACCAATTTTGATTCCAACTAATGAAGGAGGCACTAGAAGGACTTGGGGTGAACAAGACCCGCACCACACCTTTACATCCACAGTCGGACGGCATGGTGGAGAGATACATCAAGACCTTACAAGAGCATCTGTAATGACACTACAAAAGAAAGGCCACGCCGTGGCTCAGTGGTTAGACTGATTGGCTCTCACCAAGGCGGCCCGGGTTCGATCCCAGGCGACCGCAAAGTGAGATTTGTGCTGGACAACACGGCGTTGTGGCGGGTTTTCTCCGGGACCTCCGGTTCCCCCGCCATCTCATTCCACCAGTGCTCCATCTTCATCTCATGCATCATCAGTGTCACCGCCTGCGGTGCTGTATGTAGTAAAAGCGGGCGTTAAACACTACACATTTCACTACAAAAGAAAAAAAGGATGAACGGTTGTTAGGACAAAGAAAATCAATAATCCTGCTTGATGTGGAAAGAAGGAAAGTTTTGGATAGTAGAAGAAAATCAATAATCTTCAGAGATATATTTTCTGTAATCTTGTTTCATGATTATGGAAAAATGTCGTGGTGAATAAAAAAGTTTTCCATAGTAATAGAAAATGAATAATCTTCAAAAAGGAGATATGCTGTAATCTTGAGAATGAAGAGTGGACGTGCAGGAGTGAGGAATTTTATGTAATTAATGGAAAATATTTATTAAGGAAGTAAGGATTTATTGATATGCTGGTGGTAATCTGCCACGTTTGACTAGGAAAGAAAGTTTGAGTAAAATATAATCCAGGTTATACAGTTAAATTATATATTACAAAATTGGACTTACCTAAACGAGAATGATGATGATGATGATGATGATGTGTATAAGGGCACTCAACCACGGCACTCATCAGCGCGCTGGACTTACCTAAAGTTTTTTTATTTAATTTTATTTGTCCCATATTTATTTTCTTTACTAATTTGTCAATGTGTTGTTTCCAATTTAGTTTGTTATCTATTATTAGTCCAAGGAAGTTTGTATTTGTTACTTCTTGTATTTTTTAATATCTAATGTTAATTGCATATGTGATTGGATTTCTTTGTTTAAGGTGATTTGCATCCATTCTGTTTTGCTTGTATTTATTACCATGCATAGGTTTTCTAACTCAGTACTAATTTTTTCAAGTATAAGATTGGATTTATTTTGTACTTCACTTTCCGTTTTTCCCTTCACTATGATTGTGTTGTCATCAGCATATCCAATGTCCAATCCCCCTGCTTCTACTATTGTTTTGAATATACTGTTTATATATATATATATATATATATATATATATATATATATATATATATATATATATATAAGGAATAAGTAGGGCCCGAGTTTCGAGCCTTGGGGTACACCATAAGTTATTTCCTTAAATGAAGATCTAATTTTGTCCAATTTCCCATTTGAATTATATATTATTTCCACACACTGCTCCCTGTCCTGAACATATGACTTCAGCCAATCTAATGGTTTGCTCCTTATCCCATAATTTTCTATTTTGTTGATTAGTTTATTTATGTTTACGCAATCAAAAGCTTTTGTCAGATCAATAAAAATTGCCACTATATATTCTTTTCTGTTTAGTGCATTTATAATGATGCCATTTCCTTTATATCCTGCCTCGGTAGTGTAGAGGGTAGCCTGTCTGCCTCACGTTCAAGAGGTCGTGAGTTCAAATCTCGGTCAGGGTGAGTTACCTGTATAAGTTTCTCTCCGGGGTTTTCTCTTATTCTTCAAGACAAATGTCAGGTAACTCTAAGCTCCATGGACCCTGGATTCGTGTGAGCATTATTTCACCGAAGTCATTCAACATCCGATATGACTTAACGTTGGAGAACGTAAATTACAAAAAAAAATCCTTTATATATTGCCTGTACGGTTTGAATTCTTTTTTTTTAAACTGAATTGATAGTCTGAAATTATTTTATATTTCCTACAAAGACCCTGTAACTGATCTAGAAGTAGTCCTTCTATTATTTTTGAAAAACTTGAGCACAATGTTATAGGTCTATAATTTTCTAGTACTAGGTCTGAATATTTTTTCTTATACATCGGTCTATTACTGTTTTAGTGCTTTAGGAAATGTTCCTGATATAAATGATTGATTACTTATATATGTAATTATATCAGTGAGTTTGTGTTTACAGAGCCTTAACATTTCATTTGAAAATTCATCTAATCCACAAGAGCGTTTACATTTTAAGGTGTTTATCTGTTTTATTGTTTCCTCATATGTTACTTCATGTAATACCATTGAGTTGGGAATACTGTTGTCTATGTTTTGATCAAACTGACATTTTTGATCCCTAAGCTCTTTACTACATTGATGTAATAATCATTAAATATCTCTTTTAGGGTTATTGAGTTCTCTATTAATCTATTTTCAGCCTCAATGCAGATATTTTCTTCCCATTTTTGTTTTGTTTCTTCATGTAAGGATTTTATAATATTCCATGTTGCTTTGGTTTTATTTTCTGCATTTTGTATCAGTATTTTATTGTGTGGAACTTTTGCCTTGTTTATTACTTTATTGAGAGTCTCTCTGTATTTTTCGATATAAGTGTATGATTTATGATCTAGTTTTGGGTGTTTCAGGCTGTTTAGAAACTGCATACGTCTTTTAGATATAGTTATACTTTTGGTAGCCCAGTTTTCATACTTTTGTAACTTTCTCTTTACCCTACATATAGGCATTACTGTATCTAGACATTTTTCTATATTTTTAGCGAAACGTTTGTATTTTTCATTAATATTAGATTGTTCATATATCTGAAGCCATTTTGTTTCTTTGACATAGTTTTCTAATCCTCCTAGGGTGTTTTTGTTTACTGTTCTTTTAAAGACTGTTTATTTTATTTTTTATTTTACCTAATATTTTACTATCTACTAGTTCGCCATAATGGTCACTTATTCCATTTCTGATTATTGTAGTTTCATAACATTCCTTGTTTAAATTAGATATCATGAGGTCAACATGTGTCGCAGAGCTTCTAGTTACCCTCGTTGGTTCTGTCTCTGTCAGAGTAAGATTATTTCTGTTTAGCATTTCTAACAATGGCCTTTTCTTTTTCTTTTCTACTAGTATATCTATATTGAAGTGTCCCTCTTTTTATTTGTGGTGCTATTTAGCCATTCTTATAAGCTTTGGAGATAGGTGTCTTCTTTGCATTTGGAGGACTTTATATCTCTATTAATAACAGATTTCTGTTTTTTAGCATTATTTCTATAGCTGCAAGTTCACTGCACATTTTGTTGCAGAAATTTTTATAGTCTATTTTTTTGTATTTAATCCCATAGTTGACATAAATTACTACCCCTCCACTTATGGCTAGTGTGAAGAAATGATTAATTTCCATCAATTAACTAAAATAATAAGAGTTAAATGATGAAGCCTGGGACTCAAGTAATTAAGATGGTAAGTCACCACAAACAGTGTACCTCGAATGCGAGAGCCCCTAGTAGTTTACCGAGGATATATGCGAGTGAAATGGAGAATTTAATGTCAGGATGGCACATTGGCCATGGTAGCTAAATGGGTTAGCGCGACTGGACGGAAACCAGGAGATCCGTGGTTCAAATCCCGGCCATGGCATTGAATTTTTCATGTTGACTCTATCCATCAAAAACCTTAGCATATATATGGCTAGTGTGAGGTAATGATTTATTTCCATCAATTTATTAAAACATTTAATTTTGTTAAAAGGTCTCTTTATTGGTTCTTGGGTTTTTCCATGCCGCATAAAGAGGCCGCCCCGTGGCTCAGTGGTTATACCGCTTGGCTGTCACCAACGCGGCCCGGGTTCGATCCCAGGCGACTGCAAAGTGAGATTTGTGGTGGACAACACGGCACTGGTGCGGGTTTTCTCCAGGATCTCCGGTTTCCCCTGCCATCTCATTCCACCTTTGCTCCATCTTCATCTCATGTATCATCAATGTCATCGCCTGCGGTGCCGCATGTAGTAAAAGCGGGCGTTAAACACTATACATTTCATTTCATGCCCCATAAATCAACAGACCACGGGTAAAACATTTAGCTTTTTTATGGGTAACATATAAATACTGTCTGATAAGCAATGTCATTTGTTTAAGAATAATAATTATTTGAAATGTGTTCTGATAAGCAATTAACTCATTTTCAAAGTATACACCATTAGATTCTGTGGTCTTGGGTCAACATTCAGCAAGGTTTATTATTCCACAATGTTACCAGTTTGTGGTTTTTGAGGTGAAGAATTCGGTGACACCCACCTGCATTGCTTCAGATGATCCATGGATCAAAAGAGATGCTAATCTGATGTTGTGTGATCTAAGCTGTATGCTGGGTATGGTAACAGTTTGATTCCTCCCAATTCCTGAATTTTTTCAATGGTTATTTGTGCCATAATGGGGTGTTGCAGTATCTTGTTGCAATAAAACTCTACTAATGATGGGTAGCTCCACTGCATAGTGGAGAGCAAGTCCTTCTCAAATTGTTGTTTTCAAATGCTAGGCTTTGGCAATGAAGCCGTTAGCTCACTTGCTCTCCAATATTTCTGTGTAGTGTGTCCAGGTGGGTAGGGCTTCACAGGTTAAAAGATAGGTCCCTCTCAAATTAAAATTGATATACAAAGACAATGTTCGCCTTGTTGAGATAATTACTGCCAAGTGATTGCTATACCACTCTCCTCGATGTGTGAAACTTACCCACATGTGCCCACGTGTTCTCATCTCAACAAAAGATAAACATGCCATTTCCGTTTGCTGCCTAATTCTCCCTGGAATGCCTCTGAGCCTTCCCTATTTTTCATAGCAAAAATTGGCCATGACTTTATCATACAATCGGAGATAAACTGCATAAACTCGCTGTTTTTAATACTAATAATGATAGTAATATAATAGTATCTAGTTTAGAAATTCATCAAATTTTTCATTTACTTGAGTCTTGGTACAGACATAAGCCATTATGTCATATTTTAGCACTAATCTACTTTTACAAAATGTGTAGCTATAGAAATGGACAATTTTAGCTCTTCTTATGTCATTTGGTACCTTCTTAAGTAAATTATTGTGATAACATAATTTAAATTGTGAATTTGTGTGCATGGCTCATCTACCTTTTTATGTAACCATCTTATGTTTTTATGAGATAAGCAAAATGTATTTTTTCATTATTTGGCAAAGGTTTTCTGTATTTATATATGAAATTTTAGTTATGAAAGCTGAAAAGTGTAGGCCTCCCTTAAAAAGTGAGATCTGGCAATATAATTAAAGGCTCAAGTCTATCAGGATCATTTTCGTTTCAACTCCTGAGCAAAGAGACATTGTTAGAATGTTTACATCCCTGGTAATGACAAGTGCTAGTCAACACATTCCGCTATCTTAATACTTGTCATGGAAGAAGGTAAAATGCAATATTTGAGGACAGTCACTAATGAAAAAGCAGCCTTTATCTTTCTGTATTGTTGTGAGACCATTTGATTTCCTAAGATCTACATAATTTTACTTGGGCTCTAGTAATTTTAGTTTCTGGAACATTTAATTTGTGAATGGAAGGTTGTAAACGTGGTGTAATGTCAGCTTCAGTTGAGTTGCTAGTTATGATTGTACCAGTGAGTATCAGAGTTGTTAAGAATCATTTGTCTGGAGCAGTTGAGTTGTTAGTATTGGGCATTGGTCTGTCAGTAGTGAATGTGTAGGAGTTCCATCAGCACAGGTTTGTGAGATATAACGGAACATTTGATTTATGTGCTCATTCTTTGTATTTGCAAATTGTAAAAGTGATTGTAAGTCAGCATTTGGATAAAAATTTTAGTGACAATGTGAGTTTCTTACAACTTTACATTGTCATTCAGTCACCCAATGTTTGTCAGATAATATCATTAACTGAATCTCAACTTAGTACAAGGGTGGATCAAATATAAATGGGAATAATTTTTTAAATTGATTGTATCAACAAACAAAAATGCTCATATACAGATTACTTTTATACATAGTGTTCTGTCTCCGATACACATTCTCTCCATTGGATGGGCAAGTTTTTGATGCCATACTTATAGAAAGAAGAAGGACGCATGCAGAGTAGGGCATGCAGCACTCAGGCAGTTGTACTCTGTACTAAAGTAACCATGCCAAAGCAGCTCAAGCTGCGCCTGTATCGGGCGATTATACCCCTGGTTCTGTATGGCTGCGAGGTCTGGGGATCAGCGGCTCTGACCACTATCCGCAGATTACAGTACATCCAGAACAGGTCACTGCGAATGATCTATGATACCGGACGTAGATTCCCGTCCCACATCCTTCACACCTACTCCGGAGACCCATACATTGTGGACATGGTGCGGGAGAGATCCCACACCATCTACAGTATGCTAGACTCCCATCCTAATAATCTGGTGAACACCCTTGGTTGCTGCGACCACAGGGTTCCTCGCCGCCGACCAAGCTACCGGTTGCCCAAAGATGCTTTGGGTAACCAGAACTAAACAGGGCCACTTTCCTCCGGCTCCACTTGGTAAGTCCAATTCCTGAACATTAGTTCCTTTCCCTCTAACCTGTCAAGCGGACTGTACTCGGATGCCTCCCAGGCAGGCAGAAGAACGCAGCCAGCACTGGGCGCACACCTCTCACGGGGCAATGGCGCTCATTAAGGCTAGATATAGCACTGCCCAAGACACTCGCCTAAAACACAAAACAATTCTATTATACTGCCTGTGCGGCTAGGTGCTGAGCAGCAAACACTCCGTCCAGGTAGACCTGGACAACTCCTCTCTTCGGCTGGTCTGCTGGTCTGCTGCAGAGCCAGTTGCCATTACAGACTCTGGTACACTTGTGTCATCATCAAACCGCTGTCCTCCTAGGTCTTTTTCGAGTGGTCCAAACAAGTGCTAGTTGCAGGACTGTAAGGAGGGTGTTCCAGAGGTGTCCAATGCATTATGTAGCCTCACATTTTCATGGAGAAGACTGACGTTTCAGTTTGGCTGTCGGCATCACTTGTTGTAATATGCAGCTTTTGCTGAATCCAAAATGTGACACTAATAGGCTGCATTGATTGTCCTTCATTAGTGAAGAAATGCAAAATGCCCGCGGAGTCCCAGAAAATGGATGCTAGCACCTTTGCAGCAGATGGGCATGTTTTGACCTCGACCGGACTTGCTTAGTCTCCTCGCTGTCACTCCATGCTTGCTGGATTTGTGTCATGATGCACCATGTTTCATCACAAATCGCGTATCTGGCAGACAGTTTTCTATAATGGAGTTCATCTTGGATGATTAAATACTTCCATAACTTGTCCTTGTGAAAAAAAGAACCAATTTCGGATTCCTTTATGCACCGATCTTCTTCAGTAATGTCACAAATGGGAACAATGTTATCTGCAGTAATGCTTGTCCCTGATCTGCTCCTATGAGGTTCATTTTCTACAACTTCTCTTCTGCCACAAAATATTGAGCCCACTCATACACTCCAGTCTTCCAAATTATTTCTTCCCCAAACAGCGCAGAGCTGTCTAAAGCATTCCGAAGGCTTGGTGCCCTTTTTTGCAAGAAAACTGAGGATGATGCGTTGTGTAGCACACATGTGTAGCTATTACTCAGTCATGGCCCAGCCCCATTCTCCGCAGTGCGTACACACACAGTACCCTCTCTGTAGATAACCCCCCCCCAACATACTGACAAAGTTTCTCCTCAAAATTATTACCAACGATAGTGTTACATCAAACTTCCCGTTTATATTTGATATGCCCTCGTACCAAATTGAGTTGATTAATAACAATACATCACTTACTTGTTTAATCTTAAGGAAAATTGCTTCAGTCTTTTCTTGCATCCTTGGTTCTTGTTGTGTTAAATTAAAAAGTTGTATGACACTAAATACCAAACTGTAAGATTTGTTGCCCTCCGTGGATGCTTTATTACTAGAACTGTTATGCCGTGTAGTACTAAACCTTCTTGTTTAATTTGAATATCACAGCAAACCTTAGAACAACAGTAACAGAATACAAACTAAGTATGATATTAGTAATTGTCATATAGCAGCTTGTTTTAGTTATATCAAATAACTGAGAGATAGCTTTGATATTTATCCATGACATTTTAAACAGATTAGAAGGTTTAATGTTGGTACAGTATCTCACTAAGCTAGCTGGATTCATAATAGCATTGACATAAACAGACAACTGTCAGTGGTTTGAGATCTTCTCATGTCTTTGGGTTTCCTAAGTCTGGTTCAACTTTTCAAGAAGTTGTTTGTATGATAAGAGAACAGTGGTATTTCGTGCGGTTTGAACAATTATTGATAGATTCATGAAGCTGATGGCTAAATTAACTTATAGTTTTTGGTATATGAAATATGATTTTTCCTTCACAGATTTATTTCTGGAAATAACAGCAACATCCAATTTGGCAGCTGTTTGAAATGGATGAGAAAATAGAAATCAAAGAAGAGAATCCCCTTGAAGATGACATAGCCTTACAGAATGAGAGAGAGTTCTTTCACAAAGTTGTTACAACAAACACAAACATTGGTGATGTTACTGATTGTGAGATAACAGTAAAAACAGATATAAAATTAGAGACTCCTTTTACCAAAGAACTAGACAAGCAGATTAAGAGCGAAACTGCTACATGGAGCAATAACTGCAACATAAATGGGAAATCAGAAATTGAACAGCAGACTCTATTTTCAGACATTGGTTCACAGAATGAGGGAGAATTTCTTCTAGTGGATCCTGCAATAATTGATAAGAAATACAACAGTGATATTGAGATTGTTAACAAAATAGAAATTAAAGAAGAACCTTGTTGGCTGGAAACAGAAACTTCATCAGTTGGTAATAATACTAAGGTAAGTTATGTAGAAACCTGCTGAGTTAGACTGAGCAATGTTTTGTAATAATGTCTTCAATATATTGTGTACTGTTGCAGAATATTACAATCTTTTGTGCTTAAATAAAGAGTAAACTGAAGTCATTGATTCAAAGACAACAGTGGACTCAGTCATAAACCTTTAAACATATGCCCAGGACATATCAGCTGACTCTCATAGCTATAAGCTCCTGGAGTATAAACCAAAACCTTATAGATATCTTGGATATCATTTCATACAAGTATTTATATAAAAAGAATGGCAATTGGCACTCTTCCAGTTGTTTTGCATTTTAAATACAATACAGTATCTATGTTTAAGTATGTTCGGATATGATTGTGTTTTTGAGAAGACCTATGTTGTGAAAGCAATATGCATTTACTGCTTTATTATTATCATTAACCTAGGTTTAAGTTGTGAGGAATCTATCAGCTACTCCACAGATGTCTTGACCAAATGTGATATTGGTATAAATGAATCAAATATGTTGATCTTTTTATCCTTCCTATGTTCCTGTCGTAATATTTGTAAATGCTTGACCATTTTAATCATATATTCTGATTTATTAAGTATTTCTGTTTCCAGTTCTGTGTTATCTAAGCTAAACAAATGCTTTCTCCACTTCTTGGGTTTTGTACATATCGTTGCAAGATAAATTATCAAATATTGTCTTTACATATCTTGTAAATATCTTAGCAGGACAGTTAACACTGTGTAGATATTTGTGTGAAAGCTGTAAATTTGATTTCTCCCTACACCAATAAAATATATTTGTTAATTAATTTCCTCATATCTTAAGAAGTTGATGTTAATACTTCTCTTTTTTTTTAAATCAATTTCATGATCATTTGCCCACATCTTCAGTCAACAAACTTTGTCATCAAGGTTACCATGTTTTTTCATATTTCCAAAATCTGAAGACGAAGCAAACCTAAAAACAGAATCAAGTGCCGGTATGTCAAAATTCACTACGCGATTTTTATTTTTTGAAATAAATATGTTTTCCCACATTATTAAATCTGTGTGAACATTTAATTGTTTTAATAATTTAACTTGTAGATATATTTCATGGTTAAATGACCAAAAATGATGTGCTACAGCTGATTTACCAATTTGTTTCTATTTAATGTTATGAAAATGTTCTTTCTTTTTGGTTTCCAAACTATGTTTCGTCTTTCCGATATAAACCTGATCACAATCTAAACAATTAAATTGATAAATACCAGATTTTTTATTATTAGGAATTTTATCTTTTTTAGAAAATTGTAATAAATCTTTAATACTATATTTTGAGGAACTAAAGTTATACCAACTTCTTTAAAAAAATTTGAAAGTATTTATTAATCCAAGGATGCCAAGTAGCTTTTTTAAATTTATAATTATCATTTTATTACAATTTGAATTATTCTGTTGCAGGGTGCGGTCCTTCCTCCAATAAAATGTTCAAGGTAAGACTTGACTCTTTTCAATTATAAGCCTTATGTTTACTCTAGCATATGTTTTAGTACATGTGTCATGGAGCTCTTGACGCCGCGCCGTGGCTCAGTCGTTAGACCGCTTGGCCCTCACCAAGGCGGCCCGGGTTCGATCCCAGGCGACCGCAAAGTGAGATTTGTGGTGTACAACATGGCGCTGGGGCAGGTTTTCTCCGGGATCTCCGTTTTCCCCTGCCATCTCATTCCACCAGTGCTCCATCTTCATCTCATGTATCATCAGTGTCATTGCCTGCGGTGCCGCATGTAGTAAAAGCGGGCGTTAAACACTATACATGGAGCTCTTGAACTAATATAAATAGATATACTGTAGAACTTGCTCTAAGCAATATCATATGAGACAAAACAAATTTCCATATTAAAAAAAAAACTGCACTTTATTTTCGTAGCAATACACTGTTCACAATTACAATTTGCTGGATAACCTAAAACTGTTTATTTTAAAAACACTTCCTCAACTGACTGTTGCTTCCGGTAACGATCGGCCCCGAAGTTTCCCGAATCTCCACCGGCCATCATTTATTGGTCGGCATCACGAGTCTGCCGCCAGGGTAACAATATTGAACATGTTTCTGTCCACAAAATAAACAGATTATATTTGTAATTATGTACATACAAAACTATGTACTCCAACTGCTGTACTGTAGATTTTCACATATTTGCAGGTATTTTGTGCCATAGAGTACCACAATATCATACTAACAGTAATGTCATATAAGAACATATGTTGTAATTCCTTTCTTGGAAGAGTTGAAAACAGTGTTGTTATCATAAATTAACTTTAAAGAGAGATGACTAATGATACTAAACAACACTTACTTTTAAATTTTTCCGGAACATGTTTCTGAGGCTTTGCCTCTATCATCAGCCGGCCCTCGACTGGTTTTCATTGGTGTAGTTGACGATATTTTGTCACAGGTCTCCTCTGGTGGCGGTTCAAGGAACTTGCTGAACAAATCTTTCTGGAGGATGTCGAAATTAAATACTTTGTTCCTATTTTTTGAAATGAAGATTTGTTCCCATGTGGATAGTTCTTGTTTTCCTGATGTATGTTTTAGTAGTTTTGGTTCTGGATTTATGTTGTGGTTTTTTTCCCAAAAATTTATGGCAACTGCTGATTTTTCTAATTGTTTATATTTTATGTTACTAAAGTGTTCCTTTGCTCTTGTTTCTAAATATCTTTTGGTTTTTGCAATATAAATTTGACTACAGTCACTGCATTCAATTTGATATATACCAGATTTTTTGCTAGATGGAATGGCATCTTTGATGTTTGAGCAAATTAGGTTTTTTAAGGAGAAATGGTTGACTGATGCTAGTTGAATGTTTTGTTTTTTGAAGACTTTTTTGAATTTATCATAGGCCCATGGATGGTAAGTAAATTTTTTGAAAATCATGGTAGTTTCTGTAGCTGAGAGGGTTGTGGTTTCCTTTAGTAGCTTCTTCTTTTTTGCTAAGTTTACTTTTTTGTCCAATAATGATTTGGGAAAGCTATTTTTTGTGCTATTTCAATTATTTTGTTGTATTCTGTTTTGTATTCTTCTGCTGTGAGAGGGATGTTTACCAGTCTGTGTGTTAAACTATTGAAGATTGCCTGTTTGTGGGATCTTGGGTTATAGCCCTTAGCTTTTATGTAGTTGTCTGTCTGTGTTGGTTTTCTGTAAATGCCAAAGTTTAGTCTGTTTTTATTCCTCATTAGTTTTAGATCTAAAAATTGTAGATGCTCATCTTTTACTATTTCTACAGTGAACTTGATGCTTTTTTCTTGGATATTTAAAAGTTTTAGTGCATCACTGATATGTTTTTTTGGTACTATTGCAAAGACGTCATCTACATATCGTTGCCAGAGTTTGAACATCCAAGGAAACCTTTGTTGATCCTTATTTCAAATGCACTCATGTACAGACCGGCCAGGAAGGGTGATAGGGGGTTGCCCATTGCTAACCCTGAAGTTTGGTGGAAATATTTTGTTTGAAACTGGAAGAAATTTTGTTCTATGCATAATTTGGTTAGTTCGATGTAGTCTGAAATTTTATGTGATGCCATTCCAAGTGATTTGAGCCATTTTTCTATCAACGGTGCGAGTTGATTAACTGGTGTGCTGGGAAACAGTGATTTAACATCAAACGAGACAAGTGTGTCCTGTTCTTTTAGTTCAGTATCCTTAATGTGTTCTATAAGTTCATAGGTGTTTTTTATGCCTAGGCTGTCGAATTTTGGAAATGAGTTGAATTTGTTTGTTAGCCACTTTGCAAGTTTGTATGTTGGTGAATTTATACTGCTAACTATAGGTCTCATTGTTATGGATGGTTTGTGTATTTTGGGTAAGCCATAAAGTCTAGGTAAGGTTGGATTATCCAGTTTAACTGCATATTTGTTTGGTATTATGCTTGATTTTGCTATTGTTTTTTCAAATGACTGTATGCAAGTTTTTAGAGGATTTTTGTTAATGATTCCATATTCATTGTCAGTTAGCATTTTTTCCATTTTTTCAATATAATCAGATTTTTCCATTATGACAATCTTGTTGCCTTTGTCTTTGTGTAACGTTATTTACACAAGTAAGTAGGAGTGTTGACATTATTTAGAATATTTCTCATGGGTATGTTGTGATGGTGTATTGTCTAATAATTATTTCGCTTCACTGTGGTGTTCCAATACAGTTAAATCACGACTTTATTATTTATTTGAATATATTGTGGATTAACAAAAGTAATAAGTACTTATAATGAACAGCACCTTATATGAATTAACTTAATTATGATTGTCACAGATTTCTATGCTTGTGTTCACTGATTCTGTCTTCAGATTTTACTATCTCATTATTGCACTAAATGATACTAAGTTCCGAAACATTTCAGATTATACCGAGAAGCAGTTCCTGTCACTTCCCTTGGCTAGTCACCGTTCTCTGCTGAAGTCCAAATAAGGGACACAAGCTTCTGTAATAGAATCGATTGTCTTGAATATAATTATGAAAACTGTAATGCTAAATGTAATATCTTAACTGCAACAGAATACGTACACTGCAATCAGTTTGGTCATTATAGTGATGGGGCAGACACATCTATACAACCTTTATACTTAAAACACAGTAGTTTAAGTGATGCAACCAATACAACACAACAATGTAGCACGTCTGAGAAAAGCTTTAGCTCTATGTCGAATCTGAAAAAGCATAATTTACTGAATGGGGTTAAGAAATCACATCAATGTAATCTTTGTGACAAGAGCGTGACTCGGTTACCCGATTTGAAAGGACATTATTTAATTCATGAAGGTAAAATGTCACACATTTGTAAAGTTTGTGATAAGGGCTTTACTGAGTTGTCCACTTTGAAAATACATAATTTAGTTCATGAAGGTAAGAAGGTCAACAAATGTAAACTTTGTGATAAGAGCTTTACTCTGTTATCACATTTGAAAAGACATAATTTAGTTCATGAAGGTAAGAGCCACACAAATGTAAAGTTTGTGATAAGAGCTTTACTTGGTTATCACATTTGAAAAGACATATTTTAGTTCATGAAGGTAAGAGGCCACACAAATGTAAAATTTGTGATAAGGGCTTTACTGAGCTATCAAATTTGAAAAGACATAATTTAGTTCATGAAGATATGACTCCACACTAATGTAAAGCTTGTGATAAGGGCTTTAATGATTTGTCAAATTTGAAAAAAATATAATTTAGTTCCTGAAGGCAAGAATACACACCAATGTAAAGTTTGTGATAGAAGATTTACTCAGTTGTCACATTTGGAAAGACATAATTCAGTTCATGAATGCATGAAGCCACACTAATATACCGTTTGTAATAAGAGCTTTAGTCAGTTGTTACTTTTGAAAAAGCATTGTTTAATATATGAGGGTAACAGCACACAATAATGTGATAAACAGTCTCTGTGAAGTTTCCAAAGCCGTAGAGTGATTGCTGAGAGTATGATGTGATGATGATTAGAGTATGTTACAAGAACTACTTGTGTTGTCTCAAGATAGCAGTTCTTACTGAACGGGAAATAGGTGTTTTGGCTAGTTTTCATCTGAGCATTTTTATGGTGTTTATTATCATCATAGTTATTACTAGAATTATTAATTAGTTCCTGTTTAATAAGTATGTTAATTTATACGTATATAGGAGTTGAAATTACATAGTCAATTATGTAAATCTGGTCAAATAATTATGTACAAATTTAGGAATAAACAATTTAATTTTTTCTCTTTCTAGCATTACTAGCCTCAAATTAGCATAGGTAGCCACACCTTTCACCAGCTCATTAATGCAGTTGCATTATACATTGTATTCCAGGCTTATGTTGTTTTGACTGAAAACTCACACAAGTGGTTTGCTTATCACGCCATTAATAAATCCTACATAGTCTTTTTCACATGCATACAGGAAAGTGAGAAGAGTACATATGTATAACTTTGTCTCTGTTCCATTGGCTGAAACACTTGTTACATTGGGTATTAGGAAGGCCGCATCATTTCAGCGGGATGAATAGTAAGATCAAGATAGTTTTCAGGTGTAGCTTTCTCTTGTGTTCTTTCTCTCACTGCTGATACAAATGTTCCACAGAAGCACTGAGAATATTTCTCTCTCCAGATATTCCTTATTTTAAGTACAGTATGGTATTGATCAGATACTGCATTTCTGTTAAAAATAACATTATTTTGCTATTGACAAATCACCATTAAGGCTAGTTTATGGGTCCTATATGTCCTTCAACTCATGGTTTCTGTTACTCATTTAGTCTCGTGTTTGTCCACATTAGCTTACTTCTAGATGCTGCCAGCTAATAGTTTTGAAGGAAGCATCTTGTAAAAATTGCTGGAGGTCACACATTCCTTGGTTATAGCTGACGCCATCCTGCAAATGATTCAAATGTTCCAGAAGTATAAAACAGTAGCTTTGTTCTAAGGTCTACATGTTTCGTCAGACCAACTGTCGAAGGTAGTGACAAAAAGCGTGACATAATACCCTATTACAAAGGCATCAAAACTACCCAATGATCTGAAAGAACTTCTAACGATATATAAACTTGAACAACCAAAAGCAGTTGAGTTGCCGACTGCACCATATGAAACGATATGAATCCTGCAGTAAAGGGAAGAAGACAAGCAAAGCTGTTAAAAATGCAATGCTCAGCTCTGTTTGAGAAAACATGCCAAAGTTATTTGTGATAAATAGTTAGTCAGGGAGAACAGAATAAACAGCTGATGACTCTTAGGATCTGAACATTACCAATGACAAGATCTATTGTAAAATAATGCTATTCTCTTTAAGTATACTTGACACAAATGGTAATGTTTACTGTATTCTTATTATATTTTTGCTGATTTGTTTACAATTGTGACTTCTAATATTTGCGGAAAGCCATCTACACAGTGTCTGTCTTTATCAACTGTGATAAAGAAAATGTGTATTGCATTTGTTTTCAGATAGCATTACAACAAAATATGTTGTAAAAGAAAATACTGAAGATGGCGTACTAGAAGTTCCACATTGTGGCGACCATTAACATTGGGAATGCTGCAAATTGAGTGGGATGGAAGATGTGATGATTTGTCCGTCACCTCTGTGAAGATCTTAATAAATACTTATATGTTTTTGTACCTCATGTTATTGGGAATATACATTGTTAATATCCTTTGCCTTGCAAGAAAATAAGAGAGTGTAGCAAGTAAGTTACCTTTTAGCGATAGTTCAATATTTTAAAGCTGGTCATTAGGGAATTGATTTGAAATATGATTATCTTTTTATAGCTTAGTGTTTAAAAATTATTAATAACCTTCACTTGAAACCTATAGTTATTGAAAAATTCAATCAACTAACAACAAATACTTTGTAAAAGCTTTCCAAAAGTATATGTAAATTAATCGTTTGTTTTCTTGAGATTTCTATATTGGAGCAGTAAGAATTTGTCTGTCTCTTACAGTTTCCCATTATGGTAATGTCCTAGGAATGGAGAGACTTCTCAGTACATTCAGAATTCAATAAAGATTTTTATTTCGTTTACATTTAAAGTATTTTAAACATAAGGTATGTTCATAGAAATCCTTGACACCATTTTTAAGAAAATATTTGACAATGCTCCATGTATAAGAGGTCTGGGGTGAAGATTTCCCTGAATATTTAGTGTCACAACCTTTAAATATACTGAGTATTTAGCCGACTTTTGTTGTAAGAGCTTTGTTGTTGACAGATACAGAAATAAATGAATAAAAAGTGGTTATGTAACTTGACTTTATGTGATAGTCAAATGTTTAAAGAGCTAATCAGTATATGTCCGGGCTCAACCAAGTAATGTATTGCTTTCGGAGAAAACTGTAAATATTGGTAAATACAATTAACAAGGATTGTGTCTTACATATATCCTGTATTTTAACAACATCTACATTTTTGTTTATTAGCATTTTTTCTGTCTCTTAGAGATATAAAGTAACATACAGAATGAACAGAGCTTACAAAGATATCAAAATATTAAAGATATGCACTTCATTTGTCATCAATTCATATTACATATTTCATAAGTTAGTCAAAATTTCAGAGTTAGTCTAAAACAGTAAAAAGTACTGATTTATATTTGATACAAAGTGAGGTACAGTAAGTGTATCTTCTACTTATAATGTACTTGGTACAGACAATGAAATTATTTTCTTCATTCACTGTTCATTCTGTCTACTAACATATTTAGTTATTATATTACTCAATATTTATCCTTTTAAATTGTTTTTAGATTGTTAATATGGTAATGTTGATCCCAAAGTTAATGTGTACAGTTTTTGTAGTATTTGTTGATTACTTTAGACTGTTTTTACTTTTTCTAACACGTACATAGCACATAGAAAATGTATTGTATTACACCAAACATTTGATAACAAGATTTTACTGTCAAAACTAATTTTGAGAATTGTTAAATAAAGCATATGTGTTACATTTACATTACTTTCTCTACTCATTGTCTTATTCTCATATATACTTAATGTTATTAGAGAAAAATGTTTATATAAAATGTCTTATTATATATATCCTTTTAAGTACAAAGACAATAGCACAATACAGCAGTGTTTAAGTGATAGTCAAGTATCAGATGGACAAGTAAGTCTTTGTGTCTGAGAACGTATATTAACTGACTTTGTTATACAGGAGACGTTTTAGTTATAGTAATTGTCCGCCAGGAGAGCTCTCTTTGACTACCGACTGCTTGTTGCTGTCCACAGAGGGCTCTACGTGTAATATTTTATACTGATGAATATCTGTAATATCTACAAGGTCTTATAACACATTGTAGTTATGTTGTTTTAATGGAGTTTTCATTTAATTGTTTATTTCCTGAATACGAACAGTAGCCATAATGTCTATGGAGACAACATCAAGTAAATAATTAATGGTGTGTAGGAAGGGAAGTCTTCTAAACTACGTTCATTTCAAGGTATTTCCAATTTTCCGGCACTAACAGAGGTGCTTCTGCGGAACTCCAATACCTCTTTTACTTCCCGTCTTATCGCATTTACTTCCCTTCACATCTCCTTTACTTCTTAAAAAAATAATAATAATTGAAGTACGATAGCCTATTTAAACTTAACATGGGTCTCACACTTTTTAAAAAATTAATTAGAGCAATTATTACATATGTAGCCGCCGTCTGGGGATATGCAGCCAAACATTCATAAACTGACTTGAGAGAATACAAAACAAAATTCTAAGAACAATTGCGAAGCTGTCCCCATTTGCTCCAGTGTTTCAGCTACAGGAAGAATTAAAAATACACACCATCCTCCCTCACGTTAATTGGGATAAACATTCCATTGTTATTAATTGTTATGTAGGTACATGGGAATACGGGTACAGAGTACACTTTAAGTGATTGTGAAATATTTGAATGTTAGTTGATGTCTAATCAAATTGTGAATGTATCTTCTAGACTTGGCGACAAAAACGGACCAACGATCTCATTTCTGAACAGGTTAAGTATTGAAGAATTTAAATAAGAAATATTTCGGAAATGGCTCACGCTACCAAAATATATATCTGACAGAAAGTGTGTGTTTTACCAAGATCATCTTCTGTTCATTATGATTTTGTATGTTTTTACGGTTTGTCACTTCTGCTTATCACATTAACGAAAATGACTTCTGACAACATTGGTAAAAAATGTAAAATGTACATGTTATTTGTCACGATAATATTCTAAAGATACGGCATATTAATAAGAATAATTAGGGTTATTTTTAATAAAATCAATATTTTTAAAACACTATATGTAAATGTTAGTACGTGTTGAAGGATATTGTTGATAATATACATCGTAGGAAGGTAAAAGACACGAGAGGTGAGCGACCGTATAGCAGTGTGCCATTTTGTCTCCTTTGTCACGGACACATCTTGGTATTTACAACTTAATCAAGTATTTTGTGTTTATTTCTATGGTCAATATAATTTAGCAAATGGGTAGTTTATGTATTATTAAACTGAACTACATGTATATATATATATATATACGCCTTCCTTTCACTGCTAATGTGCATTATCAAGTCATACGATGTGATTGTTCATTTTGTAGACATTCAATAGTTCTGTACAATGACCTTTTACACATATACATATCTTACTTTGTAATGAAACTGTTTTCTATATTTTATTTATTATACTTCCTTAATAAGATACGTCAGAATGTCCACAGAGAGAACAAGTGTGTGTGTGTGCGTGCATGTGCATGCGTGTGTGTGCAAAGGTTATCAACCTTCCACTAGGATCGTCTTTATCATTTCCATAATTCTACTCTAGAGTCACCAACACACAAACACGCCTCTGATGACTGTTTACCTTTTAGGATACACCTTGTTGTTATATTTTATTTATATGGAAGTATGGCTGCTTTGTTAGACAGGCGTACTGCTCTGTTAGCAAGAGATCCATTCAAATTCTCATCTCCCAAAAGGTCAGCCAAATGACAGGACAGGGTCAAAGTTCGTGGTAATCTCTGACCGAAAGACCACATTATCTTCATATGGTGAGAGACTAAATGGCGAGAAGAGTGAAGAAGATGTTTGCACATGAAGGATACTGAATTTCTATTTCTGTTTTGTTTCTTTATTTTAATGTTTAATATATTGTATATAGGTCAAACACGAGCGATTTTATAAGAGCAATAATATTAATTTTTAAAACTAATGCTATACCAAGTGACTATTTGTTAGTCATGCAAACAAACAAAATAATAGAATTAAACAGTAACACAAAGTACGAGATACCAACCTTTACAGTCTAGTATTCGTCATCCATCTCCTAAACACTTCTAGGGATAATCTAGAAACTGGTATTTGTCCATGTACTTTATGTTAATGTTATTATTATACTTTTTCTTAATGTAAGGGGAAACAGTAAGCTTTTAGCAATAGTCATATCTTTAAAAGCTGGTCGCTAGGGATTGGCTTTGAAATTCAATTTTATTTGTATGGCTTTACATTTAAGAAATGTATAATAATTATTGAAATATTGACACAACAACAAAAAATGCCTCTCAAGTGCTTCACTCCATAAAAAGTATATTTGATAATGTTTGTTTTATCGATATATCTATGTTTCATGTTTATTTAATAATACAAAAGCAAGTGATTAGATCACAAGTAAATAAATAAACTAAAAGTGTACTTGAGTACCTGTAGGAATGCAGTGTTAGTCAAATGTTTAAAGAAGTAGTGACTATGTGTCAGCTTTAAGGATAAAACAAATGACATATTACTATCTAAGAAATGTGTAAATATTGTAGAATACAAACAATTAACAAGTATTGTTTCAGAAGTGGCTCACTTCATAAAAAAGTTGTGTCTTACATACACCCTGTGTTTTAACAATATCTACATTTTTGACTGTCATTTGTCTATTTCTTAGAGTTGTACAAAAGTTGTTCAGAGTAAAGGGAACTTTGTAACAAATTCACAGAATATTTAACACAGGCATTTTATTTTTCATCAAACTATTCTAATATAGTATTTTAGTGAAGATGCTAGAGTTATATCTGAGAGAATAAACCATTTTGATAAATATTTCCCATAAAAGTAAGTGTATTTTCTACCTACTATGTACTTGGTGCAGACAAAAAATTAATTTACTTCATTCACCCTTCATTCTGTTTACTAACATATTTAGTTACTATTCAACATTCATCATTTTGAATTATTCTAATTTGTCAATTACATTTCCAAAATATTAGCCACTAAACCTTTCACCTATTTTATGTTTTGAAACATTTTGTATTGGTATTCATTTTTAAAGATTGCATTTTATCTTTAAAACACAATAATTTTTAAAACAAGTTTTAAAATGTCCTTTTTTAAATAGTTAAACAAGAGTATACAGTGACTATGCTATCACCGACTAAATTACAAGGACATTTTTAAAAATGCCTCTTGTACAACTTGTGATATAAGATAATAAAGTTCACAGCTAAAATTGTAATAACTCAGAAAATAAAAGAGAAGTTTAAAATAAGCTAATATTCCTATAGAACAACATAGACGATGAATGTTCTGTAATGTTATAAAATGTTACATTTATTGGTTAATTCCGTCAAAATGTGGTGGTGTACCATCCTGCTGATACATCACATAGAAGGACAAGTTTCCTAAGAGGTCAGGTATTTCACAGTTAACAAAATGACAATACATTACAACAGTAATTATACCTTCATGTCTAACTCTACATCAGATACTGACATATTTGTTAATTTTAAAGAGACACACTAAATAACAAATTACATTCATATTGTATTTGAAGTTTTAAGTCACTTTGGAGCTAGAATACCTACACATGAGATTACATTTGGTAATCTATTTGCTTCCAGAGCTCATGACGTGTACTAACTTTTATTTAAACATCCTTTTACTCGTAGTATTTCAATTTTATAAAAAGTTGTTTTTATAGGGATTACTTCATTTATTAAAGTAAACCAAAGTATAAAGGAAGTGTAAGATGTTTGCATTTAAAATTGTGAGGTTATCCTGTGTGCTCCCCATAAGGAACTCTGTTCACATATTTTGTATATCACAATTTTTAAGACGCTGTTCCACAGCAACTTGGTGATCTTGGAGCTATATCTGTGTGTGAGTGTGTGTTGTAACCCATTACACATAAAGTAATCCGTTTTAATCACGTTATTTACACAAAACGTTTCCGACAAGTATTTCCGTTTACTTGTTAGACATTTGTACGACTTAGAGTATAAGTTTACATGTGAAGTAACTCCCCTACAAGAATTACTTTTCGTTTTTCCAGGTTTCCGTCATATAAATGGTCCGTTTTAGGGAGGTTTTACTGTATATGTGAAGATTTCTACTGCACAAAGACCATGATGAACAGAGCTTGGACTAATAACTCAGGCTTATGGTGACTCATTACTCATTATAAAATTTGTATGAGTAAAAGTTGTCATGATCCGAGCGAAGTGTGTAACAACGAATGAGCGAGATATCACCTACTCAACTGTATAAACAGAGTCAAGTCGTTACTAAACCATACATTCAGTTCATTTCATCATATTCAACATCTTACTGCACTCACTTTATCTCAAATATATTTTATGGAGTCGTTAACCATTTCCGAGATATCTTTTATTTGTTTGAGTCTCTTCAGTACTTCAACTGCTCAAGAATGAAGTTGAAATTAAATTACGTAGCAACTGGCTTTAACATTTCACAATCTTTAAAAGTTTACTCCATTCCCTTGTATCTACAGGATTGTTAACATTGTAGAAGTGTAACGCTAGTTCAACACATTCGATATTCCATTGTCTGTAAATTAATTACAGTTTTAGAGTTATAATGAACGATTTCCTCTTGGACTTGAGGTCATAGTAGAGGGAAATATAAATGTTTTGATGTGTGGTATAATTGTGTTAATCAACTGGCATTTCTGATTGATGAATAGAAATGTTTTAATTGTGTTTATTAATATAACTGGATATAACATCACAAAACACCATTTTGCAATACTCTATTGTGTAATGAACAATAAGCCCATACTTAGGTTTGAAGAAACGTCTACACATATAGTTAATTCAGAAGGCTTTCTCTCAGAAGCACAGTAAACTGTTAGCGCGATATTGCTTACATATACATTACAGCTATCGTTCTTTCAGGGGCGGCTGGTGGCTCAGAAAATCTGTGGTTCACAAATTTATCCACGCAATTTAATTTTTTTAAAGTAACAAACGGTTGTTTAATCCTGCCACTATAGACTGCTGTATACACAAGTTAATGGTAATTCACGGCGTATAACACAACAGGAGAATTTCAGAAACACTCTAGAGCGTAACACTCTTGTATTTATGCAGCTAAAAATGGACTTGATATCTCTTCATGGCAGACCTCAAATGTATATTGCAAGATTTCTTTCTGGATTATCTTGGAGGTCCCCTTAAATACTGCAGCATTCTCAAGATAGGTTTTTCAGAACACAATCTAGCTCTGCTCGAAGTTTATCAGTCCTCGAAAAATACCAGGATTGCTTGACGTAGCTGAATCATCGTGTCCTCATAGAGCTAACTCAAAGGCTCCACAAAACCTAATGCAGTTAACGATAATGTTTAAAACATACCTATTTTGAGCCACTTTCTGGTTGTGTTCTTCAATTGTTCTCCGATATGCACTGTCCATCTGCTTTGGATTACATTACACTTACATTGCCAAGCATAGCAAAACTATGTTTTTCAAGTGTACTTTTTAAGTTACATGTTCTTAGCGTGATCATGAAGATGCTGCAAAGCATTCACGCAAGGTTTTTTTCCACGGATCTTCACCGCCAAAGAGAATGCAAGGAAAGTAAAACAGGCTATTTTTAATATTACAACCACACATCAAATTATATTTCTCATATACATTGTTGTTAAAGTTCCTGTTCAAATATCTTGTTTTGCTTTTGACTACCTATGTGATTTTTATATTTGGCGTGGGATTTCCAAGTTTGCTTATTTTCGGTGTTTTCTTCTAAGCTCATTTTTAAAAAGGATGTACTAATAGACATTTTATGGAATTCATTGTTTCTCCTTATATAACACAGCATACTTGTATTTAAATAAATCACTCTTAATCACTATTCAAAACACGACAAAAAACATGTGGCTATGCTCTGGTAGGTTGTTCGTGTCGTGATTAATTTAATTCGGAGGACCACTTGATTTTAGCAGAAAACAAGGAAACTGTTTTGTGGACTGTACTCGATAGAGCTGTATTCATATCTCTGGATAAATTTATTGCACACGCTACATTTCTTGTATGAATAATCATAAAGAAGACAATACATTAACATTTAGATAAACTAAAAAACGTCTTTTCATTGCAACAACGTTGCACTCAGCCACACCACGAAACACATCACATCAATGTTCTTGTCTCAAACATGTCTGACTAACTAACCGGAAAAAGACTACTTTCTTGCACGCTGGCGAGTCACATGACCAGTTTGCCGCATAACCGGTGCCAAGTAAAATATTCATGCGCCCGACAAACAAATGACTATCATGGCGCAAACATACTGCGCCCAAAAACTGAACAGTTTTTTAATTTAACATAGGCACACTTTAAAAAATATCACTGTTCTTGAACTGGCAGAGGACACAGTTTCACAATGGGACGCCTATATTCACCCTTAGAAGTTCGCACTGTGACTACCCGCACTAAACTATCACCACCAGGATGAGTCTCAGTGATGATTCCAAGTTCCTAATGCAGAGGAGATGAAATGTCTTCCATTAGCAGGACCATGGTGTCTGCCTTAAGATTTTTACTGGAACTGGACCACTTTTGCCTCTGCTGGAGTGAATGTAGAGAGTTGGTTGACCACCGCCGCCACAGATGCTGTAGACGATCTTGGAGCTGTTGCCATTTCTGTAACTGATTCAGATTGTCAGAACAAGGTGATGGTATGGAAGTTAATGGTTCTCCAATGAGGAAATGACCTGGAGAAAGGTAGGAAGTATCAAAAGGATCATCAGTAAGGCGTAGCAATGGACGGGAGTTCAAGCAAGCCTCAATTTGAATTAGTAATGTGGTTAATTGTTCATAGGTCAGTACTTGTGTACCCATTACTCTACGAAGATGATATTTCATAGATTTCATTGCAGCCTCATGTAATCCTCCAAAGTGGGGTGAGCAGGGTGGTATAAAATGCCATGTGCATTCATTAGATGAAGCGTAGTCTTGTACAATCTCTTGGTGCTTGCGAGATTGCAAAAGTAGTCTAAGTTCTCTAAGTTTGTTGTTAGCACCTACAAAATTTGTGCCATTGTCACCTAGGATCTCTTTACACAATCCTCGTCTAGCTGTAAACCTTCGTAAGGCAGCAACAAAAGCATCAGAAGTCATGTCTAAAACCAACTCAATGTGAATTGCCTTTGTGGATAAACAGACAAAGATAGCTATGTAGGCCTTCAACTGACTCTTGCTGCGAGGCGAGCCATAAAGTAGGAAGAATGAACCAGGGTAATCAACTGCAACTCGTAGGAAGGGTCTCACTGGAGTCACTCTGTAGCTAGGTAGATTGCCCATTAATTGTTGAGCTCCCTTGGCCTTGAGTTTGAAGCACGGCAAGAACTTGTGTAGGACTGACTTAAGAGTTTCCCTTATTCTCGGTATCCAATACCATTGTCGAAGAGAAGAGGTAAGTAGCTGATTGAAAACAGGCAAAAGTTTAACATGTTCACTTTCAATAATTAGTTTGGTAAGATGATGCTTAGGAGGTAAGATTAGCTAATGTCCTGACTGGAAGGGAGTTTCAGCCTTGTCAATTCTTCCCCCTACTCGGAGTAAACCTCCATTGTCGACAAATGGATGCAAAGATTTCAATGAGCTTTTAGTAGGAACGTGTCCTTTATCATTAAGTTGTAAGAGGTAAGTAGCTGATTGAAAACAGGCAAAAGTTTAACATGTTCACTTTCAATAATTAGTTTGGTAAGATGATGCATAGGAGGTAAGATTAGCTGATGTCCTGACTGGAAGGGAGTTTCAGCCTTGTCAATTCTTCCCCCTACTCGGAGTAAACCTCCATTGTCGACAAATGGATGCAAAGATTTCAATGAGCTTTTAGTAGGAACGTGTCCTTTATCATTAAGTTCTGTTAACTCTGTGATATAAGCTGATTGTTGAGCAAGTTTAATGCAGCAGTGCAATGACTGTTGAAGCTCAAGTGCTGAGAGAGGACCTTGCCGTCTCGTGTTGCTGTTTCTGCAGTTGAATGCAAATCTCAGCATGTATGCTGTCACTCTCTGCAGGCGTAACAATTTTGAAAAACGAGAAATGATATCATCACTTTCTGTAGTGACCATCAAGCATGCAGTAGTGCGTTGCTCAGTGGCATCTTGAATATCTAATCGTTTGGGTTGTTCTGGCCAAGATGCAAAGGGTTGTGAGATCCATTCAGCACCTTTCCACCACAAGTCATTTGAGGCAAGAGGTTCAGTTGAAACTCCTCTTGAAATGAGATTTGCTGGATTATTTTGAGTAGCTACATATCGCCAAGTAGCAGTTTCTGATAACTCTTGTATTTGTGAAACTCTGTTGGCTACAAAAGTCTTCCATTTGTGTGGGTTGGATTTAATCCATGCTAGAACAATCATAGAGTCCGTCCACAGATAGTTCTGTGAAGTCTGCAGCTTAAGGTTAGCTACAACCTTGTAAAGTTTAGCGAGTACTAAAACACCACAAATTTCGAGCCGAGGAATGGTTTGTTTCTTTAATGGTGCAACCTTGGATTTGGAGCAAAGAAATCTGGTTTTCACCTCATTGGAGCTATACATAGAACGAAGATAAATACAGGCACCATAAGCCTTTTCTGAGGCATCGCAAAACCCATGTATTTGTATGTCCCTTGATGTACCTGTGATTAGGACGTGTCTTGGAATACGTATAGCATGAATGATGGACGTCTCACAGAAATTTAGCCATTGTTGGATGAGGTGAGATGGTATCAATTCATCCCAACCGAGTTTTTCAACACAAGGAGATTGTAGAAACAACTGGGCCTTTATGACAATAGGACTCACTAGACCTAAAGGATCAAAAATAGATGACATGACAGAAAGTATGCTTCGTTTGGTGTAGCTAGAATTTAGATTATCCTGAAGAGATGGATTGTCTTGTATCTGGAATTGATCTGTTCCAGGATGCCAGAGGAGACCAAGAGCATGCACATTTTCAATTCTATCCAATGAAAGTGGAAGTTGTGTCTCTCTGTGTTCCGGTGGAATGGATTTTAAAATATCTTCATGATTAGAACACCATTTCCTAAGTGGGAATCCACCACTGTCTAACATCTGAAGTAGCTGCCTCTGAATATGTAAAGCTTGCTGTAGATCATTATGACCATATAAGCAATCATCTATGTAGAAGGATTCACGGATAGCTTGAGAAGCTAGTGGATATTTAGCCTCTTCCTCTGAAGCTAGTTGATGCAAAGTCCTTATGACCAAAAAGGATGCAGGTTTGGTACCATATGTGACTGTAGTAAGAGCGTAGTCCTTGATAGGTTCATCTTTGTTTTCTCGCCATACTATTCTTTGAAGATCTTGATCATCAGGATGCACTTTCACTCGCCTGTACATCTTAGAAATGTCAGCTGAGAATGCATAGCGATAAGTTCTGAATCGTAAAATTATGGAGATAAGGTCATCCTGAATAATAGGACCTAACTTCAGCACATCATTCAAGGATAGTCCTGAAGATGACTGTGCGGATGCATCAAATACAACTCTGATGCGAGTAGTAGTAGACAAAGGTTTGAAAACTGCATGATGCGGAAGATAGTAACAAGGTTCGCCTTCCTTTGGTGGTGACACTTGCTTCATGTGCCCCATGGATTCATATTCAGAGAGAAATTGAGTGTAATCTTCTTTAAGTGTGATGTCGTTTTGAAGACGTCGTTCTAAGTGCATAAAGCGATTGATGGCTTGCTGCCCAGATTCACCTAAGCGATTTTTGTCCTCCTTGACGGGTAGACGAACTGTAAAGCTACCATCGACATTACGAGTGGTTGTTTTTACATAATATTCTTCACACTCCTTTTCCTCCTTAGTAAGAACATGCTGAGGAAATTCTTCCAAATCCCAGAAACGTCTTAACTGTGTGTCAAGGTTATCAGTGCTGATGAAGAAATTATGCTGAGGCGAAGACTTAGCCTTGTACTTGTATGATGACCTTGGAATAGGGTCTGATATTATCCAACCGAGGGTTGTGCTGGCTAGTATAGGCTGCCCTTGTTTCTTTAAGGTTTTCCCATGCAATAACTCGAAGAATAAGGAACTTCCGATTAGGATTTCAACTTCATCAGGAATGTTGAACCTAGGATCTGCTAATGGAATGCTAGAAGGAATATTCCAGTTGCACAAATTGATATGTGTGGAAGGTAGTTTTCCTGTTATACGGGGAAGTACTAGACATTCAATTTTAGTCTTAAAATCATGTACCATAGATTTCAGATTGACCTGAACATGGTGAGTGGCCGTAGAAATGGTGTCATTTATACCATTGATAGGCGTATCAGCTGTCACCTTGTTAAGCTGTAAGCGCTTCGCAAGATCTGCAGTTATGAAATTGGATTGACTGGCAGTCGAGGAGTGCTCTACATTGTATGAGATTGCTATATCTGTCTTGCACTTACACTAGTGCGGTGGCAAGCAAAACCTGCTGTGTGGATTTTCTAGATGGCACGTCAATTGTTCTAGTAGAATCATTTACAGGACTAGATGAAGTTACACGTGAAGCATTTTTTCTGTTACTATCATGAAGCAACTTGCTGTGAGTGGATGAGCTACAATTGCAGTATGAGGCACGATTACATTTACTTGATATGTGATTAGGAGCAAAGCAATTGGCACAAAGGCGCTTGGATTTAATGAAAGTCCAACGCTTATGCACATTAAGATTTTTGAAGTCATCACAATTATGTAGCATGTGATTGCACTGATAAAATGGACATACACGATCACTCGTGGATAGGTAAGAGTGTTTACTGTCTCTGCTGTTGGGCTTAGCATGGTGCAAGTCAGTCTTAGGCTTAACTACCGTCTTGTTACATGCAGTGTTAGCAAGCAATTCAAAAGAGTGTGCTCTTGCTTCTAAAAATTGCATAAGATCCTTCAAAGAAGGGAAGTTTTGAGAATCTATTTTACTCTCCCATTCTCTGCGTGTGGTGTCAGACAAATGTTCTAGGAGAAGTTGCATTAAAATGATTTCATGCAAAGGCACTTCAAGCCTTAATGCTTCAATGGCATTCAAGTTATTTTGAAAATGGTTGAGCAAGGTACGTAGTTCATTTACTGTTTCCTTATGCATTACTGGTAATGCTAATAAATTTTTTATATGAGCTGTAGCTATGAACCTTGTATTGTTATAGCGTGAGCATATGAGCTCCCATGCTACATCAAAATTTTCACTAGTGACAGGTATGTTCTGTATTAGTGAATGAGCTTGTCCCTTGAGAGTGGAAAGTAAGTAATGATATTTCTGAATAGCATCTAAAGCTTGGTTGTTTACCACTAAGCTTGTAAATGTGTCATAGAAATGTTTGAAATGAGTGACATCACCCTCAAATTTAGGTAATTGTATCACAGGCAGTTTGATAGCTTTAGCTGCTTGTGACGATTGCGACTGCACTGTGTGCTGCGAATGTCCAGAACCATTTTCTTGCTGTTCATGATCCTGTATTAATTCAGCTAACCTAGCCTTCAATTCGATGTAACTGTTTCTTGTTTCCTCCTTGTGTTCTGCATGCATATCTAATTCAGTTTCCGCTTCCACAAGAGATTCAATTTGGGTCTGAATAGCTTCATATTTGTCCCAAATTTCACTTAAGTTATCGAAATTAGCTCTCAATATGAAAATGTTGACCTGTTCTGGTAATTTATCAAGAAATTTTCGAACAAAGGTAAATTCTCTTTTGATTATACCCCTTCTTTTGACAAGAGCTTTCAAATCCTGCTTCATATTGAATGGCTATGAGACTTGCTTAAATGAGAGAAAGAAAGAAAAGGAATGTTCTGACCTGAACTGTGTTGCGATGCAGGCTACTGCGTCGTTGCGAATGAAATACTGATAATCTGCTGTGTAGATCCCGATGCCTGGCGTCCTTGGGCCCACTGAATCCATGCAGAAGAAACTGTTGCGATGCACAATAATATCCGGCCCGGAGGACCAATGTTCGTGTCGTGATTAATTTAATTCGGAGGACCACTTGATTTTAGCAGAAATCAAGGAAACTGATTTTGTGGACTGTACTCGATAGAGCTGTATTCATATCTCTGGATAAATTTATTGCACACGCTACATTTCTTATATGAATAATCATAAAGAAGACAATACATTAACATTTAGATAAACTAAAAAACGTCTTTGCAGTACAACAACGTTGCACTCAGCCACACAACGAAACACATCACATCAATGTTTTTGTCTCAAACATGTCTGACTAACTAACCGGAAAAAGACTACTTTCTTGCACGCTGGCGAGTCACATGACCAGTTTTCCGCATAACCGGCGCCAAGTAAAATATTCATGCGCCCGACAAACAAATGACGATCATGGCGCAAACAGTAACTGTGCGTATAATTTTGTAGCACGGCGTCTAATTTCATCTTCCACGTATGGAAGACCCGAAGCTTCATGAAGGAACCTTACTGGGAAGAATCGGCCTACTGAATAGATGGACCTAAGTCCTCTATTCTGAGTGCGTTGAAAATATGCCAGCCAGGAATCTGCGGCCATGCCCCAGACCTCGCAGGCATATATCATCAACGGGACTATAAGAGCTCGAAGAAGGTATAGCTTTACACGGACTGGCATCGATCGAGAATCTAGCATAGGATACAGGGAAGCAATAGCTCCCTGAACCCTCGCCGAGAGTTCCCTGATGTGTCGACGGAAAGTCAGACCCTTGTCTAGCTCTACTCTCAGGTATTTGATAGAGGGTACCCATTCTATCCTTCGGCCTCTGAAATGGAAATCAGGGCAGTCTGCGGGGGTGTGGCGCTTGGTGAATAGAATAGCGTGGCTTTTGTCCGGGTTAACGGACATCCGCCAACGCCTGCACCACTCTGGTGTGAGACGGAGGTGTCTTTGAATTGGGTTGAAGGCTCTGCGAATATGTTTGTCTTTGCAGAAGAGCAGCACGTCGTCAGCATATTGTGCCACTTCGACGCGCGGCTCGGTTGGGAAGTCTGCCATATATACACTAAATAGTGTGGAATATAATACAGAGCCTTATGGGACTCCACCTCTCACGGGTCTGAGAGTAGATGTTTGCCCCTCAACTGTGACTTTAAAAGTGCTATGTTTTAGAAAGCTGTGTAAGATGTTGATTAGTTGGTTTGGTAGGCCCAGGTGGATAAGCTTGTGAAGGAGTCCGTTGTGCCAGGTTGTAGAGAAGGCCTTCTCGACGTCCAAAGACACTGCTGCCATGAACGCCTGTTCCTGGAAACCCAGGGCAGCCGTCTCCACGACTCGCAGCAGCTGTTGGACTGTCGAGTGCCCTGGACGAAATCCAAATTGATAAGCAGGTATGGCCTGAATGTCACCCAATACTGGGGACAAGCGGGTGAGAATTATCCTAGACTTTCGAGAGGGTAGATAGCTGCGTCCTGCCTTTTTTGTTTTTTTTTAATTTTTAGTATTTTATTAACAATAACAAGGAGTTTAAAGGAGTGATTTGGTTTTAGGATTTATGGGATGGCAGTTATGTTCTGCCTATTGTGGAGTTCCGCATTAGCACCTCCGTTAGTAGCGTCATTATATGCTGCCGCACAGTGTGCGGGAGCGCGTTGGGGATGGTTTCCTTGGCCATGACCATGACCGAAGTCCTGAGCATGGCACGAAGGGGATTTAGGCGTACTTTATTTAATTGAATTAGAGTAGTGGACTTCTATTGTTGGGGAATATGGGCATGTCTTTTTGCACGTTCGCGAAGAGCGACGGCAGGATGATCGGTGTTGGGCTGAAGTTGATGCTGAACCAGGTGGTGGAGCAGTTGTAGGAGCTGGTTTAGTTTGGCGTCGGTGTTGGTGTGACTCTCCTCCAGCCGTGAGAGCTTTCGCTTCACAGATGATGAATTGTCATTGTTGTTGAGTTGCTGTAGGTGTTGTTGTGCCAGATCTAGCCGGTTTTGAAGTTCTGATGTGGTGTCTGCGGAGCGTTGGGCGATTGCTGTTAAATTCCTAAGCTGGTCGGTCTGCTCGAAGTGGCGTTCTGTGAAGTTTGCGGTGATTGTCTCTTCCAGTTGTCCAAGCCGTGGTGTAATGTTGAGCACCTCTGAGTGGAGGTCATGGATTTCTTCTCTGGAGGACTGTGTCGTTGAGATCGAGTTCTCCAGAGAGGTGAGCCGGGCTGCGATGTTCTCCACCTCCCTCTGAAGTGCCTGTAGGGCTTCCCTCAAGCCATCTTGAGGAAGGGTGGTGGGTGCTGCTGCTGGTGAGGGAGGCACGTCTTCCCTGGTTGTCACTGTGTGTAGTTGTGTTGGGTGCCTTGGTCTGGGGTAGCGTGGGCACTGCGTCTGACCTGTAAAATGGCCTAAACCATTACAAGTGGCGCAGTACCTGCGGCGGTATCGAAGATCGTGTTTTGTGCATTCGGCGGTGAGACACTGTGTTCCACAGTAGTGGCATTTAGGTGGAGCGTTGCAGGTGTTGGCGCAGTGGCCATAGTTACAGCATCTCCGACAGGGAAAGTGTCGTTCTAGCTTACTTGCCTCTATTCTGAGACGGCGTCCTAATAAAGGCAGCTCCGTTCTCAAGGCAGCTTCTACCTCCGCGCTGTCTGCTGGATGCAGGCGGACGAGTGTGGTGGCGCCTCTTCTCGTCGATATGCGTTTGGCTCTCCAGGCAAAGGGCCACTTCTGCTTTGCGGCGGTGAGAACAAACCTACACGGGAGATCACGGGGGACCCCGTTGATGACTACAGTGTAGGTTCCTTGAGAAGTTGCTGGTGCTGGTGAGGAATGCAGCGGACTTATTGTTCGTATTCATACATATACACACTTTAGAGATCTTACTTTCTCATCGACAATTATTTACTTGTGTGATATTTCCTCTGTATCCGTTGTGGCTGCCGTTTATTTTAAAGCAATAAATAACAATTAAATCTAAACTCTATATAATGAAGATAATTGCAATTTGTTGTAAAACTTTATATATAATTGCACATTTTGTTCGTCATTATAGGATGCCACTGGTAGAGCCATCTGTGGACAGGAATTCCCGTTCGCTTTAATTTCATGACTTTGACATTGAAAATTCTCCCCTAGCGGGCATCACCATAACTAAAACATCCAACAAACGCATATAATGTGCTACAATACTTTTTCAATCCTACTTTCCGCTCGGAGATTTGCTCCAAATTGAAAATAATCTTATACAGAAATTTCACATACTTTTCGCTGTACATACATGTCTTTTGAATACATTGTTATTATTATGAACTTAGATAAGTAGCATTAGCACTTTTAAGATATAAATGTATTTGAAATTTGAACAAGAAGCACAGAAGGCTTCGAAAATTGTTTATTAGACAGAGTAAGTTGAATTAGACTTAGAATAAGTTGCCATAAGTTTTGTATATTAAGGAGATGGAATATTTATTTACGAACGCTTATGCATATGTTATGATTTATAACTTAAAGTTCATTATAGAGAATTAAGTCACAATGAACCAGGCTATTGAAATAATCCTTTATTTTCATTCTGATGTATTATGCATAGAGTACTTTGATCAACTTCACATAAATCAATAGAATATTTGCCAAAAAGTAATAAAACGTGTCACAATTAGCTTGTGTAAAGATTTGATCATACAGATTTGTACCAAAGTCATATCTCGGTACACGTTTTACATTCTCTACTACATACTTAGTGTAAGTAGCTCAAGTATTGTACTGTACCCGTTATTAAATCACGAGAATTCATCAAAACTGCATATTTTAACTACCTGAATAAAATACGTAGACACTTTACAAAAGTTGCGCTGTATATGTATTGTGACTTTGTTGGTTCGTGAAATTAAATGTTCATTTGCAAAAATTCAAAATCTTCTTTATTTCCACCGAATTACAGTTGGCACACTTGCCGATTACATAGAATTACGTAGCGAACACAATTACGAAACACCAGTTCATCTGTCATTGGTCTCTCTGCATTCACAATTACATACGATTCCTCTAATACACGTACACAGTCCTCCAGTCCGTTCCCTAGCATGGCGAACTTCAAAGCTGCTCGCCAAGGACTGAACTGACTCATTCCCTGCAGCCCTTATATAAGAAGATCGCTGTTTCTGGAAACTTCGCGGGTCGGAACCTCTTCCGATGGTTCCAGGCGTCCGAGGGAGGTGAAAGGGACGGTAAAATGCCTCCTCACACTTCACTTCCTTTAGTGAACGCCACAAGATCAATGGGTAGCCGTTGGCTGAATGCCTTCTGTCGCCCACCCAGCTGCTAGCTGGTAGTGCCTTCCGATAATTAGGTGACACTGCAAGTTGTCCCAAACAGCACCATCGTAGCGGGTCAGGCGATCCAGGTGTAACACCAACATCTTTCCTCGGAGCACCTTCTGGATGCGGTAGACCACGCCGTTAATCATCTTTACCATACGGTACAGCCCTTGCCATGGCTGCTGAAGCTTCGGGCAGCGTCCCTTGGTCCGGGTAGGAAGGTACAACCAGACCGGACACCTTTTTGGAACCCTTGGCTGTTGGCTTCCTGTCGTATCGTGTCTTCATGCGATCGCTCGCCTCCTGGATGTTCTGACGAGCCATCTCGTGCATGTCGTGGAGGTGGTCCACCAGGTTCTCCACATACTCGGTCGCTGGCTGTTTCGCTTCCGGAGGGCATCCAAAAGCCCGATCACAAGGGAGGCGTAACTCTCGGCTGAACATTAAGCTGGTTACGTTATCCAAGCTGTGTCCTGTGTTGACAAGCGGTAGGCCAGCAAGAACAGTGGCATCTTGATATCCCAGTCTCGCTGATGGCTGGCCACGACTTTCTTCAGGTGTTCCTCTAAAGTCTTGATGTACCTTTCGACCATGCCATCCGACTGGGGATGTAGAGGTGTTGCGCGGGTCTTGTTAACCCCAAGCCTTCCTAGTGCCTCGTTCATCAGGTTGGACACAAAATTGGTACCCTGGTCGCTGTGAAGCTGTAACGGTACCTCAAAGCGAGAGAACACTTGCTCCGCGATGCAGTCTGTGATTGTTTTTGCCTCTTGGTTCGAAATGGCATACACCGCCGGCCAATTGGTGAAATAGTTCACGACCACAATCAGGGACTTGTTGCTTCGGTCGGATACTGGGAACGGTCCAGCAAAGTCAACGGCGATCCGTTCGAATGGCGCTCTGACGTTGTACTGTTGCATGCGACCCGGCTCCTAGTCTGGGGGCCGCGACTCGCCGCGCACACGTGAAACTGACGGCACCATCTCTCACCGTCTGCTCGGAGCCTCAGGCAGTAGAAGCGCTGCCGTAGTTTGTCAATCGTCCGGTTCGCTCCCAGGTGTCCTCCAGAAGTACCGGCGTGCACTTCCTCCTAGACTTCCGATACCTTACTCCAAGGAAGTACCAACTGTTCTCTCTGCGTCTTCCCATCGGTTGATTCCCATACCCGGAATAGCACGCCCTCTGTGGTCTCCAACGGGTCCCATTGGGCCCAGTACGATTTGTAGGTGGCGCTCCTCGGTGCGATGTCCTCCCAGGATGGTCCTGTTCCTGCTTCCACTTCACTCAAGAGTGGGCTCTCCCCGGTTGACGCAGCAGTTCTTCTCTGCCTTGGATAGCGTCTTGCTGTAGTAGGCTATCCCCCGCTCATGGCCGTCCTGGATCTGCGATAGGACACCTCCAGTGCAATGGTCGCTGGCGTTGTTGTCCACAATGAAGGCGCCACCTGGTTGTGGAAAACCCAAAATTGGAGCACTGCACAGGGTCTTCTTCAGGTACTGGAAAGCGTCTTCAGCGTGCTCCGTCCACACATAAGGCCGGTGTTACCCTGTCAGGCGGGTGAGGTGTTTGGCGATGTTGGAGAGCCCCTTTATGAAGCGTCGGTGATAACCGCACAGCCCAAGGAAGCTGAGCAAATCTTTCTTATCCTTTGGGCGAGGCCAATTTCTCACAGCCTGTGTCTACACCGCGCGTGTGGCCACTCCGGTTGCTGAGACTATGTGGCCCAAGTAGTTAACTTCCTTGTGGAAGAGCTGGCACTTCTTCACGTTCAGCTTCAAGTTGGTCACCTGCAATCTCTTTAGCACCTTATTGAGTTTCTCGAAATGGTCTTCAAAAGTCTTACCGACGATTATGATGTCGTCCAGGTATAGCAGGCAGGCGTCGTAAATCAGTACTCTCATCAATGACTCCATGAGGTGTTGGAAGGTAGCTGGTGCGTTGCAGAGGCCAAAGAGGATAACGAATGTGAACTGCTAGAGCCCTTGGCCTGTCGAGAATGCGGTGTTCTCCTTGTCTGTCGGGTCTAGAGCTACCTGCCAGTAGCCCGACTTCAAGTCCAGGGCCGAGAACCACTGTGCATCAGCTAGTGTGTCCAGGGTGTCGTCAAACCAGAGTAAAGGGAAACTGTTCTTCAGGGTGACAACGTTCAGCTTCCTGTAGTCCACGCAGAAGCGTAGCTCACCGTTCTTTTTCGTCACCAGAACTACTGGGGAACACCAAGGGCTGTCAAATTCTTCAATCACTCCCCTGGATCTCATTTCCTCCAGCATGTCTCGTACCGGCCATGGCTTCGCCAGCTGAACGCCTCTAGGTGGTTGCCGAATATGCCGGACGTCCCCAGTGCCGATGCGGTGAAGAACTTTGTTCGTACGGCTGTAGTCACTGTCGCCTTGATTGAAGACGCGCTGGAATCGCCTCAGCAGTTGTCGAACGTTCTCCAGCTGTTCTGTGGTCAGGTGTTCGGCCGCCCTCTCCAGTAAGCCTGCTAGTCAAGGCCCAGGTGTTACGTCTGCACCGGCTCCTGTGTCTTGTCGATTGCTGTTACCCTCATCTCGGATTCGCACGTTCGCATTTCCGTCCCATCCTGGACGTCGTGATCGGTGTCCGTTGTATTTAGCAGTATCACTGGCACCTCCTCTCGGCACGGCAGCAATGCCCTAGCTACACATTTTCCGTGTACAGGAGTCTTCTGGTCCAGCATCATGCTCCTGGTTCTCTAGCCTTCCAGTCGTGCCGACACCACCACCTCGCTCCTCGCGGGTACAACCACGTCCACGTTCAAGACGTTCAAGACTGCAGATTCCAAGGCGCTCTTCGGGTTGACGGAGTATAATCACTTCTCCGTTGAGCCGCAGGACCTTCCTGCCGACGTCGACCGTCGCCTCGTGGCTGCTGAGGGCATCCAGTCCCAGAATCCCCTCCTCAGTCACATTCGCGACGAACACCCATAGACGCACAGCACTCCGTCCCAAGGTCAGAATCAGCAGAGCCTCTTTCTTCAAAGCAAGGTGTCGCCCGATGGCGTCATCAGCTGGTATGGTCGGCTCGGCTTCCTGGATGGCAAACCCTTGGCTAAGTTAGGTCTGATAATGGTCATGGCTGCCCCGGAGTCCACCAGAACGCGGCATGGTTTCACGCTCACCCAAGCATCCGCGATTAGGCTGTCATCCAACTGCCGGCTAACGGCGCGCAGTGTCACTAGAGGGGATGGTGGTGATGGCGCGGACGTGCCCCTTGCCCCGATAGCTCTTACTCGTTTCCCGGCTGCTCTCCCTGGTGTATGCAGTCTCTTTCCAGGTGTCCCGGCTGTCCACATCCCCAACACAGGCCATTGGGTCTTTGCCGGCGACCCGAGGTTGGTCTTCTCTCTCCGGTGTAGCGCCCACACCTCGTCCCCGACGTCGGAGTAGCCGTCACCTTGGCCGCCTCCATCCTCAATGCTGCCGTCAGTGCCTTTGTATGGTTTTGTAGTCGCCGAGCATTAGGCGCTGACGTATCTAGGTGTCTCGTACCCCGTCGACAAAAGCGTAGACGGCTTCCCGGGATACGAACTCCGGTGGCAGGTTAACCAAGGCCTTGCTGACCAGCTGCTCTATCACCAGGGTGAACTCCTGCAGCGTCTCTCCTGTCTGTTCCCACCTTGTCTTCAGCTGAGAGCGGAAGGCTGCGGCTAGGCGGTGGTTCCCGAACCGGTTCTCCAGAGCTTCCCAGATATCTTTGGGAGCCGTCGCTGTCTGTATCGCGTTTAGGACTTCCGCGACCCATCCCTGGAGGCTGGCTATTAGCTGTGTGGCATGTTCCTCCGGTGACCACTTGTTATTCCTGGCCACCGTGTCGAACTGGCGGTGGAAGACCGCGGAAGTTGACGCGCCGCCGTATTTCGGTTTGAGGCGCGCCGATGTGTCGCGTCCCGGAGCGTCTGCCTTCAAATCCTTCAACCTCCTGCCGACGACGTTCTCCACCATGGCAATCAGGGACTGGACGCTGCTGTCGGCCTTTCCTTCCAGGTTGTTAACGCGGTTAGTATGGTCTTCGATGCATTTGGCTTTATTGTCGGCTTTCCTCTCTAGGTGTTTAATGCGCTCGTCCACTTGACCCATCCGCTTGCCCAACTCCGTGACGTCATCCCTCACGCCGGTCAATTGCTCTTCAAATTTTTCGGTGAGGGCCACGTTCGCAGCCTTCATTTCCGTGGCCAGACTGTCGTTCACTGCTCTCATATCTGCGGTTAATTCAGCCTTCATTGCAGTAATTGTCGTCTCCAGCTTTGCGGCCAGGTCGGTATTTACCGCTTCTGTTTTTGCAGGGAGGTTGTCATTTGCCGTCTTCATTTATTCCATTTTTAGGAAAATCTTTTCTAATGCCGCGTCCATCGTAATATCCCACTTCTGACACCAGTTGTGACTTTGTGGGTTCGTAAAATTAAAAGCCCAATTACACATACTCAAAATTTTCATTATTTCCACCGAATTACAGTTGAAACACTTGCCGATTTCATAGAATTACGTAGCGCACACAATTAAAATCCACCAGTTCGTTTGTCACAGGTCCCTCTACACTCACAATTACGTACAATTCCTCTGATACACAGTTTTCCAGTCCGTTTACTACCACGGTGCTCCTCACGGCTGCTCGCCAAGAATTGAACTGACTCGTTCACTGCAGCCCTTATATAAGAAGATCGCTGTCTCTGGAAGCTTCGCGGCTCGGAACGTCTGCCGATGGTTCCAGACGACAGGGGGAAGGGAAAGAGATGGTAAAATGCCTCGTAGCACTTCCCTAACCATCCCCTTCAGTGAAGGCCACAAGATAAATGGGTAGGCGTGGCGTTAGGGCCTCCTGTCGCCCACCCAGCTGCTAGCTGGCAGTGCCTTCCGATAGTTAGGTGACAGTATGTCTGTGAGTTGCAACAATGAAGTCCAAATATAGAAATCGTTAAATACCAAAGAGGGTTCAGCAACCTGCAAGAATACAACGTAGAGGTTTTCAAGAAAATTTGCAACCTCAGACTACACTTTACATGGAACGTTTTTGGAAATTTTGATTTAACCAAAGTAGTTCCAAATATTCCTATTACTTATATCACTCTATGTTGATTACAAATTTTGTAGAGTGAACAAGAGAACTACTTGCAAGTTATTCCTTGTTGCTTGTCCAAAAGTTGCAATGTTGTCCATTCACAAATTGGAAGTCTTCATGTAATACTTATATGTAAATCGTTCAAAGATACTGGAATATTAAGGTAATTAGCTCGTGGTTAGCTTTAAAACATTTGACACTCTCTTATGAGAATGCTCCTATGTTCTCATACTCCTTTACATCTACATGGAATCCTCCCCACAATTTCTTTTCTAGTCCTCTACTGTACACGTTTAACTGATACACACATCTACAAGTGTACCTTCATTTGTTCCAAAATTTTCGATCGCCTGTCAGTAACTAAGGTCACTTCGCGTTTACAAACTTAGCCAAAGTCGCAGTCAGCTTCTTACAGACATCAAAGTATGCTACTGATATGTGATTGGGAACAGTTTGGACATGAATCAATATTAAACTTTACATTTGTTTCCTCATGTAAAATTATCGGTTTCACAGTAAGTCTGAATTTGCTAATAAGCTTCATTCACTACCAATAAGTAGTCGTTAATATGTATCTGTAATTTTTAAAAACAGTAAATGTCCAAGTGTTTGTCAAACGGTGAAAATTGACACATAAGGTGTTGAAGAACGTGAGTATTTTATAAAGTTGTATGATGTGGTACAACTATACAAATTTGTGTACCTGGTTAACCGAGCAGTATAATTTTATCTATAAGAGTAGAAAGTAAAGAAAGTCTCGATTTGTACTTAATAAAAATTGACCTTTTAGAACGTAACATATAATTTCTGTAAACTGTTATTTATAACTGTAAAAGCTTTGGACAATATGATTTAAACAGAACAGATTTCTACCAAAGTTACAAGATTGGTCCTCTACTACATATAGCAGGTAGAAGAGGTCTCTACGGAGACTTCACTGTAAATATATGTTTTGAGAACCTCTGAATCAATCAAATTGAACATTTTATTACAACGTCCATGTTGAGTCTGTAAATAGAACAACTCAGAAACCAAAACTCGGGTTAAATACCAAACTTGATATTTAAGTTGTGCTTCTTACAAAAATTGCGACAAGAAAAATGTTTAGATTGAAACTTTATGTAAATTCTGACTTTCTCAAAAATAGATGTAATAATTTCTATGTAACTATAACATGTTTAAGACAGCTTCATTCCAAACTAAGTGTATGTCTTGAATTTGGACGATAATGAAGTTTTGGATTTTGTGTTCTAAAATATCATTTGACTTATTGTCTGGAATTGTCTGAGACGTTCTTTTATTCTGAATCGCTTTGTATAACTGATAAACGGTGAGATATAGACAAAATCTTACTTTATAAAAATGTAAATCTCCTTAAAACACTCGGTTTGTGTCAAGTAATTTCTTTTGTGATTGTCATATTTGAACTATTCATTGTTATTGTTGTAAATGTTCAAATACTTAAACTTTTTCCCAAATGGGAACATATTCATGTTTTTATAAGTCCAGACCATACAAAAGAAATGGAATGTTAAAGATATCACGTATTAGTGACCAGGTTTAAAAAAATTGACAATCGTTTAAAGTTGACGGTACTGTCATTGTAGATACCCATAAGCAAATATGTAACAATACCATTTTAATAATGTTTATGTTGATTAGCATTAAGTAGATAAATGAATGTACGTTTTTAAGAATATTATGTACCAAAGTGAGAAGTGAAACTTGTTAACAACTCGTAGGAATGTAAGCAATTGTCTGATATTCCCTGACAAGTAAATTAATCACATATTTTTTAGTTACAAGAAACGATTTCCTCTTGAGTTATATTGGAAATGATAGTAAAGTTTACACACAGATATCATATTGCGTCAGAATGCTGTAGTGCATATATCATTCGTGATGAATGAAATGAGAACTTGCACCTGTGTTATTTATTAAAACTGGATACATGTTTCAACAAAACTATAAGAGACAAAGAAGAATTTAAACACAGAGATATATTTATTAGAAGTGAACCTCCCATGTTAATTATTGGCAATACAGTTGATTGCAGCGCCCCGATTTTCGGGTGGTAAACTAAATCATGAAAAATCGTGTGCCCAAACTATTTCGTTGCCAGTATACTCTAGCTGTATTTTTCATAGCTGCTTAGCTGTCAGCTGGTGATATGTTCCATTACCTCATGGCTACAGTTCAGCTGAATCTTTAAGTGAATGTTCTCTATGGCACCTGTGTGATTTTCCACTTAAATTATCTCAAACCTTTGTATGAACTTTCAAGGAATTAACAATAGAATGTGGTATTTGACCGGAAACTCTGAATAATAACATTTTTTGAGAGTTACTGCTTCCTTTTATTATTCTGTCTCATTAATATAACACATTAATTTAACATTTACTTAAGTAACATGAGTAATTAAACTAAATGAGTTACAAAGAATCCATAGAACAATACTAGCTATAAGTCAAAACACTTAAAAGTGATGCAACATGGCTAATTCATTTAATTAGAAAGAAATTTTCGGAAAACATTCTGTATAATATAACACACATTTGTAAATCATATGAATAACAGAGGAACCTTTTTCATTTAAAACAAACACACTAACAAAAAACTGTAGCTGTTGCACAAAGTGATATAAATAACAAAAATGATAAATTTGAATATTTTACAAATAAACTTTAGTGTAACGTTCTGTAATAACACTGTAGGGATGCTGAAGTGTTTAAAGTGATGAATAACGTGATAATTCATTGTATTAAATGGAAAGTTTAGCATAATATTATAACACTTAAGCGTAATACATGTTTCAATCTTAATGATATTATTTGCCCCAGGCATTACCTGGCATTTACCTAAGGTTACGGAGAAATATTTCAGAAAGCACCTCAAACATGTAATGAAATACACAAGTAAAAGTACAAAAAATAACTGAATGTAATCACAGTATTACACTATACCATATCATTAAGCAGTTTGAGAAGAATGAGTGATTTTAGACGAAATATTAATAATATTAACAACTAGTCATCCAGAAACTGTAAACATTTTACATTCAAAATAAAAGTTAAATCCAGCATTTGATGTAATAAATTTAATTAGGCAAATAACTGTTTCTATAACTGTCTAAATAAATCTGCAAATTTTAAAAATCTGGAAAACAATATCAAAACAACTACCACTTAATTGTTCAACAAAGACAAACACCAAAAAGGACTGAAATTATACGGATCTCAATATTTTCATCTTTTTTTCATGTCCTGTGGTAGCTGTCCTTTTTTCAAGAGTGCTAATTTTATCTTTAATGTATTTATAAACTAAAAATGGGACACATGTCTTAGTTATATCTATGTTCATTCCACGTTTTGCAAATATTCTTATGCTATGTGCCACTTTTTTCAGAATTTTAACGTTATCTCTTTCTTTATCCAGTAATTTTTTTTTTAATTTAGCCAATCTTTTTGCCGTGTTTCTGTGTATTTTATACATATGATACTTTTTCGGACACAAAGATAATTTAGAAACCTCGGTACCCAAAACAACCTTTTTCTTTCTTACTGAAGCGAAAGCCACTGTTTTACTTGGGGACATACTTGAAGAAGGTGTTACATTGTCAAGGAAAGGCTCAGTACCTACCTCCACACCACCTTCCCAATCATCAGTTTATTTTGGTAGCACTTGAGCTGATTCATTTAAAGACGTTATCACTTCCATGTTGAAACCAAGAACTTCATGGGATCATTTCCAAATGTTCTGGTACCACTCCATGCTTTAACATATGTCTCGAACCAACTGTAAAGTCTTCTTCCAAAAAATGGTATTTGTACACATAAAAGCGCAACTTTCACTGAAAATTTTACAAATAACTTTCTACTTTTGCAGTTTTGCTGGCTCCCGGGGAAATTTATAGAATGCACATTGGTATACGTGCTGTACAGTCCTAGAGGATGACAATAGCTCCTCCAACATTGTGGGAATTTGCGGGAATACTTCAGTCGAAATTTGACACTGTGCATACCCTGTTAAAATAAACAAACGTGTTGAAATATCCTAAACATAATCCTAAGCAAAAGAGATGTCCAATAATAAAGTAATGAATGATAATATAGCCTGGCATGTACAATAGCGGCGTAGCTCTTAGCAATATGGACCATGGGCTGCTTTGAACATCATTTCATCATTGTGCTAAGATCAAGTACTCCTAAAAACATTTGCTTATTGAAGTAATTGCTTTAGATCTTCTGCATAAACTGAGAAGTTACAGCTTTGCAATTTCCAAAATTAACATGTACCATTTCATTTAAAGTGTCAAAAACATAAAACACTAAATAAATTACAGCTTTTATCGGACGCAAATAGAATGGCATGAAATATGGCATGATTTTGTTGGTGGTATTGTACCCTATCTGCTGTAAAATATTCTCATGGGCACTTTAGAAAGTCCATATTGCTATAAGAATTTCTCCTGTTAATGTTTCAATGCTTTATGACTACAGGTATAGCATTCATAAATAAAAAATGCAGCAACAAGCTATTCCAAATTCAATTAACATTGATTTTATACCTGCAAGTGACGGAACCTGATTCTAATCTCCAAAGAAGTTGAGCTGTAATATTGGAAGATTTACCCCTTAGTTTTTGTATCTGAAAATACAATCAAAGTAATGTAAGACAAATATGCTTATATTTTTCCGTGAATGGTTTCCACAGTATTCCATTGAATAACGTGTTATAGCATCTTACAGTACAACAGCTATTCACAGTAGACCTCCAATATTAATGACAATTTTAAACACATATATCTGATTATTATCCTTACTTGGAGCAAGTAGCAAGATCATGCGATGATTTATTAAATGCTTTTTCTTCCACAGGAAAATAGAACAATCCTTCCACATTGAAATTTTCAAGATGGTCAAACCACAGAATATCAAACCAGTACAAATTCCAAAATTGTAGCGGATCTTGAATCAGCCAATCACCTTCGTCATCAAGGATACCAGCGCCTGTTTTTTCAGGTGGCAAACTAAAATCCCTTATTGCCATTTCCCCTATCTCAGCTTCACCCGTGTGGATACAAGTTCTTCCATCCTTCATTTCTTAAATTGCTTTATCCAATTATGTACAAACAAAACGATTGTTGTGAGTTGTTATACCATTAAGTCCATGGTTCAATTATGGGAAATACCTAAGGATATAGTTAGTTGAGGAGACTTCCTTTCTTACAAATAATTAATAGTTTACTCGATATTCCCTGCATATATAATTCGGCTAAGCTTCATTTACAGGCAACACAGAAATATTAAATCTAAGCTATATATAAACAACAAAACAAAGAAATTACAATGTTTTATAGAACATTATTAATAATCACAAAGTTTCTTCCCCAGCGTAAGATATTACAGGTGGAGCCCTCTCTGGACAGCAACAAGCGGTCTGTTCTCCCCTGGCAGATAATTACTATAACTAAAACATCATCTGCTATATAACAAATTGACTCAAGACCAACGGTTACACAAAGGTTTACTTGTCCGTCTGTTACAAATAAGAAATATATGTTTAAGGAGTTGTTCCATTACTCACTTTGTTGTACATACAGCAGCAATATTGTTAAATATTTAAACAGAATGTTAGCTTTACTATTACGGTCATTTCCATTAGCTTTTTACAATCTCATCAGCGTTTTTAAGATATAAAACAATTAGCAAACTGAACAATAAGCTAACAATATCTCGAAAACCCTTAGTGATAAAATAAGATTACATAAATTACGCTATTTAACGATATCTCTATTTTTGTGTGCTAAGACCTTGTCGGTATCTTATCAACTACAAATGTACAGAATTCAGTCAGAATAAATAGAAGTTCGGAGTAATTGATTAGTACATTTGTGTTTTATGTAAATATGTTTAAAATTTTGTTCTTTGACCAAACGTGACAGAATAAAGCTGTAAATATTAAAAAAGGAAGAAGAGAAGAAAGTTGTCACAATTTAGTTTATAAAAAACATTGTTTCTACAGTTAAGAAGTTACATCCAATGAGTTTTGCTCGACTCCTATTATATTATAGTTATTGTATCAGGAATGTGCTAGAGACTAAAGAAAATATATATTTTTGTCAAAGAACTATGTATATGAATTTTATCATGGAGGGAGAGATACTTGTACAGGATTTTGGACTACTATCACTTTTTAATTTAAAAGCTTAATGTTAGATCTTTTTGCTAATTTTCTAAGGTTAAGATAGTCTTTCCCTAAAATACTATTGCACTTGAAGTTCGCGGCAAATGAATGTTTTGCTGCAACGACCACAAAATTCATGATCTCGGAGGTTGGTAGTATTGATAAAACAACACATGCCATCTGTTGTTAGTGTCAGTTGTGGATTTTACAAGAACATTGCTATGTGGATAATTTTGCCCTGAAATAAAACCAAACTTGGGGTGAAGTAAAATTTTTCTGAATATAAAATGGCAAATTGTCATGATGTGGAGAGGTGAATTGAGTAAGAGGAAGATAACAGAAACAGTGGGAGTGTCAAAAAATGTATGAAGGTCCTGGAGAACTGAACATCTTTAATGTTTGTGTTAAGAGCCAGAGATACGGGAGAGCTTGGAGGAAGTCATGCTTCTCTCTATCACAAGGTTAATGGGAGAAGAATTTTTGTTCAAACAAGACTATGTACACTGTCACGGAAGTAGCTATACAAGAACACTTCGCTTAAACGCTTACAAAACAAGAATCTGAGACCACATTGAAAATGCAAATTACATCAAATATATCTTTGTAGAATTAATCATTTATGAGATATTCCTTGCTCAAATTCTCCAATACTTATACTTTCCTAAAATAGGAGTCGTTCTTTTGTTTTCATCTGTTGTTTATGTAAACAGAATGTTATTTCAAAGTCATCACATAACGACTGCTTCATTAAATATTTTACTATCACTTAAACACTGCTGTATTGTCCTATTGCCTTTGTACTTACAAGGATATATGTAATAAGACATTTTATATAAATATTAATCTCTAATAACATGAAGTAGATATGAGAATAAGACAGAGTAGAGAAAGTCATGTAAATGTAACACGTATGTTTTATTTAGCAAGTCTCACAATTAATTTTGACAGTAAAATCTTGTTATCAAATGTTTGGTGTAATACAATACATTCTCTATGTGCTATGTACATGTTACAAAAAGTAGAAACAGTCTAAAGTAATCAACAAATACTACAAGAACTGTACACATTAAATTTGTGATTGACATTACCATATTAACAAATTAAAAGTAATTTAAAATGATGAATGTTAAGTAATAAAGTAACTAAATATTGTCACCCGAACGTTGGAACTCCCTATAGAACCGGCAGCAGCAGCAGACGGTCGGCGTTCGCCACGACCACTCGTTTGTCTTATAGCAATAACGAGGGTTGGCTGGAAAAAAAACATCACTGCGCCGTCTCTTTCTGTTCCACCTGAGTTCTCGAACTTACGGGATATTTCATCTAATCCAGAACCTTCCAGATTGGCCAGCTGATCCTATATAAGCAACACGTCGGGCTGGAGGAAAGTCAGTGTTTGGCGAACAGCTGTGAGGAGCGCCCAGTGAGCGGACAGACTGCGTACGTGCGTCGGAGGAGTTTACGTAATCGCGAGTGCAAGTGGAATTGTAACGACGAACTGGTGAATCGTGTGTGCATTACGTAATTCTGTGTAATTGGCAAGTGTTTAACTGTAAGTCGGTGGAAATAAAGAATTTTTTGAGTGGTGCAATTGGATTTTTCATTTCATGAACCCACAAAGTCACGCTGGTGTCAGGAAGCGGGACGATAACATCACCGAACATTACAACGATGGACGCGGCATTGGAAAAAATTTTGGAGAAGATGATGGAAATGAAGGCCGAATTAACAGAGAAGACGGAAGCGGCAAATAGCCTGTCCGCGAAGCTAGAGACTACAAATAACAACCTGGGCGCGGAACTGAAACAAATGAAGACGGCAAATAACAACTTGGCCGCGAATATGAACGAGTTAACAACAAAAACAGAAGCGGCAAGCAACAACTTGGCCACGACAATGACCGCAAAGATGGCCGAACTGACCAAGGAAATGAAGGTGGCGAACAAGGCTCTCGCCGCCAAATTTGAAGAACAGTTGGCCGGCGTAAAAGTGGACGTCACAGAGTTAGGCGAGCGCGTCGAAGATCTGGCGAGCCGCGTTAATGAGCTGGAAGGAAAAGCCGACAGCAGCGTCAAGTCCCTGAGCGCCATGGTCGAGGACGTCGTGGGAAGGAGGTTGAACGATTTGAAGGCCGACGCGCCGGGACGCGACACAACATCGGCGCGCGTCAAACCTCCGAAATATGACGGCGCGTCAACGTTTGAAGTCTTCCGCCGCCAGTTCGACACAGTGGACAAGCACAACAAATGGTCACCAGAAGAGGAGGCCAAACAGTTAATTGCTAGCCTCCAGGGTCGGGCCGCGGAAGTCCTGAACGCGGTTCAGTCAACGGCGGCACCCAAGGACATCTGGGAGGCGCTAGAGAATCGTTTTGGGAACCACCGCTTAGCCGCAGCGTACCGCAGCCAGCTGAAGGCAAGGTCACAGCAGCCAGGAGACGCTGCAGGAGTTCGCCCTGGCAGTTGAACAACTGGCTAGCAAGGCCCTAGTCGACCTGCCACCAGAGGTCGTATCCCGGGTAGCTACCTACACATTCGTGGACGGGGTACGAGACACGGAGATTCGTCAGCGCCTAATGCTCGGCGATTATAAAGCCATCCACGAGGCACTGACAGCAGCATTAAGGATGGAGGCGGCCAAAGTAACAGCTATCGCGACGTCGAGAACTAGAAGTGTCCGCTACACCGGAGACAGAAGACCAGCCGAGGGGCGCCGTCGAACACCTAGTGGCCTGTGTTGGGGTGTGGACAGCCCGGACAACTGCAGAGAGACTGCCCAAACCAGGAAGAGCAGCCGGAAAACGAGTAAGGGCCTTCGTGCAGAGGAGCACGTCGGCGCATTCACCACCGGCACCTCAGTGACACTGCACGTCGTCAGCCGGCGTATGGACGACAGCATTACCGCGGACGGTTGGGTGCGAGGAAAGCCGTGCCGCGTGCTGGTGGGCACCGGGGCGGCCGTGACGATCATCAGATGACGTGGCGAAGGGTTTGCCGACAAGGAAGCCGAACCCACCATACCAGCTTGTCACGGCATCGGGCGACACCTTGCCTGTGGAGAAGGAGGCCCTGCAGGAAGCTGAACTTGGGACGGAGTGCCGTGCGTCAGTGTGTGTTCGTCGCGAAGGTGGCTGAGGAGGTGACACTGGGATTGGATGCCCTCAGGAGCCATGAGGCGCGGTGGACGTCGGCAAGAAGGTCCTGCGGCTCAACGGACAAGAGGTTATACTCCGTCAACCAGAAGAACGACTTGGAATTTGCAGGGTCATCTTGAACGCAGACGTGGTTCTCCCCGCGAGGAGCGAGGTGGTGGTGATGGCGCGACTAGAAGGCCGGAGAACCAGGAACATGATGCTGGACCAGAAGACGCCTGTACACGGACTGTGTGTAGCCAGGGCATTGCTGCCGTGCCGAGAGGAGGTGCCAGTGAGTCTGCTAAATCCAACGGACACCGATCACGACGTCCAGGCCGGGACGGAGTTGGGAACGTGCGAGCCCATGGTGAGCGTAACAGTAATCGACAAGACACAGGAGCCGGCGCCGAAGCAACACCTGGGCGCCCGGCTAGAAGGCTTACTGGAGAGGGCGGCCGACCACCTGACCGCAGAACAGCTGGAGAAAGTTCGACAACTACTGAGGCCATACGAGCGCGCCTTCAGCCAAGGCGATAGTGACTACGCCCGCACGGACAAAGTGCTTCACCGCATCGACACTGGAGACGCCCAGCCTATTCGGCAACCACATAGACGCGTTCCGCTGGCGAAGCAAGGGGCGGTACGAGACATGTTGGAGGACATGAGATCCAGGGGAGTGATTGAAGAGTCGGGCAGCCCTTGGTGTTCCCATGTAGTCTTGGTGACGAAGAAGAACGGTGACCTACGCTTCTGCGTAGACTACAGGAGGCTGAACGCTGTCACCCGAAAGGACTGTTTTCCCTTACCCGGATTGACGACACCCTGTACACGCTAGCTGGTGCACAGTGGTTCTCGACCCTGGACCTGAAGTAGGGCTACTGTCAGGTAGCTCTAGACCCAAGAGACAAGGAGAAAACCGCATTCTCGACAGACCAAGGGCTCTGGCAGTTCACGGTTATGCTCTTTGGCCTCTGCAACGCACCAGCTAACTTCTAACGCCTCATGGGGTCAGTGATTAGAGGGCTTACGATGCCTGCCTGCTATACCTGGACATCATCATCGTCGGGGAGACTTTTGAAGATCACCTCGAGAATCTGAGTAAGGTGCTACAGAGATTGCAGGTGACCAACTTGAAGCTGAACACGAAGTGCCAGCTCTTCCGCAAGGAAGTGAACTACTTAGGCCACATAGTCTCAGCAACCGGAGTGGCAACAGACCCGGAGAAGACACAGGCGCTGAGAGATTGGCCTCGCCCAAAGGATAAGAAAGAGTTGCGCAGTTCCCTGTGGCTCTGCAGTTATTACCGACGCTTCATAAAGGGGCTCTCTAACATCGCCAAACCCCTCACCCGCCTGACAGAGGAACACCTGCCTTATGTGTGGTTGGAGGACGCCGAAGACGCTTTCCAGCACCTGAAGAAGACCCTGTGCAGTGCTCCAATTTTGGGATTTCCACAACCAGGTGGCGCCTTCATTTTGGACACCGACGCCAGCGACCTTTGTATTGGAGGCCTCCTATCGCAGATCCAGGACGTCCATGAGCGGGCGATAGCCTACTACAGCAAGACGCTATCCAAAATAGAACTACTGCGTCACCCGGCGAGAATTATTGGCGGCAGTAAAGACCTTGGAGCACTGACACAAGTTACTGTACGGTCAGCTATTCCTCCTGAGGTCTGACCATTCCCCCCTAACCTGGCTATTGAGCGTTAAGAACTTGGAAGGCCAGACGGCACGTTGGGTTCAGAGGTTGCAGGAGTACGACTTCACCTCAGACAATCGCAGAGGGAAGAACCACGGTAGCGAGGACGCTATGTCCCGAAGACCCTTTCCAGAAGAGTGCGGCCAATGCACAAGAGTGGAGCAGAAGGAGCGTGCCGCAGCAGTTCGAGTAGTCACGGCAGTGCTTGCGGATGGCTGGGATAGCGCAGGCCTGCGGAGAGAGCAGATGGCGGACGCAGACTTGGGGCCACTCTTGAGGGAAGTGGAGGCGGGGATGAGACAAACCTGGGCGGACATAGCACCGAGGAGCGCCACCTACAAGTCTTACTGGGCTCAATGGGACTCGTTGAAGACCAGAGAGGGCGTGCTGTTCCTGGTATGGGAATCACCCGATGGGAAGACGCAGAGAGAACAGTTAGTACTTCCCCGGAGTAAGGTCCCGGAAGTCCTGGAAGAAGTGCACGCCGGTACTTCAGGACACCTGGGAGCGAACCGGACGATTGACAAACTACGGCAGCGCTACTACTGGCTGAGACTCCGAGCAGACGCTGAGAGATGGTGCCGTCAGTGTCACGTGTGTGCGGCGATTCGTGGCCCCCAGACTAGGAGCCGGGGTTGCTTGCAACAGTAAAACGTCGGAACGCCATTCGAACGGATCGCCGTTGACATTGCTGGACCGTTCCCAATATCAGGCCGCGGCAACAAGTACCTGATGGTGGTCGAGGACTACTTCACTAAGTGGCCGGAGGTGTATTCCATCCTGAACCAAGAGGCAAGGACAATCACAGACTGCCTCGTGGAATAAGTGTTCTGCTGATTTGTGGTACCGTTAGAGCTGCACAGTGACCAAGGTACCAATTTTGAGTCCAACCTGATGAAGGAGGCACTAGAGAGACTTGGGGTTAACAAGACCCGCACAACACCTCTACATCCCCAGTCGGATGGCATGGTCGAGAGGTACATCAAGACCTTAGAGGAACACTAGAGGAAGGTCGTGGCTAGCCATCAGAGAGACTGGGACGTCAAGGTGCCACTGTTCTTGCTGGCCTACCGCTCAACACACGACACTACGGGGATGACGCCAGCCAGTTTAATGTTCGGCCGAGTGTTACACCTCTCCTGTGACCTGGCTTTTGGAAGCCCCCCGGGGGAGATACAGCCTGTGCCAGAACATGTGGAGAACCTGGTGGACCACCTCCACTACATGCACGAGATGGCTCGCCAGAACATCCAGAAGGCGAGCGACCGCATGAAAACCCGATACGACAGGCAAGCTAACAGCCACGGATTCCCGCAAGGTGACTTGGTCTGGTTGTACCGCCCTACCCGGACCAAGGGACGCTGTCCGAAACTTCAGCAGTCACGGCAAGGATCGTACCGTGTGGTGAAGAGGATTAACGACTTGGTCTACCGCATTCAGGTGCCCCGAGGAAGGATGTTGGTGGTACACCTGTATCGCCTGGCCCGCTATGATGGCGCTGTTCGGGACGACGAGCCTTGAGGAGGGAGCAGTGTAACCCAAGCGGCAAGCCTACGATGCCGATCAATAAATGAAGGCCGGAGGAGGGAGGGGAGACCGCAGGGATGGCTGGGTCTTCGTTTACCCCTCCTCCTGCCGCTCGAAGGAGCACGAAGCATCGAGAATGTTTCCCCCTCCATAAAAAGGAAATCTCGAGAAACCTCGGGCCGCGATCAATAGAGGAGAGGCGACGGTCAGTTTAGTTGAGTGAGTTGGGGCGAGCAGTAGAGTAAAGCGCGCCGAGTGTACGTGGAAAGACGAACTGGCTTAGTTGTAATTGTGTACATTACGATATTGTAATTGTGACATTGGAATAAGGTGGAAATAAAGATCATTTTGAGTGGTGTAATTGAACTTTTTAAATTTACGAAGCAAAAAAATTACAATATTATTGTGTGCTGTTACCCTCATTTATTAAACAATGCGTTTTCAAAAGTAACAACCGACACATTAGTGTGGCCTCTTCCGTTCACGGGCCCAAATGACCTTGCTGTCGACAGGCCCTAAAACACTACACACTCACTCACTCTTCCGTTCATGAACTGAATTATGCCTCTTCAAATGTGACAAGTGAGGAAAGCTCTTATTACAAACCATACATTGGTGCGCCTTTTTATCTTCATGAGCCAAATTCTTTTCAAATGTGACAACAGACATTAGCGCTTATCACAAACTTTACTACTGTGTAGCTTCTTACCTTCATGAACTAGATTATGTATCTTCAAATGTGATAACTGAGCAAAGCTCTTATCACAAACTTTACATTTGTGCGGTTTCTTCCCTTCATGAACTAAATTATGTCTTTTCAAAGAGTACAAATGAATAAAGCTCTTATCACAAACTTTACATTTGTGTGGCTTCTTACCTTCATGAACTAGATTATGTTTTTTCAAATATGACAAATGAGTAAAGCTCTTATCACAAACATTACATTTGTGTAACCTCTTACCTTCATGACCTAAAGTATGTCTTTTCAAAGCCGACAACCGAGTAAAGCTCTTATCACAAACTTTACATAGGTGTGGCCTCTTACCTTCATGAACTAAATTATGTCTTTTCAAAGTGGACAACTGAGTAAAGCCCTTATCACAAACTTTACATATGTGTGACTTCTTACCTTCATGAATTAAATTATGTTCTTTCAAATGTGACAACTTAGTAAAGCTCTTGTCACAAACTTTACATATGTGTGACTTCTTACCTTCATGAATTAAATTATGTGCTTTCAAATGTAACAACTTAGTAAAGCTCTTGTCACAAACTTTACATTGATGTGATTTCTTACCCCCATTCACTAAATTATGTTTTTTCAGATTCCACACAGAGCTAAAGCTTTTCTCAGACGTGCTACATTGTTGTGTTGTATTGCTCGCATCACTTAAAGTACTGTGTTTTAAGTATAAAGGTTCTACAGATGTGTCTGCCCCATCACTAAAATTACCATACTGGTTGGAGTGTACGTATTCTGTTGCAGTTAAGATATTACATTTAGCATTACAGTTTTCATAATTATATTCAAGACGATCAATTCCATTACAGAAGCTTGTGTCCCTTGTTTGGACTTCAGCAGAGAACAATGGTGACTTGCCAAGAGAAGCGACAGGAACTGCTTCTCGGTATAATCTGAAATGTTTCGGAATTTAGTACAATAATGAGATAGTAAAATCTGAACACTGAATCAGTCAATACATGCACAGAAATCTGTTACAATCATAGTTAAGTTAATTCATATAAGGTAACTATGCTGTTCATTATAGCTACTTATTACATTTGCTAATCCACAATATCTTCAAATAAATAATATAGTCGAGATTTAACTGTATTGGAACACCACAGTGAAGGAAATAATTATTAGACAATACACAAACCCAACATACCCATGAGACCCGTTGTAAATAATGCTTAACTTCTGGCAAAATGGCTGTCCAAAAAATTTCAGTCCTTTCGACAATTCCATACTCTGAGCATAAAAATTCTTTGGACCTGGTAGAAAAATTCAAATTCTTAAACTAAACCCTCATGACACTTCAGTATCCTTTGTTTTCCGTTGCCTCTTCCCTAGCATTCCATTAGACAAACTTTTGATTCAACTTAAGAAATGGCTAAATTCTCTTAACCTAGATGCCAATGCAATAGCAGAATATTTGGCAATGATTGAAATATGTATACATCAAAATTATTTTGTTTTCGATGGAAAATATTATAAACAAATTTCAGGACTAGCTATGGGAAGTCCGCTATCACTTTTTTGGCCAATTTATACATTAGCTTTTTCGAAACACATAACTAAAGCCTTCCCTCATATTTTTAGAACATGGTACAGATACGTAGATGACATCTTTGCAATAGTGCCCTACAAACAAATAGATGATGCTTTGAAACTACTCAACCTGCAAGAACCCAGCACACAGTTCACAGTAGAAACTGAAGAAGACTGTACTCTACCTATTTTGGACTTTAAAATTACAAACAGGAATGAAAAACTAGAATTTGATATCCATAGAAAGGCAACACAGATAATTACATCAAAGCAAATAGTTTCAACCCGATTCCACACAAACATGCCACCAACAACAGTCTCACACACAGATTAGTAAATCTACCCTAAGCCAGCAAGAATATCCAAATGAAAACCATAAAATCTTAAAAACTGCAATTAAGAATGGATATGGCAAAACACCTTGTAGATAAAAAACTAGTCATTCAAACTTCAAAAGAGATTAAAACAGATCAACGCTCTCACACCAATAAAACAAGAAATTAGATTTGCTAAATTACGCCTGGGCCACAAAAAAGTTCCAAAAAATATTCAAGATATACAATATAACATTGGCACCAAAAAACAATTATAACATTAAAAACCTACTTCACAGAAATAATACTGATAAAATAAAACCAGAGGAAAAGCCAGGCATTTACAAGATTAAGTGTAAAGACTGTGAAAACATTTACATAGGGAGGACAAAAAGAAACATAGGCACTAGAAAGAACACTTCAGGCACTTAAGATACAAAAATGCTAATAAGCCCCCAGTAGCAGCTCATTTCTGGTCTGAAAATCATGAAATTGACATGACACTAAAAGTATTCGTAAAAAGCGACCACAATCCATAAAACACACACTTAATATCAATGGATCTAAAAATAAACTTATGTTTAATCCCTACAAAACCTTGGCGATGATTGTCACCAGAAGAAGAAAAATGGAGCCCATTACTCTTACCATGAATAACGTCAGCTTGAAGGTGGTATCTACGGTAAAATACCTTGGCGTTTTACTGGATTGTAAATTAACATTTCGATCACACTTTGATTACATTGCTGAAAGAGCCAGCAAGCTCCTTGGTGCACTCGCGACAACAACAAGACCAACTGAATTCTAGTATTCTTAAAATTATATATCAAGTTGCTGTAGTGCCCCTAATTTTGTATGGTGTATCTGCATTCCAGGATGTTCTTAATCAAAAATGGGCAGTTAAAAACTTGCACAAATTCAAAGGGGATTCCTCCTTCGCATAATTCGAGGATATCGTACAATCTCCACTGAAGCAGCTCAGATTATAGCTAACATCGAACCTTTGGCTCTCACTGGTTTATCAAGAGTAACTATTATGAATTTAAGACATGAACGTGAATGTGCGTCTTATCTGTCTCACTTAAAACTACAAATCCCGGAGCATCTTACCACAGCAGGACACCCATCAAGTTTTGTAACCTGTTTAAAGGAAATATGTAATTTTCATGATTATTACATATATACAGATGGTTCGCGTTACCAATTTGAAGATAATGTATCTGCAGTAGGATGTGCTTTTGTTGTTTATGAAAACCAAACGGAACTAACTCACTCCATGTTTAAATTGTCACCTGAATGTTCTATATTCCAGTCGGAGCTCTTAGCAATTAAAGAAGCTATAAAATGGTGAACTGTTAATGGGAACAGTGCCCGTATTCTTAGTGATTCACAATCAGCTCTACTCGCTATTAATGATAAATACAACTTAAATTCATTAGCACATGAAATCAGAACCTTGCTTCAAAACCATCCAGGACATATTTGCATGGGATGGGTTAAAGGACACAATGGAATTTTAGGTAACGAGAGAGCTGAATGCTTGGCTAAGAAGGCTGCAGAATCCAATCTTCCTGTGACATACTCTTTATGTCCTATTTCTACTGTAAGGAGAATAATACATCAACATATTCTTGAAGAATGGAACCAACAATGGCTAACAACTCCAAATGGAAGTTTAACAAAAACATTATTTTTCCCTAGTGTATATGACAGAGGAAAATGTGAAACTCTTGTACCAAATTTTGTTTTGACAATTTTTAAGTGGACATGGTAAATTTGGTGAATACTTATCACGTTTTCACTTAACATCTAACCCCAAGTGCATGTGAGGTGAAGAATTTCAAACTGTGGTTCATCTCCTTTTCTGTTGTCTCATTTTCTGGAGAGAAAGACAAGAATTAATATTCAAGCTAGACTCTCTAGGAACTGAATTTTCTGCTCCGCTCACATCTTTGCTAATGAAGCCACAACAGTATAAGTACTTCATGATGTTTATAAACTCGGTGTTTAAACGTCTGAAATAGTTTAAATTAATATGCATCAGATTATAACATATTTTCTTCCTTCTAGTATTTAAAATATTTTTGTTAAAATTGTGTATTTTATGTATCAACTATAACCCTAATATACCACTGTGTAAAATAGGGTTCATAAATCTGGATAAAAAAAAAAAATATCAATGGATCATTTCAGATGATGGAATTCAATATATATTCCATAGTAACCACCAGATACAAATGAGCAGCAAAGAAATACGACTCAAAAGTACATGAAGTTTCTATTGAATAAACAAACTATCAGAAATAATTGTCATCAAAATGCACTTCTCAAATTGTGTGCTTGAATAAAATTTACATTTCATTTTTAATTCCTGTAGGGCTGTATCCTAAGAACTAACAATAATTAATTTTATTCAATCTGTATGAAGACCTTAGAAGCCCCTGGGTTAAATACAAATAAGAGTTACATAATTTGCATGTAAATATATTAAAATATATTATAAACGTTGCATCAAAAGGACATTTTAAAGTTAATTAAAACAAGTACATTTTTAATGCAATAACGTATAATCACTTTCACTGATTTTACAAATGCTTGTCGCTTTTCATCTCACATAAAATCCGTGGGTAGTTTTTAATTTTATATTGCTCTTGCTGGCGAATGGTTAACAACTATGATACTCAACGGACAACTAACTAGTAACAACTACTTAAGGACGGCCACTGATATCCCTGGTATACCTTGCCGGTCATGGAGGAAATGTTCTGTCAAAGGAATGACACCATGTCCAACTCCAGCCTTTTATGTTCACCAGAATCGAACAGACTGCAACATACCAACGCTGTACAACAACATTTACATATATTTAGAGATAAGTGAAGTTATTATTACAAATAATTATATCTGTGTAGCATTTCTTGCTTCACTGTTACTAACTTTGCTTTTTATGTACTAAATATGTAAGTCCCATATCTTCAGCTTCGTTACGTCTGTTCATAGCTCTACTTCGATGTTCCATATTATTACTTCCCTTGTGGCAAACAACCAAAATGGTGGAGTTATGTATTCACTTGCTTTGTACTTCTGTGGTTCTCATATATCATTGTTCTGTCTACATTTTAACACGGCATTATATCTGGACAAAACTTCATTATTGATTCACCTCTCCATGCATACAACGATCGCTGTGCTGTTTGGAAGTTGAAGAAACGCATGTACCAGATGTAGTGTGCTTTCTCACTTCAACACGTTCTTGCCGATACTTCTTTCCTCCCGGCTCTTTCACTTGGTCGTTGACAGTTCTTCGGATATTCTAGGTAGCCTCTTCTCCAACACGTTCTCGCCGACACTTACTGCTTTTCTCCCGGCTTGTTTACTTAGCCATAGGTAGTTCTACATGTGTTCTAGGTAGTCTCTACTCCAATACATTCTCTTTGACAATTACTCCTTTTCTCCCGGCTCGTTCACTTGGTCGTTGACAGCTCTTCACATGTTCTCGCCGACACATTCCTTTTCTCCCAGCTGGTTTACTTAGCCGTTGACAGTTCTTCACGTGCTCTAGGTTTTCTCTACCCCAAAACGATCTCAGCCACAAAATTGATCTGTTCCTTTGTTACCAATGTATCAAATACTAATTTGCACCTTTTTTACAAATATGCGTAAAAACGTATTTCTTTCCATAGCACGGTCTAGTTTGTGTCTTTGTTACAACACAACCTCGCATCACTTCTAAATGCTCACCAGTGTTTGCCTACTGACACTACTTGTTGACTCTCACACAACTAACTTTTCACATTTACGCCACCGAGGTGCACCGATTCATTCAAACTATACAACTGAACTGATTCAAAACTCCAATACCCACTGGTCCACTCGCCCCACAAGAAAGTTTCTGAAAACAGAGATCTTCACAATCGGAAGAATGGAGAAATAGATTCTTGTACATCTGCTGTAATGGAAGGGTATGGAGCACATAGCAATAAGGCCCGCACTTCCGGTCTTAGCGTGGTGGCGGCTTCTCTGCCTCACGTTCTAGAGGTCCTGAGTTGGAATCTCGGTCAGGGTGAGTTACCAGGATGAGGTTTTTCCAGGGTTTTCCCTTATTCTGTAAGACGAATGTGGGGTAACCCTAAACTCTATGGACCCTGGGCTCATTTGAGCATCATTTTCACCCATTCCATTCATCGTCCGATATGACAACGTTGGAGGACGTAAAATAAAAAAAAAAGTATCTCAGCTATTGAATCTTCTTATACGTTGGCCTTTCGCTCCTCTCGCGGCAAACAGAAACGCTTAAATTGCATAACACACTTAATTTCGTTGCGGAAGAAAGTCACTGTCCCCCGTAAAAATACTAACTCCGGAATTTATTATGAGTTTTTCTGTCATTAGCTCTATCAGTTTGCTTTGAGAATGGTAAGAAGAAAAATATACTTGACCATATACTTAAAACATGAGATGGAATGAGATGGCGGGGGAAACGGGAGATCCCGGAGAAAACCCGCCCCAGCGCCACGTTGTCCACCACAAATCTCACTTTGCGGTCGCCTCGGATCGAACCCGGGCCGCCTTGGTGAGGGCCATGCGGTCTAACCACTGAGCCACGGCGCAGCGTCAAGAGCTCCATGACACATGTACTAAAACATAAATGCTAGAGTAAACATAAGGCTTATAATTGAAAAGAGTCAAGTCTTACCTTGAACATTTTATTGGAGGAAGGACCGCATCCTGCAACAGAATAATTCAAATTGTAATAAAATGGTAATTATAAATTTAAAAAACTTACTTAGCATCCTTGGATTAATAAACATTTTCAATTTTTTTTTTAAAGAAGTTGGTATAACTTTAGTTCCTCAAAATATAGTATTAAAGATTTATTACAATTTTCTAAAAAAGATAAAATTCCTAATAATAAAAAATCTGGTATTTATCAATTTAATTGTTTAGATTGTGATCAGGTTTATATTGGAAAGACAAAACGTAGTTTGGAAACCAGAAAGAAAGAACATTTTCATAACACTAAGTATAAACAAATTGGTAAATCAGCCGTAGCAGATAATTTTTGGTCATTCTACCATGAAATATATCTAGAAGTTAAATTATTAAAACAATTATATGTTCACACTGATTTAATAATGTGGGAAAACATATTTATTTCAAAAAATAAAAATCGCGTAAAAAATTTTGACATACCGGCAGTTGATTCTGTTTTTAGGTTTGTTTCGTCTTCAGATTTTGGAAATATGAAACAACATGGTAACCTTGATGACAAAGTTTGTTGACTGAAGATGTGGGCAAATGTTCATGAAATTGATTTTTAAAAAAAGAAAGAAGTATTAACATCAACTTCTTAAGATATGTGGAAATTAATTAACAAATATATTTTATTGGTGTAGGAAGAATTCAAATTTACAGCTTTCACACAAATATCTACACAGTGTTAACTGTCCTGCTAAGATATTTACAAGATATGTAGAGACAATATTTGATAATTTATCTTGCAACGATGTATACAAACCCCAAGAAGTGGAGAAAGCATTTGTTTAGTTTAGAGAACACAGAACTGGAAACAGAAATACCTAATAAATCAGAATATATGATTAAAGTGGTCAAGCATTTACAAATATTACGACAGGAACATAGGAAGGATAAAATGGTTAACATATTTGAATCATTTATACCAATATCCCATTTGGTCAAGACATCTGTGATGTATCTGGTAGATTCCTCACTACAACTTGTACCTAGGTTAATGATAATAATAAAGCAGTAAATGCATATTGCTTTCACAACACAGGTCTTCTCAAACACACAGTCATATCTGAACATACTTAGACATAGATACTGTATTGTATTTAAAATGCAAAACAACTGGAAGAGTGCCAATTGCCATTCTTTTTATATACATACTTGTATGAAATGATATCGTAGATATCTATAAATTTTTGGGTCAGACTCCAGGAGCTGATAGCTATAAGAGTCAGCTGGTAAGTCCTGGGCAAATGTGCATATGTTTAAAGGTTTATGGCTGAATCGACTGTTGTCTTTGAATCAATGACTTCAGTTTACTCTTTATTTATGCACAAAAGATTGTAATATTCTGCAACAGTACAGAATATATTGAAGACATTAATACAAAACATTGCTCAGTCTAACTAAGCAGGTTTCTACATAACTTACCTTATTATTATTACCAACTGATGAAGTTTCTGTTTCCAGCCAACAAGGTTCTTCTTTAATTTCTATTTTGTTAACAATCTCAATATCACTGTTGTATTTCTTATCAATCATTACAGGATCCACTAGAAGAAATTCTCCCTCATTCTGTGAACCAATGTCTGAAAATAGAGTCTGCTGTTCAATTTCTGATTTCCCATTTATGTTGCAGTTATTGCTCCATGTAGCAGATTCGCTCTTAACCTGCTTGTCTAGTTCTTTGGTAAAAGGAGTCTCTAATTTAATATCTGTTTTGACTGTTATCTCACAACCAGTAACATCACCAATGTTTGTTGTAACAACTTTGTGAAAGAACTCTCTCTCATTCTGTAAGGCTATGTCGTCTTCAAGAGGATACTCTTCTTTGATTTCTACTTTCTCATCCATTTCAAAGAGCTGTTGAATTTGATGTTGCTGTTATTTCTAGAAATAAATCTGTAAAGAAGAAGAGATATTTTATAGACCAAAAAATATAAGTAAATTTAGCCATCAACTTCTTTGTATCTAACAATAATTATTCAAACCACATTAAATACACCGTTCTCTTATCATACAACTTCTTGAACAATTGAACCAGACTTAACAAACTCAAATACATGTGAAGATCTCAAACTACAGACAGTTGTCTGTCTATGTCAATGCTATTATATTCCAGCTAGCTTACTGAGATACTGTACCAACATTAAACCTCCTAATCTGTTCAAAATGTCATGGATAAAGATCAAAGCACTCCCAGGTATTAGATATAACTAAAATAAATTGCTATGTGCCAATTACTAATATCATAGTTCGTTTGTATTCTGTTACTGTTGTTCTAAGGTTTGCTATGATATTTAAATTAAGCAAGAAGGTTTAGTACTATATGACATAACCAGTTCTAGTAATAAAACATCCATGGAGGGCTACAAATCATACAGTTTGGCAAATAGTGTCACACAACTTTTTAATTTAACACTACAAGAACCAAGGATGCAAAGCAAAGACTGAAACGTGTAAGTGATATAATGTTAAAGATCAACTCAATTGTTCAAGGGTATATCAAATATAAACGGGAACTTTGATGAAACGCTGCTGTTGCTAATAAATTTGAGGAGAAATTTTGTCAGTATGTTGGTGGGGTATCTCCAGAGAGGGTATTACGCGCGCACACACTGCGGAGAATGGGGCATCATCAGTACGCCATGAGTAAGCAAGAAGTGCACACGTCTGTTGCACAATGCATCATCATTAGATTTCTTGCACAAAGGGGCGCCAAACCTTCGGAAAATTTGAGACAGCGCCGCGCACAGTTTCGGGAAGAAATACTTTCGAAGACTGGAGCATATGACTGAGTTAAAGATTTTGTGGTGGGAACAGAAGCTGTAGCAAATGAACCTCATAGGAGCAGATCGGGCACAAGCATTACTGCAGACAACACTGTGCCCATTAGTGACATTATTGAAGAAGATGTTTTTTTTTTAATTAGGACAACTTAGGATAGTATTCAATCATCAAGAGATGAACTTCATTATAGAAATCAACTCCAGTATTATTATTTGGTTGTTGACAGAATAAATTTTAAAAAATAATTTTAATTTAAATTTGATCTACCCTTGTACTAAGTGGAGATTCAGTTAATGATATTATCTAACAAAAGTTGGGTGACTGACTGAATGACACTGTAAAGTGTAAGAAACTCACATTTTCACTAGAATGTTTATCCAAATGCTGATTTACAATCAGCTTTACTATTTGCAAATACACAGAATGGGCACATTAATCAAATGTTCCCTTATATCTCACTAACCTGTACTGATGGCACTTCTACACATTCACTACTGACAGACCAATACCCAATACCAACAACACAACTGCTCCAGCCAACTGATTCTTAACAACTCTGATACTCACTGGTACAATCATAACTAACAACTCAATTAAACCTAACATTACACCGCGTTTAGAACCTTCCATTCACAAATTAAGCATTCTAGAAACTAAAATTCCATGAATTGTCCCATCATTCGTTCATCCCAGTTGTTGCGCCGACGCTAATGTAATCTATTCGGTCAATATGCTTCAGCTCTCTCACTATGAGGGAACCTAAGCAACTTCTAACAACAGCATTTGTGAGCAAGACAGAAATTAAAAAATTACAGCACAAATAGTCAGTGATCAGCATATCAATAAATTTAAATTAGTGCTAAAATATAACATAATGGCCCATGTCTGCACCTAGACTCAAGTAAATGACAAATTTGATGAACTTCTAAAATATATACTATTAACATTTTAAGCTATTTTCACCGAGATAACAATACATTTATCACAAGGCAGACCTTGGATTACATCAGGTATATGGAAGTCCTGTACAAATAGAAGAAATTTTTAAATATATCAAACATGCAATAACCATTACATTAAAAAACACTACAAAAAGTAGCAGAGTTATAAACTAAAAGAGAAATAAGAGAAAAATGAATCAAAAGGAAAAAATGACTCAGTAGCTATTGATGATTCCCAAAACAATATTAAAACTTGTGAAATAAAATATAAACTTAAAACGGACAATTACTGCAAGTAGTATAACTGATCCATTAATCATCCGAAAATAATAAGTGAGTAGTATCTGTCTTATACCTTTAACACATTTCCTTAATGTAGCAAAAATACAAACAGAATTACCTAAACTAAACTGCACTTAAAACTCTATAGAAGTATATCTGAAAATTAACCTCAATTTGAAATAGATTCTACAACTCCTAGAGAGAGGAGATAAATTATTACCTCATAAAAACAAGAATATGTTATGCTTGGGATGACATAAGTACCAAATACATCTTAACAGAGCATAAAGACTCTCAGCCATATATCACCCATTCTCTTTTATCAGAGATATTAAAAAAAAGAAGAAAACAGTTGAGCCTCTATTCTGACTTAAAATAATAGGATAATCTTACTGCCGACAGCCTTTTCTATCAGTATACAACTGAGTTACAGCACACATTGTGTTAAACAATATTCTCCCATCAATCTACTTTGCTTCTACATAAAGAAACATACACGCTGACTTACGAATTACTAAGAGCGTTCAATAAAAAAGATTTACCATTAGTAATATTTTGTGATTTAGCTATGTCATTGGACAACCTCTTGCTACAATTTATGATGGTTGAGATCTCTATAAACTAGTTCAAATATTTCTTTAACACAATCCAGGAAACCAAGATAATGGATATGAGTTGGTATCACGCATTATTACTAAAGATGTCCCATAAGGCTCTATGTCAAGCTATTGTTATTTTCAATAGTTATAAATGACTTGTCATTAAAATTTCAGAAAGGAGCAGACAGATGAGGTCTTTGTACATGATACTATTGTAGTAATATCAGAAAAGCTTCATCAAGTCACATCAGTAAACTATGAAAGTTTATTAAACTTTAAGTAAAGTATAAGCAGGAAATGGAATTAATAATCAGATGAAACATTCTCACTTACAAATATTCTTGGTCTAGGAAGCATTTCCCAGTTGCAGTAAACAAATGAAAGTCATGATATTAAAGCTTAACTCTAAATACTTTGTATTAGGATATTTAAAGGATCTTAGCCAAAATGCCTTTAGACCAGCACTAGAGATATCAAAAGTATAAAATAAAATAGAGAAACAGAAGAGTGTAGTTTAGTTAATTTATTATTTTAACTAATTAGTTTATCTATGAAAAACCTTAGCCTGTATACGGCTAGTATGAAGAAATAGTTAATTTCCATCAATTAGCTAAAATAATAAGAGTTAAAATGATGAAGCCTGGGAATTAAGAACTTTCAATAGTAAGTTGCCATAGTATCTCGGATGTGAGAGCCCCTAGTAGTGTATCAGGGAAATATATGAGCAATTGGAGAATTTAATAGTATGACGGTAAGTTGGCCATGGTATCTCAATGGGTTAGAGCGACTGGATGGATACCAGGAGATCAATGGTTCAGTCTATCTATCATGTATCGTTGTTTAAGTTTTATTGTTACTAGTAAATACATATACTCTCTGTTATAATCTTCACAAAAGTTAAAGGTATATGGAGGCGTGTCACACTTTAGACTCCAGCAAATCCTAAGCTTGCTGCTCCTACCCGCACTGCCAAAAGTGGTTCACGCATCTCACACACTTGAACTAAGAACATTCTCATTAACCGCTTCGCCGATGGCCATTTAAACCCTTCAGGGGCCGGAAACGGATACCCAATAAACAGAACAGGACATTTAAATTGTTAAATGCTGTAAAAATGCATCATAAATACAATTCCGTATCTTCCGTATTTATTAAGTTATTTAAACGAAACAAAAACTGGTTTAAAGCTCATTAACGGCAGTATAAATATACAGTAACAATAAAGTAGAGACTACATTAATAAATTGTTGAAATTTCACTACTTTGTTTCACTGTAGCAAAAGCCATTCTTTGTGCCGAACGCGCCTAATATGTGAATCATTTTGTTTTGTGTATACGAGCCATAGTATGTATGTATGTATAGCTACGCAAGCGTCTTCTCAGGTTCAAGTTTAGTTTATTTATGCTATGCCAAGCGATAATATGACGAGAATATGTTGCGTCAGACACTCACACACTGGAATGAAAACTCTGTCAGCATCTGTTATTACAGTGTTTCTCAACCAAGGTTTCTATTAGCCTTATGCAGCAGTTTTCGCTCAGCATTTTAGTTATTTATACTCTCTCTGTGTTCAAAGTGATTTCTTATAGCTATCAAGAGGTAAATGAACGGCACATTTGAAATTGTTAAATTTCAATGTTAACCATGGCTTATCCCGGTAATGTAGCAAATAAATTAGCTTGGGTATGATGTGTACAGGCTTCTGATATTACTGTAGAAAATCTGGAAGATTTGTTATACGATTATGAAGGAGATCTTTAGGACATACGTAGCAGTGACATGTACTGGTCTACAGATGGCATGTTAGCTACTCCATTGTTTGGGGAAATTGCAGGGCAAATATGGGTGATACGGATCAGCTATTACCAGCTATCCCTCTTTACGGAAAACAGTTAAATGGTATAAAAAAAGTATTTTTATACCACTGGATGTAACTATGCACAGTTGTTTAGTAATTTTCAGAGCTGTAAATGACATTCATCTACCTGTTCTTGCGCGTATAAAGAGCTCGTAACCTAATTGAGCATTATAATACTCAGAGGCCTCTTTATACTAGGGGGTAGCAAAATTCACCACATCATCCCTCATACTTGAGAGAAAACACTTTCCTAAAAGTATACCACCCACACCCAAAAACTTGTAACCATTTCGAAAATGTGTAGTGTGTTGCGAAAAAGAAGTTCGCAAGGAAACCAATATTATTTGGTGTGAATGTGCAGATGTGCCCTTGGGTGTTTATCCAGGTTTGGAGGTGTACAATTCAAAAAGAAACCTTTAAGGATACGTTTACATTCCTTATAGAACTAATTTAAATTGATTGTAAAACAGCAAGATTAAAATAATTGGCGTTAACTGAGCATTAAATGCATGTATGCGCAGGACGTCTATACACGTCCATATCGGTTTGGGGCACTTTAACTTGGACGTCATATGACGTCCATATCAGTGAAAGGGTTAATGGCGCTCGGATATTAATATTTGAAAATGATAAATGCCGATCTGATAATAAGAAAGAATTTTATCTTCTGATCATGACCATACAAAACTCCAATCTCTACAATATTTAGAGCACGAACGATGCATGTTTTATCTTCCATATGCTTACGGTTCCCCAACATTATTTCATTCAACACAGAGAAGCATAAAAATTAACAACATTCCTTCCTGACAACACTTAAATCAAGCATAAATAAACAGTACACTTTCTGCATGCAGTTTGAAACAGATCGAGTTAATGTTCCCTTTGTCTTCACAGTAGAGTTTTGATATTGTTACAGCAAAGGCCATGGATATGTCCTGAGACAAACTGAGCTGAAATATTGCTAACATTACATTAAATTGTTATTGAACACATGTATTTTCTAAAGTGATTGTGATCTGAATGCGTGTATATGCCCCTCGAAGCTGGAACAAGTGATTCTTCAGTCAACAAACATGAAGTGATTATTCTTACGGCAGAAGAATTATATTTAATATAATTATAATTTTTATAAATTTTCTAAGCAAACTCTGACCAATGTGCTCTCCAGTGCTACTTAGTAAATGTGATTGGTGAATTTATGAAGATTTACCTTGACGTTATGATCATGTAGTCACTTGTCAATACCTATTTTTGAAATATTGAGGAAGTAGACCTTCAAATGTAAAACTCCTCTTGTTTTCTCATGACAAATGAAAGGCAGCATGCCAAATGACCTTGTTGTCGACGGGCCCTTAAACCCCACACTCACTCACTCACCCCTAATCTATACAACAGCTTATTGCATTGCTTCATTATCAATTACACTTACCAAAATTACAGATACAAAATAAGCTAACTAATTTTGCAACACTAAAGCCGATATGAGAGTAAAAATTGTCTTAATGGTCTGGTTTCAATGAATAGTGTACATTTGGGATTGCTCTCTCCACAAGAAAGTGTCAGCAGTTTACAGCAAACTCCCTACACAGGAGCAGCGAAGATTAATTTAGAAATTTGAGGGTTTGTGTTTGCTTATAAATGAAGTTTGGTTCAGTCAGACATAAGATGTTAGTGAAGACTAGCTTTCTTTTCTGCATTTTGAAGCAAAGTTATAAAATTTAATTTTAAACTGAAAAATTCAATGCCATGTCCAGGATTTGAACCATGGATCTCCTGGTTTTCGTCCAGTAACTCTTACCCATTGAGCTACCATGGCCAACTTGCCGTCCTGACATTAAATTCTCCAGCAACTCATAGATATTCCCGATGAACCACTAGGGTCTATTGTATCTGAGATACACATCAACATTATGCAGAATCAGATTCATTACTTTAGACAAAAAGCAATAAGTTTATATTTTCAGTATAGTGTAATATGCTAATATCATTGTTGTAACTCTGTAACAAGTACATTATTATAACAGTTTGGGTTACCTTACGACTGGTACCAAGGAGACTTGCATGCTGTAGGGAGAGAGAAGTCATACCTGCTAAAGATACAGCAAACTCAGCATTGAGAAAGTGACATTTATCTGCTAGTATTGGTTGTTAGTATAACGAAGGAGTTAAAACACAACATGAGAACATGTGGACTTACAGGTCGGTGTGTAAGTTAACTGCCAAAGGATGAAATGATAACTTTGGAGCTGTTTATTTACATTCATCATCATTATTGCTAGGTTTGATGATGAGTCCTTAAATGTAAGTTAAGTGTACAATAATGTATGTTCAGGTCATTAAAAAAGATATCTAAAGTCTCTGTTTTGTCAGTGTCCAGACTTCTAAAGATACAACACGCTCCAGTTTTGTATGGTCAACGCTTACTAAACAATTACATTAGTGATTAAAACTTCTCGGGTTACCAGCCGTGTGATGTTGATGAAATTGTTCGAGCTTTCGGCCATCTTGTCAAGATGGCCGAAAGCTCGAACAATTTCATCAACATCACACGGCTGGTAATCACACGGCTGGTAACCTGAGAAGTTTTAATCAATAATCATCACCGTGAAAGCTTCAAGTCTTACAATTACATTAGTGATTTTAGAATAGATACATTCTGCTTTAATAAAAGTAGTTAAGGAATATTAAGTTTTAGTTTCACTGATATTTTGGCTACGTTTTGTCATCGCTCGGCTATGCTTTGCGGCTTACGATCCTCAGCTGTTTGTTCATTATGTTCTACATGCCCGCCTCGGTAGCATAGATGGTAGCATGTCTGCCTCACGTTCAAGAGGTCCCAAGTTCGAATCTCGGTCAGGGTGAGTTACCTAGATAAGATTTTTTCCGGGGTTTTCACTTATCCTTCAAGACAAATGTCGTGTAACTCTAAGCTCAATGGACCCTGGACTCATTTGAGCATCATTTCACCCAATGCATTCACCGTGCGATATAACTTAACGTTGGGGCAGACGTAACTGAAAAAAAAAGAGAAAAAAATTATGTTCTGCATCACAACTCGTCAAACTTTCGTGAGCACAACCATGAAACACACGGAACATTATCATACAAACGTTAGCACAATTTTATCTATACGCGCGATAATTTTGCTGTTCACGGTTCATTGTTTACAAATATTAAAGAGAAACAAACCACAGTCGTGGGATACGGAAGTTTGTGCCGCATCAACAGTAAAATAGTTAATTTCACAATTTATGCTACACGGAAGACTCCTACACATCATACGTGTAACCTACACAAACTTTCTGTATCACTTTGTGAGTCTGCAATAAGTGACAAGGTATCAGTTACATTAGGTTGCTTTAAATGAATGTTTCTGCTAGTAAAAATCTGTAAGGCATCTTCCATATTACACTACGAAGAACTTTAACTCCCTCACTAGTGTACAAAATGAAAATAAAACGGTATGATCCATATTGTAGTAGTGGAAAGATACATATGTAGGTAACAAAGAACAAGTGCTAATTGGTTGCAGTATTAATAAGAACGCAAATGACAAGTTACTACTATTATTATACAAAGAAGGACTGCATGAACATATTAAAATTAGTAATATTATAAATTATAACACCAAAATAATTTTAGAAATGTTATAAAACACATTAAAATGCAAATCAATAACTTAGTAATGCAAAATCACAAATAAAAAGCTACTTAACCAATTTAAATAAAAAATTTGCAGATGCTAGATGAAGGTGTGGACTTTCAAAATGGTCTATAAATAAAGACTGTTACCTGTATTATTGCTTGTGCTATGAATTTTTAATTGCAAGCTTTTTTTCACTGTTTAATTCAATCCCTTACTCTACTAAAATATGACGCGTGATTCCACTCATGAATGTATACGAAGTTGGATCATGCTGGCAGTGAAAATACAAAGTTTACGCATTAACTATAATGGTCAGGCCTCCATTGTTTATTGCTTTTGAGATATTGCAATTATTTTATATTCAGTATTTATTGTTACGTTTTAAGTAAAGTTAACTTACTAATTCCTAATTAAACTCAATGTCAGATGTGAATTTGGTAGTACAGGAATTCGAAAGAGCAGCATAACATTTGAATTGCTGAAGTCGTACCAAGTATTCTTTCTTTGTGTCTCGAAAGAAGCGAACAGCAAGCGGTGGTAGAAGTAATCATAGCAGACGTTCTCTTGAATTGTACAGATCCACGAGTTGTTTTTGTGCATGTACAGGAAATAAGGAAGAGTCACAGGTATGATCTATCTGTTCTTTTAACCTAATTTGATATAAAATTAACTTTCTATTTGTTGCTCTGTAGAATCACAGAGTGATACAAAAGCCCGTATGGTTTATAAGTACATATGTTATATAGCGAATGCCTTAAGAGGTACAAGTAGGTCTGTTAGGTTATTCTCGCGTGTACTCGCATTCAAAGAGTAGTGAAGGGCGGCGGTTCACGACCAGTAATATTTGTCTGGTTTATATGGGAGAGAGTTGAGGCAACTTCATCCATGGTTATATGAAAGTGGTTAGGGTTCTGTAAGTTACAGCATGGCTGTGACGTAGGTAGCTTATGTTAAATGTGATACTCGTAAATTCTCAATGTATTGCTAATTGTAATTGCTTTACTGTAAATATATAGAGCAAAAGTTCGGTTAAATTGCAGAAAGACGGCGTAGACTTTTGATATGGGATGACGGAAACTAACTGTTGCCAACTGCAGAGTGTTGAAAATGCCAAAATATAGAGATGTTGCCAACATATTTTCTTGTTATAAATTAGCAATACTGTAATGTGTAAGGATACTGGCAGTGTATAATAATTGAGGTGCTAAAACATAAAAGAGTAGTTTAAATAATGAATTATAAGTGAATTTAAAATAATTTATTGTAAATGTTAAAATATGCTTGAGGCATGGAGAAATGATGTCACAAGCAAAAATAGAAGTGAATGTACATTTCTAAACAATCTTATTTTTGGAAATTAATTGTTCTTAGTCAGACTGAAAAATTCAATGCCATAGCCGGGATTTGAACCATGGATCTAAACAATTGAGCTGCTATGGCCAATGTGCCAGTATGACATTAAATTCTCCAACTGACTCGTATGTTTCCTGGCAGACCACTAAGGACTCTCATACATACGAGTCATTTGGAGAATGTAATGTCATGTTGGCACGTTGGCCATAGTACGTCAATGGTTTAGAGCGGCTGGACGGAGACCAGAAGATACATGGTTCAAATCCAAGCTATGGCATTGAATTTTGCAGTGTGGCTCTATCTTTCCAATCCTGTATTAAGTTTTCACTAACTTCAACAAAGTCATTCTTAGTTTTATAGAAAAGCGTTTCAGAAGACGATGCAAAGTCGAAATGCACTGTTTGTCATTATATAGTACTTGCTTAAATATAAAAAATATATCATACGAAGAATTTATTTTGTGAAGCAATTTAATTAAATTCCTGTGTTTTTTCTGTATAAAATTTATTTATGCTTAACACTTAAATTATAAGCAAGGGTCTGAGTTTGGGTCTTGCTTTTGGTACTTAGGTAGATATTTTGCTTTATACCACTTAGCTGTAACAGTCACATTCCAATCAAACTCTCCTATAGAGGTTCCAATGGATATTTTGAGGTTTTTCTAAAGCACTTTTAAAACATTATTTCCTCAACCATACACAAGGCATGTACGAACATCAGGAGAAAAAGAAGAAAAATTATAACAGGTTCCTTACGTATTATATGGTTAGTTTGCTTACATAGTGTCGGGGTTTTCAGCAAAGCATGCTTTCACAGTTGGCAACTCTCCAGCCATGATGTCAAGCCCGCCATATATCTATGCCGTCTTCCTGCGGTTTAACCAGAAATTCTTCCTCTTCTTTTTCTTCTGGTTTGATGTTCTTTATTTTATATTGTGCAGCCCTGTACAATTAACTTGTTTAACCAGGTTTCTCGGTACGACCTCATGCAGTAAAATAATAAAACAATGCATGATGTGCTGCTCAACGAAATAACAATACAGCCACTGCTTCTGTGTAATAATGTGTGCTGTCTTTATGTCACATAACAATAGAGCAGCCATATTTTGTTTACAAGCAAGATCATGGGAGGGTTTAATATTATCCAGCATTTTATTTTGTACCTATGTTGTATTTACACTTTTTGTGCATGTATTAGTAGTTTATTAAGTAAATGTAATTAGGAAATGTGTATTAGTTATAAAATAGATTTGAACAAGACACTTTATGGATCTTGAAAATTGCCAAATTTAGTATTTAAATTTAATGCATAAGCAAGTTCCAATTAATCATTCACATCTTTATTCAGATTCATCCACATCACTCACACACTCATATCATATGCATGTCTTTTGTTTGATTCTTTGTTTGCTCCTCAGGTCCCATCCTAAGTAAACTTCAGGTACATTCAACATGTCATATGTATGACTGTCCACAACAAACTGTTTTTCATATATTTATATTATTTCTGTATCTTCCTGCATACATGGTACACTCATAAAAATAGGATCTGTTATTCTGTACCCATTTACAGCACAGCATACCCCAATTCTTCTTTAGCATAGAAGAGATAATACATAATATCGGTTGTGTTATGGTGATGTATAACCACATAAATGAAACTATCCTTTATCATGAACAGTATTAATCATAGGTCAGCTGTTCTAGCATTAACAGTTCTCAAATTTTAGTTATAGAAATTTTCCTGATTGGTGATACCTAGACAAAAGTAACCTTATATATTTTGAATTTTAAAAGTTATGTTGCTTTCTGTGCTGAATCTTTTGAAATGTCAGTTTCTTGTGCAAGGTGACTAACAGATTTTTGAGAAGATAACCATTCTAACCTTTTGTTGATATTGTGTAAATTCAGCTGCATAAGCACACAGCCCTTTATGTATCTTTTATTATCAAAATTGGTTTGGCCTCTCTGATTTCGTTTAAAAGCAAATGAACGACCTCTCTACTTAGAACTCTCATACCAGAAAGTTTAGTTTCAAATTGCCCTAAAACTTCCTTCCAAAATGATGTAAGCATATACATATCGTGCATTAACTTTCTTGTGTTGTACTGTATACATCTGGTCTGGAACAAAAGTAAGACAGAGTTCTACTCACCTACTTACATTGCAGTTAAGCTGGAGAGCCTGCTATAGCCCTGTTGTTATTAAAGCATGTAATCCACCGCATCTCATTTGTATCCAAATATATTATTGACAACCAAGTTGGCCTAATTTACTTCTGTCAATTTGAGGACCTTTATCAATTTTGCCAATTCTGCCTTTACTATGAAAATAATGCACATCTTATGTGAATAACTTGGAAATCAGATATTGTCTGATGTTCTGTTACATAACACTCCAGTATTACATCATATAGCAGTTTATATGCAATATTATTCATGTGAGTAATGTCTATGAATCAATCCAACAACGTTTGTTTACACACAAGCAGGCATTCTTAGGACATTCCCAACATTACTGCAGCTAATTAGTTTCATATTTTATGTACCAAACAGTTCCTTTGTTGGTATGTGGAGTTTTCTTTCAGAGGTTGGCTACATATGTTCATGTCATCTGCTGTAAATCAAAGAGTAATAAGCTAATAGACATAAGTTGAATCTGTTTTCTTATACATGGACATTGATGAACTTTCAGAATTCCAAAATTTATTGCATCACATGTTTGAAGTTTCACTATTCTTTCTTCTTAGGGACCAGATGTGTGATGTGAATTTGTAAAATGACTGTCCTTGTTTCTTACATTTCTATTGTCAACAATGTCCTCTGTGATAAACTGAGTGCTTCAACCTTAAGATCACCTTCACTGTTGAACTTGATCCTTTAGGACAATGTGATCCACAGTAAAAGCTCTTGCAACTGAAATTTGTATACTTTACACAGAATGTACATCTAAATTAGTGAGTGTTTGTTAGACATTCATGTTGGTGTGGTAATTCAGCATAGTACCCATTGAGAGATCCAAACCTTTATCACCATATTGTGTCTGATTATAAGTTTACATGCAGAGAATGGAAACTGAGGGGCAACTGCTAATTTATTTTGCCTTTTGGGCTACAAAGTGTTAAAAGCGTAGGCATTCAAGTTTCATAATGTAACTTTGTGGGTTTGTGAAATTAAAAGGCCAATTGCACAAACTCAAAATGTTCTTTATTTCCACCGAATTACAGTTGAAACACTTGCTGATTACATAGAATTACTTAGCGCACAGAATTACAATTCACCAGTTCGTCTGTCACAGGTCCATTGCATGCTCAGTTACGTACAACTCCTCTGATAGACGTACACCGTCTTCCAGTCCATCCACTCACTTGGCGCTCCTCACGGCTGCTCGCCCAGAACTGAACTGACTCGCCAACTGCAGCCCCTCTTTATAGGAATATCGCTGTTTCTGGAAGTCTCGCATTTCAGTGAATAACTCCAAAGGTTCTCGACCGTAGGGGGAGAGGAATGAGACGGCCAGTGATGTTTTTCCAACCATTCCTTCATTAGCGCTATAAGACAAATGGGTAAGCGTGGTCAAATGCCTCCCAGCCATCACCCAGCCGTCAGTTGGTCGCGCCTTCCAATAATTGGGCGACACTGCTCCCTCCTCAAAGCTGGTCGTCCCGAACAGAACCATCGTAGACAGGGTCTTCGGGACATAGCGTCTGCGTTACCGTGGCTCTTCCCTGTGTGAAGTTCTGAGGTGAAGTCGTGCTCCTGCAGCCTCTGGATCCAATGTGCTGTCTGGCCCTCCAGGTTCTTAAAGCTCAATAGCCAGGTTAGGGCGGAACGGTCAGTCCTCAGGTGGAATGGCTGACCGTACAGGTACTTGTGGAAGTGCTCTGAGTTCTTTACTACCGCCAGTAACTCTCGTCGGGTGACGCAGTAGTTCTTCTCTGCTTGGATAGCGTCTTGCAGTAGTAGCCTATCACCCGCTTATAGCCGTCGTGGATCTGTGATAGGACACCTCCAGTGCAATGGTCGCTGGCGTCGGTGTCCATAATGAAGGCGCCACCTGGTTGTGGGAAACCCAAAATTGGAGCACTGCACAGGGTCTTCTTCAGGTGCTGGAAAGTGTCTTTGGCGTCCTCCGTCCAAACATAAGGCCGGTATTCCTCTGTCAGGCGGGTGAGGGGTTTGGCGATGTTGGAGAAGCCCTTTATGAAGCGTCGGTAATAACTGCACAGCCCCAGGAAACTACGCAACTCTTTCTTATCCTATGGGCGAGGCCAATCTCTCACAGCATGTGTCTTCTCCGGGTCTGTGGCCACTCTGGTTGCTGAGACTATGTGGCCCAAGTAGTTAAATTCCTAGCGAAAGAGCTGGCACTTCTTCGCATTCAGCTTCAAGTTGGTCCCCTGCAGTCGCTGTAGCACCTTACTCAGATTCTCGAGGTGATCTTCAAAAGTCTTCCTGACGATGATGATGTCGTCCAGGTATAGCAGGCAGGCGTCGTAAGTCAGCCCTCTCATCACTGACTCCATGAGGCGTTGGAAGGTAGCTGGTGCGTTGCAGAGGCCAAATGACATAACTGTGAACTGCCAGAGCCCTTGGCCTTTCGAGAATGTGGTCTTCTCCTTGTCAATCTGGTCTAGAGCTACCTGCCAGTAGCCCGACTTCAGGTCCAGGGTCAAAGGATTAGGATTAGTGGGTTTTAGGGTCAACGAGGTCATTTGGGCCCGTCCAGGGTCGAGAACCACTGTGCACCAGCTAGCGTGTCCAGGGGGTCGTCAATCCGGGGATAAGGGGAAACAGTCGTTCCGGGTGAGAGCGTTCAGCTTCCTGTAGTCCACGCAGAAGCGTAGTTCGCCGTTCCTCTTCTAGCCCTCACCCAGCCGCCAGTTTGTCGCACCTTCCGATAATTGGGTGACAATATAATTATTCCAATGTGTAAGGACTGTGATACAATGAAGCACAAAAGTAATATAATTTTGATTCGAACTAATACTCAATGCTCCACTAATTGCTAGTATTTACCTAGAGCGCGTTTCATTAGGATCTTCCTAACATCATCAGCTGTTGTCGATGTTGGTTTGGTGTACTCATTGGAGGTAATAGGTGCGTCTCTGTCGAAGTTGAAGTTTGGGTTTTCTTCAAAGGTATTGTTGAAAATAAACAATTTTCTTTCATATTTCATTATGAAGATTTTTTCCCACGTGGTTAATGCAGCTGGACCTTGGACATTTATGTAAATGAATACCAGAAAATACTGAACAACAAACTTTAGCCTTTATAGAAACAAAAACACTGGACTTGGTGTTTGGTAGTCTGTGGCTCATAGTTTAGAATTTAATAACACCTAGAAGGTGTATTTTTATAGCAAACATACACTTTTTAAAATAGAACAATGCCTAATGACATAAAAGATCAAAAGTATGGTAAATTAGAATGTTTATGAGTTTTCTGCAGAATTGTAATGCCAATAGCTCACGAGATATCTATTTTGTAACTTTTACACAGCGACAATTATGTGTTCCATTCAACCTGCTTAGTTGCTAGATACGATTTTGTTATGGTTTGTTTACAGATGTTTGCAGTTCATTTGTACATTGCCACATTCTAGTCAGTGATAATTCAAGCAGTAGGTTGTGAATGAAGATAGGATTTACCAATGCAGAAAAAGCTGACATGCCCATGGGGTATGGAGAGAGTAGAAGAATGTAGTTTGTTCTTGTATGGTGTTTTTTTTTTCCATTCCAAAGGGCCCGTCTGTTAAGCTCCGAATGAGCTCCAGCCTTAAGGCTTATGGTGTATAGGGAAAGATATCCCAATATATGTCAACCATCTCTGCATTTATTTATCAACCTCTTCAAACAGTTACATGAAAGTGCTAGTGTAACACCAGGAAAACATAAGAGAAACAAACAGGAGACTGGAGATGTAGGAGAAATGAATGTTTTGGCTGTTGTTAGAGTAGATTCATAAATAAGTTGCCACACAATCACACATGGGAGTGGAATGAGTCAGGCAAGAGCTGCATAGAAACACTATTGAGAATTGTATTAACTCCTAAGCAAAGAGCCATTGTTAGAATGTTTACATCCCTGGTGTCATAGTGATAGCAAATACTAGTCAGCCCATTCCACTATCTTAAAAGTTGTCATTGAAGAAGGGAAATGCAATTTTTGAGCACAGTCACTGATGAGGAAGTAGCTTTTATCTTTCTGTATTTTGTATTGTGAAACCATTCGTTTTCCTAAGATCTAGATGATTTTGCTTGAGTTCGAGTAATTTTATTTTCTAGAATATTTAGTTTGTGAATTGGAGGTTCTAAACGCAGTGTAAAGTCAGGTTCAGTTGAGTTGCTAGTTATGATTGTACCAGTGAGTATCGGAGTTGTTAAGAATCAGTTGGCTGTAGCAGTTGTGTTGTTAGTATTGGGTATTGGTCTGTCAGTAGTGAATGTGTAGAAGTTCCATCGGTACAGGTTAGCGAGATATAACGGAGCATTTGATTAATGTGCTCATTCTGTATATCTGCAAATGGTAAAAGTGATTGTAAGTCAGCATTTGGATAAAAATTCTAGTGACAATGTGAGTTTCTTACGCTTTACATTGTCATTCAGTCAACCTACTTTTGTTAGATAATATCATTAACTAAATCTCAACTTAGTACAAGGGTGGATCAAATATAAATGGCAATAATTTTTTGAAATTTAGTGTATCAACAAGCAAAAATTACTCATATACAGATTACTTTTATACATAGAGTACTGACTTCGATACACATCTCCATTGGATTAGCAAGTTTCTGATGCCATACTTATAGAAAGAAGAAGGACGCATGCAGAGCCAGTTGCCAATATGAACTCTTGTACACTTGTTTCATCATCAAACCGCTGTCCTCCTAGGTCTTTATTGAGTGGTCCAAAAAATGCTAGTCGCAGGACTGTAAGGAGGGTGTTCCATAGGTGTCCAATGCAGTATGTGGCCTCGCATGTTCAAGGAGAAGAATGACGTTTCGGATTGGGTCAGCTTCGCTTGTTGCAATATGCAGCTTTTGCTGAATCCAAAATGTGACAGTAATAGGCTGCATTGATTGTCCTTCATTAGTGAGAAAATGCAAAATGCCTGCAGAGTGCCAGAAAACGGATGCTAGCACCTTTCCAAAAGATGGGCGTGTTCTGACTTCGACCGGACTTGCTTAGTCTCCTCACTGTCACTCCATGCTTGCTTGCTTTGTGTATTGATGCACCATGTTTTATCACAAATCAAGTATCTGGCAGACAGTTTTCTATAATGGAGTTCATCTCGGATGATTAAATACTTCCATAACTTATTGTAAAAAAAAGAACCAATCTCGGATACCTTTATGCACCGCTCTTCTTCAATAATGTCACAAATGGGAACAATGTTATCTGCAGCAATGCTTGTCCCCGATCTGCTCCTATGAGGTTCATTTTCTACAGCATCTCTTCCCGCCACAAAATATTTAGCCCACTCATACACTCCAGTCTTCGAAATGATTTCTTCCCCAAACTGTGCGCAGAGCTTCCTAAAACTTTCCGAAGCCTTGGTGTCCTTTTTTGCAAGAAAACTAATGATGATGCATTGTGTAACAGACATGTGCAGCTCTTACTCAGTCATGGCTCAGCCCCATACTCCGCAGTGCGTGCACACGCAATACCCTCTCTGTAGATAACCCCTCTCCCAACATACTGTTACCCTGGCGGTAGACTCGCGAAACCGATGAATAAATGATGGCCGGTGGAGATTCGGGAAACTTCGGGGCCGATCGTTACCGGAAGCGACAGACAGTTGAGCGAAGTGTTTGAAAAATAAACACTTTTTAGGTTATCTAGCAAATTGAATTTGCTAGAGAATAAAGTACAGTTTTTGTGTTTGTAACCTCGACTTTTATTTCACGAACCCACAAAGTCACAATACTGACAAAGTTTCTCCTCAAAATTATTACCAATGACAGTGTTGCATCAAACTTCCCGTTTATATTTGATATGCCCTCGTACCATTGAGTTGATTAATAACAATACATCACTTACTTGTTTAATTTTAAGGAAAATTGTTTCAGTCTTTTCTGGCATCCTTGGTTCTTGTAGTGTTAAATTAAAAAGCTTATGACACTATATACCAAACTGTATGATTTGTTGCCCTCCGTGGATGTTTTATTACTAGAACTGTTATGCCATGCTTGCTTAATTAAATATCACAGCAAACCTTAGAACAACAGCAACAGAATACAAACTAACTATGATATTAGTAATTATCACATAGCAGTTTGTTTTACTTATATCAAAAATCTGAGATTGCTTTGATATCTACCCATCTTATATCTATCATCTATTATTTATCCATGATACTTTAAATAGATTAGGAGGCTTAATTTTGGTACAGTATTTCAGTAAGTTAGCTGGATAGATAATAGCGTTGACATAAACAGACAACTGTCAGTAGTTTGAGATCTCATGTCTATGAGTTTCTTAAGTCTGGTTCAACTTTTCAAGAAGTTGTTTGTATGATAAGAGAACAGTGGTATTTAGTGTGGTTTGAACAATTATTGATAGATTCATGAAGCTGATGGCTCAAACTACTTATAGTTTTTGGTATATAAAATATGATTTGTCCTTCACAGATTTATTTCTGGAAATAACAGCAACATCCAATTCGACAGCTGTTTGAAATGGATGAGAAAATAGAAATCAAAGAAGAGAATCCCCTTGAAGATGACACACCCTCACAGAATGAGAGAGAGTTCTTTCACAAAGTTGTTACAGCAAACACAAACATTGATGATGTCACTGATTGTGAGATTACAGTCAAAACAGAAATTAAATCAGAGACTCCTTTTATCAAAGATCTTGTCAAGCAGAATAAGAGCGAAACTGCTACATGGAGCAACAACTGCGACATAAATGGGAAATCAGAAATTGAACAGCAAACCCTATTTTCAGACATTGGTTCACAGAATGAGGGAGAATTTCTTCTAGAGGATCCTGTAATGATTGATAAGAAATACCACAGTATTCATGAAATTGATAATAAAATAGAAATTAAAGAAGAACCTTGGTGGCTGGAAACAGAAACTTCATCAAATGGTGATAATACTAAGGTAAGTTATATAGAAACCTGCTGAGTTAGACTGAGCAATGTTTTGTAATGTCACCAATATATTATGTACTATTGCAGAGTATTATAATCTTTTGTGCTTAAATAAAGAGTAAACTGAAGTCACTGATTCAAAGACAACAGTCGACTCAGTCATAAACCTTTAAACATATGCCCAGGATATATCAGCTGTGTCTCATAGCTATAAGCTCCTGGAGTATGAACCAAAACCTTATAGATCTCTTGGATATCATTTCATAAAAGTATGTATACAAAAAGAATGGCAATTGGCACTCTTCCAGGTTTTTACATTTTAAATACAATACAGTATCTATGTTTAAGTATGTTCAGATATGATTGCATTTTTTAGAAGACCTGTATACTAAAAGCATTTTGCATTTACTGCTTTATTACTATTATTATTCTAGGTACATGTTGTAGTGAGGAATCTACTAGCTACTTCACTGATGTCATGACCAAATGTGTTATTGATATAAATGAATCTAATATGTTAACCTTTCATTCCTGTCTGTGTTCCTGTCTTAATATTTGTAAGCGCTTGACCACTTTAATCATATACTCTGATTTATTAAACAATTCTGTTTGCAGTTCTGTGTTCTCTAAACCAAACAAATACTTTCTCCACTTGGTTTTCGTACCCATTATTGCCAGATGAAATATCAAATATTGTCTCTACATATCTTGTAAATATCTTAGCAGGACATTTAACACTGTGTAGATATTTGTGTGGAAGTAATACATTTGAATTATTCTGTTACAGGATGCGGTCCTTCCTCCAATAAAATGCTCAAGGTAAGCCCTGACTCTTTTCAATTATAACCCTTATGTTTACTCTAGCATATAAGTTTTAGTACATGTGTCATCAAGCTCTTGAACGAATACAAATAGATATACTGTAGAACGTGCTCTTAGCAAAATCATATGGGACAAAACAAATTTCCACATTGAACGTGTTTCTGTCCACAAAATACAACAGATTGTATTTGTAATGCATATACGAATCTATGTACTTTAACTGCTGTGCTGTAGATGTTCACTTATTTGCAGGTATTTTGTGCCCTAAAGTACTACAATATCATACTAGCAGTAACGTCATATAAGGACATGTGTTGTAACTTACATTATGCAATTCTTGTGTTGTTATTGCTATCTTTGATTGCTTTATGTCATTCGCTGTTTTTGCTACATTGAGGAAAGTGTGTTTGAAACTTCTGGTCACATTTCTTTTTCTCTATGCAAATTTTTTGCACTTCAAGATAGTTTCAACATCTTTGGAGAACTAGTATACCATGTTAAGCCATGATTTTATTTATGCACATGTTTGCTTCTTGTATGTAAATTCTGCACATCTTCATTCTGTTTCTTGTCATCTGCATTATGGATTTCTATTAGATCTGTTGGCAAACTTAAGGTTATTAATAGTTGTCTGACAGTACATTCTATTTGCTGAAAATGAATACAAATGTTCTCATGAACCGGGAGCCAGCATATCTATAACTGAGAGTGGCATTCAGAACATAAATGACATCTAAATGACCCAAATAACAGTAATTTATAAATTACGGAATTTTTGGATGCACTACAAAAGTTAATGTGCTTTTTCATGTTGTGTTTTATGCAGTTCGAATAATATGTTATTCAGTATGCTGAACATCAGTATTGTAGTAAAATATTATATTTTTAGGTAAATAAAGACATTAAACTGCTAAACTTATCAAGTACAGAAAGAAACTAAGTGCATTTTTTTTTTTCAAGATCACTTTTTTCAATAATTAGGAAGAACTAATTGGGTGCATTTATATATATTTACTGTACTGTAATATGGAATACATAAAACAGAACCTTCCGAATATAAGTTTATAACTAAACATTCTTTGTCTACCCTAAAAAGATAAAAAATATGATGTAGTTCCTTTCTCGACTAAACGATTCATTTGAGTTCTGCGTGATATCAACAATGTGCAGAATGTTTGCTTATAGGATGACACTATGACACTAAGCATTTAGTAATTAATAGTACAAGAGAGATAAAAGTAACCAGTTGAGGCTAAAGAGGATCAATTTAATTTTATATCTAAGATTCACCTTTCCTTTATTAACCTTTTGAACCAATACCTACAAAGCTGCTAAATCCATTTTCTGTATAGGTCTGTATGTTGGTATATCCTTGTCTCTGCTGTAGAATGTCAAAAGTAAGTAATAGTAAAGAGATTAGCTCCTTAGTGGAATTAGGAAAAGCCTGAGTAGCAGGTACAATATTTGAAAGAATCCTGAGAGTTTGCTATAAATTCTCGACAAAAGACAAGACAAAATCCTAGAGGTTTATATGAATTGACAAAAGAAAGTAGGAAACAGGAGTAGATAGAAGTCAGTAGTAAAATTTGTTATGGAAGAAATATGAATTCAGGATATATGGAATATAGGAAATAGAAATGTAGACATTTTATGGAAAATAATTAAAACCACAATGGAGCATATAGAAAGACAGATATGGGGAAGGCTAGAAAATAGACAAATCTTTAAATTTTATAGTGATCTAAAAGGGTATAGCACAAAAAAGATATGTAGAACTATGCAATAGACAGGAGGAGAAAGGAACGTCTTGGGTAAGAATGGGTTCAATGTAATTAAGAAGCACAATAGGAATATGTGAATTATGTAGGAAACAGAAAGTATGGTTTATTACCTGACAAGAGTAGAGAACTAGCGCAATGGGAGGAGAAACATCAAAAGATTTGAATCAAGTTAGTAGCTTTAACTATTATCAGAGGAGGAAATAAAAATATGTGAAACTTGTTTTGCAAAGTTAAAAACAAGTAGATAAGAAAAGGAAGACCGACAATCAAAAAATGCTGGACCAACAATGGGAGGCAGATAGGAATTTACATTAGATGGCAAAGTGGATGCAATGCTACTATTAGATCTAAATGTTAGTTAAATTGTTCTGTCACACCAGCCGTGTGTAGGCCAAATTCTGGATAGGTTCACTCAGTCTGACAAATAATAGTGGTTGACTATAAAGCCTGGACTTAGGTTTTTACATGTTATAAATCACCAGTAAGGAAATGTCTGATATGTATATGAGAATTTCCTGGTTGTTTACCCGGATAATGCGAGTCAGTTGGAGCATTAATGTCATAATGTCATTAATATCATAGCTCAGTAGTTACACCAGCAGACCAAGACCGGGAGATCCACGTTCAAATCCTGACTATGAAATTGATTCCTTAGTCTCACTCAGTCTGTCCAAATGCTCTCCTTTCATATCTTTATTTCGTTCTCAAGGGAACAAGAATATAATATGAGAAACTCAGTTCTGCTTGTTCAGGTAAACCAGTAGTCAAAGCTTCCTTCATTCGTTATTGATAGGTGACAGCAAAGACAAATTTAGTGCAATGTTTCGCAACACTTGAAGTACCATTGCTGTTATAGAATAACCGAATCTTTGAATGGTATAGTTGATCACTTTGCTGTGGGCATTAACTGATAATGGAGTTATTTTCTTTCTCTTTCCTCACCACAATCTAGAGCAGAACAAAGGTAACAGTACTGGGCTGTACACTTCTGGATTAATTTAGAATGATAATTGTAGATAGATTCATTATTTGTAGCTCCTATCCACTTATCTGTGAGTTTCATATGTCACTCATTTTAAAAATGCTACTAAGTTCTGCAACATTTCAGATTATACCCAGAAAGAGTTCCTGTCACTACTTTTGACAAGTCTCCATTGTTCTGTGCTGAAGTCCCAACAAGAAACGCAAGCTTCTGTAATGGAATCGATCGTCTGGAATACGATTATCAAAAATATGATGTTACATGTGATGTACCAACTGCAAAGGAATACGTACATTCTGATCCATATGGTAAATGTAGTGATGAGGCAGACACTTATATAGAACCTTTCTACTTAGAACAGAGTAATTTAAGTGACATGAGCAAAACAACACAACAGTGTAGCACAAGTGAGACCAGCTTTACATCTGTATCGAATTTGAAAACACATAAAATTATTAATGCTGGTAAGAAACTACATCAGTGTAATGTTTGTGATAAGAGCTGTACGCAATTGTCACATTTGAAAACACATAATTTAGTTCATGAAGGTCAGAAGGTTTACCAATGTAAAGCCTGTGATAAGAGCTTTACTCAGATGTCAAATTTGAAAACTCATAATTTATTTCATGAAGGTAAGAAGGAACACCAATGTGAAGTTTGTGGTAAGTGCTTTACCATGTTGTCGGATTTGAAAAGACATTATTTAATTCATGAAGGTAACAAGCCATACCAATGTGAAATTTGTAATAGGAGCTTTACTCAGTTGTCAAATTTGAAAAGACATACTTTAGTTCATGAGGGTAACAAGCCACACCAATGTGAAGTTTGTAATAGGAGCTTTACTCAGTTGTCATATTTGAAAAGACATAATTTTGTTCATGAAGGAAACAAGCCACACCAATGTAAAGTTTGTAATAGGAGCTTTACTCAGTTGTCATCTTTGAAAAGACATAATTTTGTTCATGAAGGTAACAAGCCACACCAATGTAAAGTTTGTGATAAGAGGTTTACTCGGTTGTCGGATTTGAAAGAACATACTTCAGTTCATGAAGGTAAGAAGTCACACCAATGTAAAGTTTGTGATAAGAGGTTTACTCGGTTGTCAGATTTAAAAAGACACAATTTTGTTCATGAAGGTAACAAAGCACACCAGTGTAAAGTTTGTGATAAGGGCTTTGCTCGCCTTTCAGATTTGAAAGTACATAATTTAATTCATGAAGGTAAGAAGTTACATCAATGTAATGTTTGTGATAAGAGGTTTACTCGTTTGTCAGATTTAAAAAGACATTGTTTTGTCCATGAAGGTAAGAAGCCATACCAGTGCAAAGTTTGTGATAAGGGCTTTGGTCGGTTATCATATTTGAAAGTACATAATTTAATTCATGAAGGTAAGAAGCCACATCAATGTAAAGTTTGTGATAAGAGCTTTACTCAGTTGTCACATTTGAAAACGCATACTTTAGTTCATGAAAGTACAAAGACACACCAATGTAAAGTTTGTGATAAGAGGTTTACTCGGTTGTCAACTTTGAAAACACATAATTTGCTTCATGAACATAAGTAGGCACACCAATAATGCAAAGGTTGTAATAAGAGCTTTGGTCGTTTGTAACTTTTGAAAGTACATAGTTTGATTCACAACAATAACAGCACACAATAATGTGTTAGATGTTCATTGTCATGTTTCCTAGCCAATAATTTGATTTCTAAAGGTTTGAAGCAGAGATGAACAGAGTATGTTACCAGAGCACTACTTGTCTAGTTTCAAGGAAGCAGTTCTTATTGTTCAGGGAATAGGTGGTTTTGGTCTCAGCAGTTTGTATGATGGTGTTTATTATCATCACATTATTATTGCTAGTTTACAGCAGCATGAATAGTGACATTGTCAAGATGGTTTTCAGGTCCAGCTTTATCTTGAGCTTTTTTCCTCAGAGCTGATACAAATGTTCCAAAAGGCACTGTGAGAATATTTCTCTTTACAAATATTCCTTCTGAATATGAAATTGATTATATACCGCATTTCTGTTGAACAGAACTTGACTTTTGCTATTAAAAATTACAATGTGTGTCAGCTAATGACTCCTTTGTTTTGCAAATCGTAGTTCATGTTACTCATTCAGTCTCTGGTTTGTCCCCATGAGCTTTCTTCTGGTTGCTGGCAGCTAATAGTTTTGAAGGAAGCATATTGTAAAAATTGCTGGAGGTCACACATCTCCTAAGTATAGCTGAGGCCATCTTGCAAATGATTCATATATTCCAAAATGATAAAACAGTAGTTTTGATCTCAGGTTTACATGTTTCGTCGGACCAACTGTTGAAGTTGGCAAGAAAAAGTCTGATAGTCATGCATTACGATAATAAATATGGGGTTGAAATAATACATGCATTGTCGCTACGTGGTAATTTTAACCATATGTTGATTATTGTAGGAATTAATTCTAGCGTTATCCTTGTGGTAAACCAAAACAAATATTTCACAAGACTCAAATATTTCAGTGTTGTTCTTAGCTTTACTGTCACAACTGCTAAAAAGAAGAGCAACGGCATCAAACCTTCCCAATGGTTCGAAAGAGCTTCTAAAGATATATAAACTTGAACAATCAAACGCATTTGAGTTGTCGAACATGCCTTAATCATTGAAAAGAAGACAATGTGAATCCTGCAGTAAAGACAAGAACAGCAAAGCTGAATATGCAATTGGGAAATGCAACGTTCCTTTCTGTTTGAGAAAACATGCCAAAATTGTTTTGATAACTACTTAGTCAGGGAGAACAGAAGATATAGCTGATGGCTTATTGTATCTGAACATAACTAATGACAAGATGTATTTTAAAATAGCTTCTTCTTTTCACGTAGGCTTCAGACAAATTGTACGGTACACTCTATTTTTATTTTATTTTAGCTCATGTGTTTAATATTGTGACTTCTAATGTTTTACGGATAGCCAATTAAAGAGCACATGACTTTATCAACAGTGATAATGAAATTGTTTATTGCATTTCTTTTCAAATAGCATTGCAACGAAATATGTTGTGAACTGGAATACTGAAGATGTCGTTCTAGAAGCCCTGCATTGTGGCGATCATTTGCAATGGGAATGCTGTAAATCATGTGGGATGGATGACGTGATGATTTGTTTGTCAGCTTTGTGAAGATCTTGTAGTGTAATGCTGTAGGTTCCTCGGCAACATCCCTGGAGTTAGAGGAAAATTATTACTGCTTTTAGAACAAACAATTGCCTCTCTTTTTTCAAAGTCGAATATTTAATTCTTCTGAAAGTTTACCAAACTTTGATACAAATTAAAATGACGTGAAATGCTGTCCTTTAAGAAACGGTGATCGACCTATAGATGAACGATTCTTCTCTTACACTTACACTAATTAATGCATCTTAAGTGCATATACACAAATTTTTTTCCGCACATGCTCGGAGAGACTCCAATACACATCTTCCTCCTACGGAGTTCTGATGCAGAAGAACGCCAATTGCTGATAATCTGCTCCATTCTTTGTATGTGTCTATAGCAACCAAATAACTAACATCCTACTGGTCCACATCATCACATTACGTAATCAATTCTTGCAGCTGCCAATAAGAACAATATTACATTTTATTTCACTCACATTTGTAGCGGGAGTTTTTGCTTTGGAATGAGACTTGTATTGTGATCTGAATATTAGTGGGCCATGGAATGATGAACGGTTGCTATGGAAATGAAAATCAATAATCTTGCTTGACGTGAAAAGATGAAAAGTTTTGGATAGAAGAGGAAAATCAATAATCTTCATAAGGAGAATCTTGTAAGTAATGAGTAAACGTGCAGGAATAAGGAGTTTTATGTAATTAATGGAATCTTTATTAAACAAGTAAGAATATATCGATATGCTGGAGGTAACCTTCAATGATCGACAAGGAAAGAAAGTTCAAGTAAAATGTAATCCAGATAATACAATTAAATTATTTGTTACGAAATTGGACTTCTCCAGAATTGTATTTACTTCTACTCTGAACCAAACCTGAAAATGAGAGATCTCATGACTTATTTACAATAAGTTGATACAATTGGTGACCAGAAAAAACTGATAGCCGCAAAATCTCATGCGAGAAGAGAAAGAAATGTGATAACAACATAGAAATTTTGCTTCACATTGCATCATTTCATGAATATCCTAATTTTATGCTTTCATTCCCATACAAATTAGTCTTTTCATAACAATTCTAAATAAATTTTTAAAATTTAAAAACGTAAAATAAGCGTCTCAGCATATGTCATATGATCATTTAATGTCATAAAGCTCGGTTGGATTTCATTGATAATTAATATGTATAACAGCAGATTACATATAAGTAAGGATGTGTTACCATGCTTCTAAATGAACTAATTAACTTTCTCTGGGAGCTACAAATATTTAGACTTGCAATGCATATGGAAACCTTACTTTAATTACAGTGTGTGTGTGAGCGTTTGCTCTGTTTCTCAACAATGTCAAAGACTTTCTTCCCCTCAAGTTTACATATGTATTAGGTTTAGTTACAGTCATATTAGCATTCAAGAAACAAACGTTAAAATTCATCTGCTTTACTAAACTGACATCATATTTCATCATTCTTGCATTTTGTAAAAAATACAAAATAACTTGGCAGTTGCAAAGTCCACTCCAGTTCTGTTTTATCAAGATATCTTACTGTATGCATGTAATATTTTTTGAGAAATCAAAAAGTTTATTTAAATTTCCCAACAGGTTAAAGAATAATCACTGGGTTGCCTGTTCACTGTTCTGTTGTACTGGGTTGTTGTTGGATATTTTATCTCTTGTAGAGCACTGTAGCAAACTTTTTGTTTTAAAGAACCCAAGTAATAACAATGTAATGATCATTTAAACAAATGTAGTTACAATAATTACTAAATTATGTAATATAACTAATTTACTACATTTCTCTAAAATGTAAAGCTCCTGATAATAAAATATCTGGTATTTATCTATTTAGTTGCTTATATTGCGATCGAGATTATATTGGAAAGACCAAATGTAAGTAGGAACAAGGACGAAAGAATATTTTCGTAACATTAAGTAGATTGAAACAGATAAATTGACCGTAGCAGATCATTTTTGGTCTTTTCATTATAAATCCAGAATATAAACTATTAAGACAATTGAATGATCTGAAAGACTTAATGGTTTGGGGAAAAGTATTTATTTTAAAAATTAAAAATTGTCTAGTGACGTCTATTGACTGTAACATTGACAAAAACAAAATTGAATGTGATTGATAATTAAACAAATGTTTAGGAAATTGTAAACTTATAATTTCTTGACATTTCCAACAATTACTTTAAAGATAAGTTACATTATAAATTTGTGTAGTTCTGCTGCCTCACTGTTACTAGCTTCAGTTTTACGTAATTATTGATTCAGGTTGATGGTATTTTCAAAATCTGTGATAAAGAATGTTTTGTGTTTATTCTGGTAATGGATAATGTGACTTAAAGTTTAATTTGACATGCATACGAGGGGCTGTTGTGAAGTTTTAATTATCACTCTTTAAAACTGTGATACAGAGTTTGTGTTGATTTGTGTTTGTTAGTTCTTCTTTATGTAGTCACCATACACATTTACACTTTTTCCCAGTGTTTCTTGATCTTCCGAATACCTTGATTGTAGAAATTTGCAGAATTCGCTATAAACTACTCTTCCACGTCATTAAAGGCGTCATTTGTGTTGTCAATAAGGAGGATGCTGTGAGGTCTCAAAGCCACATTCCCTTGTTTTGTCAATTGTAACTTGAGATGAATGAACTGGCGAATTGTCAGACAGAAGACGAACAACTTTGTAGAACATACCGAGTCGTTTCTTAATCAGAGCTGCCCATAACTTGTCTAGAAGATTGCAGTAATATCTATCAGTGATGGTTTGACCCTTGACAACAATTTGTAACGATGACTCCACTACAGTCCCAGAAATCTGACAGCACGACCTTCCTACCTGACGTTTGTACCTTTGCCTTTTCGGGAGAGAGGACTTGGCATGTTTCCATTCCATGCTCATGGCTTTTGTCCGTGGATCATACTGATAGAACCAGGATTCTTCCATGGTTATCAGACGAATATTTATCCGGTTCCTACAGCATCATCATCTGTCCTGAAAGGTCACGTCATGTTTGCTTTTGAAGGGGATAGCAAATATGGAACCCACCATGCAGACACCTTAGACATGTTTAGTTATCGTCTACCGGGTGGTGAAGAGGATTAACGACGTGGTCTAGCGAATCCAGGAGGTGTCCCGAGGGAAGATGATGGTGCTACACCTAGATCATCTGGCCCGCTACGATGGTGCTGTTCGGGACGAACAGCCTGGAGGAGGGAGCGTTGTGGCGGCAAAGGGCATAACATTTTTGGCGCTAATAGATAACGAACGGTTCGTGTTTCACGGTAATAAAGAGCTTTCATAAGCAGTTTAAGATGGCGCGAAATAAGTGTCTGCCGAAACAAACAAACTGAGATAAATGACAATTTGTGGTGACGTCTTCGTTGATAGAGATTATTCGATTTCTTTATTGTTCCGGAAATATATAGAATATATCAATGAGGCATTTAAGAAGACGACGCCTTGCCAAGAGTAGTAAAGAGTCGTGAGCAGTAAACAGCTGTAGAGTGTTGTAATGAGAACGCTGTTTGTTATTGTCATCGACCTTGGTAGATTGTGGTGTGTACGTGACGTAATGTTGTTACGTGAGGATTGAACAATGTATTTCTACGGAAATAAGGAACATTTGGAATTTCTGAAAATTGTATATCATGTTAAAAAGTGATTATCAGGTCTTCTGTTTCTTACAGTCAAGCTTATTTACTTATTTATTTAAATTTGGAAGGTTTCTGTGTTTCTCTGTACCTCAATCTGAGTTAATTCTGTTAATATACTTCCAATACATTCTTGTTTGTATTTGGCTTTGAACTCCTTATACAAGTAGCTCTAGAATGTAAAAATTCTATCAAACGTTTAATAATTGTTTGTGTTATTATAAATTGTAAAACTCTTTAAAAACTATGTAGGCATAAATTTATAGGAATGGAACACAAAATGTATAAGCTCTCGCGGACAAAGAGCGGACATTCCATTTAGTATATAAGAACGGCTGGCACGTCAACTTAGCGCGGAGGTCCGATGCTGCAAGGTTGCTCTAAGGAGCTTATACTAACACTTACAGAGAAATCTACGAAGTGTACTTGGCGAAAAAAGCAACACTAGACCACGGTGTACAAAGTGGCACAAACCCATGTACTGACGATGACCTCCCTTGTGATAACATTTTCAAAATGTTACTACTGATCCATGAATTACTATTCAAACATCTCCGGTTTGCAGTCGACATTTGTATTGGTTGGTTTCATAAGTGAAGTTAGTTTTTTGGTATTCTGGTGAATTTATTGAGCTTCTTTGGTTTGGCTATGCCATGTCTTGTATTTCGTATATTGCGAGCATTTATCACTATTCAGTTGTTAGTGAACAATCACAAGATGGAGATAACAAAGTTTAAGCTAAATCATTACTGGAAACAGGATTTAAAACGCCGCTGCCCTAGCTCGAACCATATATGAAGTGGAAGGACAAAGGTTCGTTAGTGAGCGTGTGGTACAACGATGGTTCCAGCGTTTTGACAATAGAGACGAAAACACTAAAGATTTCTCACGTTCTGGAAGACCTAAGGTATGGAATATTGAACATACCCTAACTTATGATCTTGCATAAGAACTGGTGCTTCAAAGGATAACATACACCACACCGCATTAAGACACTTGTAAAATCATACAGAGAGTGTAGATCTGTACCTCATGAACTGACACCTCATTAGGCTGAACTTAGAGCGGTTATCTGTCACCAGCTTATCCGTAATGCTATGGGTGATTTATTTGTCAGCCTAATTGTCACTTGCAATGATCAATGGGAGTATTACCGAAACCCAGATACCTCGAAAGAGCGGCTTGATCCCTGCCAACCTGCCACATTCATCGTTAATAAAATGTCAATTCGGTACACAAAGTAATATTGTGTGTCTGGTGGAACTTTGAAGGTTTGAATCACTTCAAGTATGTACCAAATGGGTGGGCGATTAATGCGGAACTCTTTCTCAACAACTGGAACGAGTTCATGAAACTTTTAGACGGAGATACCCAGCATTAGTTAAACGAAATAGAGTTCTATTGCAATAGGACAGAACTACACCTCATCCTGCAACAAAAATCATTGAAAAATTCAGCAATTGTGAGCAATCAAACTGCTACCACACCCAGCATGCAGCCCTGTTCTTGCACCATCAGATTTTTTTAAATGATCCATTTCTACGTGAAAGAAATGTTGACAACTTTGAAGCAGTACAAGTGGATGTCACCGATTTCTTGGCATCAAAAACCAGAGACTGGTGCCATCATGTGATAATAAACCTCGCTGAACGATGGCGCAAGACAATAGAATATAATGATCTGTACTTTGAAAATTAGTTAATTGCTTGTCATAACACATTTGAAATAATTGTTTTTCTTGAAAAATGATTTACATATGATACAGTGCGCTCGCGCGCGCGCGCGTGCGCGTGTGTTGTTGTTGTTGCTTACACTTTCAGTATTTGCCTGAAATAAATACATTAGCATTTTTAAATAGAGAACTCAAAACAACTAATTTGTTATACATATTTATGTCCTTATAAACACGACACTAAGAAAAGTCTGAAGACAATTGCTCGATTATTCATATCACATTATCTTGCGACCGGTCAAACTTAATTTTATAAAGGTACTAATAGTAGTTTGTCGTCCACCGTGACGAACATGGGTTAGTGCCATTTTGTACACCATGGCCTAGTGTCGTATTTCGCGCCAACTTTCTCTGCCTTGCCATATAAGAGTAAGTATAAGCCCGTAAGAGCGACCCTGTAGCATCGGATCTCTCCGCTAAGTTTTTTTTATGTGGAGGAAAAATCTATTTATGGACTTACCCCAGCTGTACTGGGATGGCACAGCCAGGAGAGTGAGCTTCACCCTAAGATACTACTCACTAAAAACCTCTACTGGAGATTAGTTTGGAGAGCAATTCCGGCAGTACTGCTAGATGCATCTGCGGATTAATGGAGAGGATGTGTAGGTAAGGCCTTATGGTGTTACCGAGGTGAGACTTGTTGCTAGGACATAGGCATGACCGAGGTCCTGAATATGCCCTTGCGGATTCAAGGTGAAGGTGAAGGATGTGTTAAGGTGTAGTGTCGTTTCCTGTAGGAAGCGCAGTCTTACCCCAGTAATTGTGTCCTCCAATAGAGGAGAAGTCTTGTGTTTTGCGTACTTAGAATTTGTGCGGTTAGTGTAGTCATTACTTTGTAATTATTATCTAATGGTCTTCATCCTAATACAATTAGGGTGTGTCATTAATGTTAGTAGATATCGCCAAAACAGCGTTAGTCACTCGTTTTTTATATTTTATGTAAGTATATGTTAAGAATGGTAGTTTCTACTTCGAACATTGTGCGATTGTCAATGGCATCTCTAAGTTTTAGCTGCGTCTGATTTGTGTCTAATTCTAATATGAAATCGTGGTCAAGAGTGAGATGTCAATGTCTTACGAATGTGGAGGGAGAGGAATGAGCCCTCCCTCCGGAGCCGCCTTGACTAAGAGCAAGGACTTTGTGGACTGCCAGTTGTCTGGATGTGGTGTATAGTTATGGGTAATTCTTATTACTTCTATGGAAGTCTTACTAGTGAATTTAGATACTCTTGGAAGTCAATTTCTGGATTTCCCATGCCAATGGTCCTCTCAAATATGGACAATGGCCTTTTATGTTTATTACGGTTGGTTTCATTAGTTCCTAGCTGTTGAATTAGTTCGTTGTCATTTTTGTCTTTTCGCTTATATACGTTAAAACTGAGTTTTTTTGAGAAACTCCTCAATTGTGTGTACTTTTAGTTCATTGTGCAACAGATTGGCCGGAGCTACCGGCGGTTGCTATGTAGTTATTCTTATTATTCTGTTTTGTAACGTTTGTAGCTTATTTATGTGGGTTTTAGCAGCATATCCCCATACGGGGGCTGCGTACGTGATGATTGGCTTTAGTAATGTCTTATATAGGGTGAGGCCCATATGAACTTTCAGTTGGCTGTTTATATTAAATATCGGGTATAATTTGTTTAGCTGGCCATTCGCCTTGGCTCTAATCATGGTGATGTGCTTGCTCCAGGTGACGCCCTGGTCCATTACCAGACCTAAATAGGTCACTTGGTCTTTCCAGTCGATGCCGTCGCCTAGGTATATCAGTGGCTGAAGGTCCTGTGTAGGAGTCTTTTTGTGAAGATTATGGCTTGGGTTTTCTAGGATTTACTGTAATTCTCCACTTGCAGAACCAGGGCTCAAGTGTATTTAGGGCGTTCTGGAGCCGTTGATGAATGATTCGTGGCTGTGTTGACTGAGTCACTAGCGGTGTCGTCGGCATACATATTGGTTCTTATTATTTCGGGCCTGTCATTTATATATATTAAATAGCGTCGGTCCCAGCAGAGTTCCTTGTGCGACGCCTGCTTTAATATGCCTCACGGTAGATACTGTATCTTCTACCCCTGTGCGAAAGTATCTATCAGACAGGTAATCCTTAATTAGGGATACTGCCGAATCTGGAAAGGCGTATTGGCTTAGCTTTTTGATTACGCCTGCGTGCCATACTTTGTCAAAGGCCCGTTCGATGTCCAAGTATACGGCGCCTGTTGACTTATTGGTATTAAATCCGTTGGTTATCTCTTCGGTCATTCGCAAAAGTTGGAGGGGGTATAGTGCTGAGCTCTGAACCCAAATTGCCCTGGTATAAGAATGTTGTGTTTGTGAATATGCTTGTTGATTGTTTTTAGAACTATCTTCTCTGGTACTTGGCTTAAAGTGTTTAATAGGCTAATTGGCCTGTAGTTGATCGGAAGTGCTAGATTTTTGTTCGCTTTGGGAAAGATGAGTATTTTGGCTTATTTCTTTTTTCTTTCTTTATGATCTGTAAGTTAAAGTACATTATAGAGAATTAAGTCACGATGAACCAGACTAATAAACTAATCCTTTATTTTAATTCAGATCTATTATACATACAGTACTTTGATCAAATTCACATAAATCAGTAAAATCTTTGCCAAAAAGTAATAAAAACGTGTCACAATTGGCTTGTGTCAAGATTTGATCATACATATTTGTACCAAAGTCATATCTCGGTACACGTTTTACATTCTCTCCTACGTGCTTAGTGTAACCAGCTCAAGTATTTTATTGTGCCCGATATTAGATCACGAGAATTCATCAAAAATGCATATTTTAACTACCTGAGTAAAAGACGTAGAAACTTTAGAAAAGTTGCCCTGTATATGTATTGTGACTTTGTGGGTTCGTGAAATTAAAAGTCCAATTGCACAAATTCAAAATATTCTTTATTTCCACCAAATTACGGTTGGAACCCTTGCCGATTACATAGAATTACGTAGCGTACACAATTACGAAACACCAGTTCGTCTGTCATTGGTCCCTCTGCACTCAAAATTATGTACAATTCCTCTAATGCACGTACACAGACTTCCGGTTCGTTCTCTAGCACGGCGCACCTCACGGCTGCTCGCCAAGAACTGAACTGACTCGTCCACTGCAGCCCTTATATAAGAACATAGCCGTTTCTGGAAACTTCGCAGCTCGGAACGTCTTCCGATGGTTCCAGGCGTCCGAGAGAGATGAAAGAGACGGTAAAATGCCTCCTCACACTTCCCTAACCATCCCCTTCAGTGAACGCCACAAGATAAATGGGTAGGAGTTGGCTAAATGTCTTCTGTCGCCCACCCAGCTGCTAGCTGGTAGGGCCTTCCGATAATTAGGTGACACTGCTCCCTCCTCAAAGCTGGTCGTCCCGAACAGCACCATCGTAGCGTGCCAGGCGATCCAGGTGTACCACCATCTTTCCTTGGGGCACCTTCTGGATGCGGTAGACCACGCCGTTAATCATCTTCATCACCCGGTAAGGTCCTTGCCATGGCTGCTGAAGCTTCGAGCAGCGTCCCTTGGTCCGGGTAGGACGGTACAACCAGACCAGGTCACCTTGCTGGAAACCTTGGTTGTTGGCTTGCCTGTCGTAATGTGTCTTCATGCGGTCGCTCACCTCCTGGATGTTCTGGCGAGCCATCCCGTGCATGTCATGGAAGTGGTCCACCAGGTTCTCCACATACTCGGCCGCTGTCTGTTTCGCTTCCGGTGGGCATCCAAAAGCCAGGTGACAAGGGAGGCGTAACTCCCGGCTGAACATTAAGCTGGTTAGCGTCATCCCAGTTGTATCCTGTGTTGACGTGCGGTAGGCCAGCAAGAACAGTGGCACCTTGACGTCCCTGCCTTGCTGATGGCTGGCCACAACTTTCTTCAGGTGTTCCTCTAAGGTCTTGATGTACCTTTCGACCATGCCATCCACTGGAGATGTAGAGGTGTTGTGCGGGTCTTGTTAACCCCAAGCCTTCCTAGTGCCTCATTCATCAGGTTGGACTAAAAATTGGTACCCTGGTCGCTGTGGAGCTCTAACGGTACCTCAAATCGAGAGAACACTTGCTCCACGATGCGCCTGTGATTGCTTTTGCCTCTTGGTTCGCGATGGCATACACTTCCGGCCAATTGGTGAAATAGTTCACGAATACCACCAGGTACTTGTTGCCTCGGTCGGATACTCGGAACGGTCCAGCAAAGTCAACGGCGATCCGTTCAAATGGCGCTTCGAAGTTGTACTGCTGCATGCGACCCGGGCACCTAGCCTGGGGTTCGCGACTCGCCGCGCACACGTGACACTGACGGTACCACCTCCCAGGGGCCTACTCCACGTGTACGCCGTGCGTGGAGACCTGTGGAGAAGGATTGTAGATTCTTGTCTAGTTTAGAGTTTAGGATTTAGTGAACGAAATTTTTAGTAGGTTTTTATTGATGTTTATGTACGTGCATTTTTAATGGTTTTTGTTACACTTGTAATGATTTTAGAAAGTTTTATATCTGGCTTTTGCCATGACTGGTTGTTAAAGGGCGCTGATGACCGCCGTAGTTGGGCGACCTTAGTCAACACTTATATTATTATATCTGACGGCACCATCTCTCAGCGTCTGCTCGGAGCCTCAGGCAGTAGTAGCGCTGCCGTAGTTTGTCAATCGTTCGGTTCGCTCCCAGGTGTCCTCCAGAAGTACCGGCGGGCACTTCCTCCAAGACTTCCGGGACCTTACTCCAGGGAAGTACTAACTGTTCTCTCTGCGTCTTCCCATCGGTTGATTCCCATGCCCGGAATAGCACGCCCTCTGTGGCCTTCAACGAGTCCCATTGGGCCCAGTACGATTTTTAGGTGGCGCTCCTCGGTGCGATGTCCTCCCAGGATGGTCTTGTTCCTGCCTCCACTTCCCTCAAGGGTGACCTCTCGCCGGGTGACGCAGTAGTTCTTCTCTGCCTTGGATAGCGTCTTGCTGTAGTAGGCTATCCCCCGCTCATGGCCGTCCTCGATCTCCGATAGGACGCCTCCAGTGCAATGGTCGCTGGCGTCGTTGTCCACAATGAAAGCGCCCCCTGGTTGTGGAAAACCCAAAATTGGAGCACTGCACAGGGTCTTCTTCAGGTGCTGGAAAGCGTCTTCAGCGTTCTCCGTCCACACATAAGACCGGTGTTACCCTGTCAGGCGGGTGAGAGGTTTGGCGATGTTGGAGAACCCCTGTATGAAGCGTCGGAAATAATTGCACAGCACCAGGTAGCTGAGCAACTCTTTCTTATCCTATGGGCGAGGCCAATCTCTCACAGCCTGTGTCTTCTCCGGGTCTGTGGCCACCCCGGTTGCTGAGACTATGTGGCCCAAGTGGTTCACTTCCTTGCGGAAGAGCTGGCACTTCTTCGCGTTCAGCTTCAAGTTGGTCACCTGCAATCTCTTTAGCACCTTATTGAGATTCTCGAAATGGTCTTCAAAAGTCTTACCGACGATGATGATGTCCAAGTATAGCAGGCAGGCGTTGTAAATCAGTCCTCTCATCACTGACTCCATGAGGTGCTGGAAGATAGCCGGTGCGTTGCAGAGGCCAAAGAGGATGACAAATGTAAACTGCTAGAGCCCTTGGCCTGTCGAGAATGCGGTGTTCTCCTTGTCTGTCGGGTCTAGAGCTACCTGCCAGTAGCCCGACTTCAAGTCCAGGGCCGAGAACCACTGTGCACCAGCTAGTGTGTCCAGCGTGTCGTCAAACCAGGGTAAAGGGGAACTGTCCTTCAGGGTGACAGCGTTCAGCTTCCTGTAGTCCACGCAGAAGCGTAGCTCGCCGTTCTTTTTCGTCACCAGGACTACTGGGGAACACCAAGGGCTCTCAGACTCTTCAATCACTCCCCTGGATCTCATTTCCTCCAGCATGTCTCATACCGCCCCTGGCTTTGCCAGCCGAACGCCTCTAGGTGGTTGCCGAATAGACCGGGCGTCCCCAGTGTCGATGCGGTGAAGAACTTTGTCCGTGCGGTCGTAGACACTGTCGCCTTGGCTGAAGACGCGCTGGAATCACCTCAGCAGTTATCGAACATTCTCCAGCTGTTCTGCGGTCAGGTGTTCAGCCGCCCTCTCCAGTAAGCCTTCTAGTCGAGGCCCAGGTGTTACGCCTGCACTGACTCCTGTGCCTTGTCGATTGCTGTTACCCTCATCACGGACTCGCACGTTCGCAACTCCGTCCCATCCTGGACGTCGTGATCGGTGTCCGTTGGATTTAGCAGTCTCACTGGCACCTCCTCTCGGCACGGCAGAACGCTCTGGCTACACATTGTCCGTGTACAGGAGTCTTCTGGTTCAGCATCATGCTCCTGGTTCTCTGGCCTTCCAGTCGCGCCGACACAACCACCTCGCTCCTCGCGGGGAAAACACGTCTACGTTCAAGATGAGCCTGCAGATTCCAAGGCGCTCTTCGTTTCGATGGAGTATAACCACTTCTCCGTTGAGCCGCAGGACCTTCCTGCCGACGTCGACCGTCGCCTCGTGGCTCCTTAGGGCATCCAGTCCCAGAATCCCCTCCTCAGTCATCTTCGCGACGAACACCCATCGACGCACGGCACTCTGTCCCAAGGTCAGAATCAGCAGAGCCTCCTTCTCCACAGGCAAGGTGTCGCCCGATGCCGTCATCAGCTGGTATGGTCGGCTCGGCTTCCTGAATGGCAAACCCTTGGCTAAGTCGGGTCTGATGATGGTCACGGCTGCCCCGGAGTCCACCAGCACGCGGCATGGTTTCACTCTCAACCAAGCATCCGCGATGAGGCAGTCATCTATCCGCCTGCTGACGGCGCGCAGTGTCACTAGAGGGGATGGTGGTGATGGCGCCGACAGAGTACTCGCTGCAGGTGATTACAACCACCCAAATGACCTTGTTGTCGACGGGCCCTTAAAACCCCCCCGCAATCACTAGCTCGGGAACTGCAAAAGTCATAACCCTCAAGGGACCAAGCTACTAAACTAACAAAACAAAAATACGTGTATCATTTTTTCCTTCATAGAACATATAAACTAAATATCAATGAAATCGGAGACATGAAGGTCAAATTTCCCTGAAATTTGTACGATTTGACATGGAATGACTCATAGTACACGCATTATTTACAGCAGAAGTTTACATTACATTTGGTTGTTACTACCAGCTCGACTGTCCATTTGAAAGAGAAAGAGTTAACACAACGTCAGAAATGTTTCTTTGGACCAAGCGTTTTGGTAAACTTAAAGTGTCACGGAACTTGGCACATCTTATCATAGCTTCGTGTACTATATTGATACCATGATATAGGTAATCATAAATAGTAGAAGACTTATAATGGAATATGAAGAAAGAATAACGAGAAGCACGAATTTCCGAAAACTACTATGTAGTTATGTGGACAATAAAGGATGAAGCTGGATATTTCTGATGGTACGAATGTCTACTCTCAAACATTGTCATAACGTACACAGCTCTTCAGCATATGAAACGGAAAGACCAAGGTTATTAAACTATGGACACCACATTTGTAGCGTGTTATAGTTATTCAAAATACAAATATAATTTAATTGCAATAGTCTATGAAAATCTCGCTCGCTCGCTCGTGCTGGCTGACTGTATACAGCCAGAAGGTTTTTGCTGCGTGCCCATCCATTAAGAGTTTTACCGCAGGTAGGATTATTAATGAAAGATGTAGGATGAAGGTGATGTAGGTTTTTGATTGGAAGTTAATTTTGAGGTTACCAAGGTACCTTCGGGTCGAAAGAGAGGATGCAGTACTTAGCACCCATTTTAATAATTTTAAATATTTTGTAATTTAGTTGGGGAGAAATTTAGATGCCAAACAGCTTGGAAGAAATTATGAGGAGCTCAGCTTTAGCTGCTGATAGGTTCAGCTCCTGTGTTATCTAGGGTGCCCGCATGCCATACGGGGGACCCGATGCAGTCTAGATCGACGTCTAGTGGGGTCATAATTTCCCAGTGATCTGACAAGGGCGCTTCTGTGAGATGGTAAAATTGCGTATAATTTTGAAGCCCGGCGCCTAATTTCATCCTCCACGTATGGAAGACCCGATGCTTCGTGGAGCAACCTGGTAGGGAAATAACGTCCCACAGAATAAATAGACCGCAGTCCTTTATTCTGTGCACGTTGAAGCCATGCTAAACAGCTGTCTGCTGCCATGCCCCAGATCTCGCAGGCATATAGCATCACCGGGATTACCAGCGCTCGGAAGAGGTACAACTTCATGCGGACTGGCATCGAGGTAGACCCCAGCATTGGGTACAGGGAAGCAATTGCTCCCTGTACCTTCGCCGAAAGGTCCCTAGATCTGGGACCTGCTAGATCTGCCTGCTAGATCTGGGGCATGGCAGCAGACAGCTGTTTAGCATGGCTTCAACGTGCACAGAATAAAGGACTGCGGTCTATTTATTCTGTGGGACGTTATTTCCCTACCAGGTTGCTCCACGAAGCATCGGGTCTTCCATACGTGGAGGATGAAATTAGGCGCCGGGCTTCGTTTGAAATTCTGGTACTTATGCAAGTTAAGTAGACATTTGTGCCAAAATTCAGTATTTCATTTAGGTCTATATTGGTTTATGTGTACAATATAGTTACAATTTATATTCACTCACATTTAGGATATGGTTTAATCATAGAAACAAAAGTCGATGTACCAGATGTTTTATAAAAGATTCTTAATAACTAAGACATATTGGTATAAAGATAGCAATTACAACTTGCCTGACATCTATAAAGTCTTTGGTGTACTTTGTGTTTCAAAGTCTTCCACTGTGTGTCGCTGTAGTCATAGTTACTCAGGAAACACGCGGGACATTTGAACTGCAGGTTTGTACCGGTTTACTTCGTGGCGTTTCCTTTTAGTGTTAAGTATTATATACATAGTACGTAGAAGATAAGTCAGGTTCTACACAAAAATTATATGTACAGGTAGCATACAGCAGGATTTCTGTGTTAGAAGTACAATTCTTTCTCTTCTCTTGTGAGTTTTTGGGGCTATTGGTTTGTTCTGGTCATCAACTGTATCATCTTATTTTAAATAAGTCATGAGATCTCTGGTTTTCAGGTTCAGAGTGAAATAAATACAATTTTGGATAAGTCCAATTTTGTAATAAAATTGTTTAATTGTGTTATCAGGATTACATTTTACTTGAACTTTCTTTCCTAGTCAATCTTTGCAGGTTACCTCCAGCATATCGATAAATTCTTACTTCTTTAATAAAAAGATTCCATTAATTATATGGAGCTCATTACTCCTGCACGTATCTTCATAACTAACAAGATTACACAAAACATATCTCCTTATGAAAATAATTGATTTTGTCTTCCCTAGCAACCATTCAACATTTTTATATTACCATTACATGGTCCACTAAATTCAGATCAGAAACAAAACAAATTTCACATGTTAAATGTGTAAGAGCAGATACATATAGGTATAGATTGTGACTGTCAAATAAAAGTAATCTCAACCTTAGTGAACTGAACGAAGAATTAGTGAATTCCCAAGAGAATGGATATTTGAAGTTAGTCGTGACCGATTTTAATTTTTCTTACCAAAGACATTACTTTGACATTGTCTCGGTTTATTTCACTCGTGTCATTCATCGTCGGATATGACTTTATGTCGCATGACGTAAATAAAACTTTGAACCGTCCCAGACGTAACATAATACTTACCTTAATGACAGTAAGTTGGTTGATCTTCAAGATATGTGTGTATCTAGAAAGATGTAAGAAGAGAGACAAAGATCTACAAGATAATGTTAAGATCACATTAAGTCTCTTACTACTGTACAAAGGGCTGATCTATATTGTTGTGTTAGGGGGATGTGTTAGTTAATCCTTCTATTAATAAGAAAGAAGCAGAATAGTTACTACACTTAGTAATTATTACACAAAGAAGTCTTACATGTATCTATTAAAATAAGAATATTATAAACGGAATACTAAATTAATTTTTAGGTTAACGAGGTGCTAGCTATAGTTATTTACAAATAATTTACAGTTCAATTTAAATTTACAAAGTTACAGCTCAATAATTATGACTTTAAAACAATTACAACTTTAATAAACAACGAGAAAGTGAGATCACTCAAAACGCTGTTGAGGTTATACAACACATCTGTATTGTCTTTCCCACATTTTGTGATACCAAAGCTTCTTACTGTAATAATTATAAGAAAGCTAACTCAACACTAAATTAATGCATTCTGTAGGTACAAGAAAACAGAATTTCCTGGAAGAAAAGTTTAACAAAAATGAAAGAAAAAACCTTCAGAATTGTATAGATAAAGTTTAAAGGATGATTCAATCTTAAATAGCACAATCTCTTTAAAAAGATAATTCAGAAGCGCAGTCAATACTTATATTTAATAAGCACACGCAACACTCAAAAATGTATGGTTCAGACCAGGGTCTGAGAACTCAGATAGGAGTTCAGAAACCGCATTAAGGTTTACGAAACACCCGGGGCCTAAAGGTACATTTTGAGCGCTGCATGCGGATGCGAATTATATCCAATGCCGCCAATATAATTATTTTGGCTACCGTGTTGCATACTAACTAATACATAAAATAACTTCTGCTCAGTTCAAAATTTAATAGCTATTGTATTATTTCATTACTTATGAAGTAATTTTAGTAATATTATTGGCCTATTTTCGACCTTATTTGAGTTCAATGTACGATATGAATAAGACACCACGTTGGCTATCCTATAAATATTTTAACGAAAGTTTGAAGCTGTAACGATATAGAAGCAAAGCCAAATTACGTTCTGAATAAAATTTTCATCAATTTGTGAAATTGTAAATATTTGAAAGACCTGCGAGGACGTATGGGCAGCAAGAAGAAAGATAATGGATTGTCACAAAGACCTATTAGTAAGTAAGATTTAGCATGTTGCTAAATACCGAAAATTAATATGATATAACCTGAATTGTGCCTTAATACATATTCATCTATAGTTAAATTCTTTACATTAATGTAGCACCTTATAATGGAAAAAGTGTGTTTTACATACTAAATGATTAGTTTCATTAATCCTGTTACTTTATTACTGCAACAATGAGGTTTTTTGTCTTTCAGAGCTCATCATCTCAGGCTTACAGGAATACTATGGCAGAAATCGAGAGTGCAGAATTATTAGATATTGTGTATGTTTCTTGATTTTGGTGATGTGCAGTGATCTTCAGGAACATTAGTAATGTAGGACAAAGCATTCTTACACACCTATACTGCAATTTAATAAGGCATATCAAATATTTCTTAAATTTTGAGTTTAATTTCATATCAGTGGAATATTTAACAAAAACTATGAGGAATACTGTGGCCAACATGGAAAAGTGAAGTTATTTTAGGCAGTCGATTGGTGTATTAGCTTTTGTATTAGTAGTTTTAAATTTAAATTATTTGAGTCATATATAAGTCCATGTAAGGTAAGTAATATCCAGTTTAAATTACTGAAAAAGTAGCTGTGAATTTTCAGATGTACCAAAATTGGCAACATCTGTGTTTACGAATAATCTGGGTGACTTAAATTAAAATATTTGGGCGAGATGTTTGATATGAATTTCATAAACTTTTTCTTTAAATTGAAATGATAAGTATTTTGAAGAATTAAGTTCTCTTAACCTTACTCATCAGCGTATATCTACATCATTGATAAAGAATGTCACAGCTTTTAACAGCAATTAAAAGTATGATCTTAAATTCCATAAAACTAATTTGTTCTATATTGTTTAATGCAGTAGTCACTATGCAATACTATTGTGTAAATTATTTACCTGAATAACCATCTTAGAGGAGATCTGGTGGGATTAGAATTTATTTGAAAAAGCTTTGCAATTTTTTAGGTGTAATTGTGCATTGCAAGAAATGATTAAAATTTCAGTGTGTCATCATCATTATATGCCACTTTCACTTTGATTTCTAGTATTCCAGTTATTCTTAAAACATGTACAATGTCAGCTAGCTAGGACCTATACACAGTGTGGCTTGATCTCAAATTAGTAAAGCTTTACAATTAATAATCGGTTATTAATGCTCTTCCATGTTAACACACACAGATATGTAAACAGTATTGAGGCCTAGCACTTAGTCTTCTGCAATGTAGGGTTACCAGTTGCTGACACTGACTCCTGTTATAATTTGATATTATTAATTTTATATGAATCGATCACAAACTTCAGGTTTTCCTCTAAATATACTTTAGTATACTTGTGCTGAAAATAATGCATGTACTATTGAACTTTTAAAATTCTTATTAAATATAACAATTAACAGAGCTGCTTTGTTGTGATTTAAATAGATAGTGCTATTTTTTGTACATATTGTTGATGTCCTCATTTCAAATTTACATATACATCTCTTTAGTGGTTTTTTGCACGTTTATTCCAGGGAACTTTTCACATTCTGTGTACAAAGAAATTGCATTACACATAACATTATTCCCGTTTTCCTATATCTGCAGAATCATTATTTTAGTGTTAAGTTATCTTTATTTTAAGTATTACATTAACAAGCTTGAGGGAAAGGGGATACAGATGTCTTGTATAATCTCAACAGCATCTTGAGTGATCTCACTCTCTCGTTTTTAAAATTTTAATTGTTTTTGAAGACAAAATTATCAATTTGCAACAGGAATATTAAAGATATAATGTTTTGTGGAAGTCAATTATTCATATTTAGCAGGAAAAGTTCAAGTGCATTCTTGATATTTTTTTACAAATTCTCATTGGACAATTTCTTACGAAGTCACATCTCGCGCACTGATGAATAGTTTACCGCACATTTCTTCAGCGCATTATGCTAATATACGATAGTTGAAATGCGCGGAAACTATTCATGTGTGGCGAGATGTGACTTCGAAAGAAGTTGGATTCTATCAGTCGCTGAACACGGGAGGGGAAAGGTAGGGGAAGCGAATGCACCACAGCTCAGTCGCAATAGAAGCTTACTACATTACCGGCCTTAGTTCTCAAGGTCGGTGGGGTCTAAAGGTTCAGGAAAGAGTTCCCTATGCGGCTTCAAACTTTACCACAGAGTTGAGAATCTGGTATTAATCTGTGTTTCGGACTAGGTCTTTTGGTAAACGCAAAGTGTCACGGAACTGGGCACAAGGTATCAGAACTTTGTGTGCTATATTGATACCATGATATAGCTATTCATAGATATTAATCTAATTGGTCGTAATCATTAATTATGAAGAAAGAATAAAGAGCAACGTCGAATTTCTGGAACTTGTACTGGCCTTTGGACCCTTTTGTATTCAAACACAACACATCTTGATGATATATATTCATTTTAGTAAATAATATGACTGCAGTTTACTATCGCTCACACTTAGAAAACCTTCTAATACAAAATAAAGCATAACCGTTCTAATATTTTGTGTAAGATTATTAATAGTTAAGCCATAAAAATATATACAAAGCAATTACAACTTGCGCGTCATCTTAAACATCCTACGTGTACTTCCCGTTGCATGAGACTTCCGCTATTGTCGCTGTAGTCACAGTTACTCAGGAAACACCCGGGACATTTGAACTGTAGGTTTGTACCGGTTTACTTCGTGGCGTTCTCTTTTTAGTGCAGAGCATTTCATACATATTGTCACCCATTACATACATATTTGTGGAATCCCATTTAGATAATAACACTTGGGGAATTCCTTATAAAATCATTATGGACAAGATTAAGAAACCTGAAATTTTGAGTACTTTAGAAAAACATGATGGTAGTATGACCTCAAATTGGGAGGAAACCACGAAATTACTTTTGGATACTCTATTGCCCGATGACGATATATCCTCGGATAACTTCCAAAACACATTATGTCGACTTAATATGAAATTTGATTATAATAATTTCAATTTAACATATCCTTTTGATATATCAGAAGTAAAAGTAATCTTCAAAAAGTTAAAGAAGAAGAAGTCCTGTGGTCCGGACAATATTTCGAATGAAGTCTTAATGACCCTCCATGATACGTTAATACCACAACTTACCAGTATTTTTAACGATTGTCTGTGGAGAGGATATTTTCCAGATTGTTGGAAAGAGGCTAGGGTTATTGTCCTAAAGATAGGTTCTGATAAAGATCCGATGAAACCAAAGTCATATAGACCAATCTGCCTGTTAAACTCAATGGGCAAGATCTTTGAACATCTAATTAATAGGAGGATAATAGAATATAGGACTATGATAGGAATGAATAATAGGCAGTATGGCTTTAGAAAAGGAAGATCTACCGAGGACGCTATCATTGATATCATGGACTCCGTGACTCGCGGTACAAATAAGTATATAATTGGATTATCAGTTGATATTTCAGGAGCCTTTGACAACCTATGGTGGCCTTTCTTCTTTGATAGGCTAAGAAAGCTTAATTATCCATATCCAATATATAGATTACTCTTGAGTTATTGTGATAACAGGAAAGTATATATTCAAGGCATCAACCAGAAGATCTATAAAAGTATTAGTAAAGGTTGTCCACAAGGATCTGTTCTGGGCCCCACGTTTTGGGACATTGTGATGGAAACTTTGTTAGAAAATTTTGAAAATGATGCAAATGTAGTTAATATAACAGCATATGCGGATGATGTAATTTTTCTGATAGCAGGCGACTCAAGATTACAACTAGAAACTAAGGCAAATTTTATATCATCAAAATTAGCCAACTGGTGTAATGAGACTAAACTGCAAATTGCTCCCCAAAAGTCATCATATATTTTATTTAAAGGAAAATTAAAACGAGATCCGATTATTAAGTATAATAATGAAAAAATTAAACGTTGTAGAGAAATAAAATACCTAGGTGTTATGCTGGATGAAAAATTTAATTTTATAAATCATGTAGAGTATGTTAGAATGAAGGCTGAAAAAGTTATGAATAAATTAGCCACAATTGTCAATATAAAATATAAAATATCCTTAAATAACATTATCACCTATCATTATACTATTTTTGGATCAATTGTTACATATGCCGCTGCAACCTGGGCTCAAAAATTGTATAATTTGAATATTAGAAACAAATTAAGAAGTACACAGAGGAAGATCCTGCTTCGCAATACGGGTGCTGTTTGCACGTCATCTACAGTAGCACTCCTTGTAACGACAGGAATATGGCCCATCGATCTTCTAATTAGATTGAGAGGTGCAATGTTCTGGTTCAAGAAAAATAATTTTGATAAAGTAAATAGTATAGTTGGAAAGGTGTGTAATACCAGACTAGATATCAAGAAACATCTGTTGAAGGATTGGCAGAATGAATGGGACAGTATAAATGAAGGTAGAAGGACTCATGAATTCTTTCCATTTATAATCGAACGCTTGAAATTGAAACATGAAAAACCCACAAAAGGTCTAATTCATTTTTTGACTGGACATGGACCTTATGGTACATATTGGTATAAAGTGAAGAAGTTAAATAGTTCCATTTGTAATATATGTAGTAAAGTAGATAATCTAGAACATGTTTTATTTGAATGCGTTAAGTATGGCCATTTAATTACTGAAGAACGAAATAAATTAAGAGGATTTAATTTATGGAATATAATAAGAATCCCAGAATTATATAATACCTTGGCCAAATTAGCAAATACCATCAGCGAATTAGCATGGAAATCAATTCTACCCAAATGTATACCTGTTCAAGAAATTCAACCACCAATTGAGTTAAGAAGATCCCAAAGACGTATTAATCCACGTAATGAAGAACATATTATTATTTAAGAAGGCATGGATATTAATGATTAGCAAAATATAAATAGTAGAAGAAGAGGATATTGTGTTTCCCTTGGTCCACGAGATTGGGGCAACAGCAGAACTAGCGCCGTAGCAGAATCCGGAGGTGATGCATAGAGGATGAGGGTGGCGCAATTCCCCTTCCATGTCTACCAGTTCTGAGGAGGATACATAGAGTTTCTGCCGGTGAATCAGGTACCCGCTTCAAGGTTGTTGGTGCAACTGATCCAGTAATGTCCAACAATCTGTATAATGAGGAGGTAATCGCAGAAATGAAAGTGTTTTAGTGTTTCAGTGTAATATCGTATCTTGTGAAATCTTTAGGGGAGGGATTGCCCTCCCCTCAAATTAAATATAATTTTGAGTAGTGTTAATAGTATATTTTTTGGGGGTGAGAGGCTTTGCCCCTCCCCGTGGTGGTTAAAGTGAATGATGAAGTTAATTTGTGGTTTAGTTTAGGGAGGGATTTTCCTTCCCCGGTGTAAGGTGATGAGAGAAGTGTTGTAAGTAATAATGTGGTGTAGTAATGGATGAGTAAAATTTTTTGGATGGTTGTTTTGTAGTGAAGGAAATTGGTGAATTGAGTTATGGATTATTATTATGGATAATTTGAGTGAAAGATGAAGGAGGATTTGAATGAATTATTTTAAGAAGTGGATATTTGGAAAAATGGATTTAATGAGTTGATTTGATAAATGATAGAGATGTTATTTAATTTAAATTTAGTGTAAAATGAGGATAGTTAAATTTTGAGAAAGTGTGTTTTGAGAAATTATAGAATAGGAAATTATATATATAATTATGTTGAAGATTTAGGAGATTTAATAGCTGAAATGTGTTTTAGTATAATGTTAATTTGATATTTTTGTGTTAATAAGGCAAAAAAATTAAATTATAAATAAATGAAATAAATAAATTAAATTGAATTGTTTGGTTTGGTTGTTTGAAGGTTACTGTAATGGTTTAATTTTGAAATATATGACGGTTATTGAATGTATAATTATTGTTTGTTTAATATGTTAGAATTGTATTGTCATGTTTGAATTTGAAATTTATATTTTATTTGATATAAAGTTGATTTGAAAAAAAACTGATTGGTGTAGAATTAAAAATAATAATTGAAATTGTTTGTTTATATAAATTGATATAATGTATTTTAATTTGTTTAAAGAATTTGGAGTAAATAATTTGTAAATTTTGTGATTTTGTAATGTAAATTTTATTAATTAGTTTTATATAAGTTTTTGGTTAAATGTATTGTAAGTTTTTAAGAAGGATTTTATCAGTTAAAATGGTAACTTGATAAGTTTTAAATGTACTGGTTACCACTACATTAAGTACCGGTTTCCGGTATTGTAGTCTTATTTTGTAATTTGTAGCTGGTTGCCAGTTATTTGTATACTGGATTCCAGTAAATTTTTATTAGTTAAATCGTATATTTTTAAATTGGTAGCTTTTGTATTTGTTTAAAAATTTTTCTTTTTAATTTTTTTTATTTTATTATCTGAAAAATGATTGATTAAATTGTATTTTTGTATTTATGTGGTAATTAATAAATTAGAATTTGGAAATCATGTCCCGGTGTAAGAAATTAGGTACCGGGATTAGATTTTCAGATTTTATTTATTTATTTATTTATTTATTTATTTATTTATTTATTTATTTATTTATTTATTTATTTATTTATTTATTTATTTATTTATTTATTTATTTATTTATTTATTTATTTATTTATTTATTTATTTATTTATTTATTTATTTATTTATTTATTTATTTATTTATTTATTTATTTATTTATTTATTTATTTATTTATTTATTTATTTATTTATTTATTTATTTATTTATTTATTTATTTATTTATTTATTTATTTATTTATTTATTTATTTATTTATTTATTTATTTATTTATTTATTTATTTATTTATTTATTTATTTATTTATTTATTTATTTATTTATTTATTTATTTATTTATTTATTTATTTATTTATTTATTTATTTATTTATTTATTTATTTATTTATTTATTTATTTATTTATTTATTTATTTATTTATTTATTTATTTATTTATTTATTTATTTATTTATTTATTTATTTATTTATTTATTTATTTATTTATTTATTTATTTATTTATTTATTTATTTATTTATTTATTTATTTATTTATTTATTTATTTATTTATTTATTTATTTATTTATTTATTTATTTATTTATTTATTTATTTATTTATTTATTTATTTATTTATTTATTTATTTATTTATTTATTTATTTATTTATTTATTTATTTATTTATTTATTTATTTATTTATTTATTTATTTATTTATTTATTTATTTATTTATTTATTTATTTATTTATTTATTTATTTATTTATTTATTTATTTATTTATTTATTTATTTATTTATTTATTTATTTATTTATTTATTTATTTATTTATTTATTTATTTATTTATTTATTTATTTATTTATTTATTTATTTATTTATTTATTTATTTATTTATTTATTTATTTATTTATTTGTACCACCAACATCTTCCCTAGGGGAACCTTCTGGATGCGATAGACCACGTCGTTCATCTTCGCCACCCGGTACGGTCCTTGCCATGGCTGCTGGAGCTTCGGGCAGCGTCCCTTGGTCCGGGTAGGGTGGTACAACCAGACCAGGTCACCTTGCTGGAAACCTTGGCTGTTGGCTTGCCTGTCATACCTGGTTTTCATGCGGTCGCTCGCCTTGTGGATGTTCTGGTGATCCATCTCATGCATGTCGTGGAGATGGTCCACCAAGTTCTCCACATACTCGGTCGCTGGCTGTTCCGCTTCCGGAGGGCTTCCAAAAGCCAGGTCACAAGGGAGGCATAACTCTCGGCCGAACATTAAGCTGGCTGGCGTCATCCCAGTTGTGTCGTGTGTAGACGAGCGGTAAGCCAGCAAGAACAATGGCACCTTGACGTCCCAGTCTCGCTGATGGCTGGCAACGACCTTCCTCAGGTGTTCCTCTAAGGTCTTGATGTATCTTTCGACCATGCCATCCGATTGGGGATGTAGAGGCGTAGTGCGAGTCTTGTTCACCCCAAGCCTTTGTAGTGCCTCCTTCATTAGGTTGGACTCAAAGTTGGTACCCTGGTCACTGTGTAGCTCTAACGGCACCCCAAATCGACAGAACACTTGCTCCACGAGGCAGTCTGTGATTGTCTTTGCCTCTTGGTTTGGGATGGCATACACCTCCGGCCACTTGGTGAAGTAGTCCACGACCACTATTAGGTACTAGTTGCCTCGGTCGGAAACTGGGAACGGTCCAGCAAAGTCAACGGCGATCCGTTCGAATGGCGCTCCGACGTTGCACTACTGCATGCGACCCCGGCTCCTACTCTGGGGGCCGCGGCTCGCCGCGCACACGTGACACTGACGGCACCATCTCTCAGCATCTGCTCGGAGTCTCAGCCAGTAGTAGCGCTGCCGTAGTTTGTCAATCGTTCGGTTTGTTCGCAGGTGTCCTCCCGAAGTACCGGCGTGCACTTCCTCCAATACTTCCGGGACCTTACTCCGGGGAAGTACCAACTGTTCTCTCTGCGTCTTCCCATCTGGTGATTCCTATACCCGGAACAGCACGCCCTCTCTGGTCTTCAGGGAGTCCCATTGGGCCCAGTACGACATGTAGGTGGCGCGCCTCGGTGCGATGTCCTCCCAGGTTGGTCTCATCCCTGCCTCAACTTCCCTCAAGAGTGGCCCCAAGTCTGCGTCCGCCAGCTGCTCCCTCCTCAGGCCTGCGCTATCTCAGCCTTCAGCAGGCACTGCCACAACTACTCGGACTGCTGCGACACGCTCCTTCTCTTCCACTCTTGTGCACTGGCCGCACTCTTCTGGACAGGGTCTTCGGGACATGGCGTCTGCGTTACCGTGGCTCTTCCCTCTACGATGTTCCGAGGTGAACTCGTACTCCTGCAGCTTCTGGACCCAACGTGCTGTCTGGCCTTCAGGTTCTTAAAGCTCAATAGCCAGGTTAGGGCGGAATGGTCAGTCCTCAGGTGGAATGGCTGACCGTACAGGTACTTGTGGAAGTGCTCCAATGTCTTCACTACCGCCAGTAACTCCCGTCGGGTGACGCAGTAGTTCTTCTCTGCCTTGGATAGCGTCTTGCTGTAATAGGCTATCACCCGCTCATGGCCGTCCTGGATCTGCGATAGGACACCTCCTATGCGATGGTCGCTGGCGTCGGTGTCCACAATGAAGGCACCACCCGGTTGTGGGAAACCCAAAATTGGAGCACTGCACAGGGTCTTCTTTAGGTGCTGGAAAGCGTTTTCGGCGTCCTCTGTCCACACATTAGGCCGTTGTTCCTCCGTCAGGCGGGTGAGGGGTTTTGCGATGTTGGAGAACCCCTTTATGAAGCGGCGGTAATAACTGCACAGCCCCAGGAAACTGCGCAACTCTTTCTTGTCCCTTGGACGAGGCCAATCTCTCACGGCCTTTGTCTTCTCCGGGTCTGTGGCCGCTCCGGTTGCTGAGATTATGTGGCCCAAGTAGTTAACTTCCTTGCGGAAGAGCTGGCACTTCGCGTTCAGCTTCAAGTTGGTCGCCTGCAGTCTCTGTAGCACCTTACTCAGATTCTCGAGGTGATCTTCAAACGTCTTCCCGACGATGATGTCGTCCATGTATACCATGCAGGCATCGTAAGTCAGCCCTCTCATCACTGACACCATGAGGCGCTGGAAGGTAGCTGGTGCGTTGCAGAGTCCAAAGGGTATAACCGTGAGCTGCCAGAGCCCTTGGCCCGTCGAGAATGCGGTCTTCTCCTTGTCTCTCGGGTCTAGAGCTACCTTCCAGTATCCCGACTTTAGGTCCAGGGTCGAGAACCACTGTGCACCAGTTAGCGTGTCCAGGGTGTCGTCAATCTGGGGTAAGGGAAAACAGTCCTTCCGGGTGACGGCGTTCAACTTTCTGTAGTCTACTTGGCCCATCCGCTTGCCCAGCTCCGTCACGTCATCCCTCACGCCGGCCAGCTGTTCTTCAAATTTGGCGGCGAGAGCCTCGTTCGCCACCTTCATTTCCGTGGTCAGTTCGGCCATCTTTGAGGTTACTGTCGTGGCCAAGTTGTTAGCCGTTTCCGTCTTCGCTGTTAATTCGGCCTTCATTGCTTCCATCTTCCCAGTGATGTCCTTGGCCGTCTTCATTTGTTGCAACTCTGCGGTGATGTTGTCGTTGGCCGTCTTCATTTGTTTCAACTGTGCGGTGATGTTGTCGTTGGCCGTCATCATTTGTTTCAACTCGGCGGTGAGGTTGTTGTGTGCCGCTTCTGTTTTTGCAGCGAGGTTTTCATTTGCCGTCTTCATTTCTTTCTGTTCCGCTAAAATCTTTTCAAATGCTGCCTCCATTGTGTTATATCCCACTCCTGACACCAATTGTGACTTTGTGGGTTCGTGAAATGAAACTTCCAATTACACCACTCCAAAAATGTTCTTTATTTCCACCGACTTACAGTTAAACTCTTGCCAATTACACAGAATTACATAATGCACACAATTACGATTCACCAGTTTGTCCGTTACAATTTCACTTTATCTCGTAATTACGTACAATCTTCCGATGCTCTCACACAGTCTTCTCGTCGTACACTAGCACTGCATTCTTACACCAAGAACTGACTGACTGACTAACTAACTCCTCTTGCACGACGTGTAGCTTATATAGGGTCCGCTTGCCGATCTGGAAGGTTCTCCATTAGATGAAATTTCCCGTAAGTTCGAGAACACAGGTGGAACAGAAAGAGACGGCGCAGTGATGTTTTTTTGTCCCAGCCATCCCTTCTTAACGCTATAAGGCAAACGAGGGGGCGGGCGAACACCGACCCGTCTGCTGCTTGCCCAGTCTATAGGGTGTTCCGACACTCGGGTGACAGTACCTAGGTATAAGCAGCTTCTATTGAACTAGCAGACACCCATTGCTCTTATCTGCCATCTGCTGGACAGTTTATACAAGTTCCAGTATATGACGCCATACCGTGGGGCTCAGGATGATATAGTAATCAATCATGAATCTATTTAACTAGAGCTGTCACTTGATTTTTTAAATGTACTGATATTCTGTTTTCAGATTTTTTCAAGAAACAGTTGATGGTGCTATTATTGGTCAATCCCAGTTGCTCTCTGCTCAACTGCAAGCAGGAGAAACAAGCTTATATGGTGGAAAGGATCACTTAGAATTCAAATATCAAAAGCGTGATGTTACAGAGAACCTACAAGTTTGTGACAAGAGCTTTACTCGGTTGTCTCACTTAAAAACGCAGCAGTTTATTCATGACATTAAGAAGACACACTAATGTAAAATTTGTGATAAGAACTTTACTCTGTTGTCAGACCTGAGAGACATCATTTAGTACATGAAGGAAATAAACCACACCAATGTAAAGTTTGTGATAAGAGCTTTACTCGGTTGTCAAATTTGAAAGCACATCAGTTTATTCATGAAGCTAAGAAGCCACACCTATGTAAAGTTTGTGATAAGAGCTTTGCTCGGTTGTCAAATTTGAAAGCACATCAGTTTATTCATGAAGCTAAGAAGCCAGACCTATGTAAAGTTTGTGATAAGAGCTTTGCTCGGTTGTCAAATTTGAAAGCACATCAGTTTATTCATGAAGCTAAGAAGCCACACCTATGTAAAGTTTGTGATAAGAGCTTTGCTCAGTTGTCAAATTTGAAAACACATCAGTTTATTCATGAAGCTAAGAAGCCACACCTATGTAAAGTTTGTGATAAGAGCTTTGCTCAGTTGTCAAATTTGAAAACACATCAGTTTATTCATGAAGCTAAGAAGCCACACCTATGTAAAGTTTGTGATAAGAGCTTTGCTCGGTTGTCAAATTTGAAAGCAAATCAGTTTATTCATGAAGCTAAGAAGCCACACCTATGTAAAGTTTGTGATAAGAGCTTTGCTCAGTTGTCAAATTTGAAAACACATCAGTTTATTCATGAAGGTAAGAAGCCACACCTATGTAAAGTTTGTGATAAGAGCTTTGCTCACTTGTCATATTTGAAAACACATCAGTTTACTCATGAAGCTAAGAAGCCACACCAGTGTAAAGTTTGTGACAAGAGCTTTACCCGTTTGTCCATTTTCAAAAAACAGCAGTTAATTCATGAAGGTAAGCCGCGTCACCACTGTGGAGTTTGTGACAAGAGCTTTACTTAGTTGTCAACTTTGAAAACACACCACTTAATTCATGAAGCTAAGAAGCCACACCAATGTAAAGTTTGTGACAAGAGCTTTACTCAGTTCTCAACTTTGGAAAAACACCACTTAATTCATGAAGGTAAGAAGCCACACCAATGTGGAGTTTGTGACAAGAGCTTTGCACAGTTGTCAAATTTGAAAACACATCAGTTTACTCATGAAGCTAAGAAGCCACACCAATGTAAAGTTTGTGATAAGAGCTTTACTCAGTTGTCAACTTTGTAAACACACCACTTAATTCATGAAGGTAAGAAAACACACCAGTGTGGAGTTTGTGATAAGAGCTTTACTCAGTTGTCAAATTTGAAAACACATCAGTTTACTCATGAAGCAAAGAAGCCACCCCAATGCAAAGTTTGTGACAAGAGCTTTACCCATTTGTCAACTTTGAAACAACAAAAGTTAACTCATGAAGGTAAGTAGTCACACCAATGTGGAGTTTGTGACAAGAGGTTTACTCAGTTGTTAACTTTGAAAACGCACCACTTAGTTCATGAAGGTAAGAAATCACACCAATGTGGAGTTTGTGATAAGAGCTTTACTCGGTTGTCACATTTGAAAACACATCAGTTTATCCATGAAGCTGAGAAGCCATACGAATGTAAAGTTTGCGATAAGAGCTTTACTCAATTGTCAAATTTGAAAAGACATAATTTAGGTCATGAAGGTAAGTAAATGCACCAATGTGGAGATTGTGACAACGGCTTTAGTCAGTTCTCAACTTTGAAAACGCACCACTTAATTAATGATGGTAAGGAGCCATATGAATGTAAAGTTTGTGAAAAGAGCTTTCCTCGGTTGTCACATTTGATAACGTATTAGTCTATTCATGATGGTAAGAAAACACACCAATGTAAAGTTTGTGGTAAGAGCTTCACTGATTTGTGAAATCTGAGAAGACATCATTTAAGCCATGAAGGTAAGAAGTCACACCACAGTTTGGGATAAGAGCATTCCTCAGGATTCAGGTTTGCAAACCCATAAATTGAGTTATGATGGTTAGAAGCAAAAGTCAATTGTGGGTCAGGAGAAGAACTGCACTTGACACGTTTTACGGAAGAATTTTTAAGATTGTTTTGGTCTAAAGTGGAGATGCGTCACTGTGGTGTGAAGAGAGCTTGTATGTTTCATTTGGTTTCCCAAGTACAACTCCATTAGAATGCAATAAACCAAACCTTGCAAAATGAAAGAATATTGGTTGTGCTTATATTGTTTGTAGGGTTTTACTTTATTTGTCCACCTTTTTATTTATATTGTGAGAATAAGTAGGTGACACCTTCATAATGTAAATTTAAAACTAGAACAGCTAATTGAAGATAAGGAAGAGCAATATCCTAACCGTGATTGCTTTGTAATAAATGAATTAAAAATAATGTTCAAATCCTGAGTTAAGTTCCAGTTGTCAACAACCTTCTTTATGCAGGACTGTTGATTGATTTAGTTTGTGTAATTTGGTATTAAAATAAACATGTAAGGATGACGACTTTATATGCTTGCAAAATAAAATTTCAGATACTTCTAGCCAATTTTAAAATTTCCCCTGTTTAAGTATACCACCGCCATTGTCATCTGACTAAAATGTTTTATAGCTGGCAGTTCTCGCTGGTATAACTCTTGTGTTTAGACAGACTGGTGTGTAAGAACAATTTCATTTTGATTACTAGACCTATTGGTGGTGCGGCTATAAAGTTTTGGACTTATATGGGGAAATGTGTAGTGTTTATCTACCGACTTTATTATATGCAACACCGCATGTGCTGACACTGGTTATACAGGTGATGAAGATGGAGCACCGGTGTCATGAGCCTGCACAAATCTCGCTTTTGCGGTCTGCGGGGCTGAAACCCGGCCTATATGGTAAGCGGGATAATGCGTGTCAGTTGAAAATTAATGTCATACTGGCACGTTAGTCATGGTAGCTCAATGGCTATAGCAACCAGAAGGAGACCAGGTGATCCGTGTTCATATCCCGGCTATGGCATCATGTGTTTCACATCGTATCTATATGTTCTATACTTGGACTGTTCATTTTTAATTCATTTTCCGGAATACTTAGCCTTTGTCTATACTTTAGTGTCTCTATGAAGCTTGTCCGGAACGTTTAGTGGTCGGAATGTTTGTACTCAACGGCGACACGCTTTATTACACAGTCGCTTCATGTTTCAGATTGTTGCATCCAGGAATATGTCAGCACTAGCAAAGTGACATTCACGAGCCGTCATCCTATGCCTTTTTCAGCACATTTCAGCACGCTTTTATTTATTTCATCTGTTAAAACTTGGTCTGTCTCACAGTTTCCGTCGTTCAACACTTACCAACAACTTATTCTACAAGTTTATGGAACATTGCAATGAAGTCAAATAAGTGGATTACTTCCCGCACGTTTAATAGATCCTCGTGGAGTAATTATCACATTCATGCAGCAAAGTGACAGAAGTACATGTCAATAATGATGTATCTGGTTCATGAGAAGAGCGTTGTCACATTGTGCATAAAGGAGAACTGGTAGCCTTGTCAAGATAGCTTTTTGTGGCAGTTTTATCTTCGGTATATTCTGACAGCTGATACAATTGTCCCTTGGAATTGCAGAGAATATTTCTCAGTCTAGACGAGCCTTTCTCTGAGTGTAGTATTGAGCAGGTAATGCAATCTGTTACTTTGTTGTGATTGACCAATGACGAGTTTTAGAAGCACGCAGTTTATGACGTATTCTCTCTTGTTTATCCCCAAGAGCTTTTCTATTGTTCCTGGCAAGTAATAATTGTAACTGTGAAAGAGATCAATTGCATCAAGATTATATAATCCATCATCTGTTCGAAAAACAGCGAATTATAAATTTCTGCTGGCCACTTATATTCGATTTTCGATTTTTGTGGTGTTATGTTGGTACTGATGTACCTCAGTTACTTTGATAATGTCGGTCATTTTGAATGTTCAGTAAATTGGTTGTACGTTAGAGAGGTTGTTGAGAACATAAACATCGATTGGCCCATGCCATTCGATTCTGACCAATAATTTGGTCATGAGTCCGGTCACTGCAAAATTTGTACCAAAGCTCCTCACTTACGACCAAACACAACATCGCATTAACGTTGTTAAGGAGTTGTTGAGCTCTGTCCGTGACAGAGGGTGACGAATCGTGGGTTTGTAGTTATGACGTAGAAGCTAAAGCTCAATCAGCCCAATAGATGCAGCCTCACGAGCCAAGACCAGAAAAAGCGCGCCAAGCTCGGTCGAATGTAAAGGTTTTGCGTACAGTTTTCTTAGATTGGAGGAGGTGATGCATCATTAGTTCTTGTCACAGGATAGAATGTCAGTAAGGAATATTACCTTCAAGTTATGCGGAATATCGCGAAGCAGTCTGCCAGAACAGCCCAGATTTGTGGAAGAACAATTATTGAGTTTTGTACCATGATAACGTCCCGGCTCCCACATCGTTAATTGTGAATTGCGAATTTTTGGCCAAAAAACAACAGACCCATGATGCCGCAGCCACCGTTCTCGCCAGAGCCATCGTCCTGTGACATTTTCAGTTTCCAAATCTGAAGAGGCCCATGAAATGACGACGCTCTGCCACGTTTGAGGGGATAAAGAACTCAACGAATGAGGAGAGGAACAGGATTACCAAAAATATTTTAAAGGGGTACGAGGATTATAAAAAACGTTGGCATAAATGTATATCTGGTAGGGATTAATTTAAAGGTGACAAATTAGATTTCATGAATAAATACTTTTGCGGAAAAACCAAAATTCGCGATATTTTTAACGCATCTCGTATACACAGTTCTATAGCGGAGTGCAAAAGTATAAACGTGCTTCAAGGGGACTATCAATATTGATAAAGAATAAATTTAGAAGACTGTTCAGAAACTGAGAACCAGTTAATGAAAATGAAATTAAAATGAACATAGATATTTTAGGGAAGAAAATAACAGTACTAGGCGTATATGGAACAAGTGAAGGTGAAAATTTAAAGATATAGATAGAGTAATCATCATCAACAAGTACACATTCCGCAATTAAATCTTCTAGAGGTGATAACGTTTAAAATTAACACTTTTAGTACAGAACTCACACAAATAGCACTATTCAAACCACCCGCAGACATTGACACAGATGACGTTCAGAAAATCATGCAGTTAGGTCAAATAGCGGCGGGGGATTATAACTGTAAGCATTGTATATGTCACAGCACCAACCCAACCCTCAAGGGACGAAACTTTTGAGTTATATAAACTCTGTCAATTAACTCATTGCCGGCCAATCACGGGCCAGTCTTAGTTATTGTCAAAGATATTCCCTTCAACATCGAATGTACTGTATTTCATGACGTCATTTTGGACCATCTACCGGTTCAGCCCTACAATTTAATATTCTGAACTACTAAATAGTTAACTGGGAAGACCTCAAAATCATAATAGAACAATACCTACAGAAAATGGAAATAAACAGCTGAACAACATAAAGCGATACATAAACTAGAACAAAGTAGGGACCACTGTTAAGTGTAAACCGACGGTAAATGCCCAATATCCCACGGATATCGAAAACTTATACCTAGGACGAAAATAGCAAACAACGAAACACCCAACTCCCCAGCAGGATCATTTAGACGTCAGAGCAACAGTATCTGCAACAAATAGGGAATATGTAACACATGAATAGAACTCAACCCTTGAATGACTAAATCCGAGCTTACATTTTGTTTGGCAAGTAGCAACATACTTCCACTCATAAATGACAACGTCATCGCTGATACATCCCGGTCCAAAGCATAGATGTGAGAAACCTGAGAAAACACTCACGCTACACCCCACAGAGGAACCAGCAAGTCAGGTAGACATCCCAACTATTAAACAAGAAACTAATGAAGGAGTTTACAGTACACAACAAAATTCGAAAGACAAATGCAGGTGAAATTAGTTGCATTATTAGCCACCTGCGAAACAGAAAGGCCCGGATAACATATTCAGCATAGTCCTAAAACGTCTTCCATTTGGAGCAATGAGGTTTCAAACGAAAATATTCAACTTCATATTATAAAACGTCAGATTTCTGCCTCAGTGGACAGAACCAAACTTATTAATGCTTACACAGCCGTACAATAACCTCGCTATAACCAGTAGCTACACGTCCATTAGCCTATTAAACACTCTAGGAAATGTACTGGAAAATATTTCCTAAAAATAATAAACTCCTACATTACAAAAAATATATAAATATCCCAGAACTAACAGCAGGCAACTCAGCAGCTTATTCGTCTAAGAGAGCTAATATCTAAATGATTTAATACGAATAAATCAACAGACGCATATTTTTGGATATCGAACACGCTTTTGATAAAATGTGGCACGTTCACCTCATCCAAAAACTTAAATCATACAACTTCCTTGATGCTATACATAACTGTCCTAATCAAAGACTACTTCAGCGCACGTTAGTTCCGAGTAACGGTGGAGGAATTGTCCTCCTCTCGCAGGTCCATTAGGACCGCAGTCTCTCAAGGAAGATTGCTCAGACCGTTGCTACTCAAACTTTACATTATTGATAAGCAAGTGACATAAACCGATAAAGACATCTACACCAATGACGCAGCACTAGTGGCACAGTCCACTAAGCCTCGCATAATTCATTTGTGACTGCAGGAAGCGCGACGCGAATTAGAACCATGGTTAATGAAAATAAACTCAAAAAGATACCAATCAATAAATTTCACAAAAACACTACCACATAAGTATCCTAGGCATGCGCAGACGCCACTCTCATACAGTGACGAAAGAATTGAATGGAAAGACCAAGTCACCTACTTAGATGTCACAACGGATCAAGGTCTCTCATGGAAAGAGCACATAAATGTCGTCGGAGCAAAAGCAAATATTCGAATAAGCAGACTTTCCCTCTTGATTATCGTAAATAACCGAATAAACCTCAACATGGACTGACGCTTTACGAAACGCTGATTAGACCAATTCTGCCGTATGTAGCCCCCTCTATGTAGCGACTGCTATAACGACGTAATTCTGGACTGCTGTGCACGAACTATTATTCTACGGAAATAAAAAGCAATTGTTAGTGTTTGAAACCTGGACTTTTAATTTCACGAATCCACAAAGTCACAATTGGTGTCAGGAGTGCGACCTACCACCATGGAGGCTGAATTGAAAAGATTCTACAGAAAAATGAAGAAATGAACACGGCTCACGACAGCCTAGCAACGAAGACGGAAGCGGCAAGTAGCATCCTGGCCACAAAGTTGGAGATCACAAATAAAAGCCTAACCGCCAAGTTGAAAAAATAGACAGAGAATAACACCCTCACTGCGAATTTAGAGAGGACGAATCACAATCTATCTGAAATGAGGCTGCAAACAAAGTCCTCTTCCCCACATTTGAGAAGCAGATGGCCGGCATAAAGGAGGACTTCACGGAGTTGGATGAGCGCGTCGAAGACCTGGCGAGCGGCGTTAACAACCTCGAGGGAAAGGTCGACACAAACACTAAGTCTCTGAACGCCATAGTTGAGGACATCGTCCACAGAAGGATGAAAGATTTGAAGGTCGACGCGCCGGGACGCGACACATCTCCACGCGTCAAACTCGCGAAGTATAAGGGCACGTCCACGTTCGAGCTCTTCTGCCGCCAATTCGACAAGTGGCCAAGCACAAGTGGTCACCAGGGGAAGAGGCCGCACAGCTAATGCCAGCCTCCAGGGACGGGCCGCAGAGGTCCTGTGCGCGGTCCAGACAGCGGTGTGCCCAGGCATATCTGAAAGGCCCTGAAGAATCGCTTCGGGAACTACCACTTGGCCGCAGCCTACCGCAACCAACTGAATCAAGGAGGCAGTAATCAGGGGAGACGCTGCATCAGTTCGCCGTGGCAATTGAACTGTTGGCCAGGAAAGCTTTGGTTGATCTCCCACCGGAATTCGTGTCCCGGAAACCCGCATACACATTCGTTGATGGGGCAAGAGGCGGCATGATACGTCAGCTACTAATGGAAGCATTGAGGATGGAGTCGGCTTCTGCAGTGTCGACAACAAGGCGTATCAGCCACACTGGAGACCGTAGACCAGCCGAGTGACGTCGGCGAAGACCAAGTGGCGTGTGTTGGGTTGTGGACTGCCGGGATACCTGGAGAGAGACAGCACACAAATGGGAGAGCAGCCCGAAAACGATTAAATGCCGTCATGGCGAGGGGTACTTCGGGGTAATCACCACCATCCTCTCGAGTGATACTGCACGTCGTCAGCGTATGGATGACAGCCTTATCGTGGACGGTTGGATGAGAGGGAAGCCATGCCGCGTGCTCGTAGAAATCGGGGTAGCCGTGACCATCATCAGACCTGGCGTGGCAAATGGTTTGCCGTCGAGGAAACCGAGCCGAGCTTACCAGCTTTTGACGGCAGCGGACGACACCTTGCCCTTGGAGAGTATGCCCTGCTGCAATTGACCTTGGGACGGAGTCCGTGCGTCTGTGGGTGTTCGTCGCAGAGGTTCCTGAGGTGATACTGGTACTGGATGCCCTCAGGAGCCACGAGGCGATGGTCGACCTTAGCAGGAAGGTCCAGCGGCTATATGTAGAGAGTTGACATTCCAACAACCCGAAGAAAGTCTCGCGTTTTGCAGGATCGTCCTAAGGGAAGACGTGGTTGTCCCCACAAGAAGCGAGGTGATGGTGACGGCGCAACTGGAAGTACAGCGGACAAAGAACTTGATGCTGCACGAGAAGAGGCCTGTTCACGGACTTTGTATAGCCAGGATATTGTTACCATTCGGAGAGGAGGCGCCGGTGAGGCTGCTCAACCCAACAGACACCGATCGCGACCTCCAGGCCGAGACGGATTTGGGGATGTGCAAGCCCGTGGTCAGCGTAACACCAATCGATATGATCCAGGAGCCAGTACCGACGCAAAAAGTGCGCCCCGGCGGGAGGGCTTATTGGACAGAATGGCCGAACACCTGGCCGCAGAAACGCTCCAGAAGGTTCGACAACTGCGGAGACGATACCAGTGCGACTTCAACCAAGGCGACAGGGATTACGACCGCACGGAGCGAGTGCTCCACCACATCGACATCGGACACGCCCGGGCTATTCGGTAGCCATCTAGATGCGTCCCGCAGGCGAAACAATCGGCGGTACGGGACATTTTGTTGGACATGAGATCCAGGTTATTGATTGAAGCGTCTGATGGCCCTTGTGTTCCCCTGTAGTCTTGGTGACAAAGAACGGCGAGCTGCACTTCTGCGTGGACTACAGGAAGTTGAATGCTTTCACCAGGAGGGACTGTTTCCCCTTACCGCGAATTGACGACTACCTGGACAAGCTTGCTAGAGCGTAGTGGCTCTTGACATTGACCTGGCTCCACAGTGACCAGGACAATAGTCTAACCTGATGAAGGAGGCACTAGAACGGCTTGGGGTGAACAAGACCCGCACAACACCCCTACCTCCACAGTCGGACGACATGGTGGAGAGATACATCAAAACCTTAGAAGAGCACCTGAAAAAGGTCGTGGCCAGCCATCAGCGAGACGGACGTCCAGGGGTCACTGTTCTTGCTGCCCTACCGCTCGTCATCAGTCGACACCACTGAGATGACTCCAGCCAGCATATTGTGCTTTTAAAAATGCTGCTAGAAAATTAATATTCTCAAAATATGATTCTCTACAATATTATCTGAATGACAAATTGTCCTGGCTATTTTATGTAGCTCTGTAAGTAGAATCCTACTATTTCAATGACAAATCAATGCTAATTAACTTTTGATGCTTTTGCAAAGGCTTTTTAAATGTATCTGTATTGAAGATATGACATTATAAATGATTGACACTTCACGAAACGCTGATTAGAACAATTGTGACGTATGTAGCCTCCTCTGTGTACAGGCTGCTAAAACGTTTATAAAGAGATTACAGACGATACAAAACAGAATGATAAGAACAATCACAAGGCTGCCGCAGCTTCATGTAAAACTAAATCTGGACAATATCGAAGACATCAATAAGTTACCTAGCTTCGATCTTTACGAAAAAAGAGGGAAAACCCAAACTCCCTTATTCGAGAATCTGGCTACCCACATCAACCAATGACTCGTGTAACAGACCGTTATCCCTTTCGGACAGAACGCTTGGTCTGAGGGAGCCATGGCTTTGGGTTTACTCTATACACCATACAAGTGGCCCGGAGGTCCTTGCTGTCAACAAGGGCGGTCTTGGGGTAGGACGGTCCCTCCAAAATTAATTAGGGCAAGTCACACGGACAAACAGCACATAATGAGATTATGTATAAATACCAATTAATCTATATAAAACAGTACGCAAGCAGCAACAATATCAATATACTCCTAATGTAGCATATAAGACAAGGATTTTTTGGCAATCTTAACTAAAGTACTAAGAACTGATAGTGCATTTACATGTTACATTTAATTCATTAAAATATCCTACGAAAATTTGGCGTCATGCTCAGAGCTCTGATTGGTAGTAACGATTTCGTCACTTGTTTCAGGAGATCACAGTACAACGAACGACGTCACATCAGAAATGAGACAGAATCAGGCACAATCACGGCCTCGGTTACGTTTGTGTCACGGCGCCTATTTCTCAACTTACCCAGGCCTCGCCCTGGCTTTGACGCTCACCCTGAATCCGCAGGTACAATAGCGGTACTGCTACACTTCCTCACCTGAATACTCACCGGGGGTGGTTTTTAGTGGGTAGGGACGACAGTTCACTCCGTTAGAAAACCCTGCACCCCAATCCCAGGATTAATGCTTTTTTCCTCCACTCGAAAAGAAAGTCATATGCGGAGAGTACACTTGGCTGGAAAGCTACAAAGACAGCACCGCACGTCAGCAAGAACTTCGGTGAGGACATTACCAGCTTAGACGAGCAGACGAACATATCCAATAGCTTTCAGCTGTTACCAAGGCGCCTTTGTGGGTAACTTTGTTCATCAGTCACAAAGTGCCTCTACTTCTTACAGTATCTCTACCCTTGCTCTGTTTTATCTAGAATTAACCCCCACTAGGCCCCAGATAGGCTTTCGTAAGCCTGTTCTCTTTACTCTCCAACTTTAAAGTATTTAATTTAAACTGCCTCCTCAAAAACGAGCGGCCTATCTGCAATCACCGGCCTTTTTGGGTAGTAGAACGACATCACTAAGCCCTTCTTCAGGGAGGTAACTCTATTTCCCGCACCAACTCAAACAATGGCCAAACAGATAGCCTACTCGAAAATAGGACAAAGAGAATCCACCATGACAGTGGATCCCGAAGAAGTCATGGCCTTTTCCTAAGAAACTACCAGCAGCGAGGGTCTTCTGACCTCACGTTGAGGCATTGTCATCCAAACTGGATCGGTGCTACAAAGTGCAGACGATATAGGATGATACTGTCTGCAGACAAGCTGTAGACTTGATTGTCGAGCATTTGTAAGGTTATTGCTGTTCCTCACGAGGAAGGCTGAGGAAACGATATTTGGAATGGATGCCCTCCGGAAGAAGACCCGGCACCAACAGCTGGTCCGGCTTTACCGTTTCCGGACATATGGGAGTTTTCTCAAGTTTCAAACAGCGAAGTGACGATTGCTCGGAGAGGATGTTCTAAGCTGAAAACGTTCAATGAGTATGTTCAAATGTTCAAAGCTCGTCTCATGGCTCAGATATTCTCACAAAAGTACGGAGAAGAAATTGATGAAGCCTTCGCTTCCATAGAATGTTTAGCAGCGCTGCAGTCCTTGTTATCAATTGCAGCAGAAGAAAACCTAATGGTTTATCATTTCAATGTAGAGACCACGCTTCTTAGTGCTAAACTGAACGAGAAAATTGGCCTGAAGCAACCAAAGGTTTCATCAAAGGAGACACTCAAAAACTAAACGAAAGTATTGTCGCCAGGTCATTGTTGATTCAAGGCAGCGCGGGTAACAAGATCGAAGAGACGGCAGCAGAGTGTGGAGATGTAGGCTTGCCAAAATGGTGGGCGGGAACAGACGGATTTGGCTAGAGTTCACCTTTGTTCTAGCCGGTCTCGATTGTTCGAGAAATTTCTGGTGTGTTAGAAGTCGATAAAAAGGCAGCCTGCCTAAAAAGAGACAGTCAGTCGGTAATTGAACGCGTGCGAGTAAGCAGCTGTGTTGGTTGACCTGTATGTTACATTGTGTATGTGTACAAAGTTTATTTATACAGAAATGAACTGCAATTTTCTGTGTTTGTAACCTGGACGAGAGGGCGGCCGACCACCTGACCGCAGAACAGCTGGAGAAAGTTCGACAACTGCTGAGGCGATACCAGCGCGTCTTCAGCCAAGGTGATAGTGACTACGGCCAACGGACAAAGTGCTTCACCGCCACGACCCTGGGGAAGCCCGGCCTATTCGGCAACGACCTAGACGCGTTCCGCTGGCGAAGCAAGGGGCGGTACGAGACATGCCGAAGGCCATGAGTTCCAGGGGAGTGATTGAAGATTCGGACAGCCCTTGGTGTTCCCCTGTAGTCTTGGTGATGAAGAAGAACGGCGAACTACGCTTCTGCGTGGACTACAGGAAACTGAGCACTGTCATCCAGAAGGACTGTTCCCTCTTACCCAGGATTGACGACACCCTGCACACACTAGCTGGTGCACAGTGGTTCTCGAACCTGGACCTGAAGTCGAGCTACTGGCAGGTAGCTCTAGACCCAAGAGACAAAGAGAAGACCATATTCTCGACAGGTCAAGGGCTCTGGCAGTTCACAGTTATGTCGTTTTGCCTCTGCAACGCAGCAGCTACCTTCGAACTCCCCATGGAGTCAGTGATGAGAGGACTGACTTACGACACCTGCCTGCTATACCTGGACGACATCATTATCCTCGGTAAGACTTTTGAAGTCCATCTCAAGAATCTGAGAAAGGTGTTACAGAGATTGCAGGCGACCAACTTGAAGCTGAACGCGAAGTGCCAGCTCTTCCGAAAGGAAGTGAACTACTTGGCTTACATACTATCAGCAACCGGAGTGGCCACAGACCCGTAGAAGACACAGGATGTGAGAGATTGGCCTCCCTCAAAGGATATGAAAGAGTTTCGCAGTTTCCTTGGGCTGTGCAATTATTACTGACGCTTCATAAAGGGGTTCTCTAACATCGCCAAACCCCTCTCACACCTGACCTAGGAATACCGGCCTTATGTTTTGACGGAGGACGCCGAAGACACCGTCCAGCACCTGAAGAAGACCCTGTGCAGTGCACCAATTTTGGGTTCCCCACAACCGTGTGGCGCCTTCATTGTGGACAACAACGCCAGCGACCATTGCATTGGAGGTGTGCTATCACAGATCCAGGATGGCCATGAGTGGGTCATAGCCTACTACAGCAACTCGCTATGCAAGGCAGAGAAGAACTACTGCGTCACCCGACGTGAGCTACTGACGGTAGTAGAAACATTGGGGCACTTCCACAAGTACCTGTACGGTCAGCCATTCCACCTGAGAACTGACCATTCCGCCCTAACCTGGCTATTGAGCTTTAAGAACCTGGAAGGCCAGGCAGCACGTTGGGTTTAGAGGCCGCAGGAGTACGACTTCACCACTGAAAATCGCAGAGGGAAGAGCCACGGTAACGCAGACCCTATGTCCCGAAGGTCCTGTCCAGAGGAGTGCTGCCAATGCACAAGAGTGGAAGAGAAAGAGCATGCCGCAGCAGTCCAAGTGGTCACGGTGGTGCCTGCGGATGCGATAGCGTAGGCCTGAGGGGGGTGCCGTCAGTGTCACGTGCGCGCGGCGACTCGTGGCCCCCAGACTAGGAGCCGGGGTCGCATGCAGCAGTACAACGTAGGAGTGTCATTCGAACGGATCGCCGTTGACATTGCTGAACCGTTCCCAATATCAGACCGAGGCAACAGGTACCTGATGGTGGTCGTGGACTACTTCACTAAGTGGCCGGAGGTGTATTCCATCCCGAACCAAGAGGCAAGGACAATCACAGACTGCCTCGTGGAGCAAGTGTTCTGCCGATTTGGGGCACAGTTAGAGCTGCACAGTGACCAAGGCAGCAATTTTGATTCCAACCTGATGGAGGAGGCACTAGAGAGACTTGGGGTTAACAAGACCCGCACAACACCTCCACATCCCCAGTCGGATGGCATGGTCTAATGGTACATCAAAACCTTAGATGAACACTTGAAGTTCTTGGCCAGCCATCTGCGAGACTGGGAGGTCAAGGTGCCACTGTTCTTGCTGGCCTAGCGCTCGTCAACACACGACACCACGGGGATGACTCCAGCCAGCTTAAAGTTCGGCCGAGAGCTACGCCACCCTTGTGATCTGGCTTTTGGAAGCCCCAGGACGCAAAACAGCCAGCAACCGGGTATGTGGAGAACTTGATGGACCATCTCCTCGACATGCATGATATGGCTCGTCAAAACATCCAGAAAGCGAGCGACCGCATGAAGACCAGATTAGACAGGCAAGCCAACAGCCAAGGTTTCCAGCAGGGTGACCTAGTCTGGTTGTACCGCCCTACCCGGACCAAGGGACGATGCCCGAAACTTCAGCAGCCATGGCAAGGACCGTACCGTGTGGTGAAGAGGATTAACGACGTGGTCTACCGCATCCAGAAGGTGCCCCGTGGAAAGATGTTGGTTGTACACCTGGATCGCCTGGCCCGCTATGATGGTGCTGTTCGGGTGGACCAGCCTTTAGGGGGGAGCGTGTCGCCAGGTCATTGTTTATTGGAGGCAGTGCGGGTAAAAAGTTCGAAAAGACGGCAGTGCAGTGTGGAAATGGAGGCTTGCCAAAATGGTGGGCGGGAACAGACGTATTTGGCAAGAGTCGCCTTTGTTCTGATTGGTCTCGATTGTTCGAGAAATTTTTGGCGTGTTAGAAATTGATAAAAAGGCAGCCTGCCTAAAAAGAGACAGTCAGTCGGTAATTGAACGCGTGCGAGTAAGCAGCTGTGTTGGTTGTCCTGTATGTTACATTGTGTATGTGCACAAAGTTAATTTCTACAGAAATGAACTGCAATTTTTTGTGTTTGTAACCTGGACTTTTTATTTCACTAACCGACAAAGTTCACAGTATTTGTGGACTCAGACTGCTAGAGTATACAATGAGCCTGTGCATGAAGTTATAGTAAACGCTAACTTCAAAGTGAAACAGACAACTGCGTTTATTCATAGAAAGTGAAAATAACTGATGTTATCTTTTAGTCTATGTGGATTACAAACACAGATAACATATACATTAAAACCAAGATTCTGGGCCACACTGAACAGTATCTGAAGTAACTAAAGCCTCAGATGGCAATTTTGAATTATATCAAATGACGTTTCATTTTGGATTCTCAGATGCGAAGAAAGTAAAGACACAGTTTGGGGTGGATCTGCAAAATTGAGAACTTTCCCTTTAATATTCTCCAGACGTAAGCATCAGGTGGTGTGAGAGCGGGGTAATGTGATGGATAGGACAACTGAACCCTGTCGGAAATTACTCATCCTGGAAATGTGTCGTGTAGCATAGCCATAGACTGCTGAGCCTTGTGGCAGGTCGCCCCGTCCTGTTGGAACCACTGTCTATTTATCTGTATATTCCTGGTGCAACAAAACCTTCTGAGATCCTGAATAAATGGCGCAGTCACTATGTTCCTATGTTACAGGACTACCAGACCTTCCCTTGTGTTGACACAATACACTATCCGTACGATGACATTTTTTCCCTGATAGCATAATTGTGTTGCTAGGTGTTGGCTGATCCATTCTCACTTCCAGTCATAGAAAACATCATTCTTTACACCTCAACCAGGCTTTAAACCTTTATTAATGATTCTATAAAATACCCCTGCAGTAAATTAATCACCCATCAGCTGTATGCATTATGGCAGAGTTCTGCTGGAAATATTCTGACTGTCATTTTATATCTGTTAGCTGTTGAAGCTTTGTGCCAGTAAATTATTTCTGTATTTTAATGCATATGTGGTACGCTGATAAAGCTAGTTCATATTATGCTACTTCCATCTATTGCACACCATAACGTAATATTATCAACTTACAACGGATACTCATTTACAACATTTCCTTCATATATAATATATTGTGACTTTGTGGGTTCGTGAAATGAAAAGTCCAATTGCACCACTAAAAAATGTTCTTTATTTCCATCGACTTACAATTGAATACTTGCCAATTACACAGAATTACGTAATACACACAATTACGATTCACCAGTTCGTCCATTACAGTTCCACTTGCACTCGCAATTACGTAATCTCCTCCGACACACGTACGCAGTCCGTCCCCTCACTGGGCGCTCCTCACAGCTCGCCAAGAACTGACTCTTCTCCAGCCCGACGCGTTGCTTATATAAGACCAACTGGCCAATCTAGAAGGTTCCGGATTAGATGAAGTAAGTTCGAGAAATCAAAGAGACGGTACAGTAATGTTTTTCCAGCCACCCCTCGTTACCGCTATAAGACAAATGAGTGAGCGTGTCTGAACGCCTCCGTCTCCTGCTGCTGCCGGCCGGTTCTATAGGGAGTTTCGACGTTCGGGTGACAATATCAGTTGTATTGTGATGCAACATGATCTTGTAAGTGAAACTATTCTTCATCTCTGAACAGTATCAATTATGCACCAATCTAAAATGACATTTGTATATTTATCACTGGAATTAGTCTTAAATTAATGTAAGTTTGTCAGACATTCAATGTTACTGTTGTGATTCTGCATACTGTACATGGAGACACCTTCAACCCTATCACCGATATGGATGTCATACGACGACCAAGTTAAAATGTTCTAAACTGATAAGGACATGTATAGACGCCCTGCACATACATTCATTTAATGCTTCTTTATCACCAATTACTTTAATCTTGCTATTTTGCAATACATTTAAATTAGTTCTATAAGTGATGAAAACATACCCTTAAAAGAATGCCAATTCTGTTTTATAAGAGAATATATGTTTTATAGCATATCAGTTATAATGAGTAGAGGTCTATACAGATTTAACCTTTTTACTGTAGATATCCCTGAACATTGCAAACTGTAATGTTACATGACATTAGCCACACATGGTATAAGCAACAATATTTAATATGTAAAAACAGAAGCTAACAACAGTGAAGCAGTAGAAAAATTACAACAAAGTGTAATTCTTATAATATTTATTGTAAAAGTATTTAGTTTCAGACATTTCTGGCACATCCTTTGTCCATTGAATATCTTCATAAATAGCTTTGTTACATCATTTCTGAGTTATGAAAAGTTATTCTTCCAGTAGCTTGAACAAGTTGAGCCCAGTAATGTAGTTGTGTTGGTAGTGCTGTCTTCTTCATTATTAAGGATCTCTTGTGAAAATTACATCACATACTTCAACATTAACTGACCTTTTGTTTCGATAACTTTGACAGGTTACTGTGGATCGAGTCACCATTTTGAGGCTTCAGCATTTTGGTAATATAACAATTTTTCATCACAAGTGACAATTCTGCTAACATATCTTTCATCCGTGATACTATGGATAAACTGAGGAAGGACATCCACTCTACATTCAGCCTGTTGAGGTGTCAGATAATGAGGTACAGATCTCTAGCTTCTTGATGATTTTCCAAGTGTCTTAACGTGGCAATTTATGGTATCTTTTGATGCATCAAGTTCTGAAACGCTAAGGATACTTTTTTTATGGATTTTCCTTGAGAAACTTGGTGTTTATCCTTAATATTGCATACGTTAGGTCTTCCAGAACATGGCAAATCTGTAATTTGTTGGTCTCCATTGTTGAAACGTTGGAACAATGGTTGTGCTACACGCTCTCTAAAGGCATCTTCTCTATGCAAGCAGAATGAGACTTCAATGACATCACATAGCAACCAAGTTTTGGAAGATGTGACAGTCACTTAATACCTGCTGTATTCCCATAGCACTATGTTTGATTTAAATAATGGAGTAAACCTTAAAGCCAATATCTAATACAGAGATATCATGTCCCAAAAGTGAGGTGAGTATTGTGGAAGAGCAGTTTACAAAATACAAACTAAACATAATAGTTACCAACATAGGAATTTATTTTATTTATATCTAATATATGACATTACTTTTATCTTCATCCATGACACTTTAATCAGATTAGGACATTTAATATTGGTACAGTATCTCAGTCAGTTAGCTGGAGTGATAATAGCATTGACATAAGCAGAGAAGTATCTGTAGTTTGAGCTGAGCATGTCTTTGAGTCTCTTAAGTCTGCTTAAACTTCCCAAGAGGTTGTTTGTACAATAAGAGAACAGTGGTGTCTAGTGTAGTTTGAAAAATTATTCATGGATTCAAAGAAGGTAATAGTTAAATTGATACATATTTTGTAGTATATATATCAGGTGCTTCTTTCTTCACAGATTTGTTTCTGAAAATAAGAATCTCACAGTTTTCGTCATTCAAACACTTGCCAATAGCTCATCCTATACGTTTATGGAACATTTTACTATAGTAGATGTCTTCATTTAATTATTTCAAATTGATTGGCTCATTGCTTGCTAACATGACTGGTCCCAACTGTGCATATATGGATGGCCATACCTTTCACCAGCTTTGTAATGGAGCTACATTATATGTTGTATTCCGGGCTTCTGTTGTTTAGAAAGTGAACCCACATAAGTAGATTGCTTCATATGCCTCTATAATGCACGAGATTTAACTTGGCCCATGGTTTGTAGAAAGAGAAAGAAATATGTACTGCCTTTTCAACCCGCCCCACCTTTGTGGCCTGCCAGGCTTGACAGACACATCAAAGGCGATTGATCCTTCTTTGTCCTCCAAATTTGGTTCCTGTTCCCCTTTAATGTCAGAAATTTAAAAATGTTCACTATCCTCATGTTCACTATCTGAATCATCTTCTAAATTAATTATGAACCTATCATTAATTTGTCTATAAATCCATCTTTCTCCCACTAGAACTGTTCTATCTTTTCAACGTGCTCAAAATCTCCCAGCCAATTTTGGTCGGACACTGTCTACTGCACTATCAAACAATACATTTACTTCACCATACTTAAATGATATGTTGTCTTTCGTGATATCTTTTTATCTGTACCCACATAACCTCTAAAGCATTTAGGTCACAATAATACCGAGGTGGTCGTATTAAACGTTGCCGTTCATTTTCACTATGCCATCTATTTCATAAATTTTGATACCTTCTTTTTTCAAAGTTGTTAATTCGTTAAGTTCAGCTTTGGTGGAACGCGGATCAAACTGAATATTATTGTTACGGAGCCATGATTGCATTACTGATTTAGGAGAAATAAAGTGCACAGTGATGTTTAAAGGACCGTGTTAGAATTTTTATATAGTTAAGTATATAGACAAAAAATGTTGAATTTGATACCACTGTTCTTTCCCTTAAAATGCAAAGATTTTAAATTTTTAAAAATTCAAAATATTTTACCTGAAAATATCTTTGCGGTCATTTTATTGAACATAATGGTTTGTGACAGTACAAAAATTTTCAGACCTCTAACATGAGTAGTTTCTGAGAAATGTGTAACCAAACATGTAAAATTGCAACTTGTGTAAATATGCAAAAACCTAAAACAACAGGTTTTTCAGCTAACCCACCAAAAGCTACAACATTCCCGCACCATAATCCGGTACTTTACTGCACCAGTTTGGATAGCAATGACAGCTCTAAAATGACAAAACTCTCCTGAGTTCAACTGTTATCTAAGTAACAGCTGTTGTCATCAGGTTGAATATGATAAAACTTTTGACTAGAAGCTGAAGATTGACTGCAACTAGTAAGGTTAGATACACTTTCAATGTCTCTGTTTTGTGTTTTTACGACAAACACTGCCTTTCTTCAACCAAAACGCTTTACTCTACCTATATTTATAGCAAAGCTTCAAATCACCTTGAATAAATAACTCAAGGCGATAATTTAAACTGTAAACAAAACTGCAACTATGACCCACATGTTCTTCAAATGTAAACAATTCGTCTTATTGTGAGCGCTTTCTGCAAATACACATGCAGCCACATCTGCAGCCGAGATACCAACAACAAGCATAAAATTTACCCCATAGTTCTGCTGCCACAAATCACAAATTTCTAACAATTTTAATTTCAATGGTCATGTATGTATTTAAAAGGGGGCGTGGACATGATGACGCCATATTTAAATCACTACTTAAAGGGCTTAAATATTAGGAATATATAATCGAATAATAAAAGGCGTTGTGCATTACATCAGTATTGGGGGGAATGTTGGGTAACAACTGACTAATAAACCAATTTTTAAATGTTTCACTATCCATTCCTTCATGATAGCCTTTGCTTGATTTTGATTTAAAACTCAGAAGAGTGTAGGGAATGAAACATTTCGAACTCTCCGCGTGTAAGAAATTTCTGTCCTTTCCCTATTGGGAAACTCAAGATCGTCCTCTTCACTTTTCCACATTTCGTGTTTCGTAAGATTTATGCTGATCCAGCTTTGATCTAAGTAAATAATAGGAGCAACGGAAGTCCTTACTTCTTTCATTTTTCTTAGAAACGCGAATCTTTTTGAAACAACGCCTGGCAGTTCAATCAGCAGCTTTCCTCCGCGTGAGTTCTTTACAAATCTAATGTGATAAAGTGCTTTTCGCAAGCTCCATAAACTCCAGTTGAACATTTATTTTTGTTTTAGAACTTTCTTTATGTCTTCGAAGCTGAGCAGAAGGCCACTCCGATAGAGTGAATACATTATTTTATTGCGGTAGCACAGACATTGTTTTTTGCTGTTTTTGTTGGGTTTTGCATTCGGACCAGTAATTTACCAGTAATCTCTATAAAATTAACACTTGATTTCACCTAAATTTGTTCTTTATTCTTTTAAAGTACAAGATGAAATACCTGTAGCTGCAGCAGTTCTTTCAATTATAATCGACACAGATATAGTTGCCTTTTCGTATTTTAGGACCTCGCATTCGTCTGTAAAAATGAAAGAACGTTAATCACAATTTCCGTGCCATCTGATCTTATAGTCTTTTTGTAATTTACGTCCTCCAACGCTAAGTCATATCGGACGATGAGTGGAATGACTGAAATGATGCTCAAATGAGCCCAGGGTCCATGGAGCTTAGAGCTATCCGACATTCCTCTTTCAGGGTAAGGGAAAACCGCGGAAAAACCTTATCCAGGAAACTCATCCAGACCGAGATTTGAACTCGATACCTCTTGAACGTGAGGCAGACACTCTACCGTCTACGCTACCGAGGTGGGTATCTGATCTTATAGTTTTCCCCTTTCTTCCCACGCCTCCAATGACTATCGCAGACACTAGCACTATTCCAAACAGTATGTTTATCATAATCACAAATGTTTCAATTTCTAAAACATTTTTCACGTTTCCAACACGTTAACAACCGATACTTCACTTTCAAGGGTTGCTACACCAGTGATATAATCTTGTGTTTACCGTAACATTACAGCAGGTCATTAGGAAGTACATTAGCGCTTTAAGAGGGACTGACCATTTCAAGGAAACAGACCCAGCGCCCGTGCTAGACAAGGATAGTGCAAAAAGTGCCAACTTAGATCTCGTGGATTATAGTAGAACCTCCGTAGTCATTTCCACATTCGTGCAGGAAAGTGACAAAAGTACATGTCTATCATGATGTACCTAGTCCATGGACTGGACCATCAGTTTAGAAGCATAACCGGTAGACTTGTCAAATAGCTCTTTGTGATAGCTTTATCTTCGATACATTCTGATGGCTGATACAAATGTCCGTTGCATCTGCAGAGAGAATTTTTCTCTGAGAGAAATGTCTCATTCTAAGCACAATATTGATCAGGTAATGCAATCTGCATTGTGTTGAAAACAACGTTGGCATTGCGGTTGACCAATCACGATGAGTGGTAGTCTTTGACATCCATTTGTGTTAAAGTACGTAGTTAATATTGCGTATTCTCTCTCTAGTTTGTCCCCAAGAGCTTCCTTGACGTTTCTGGCTGGTAATTCGTTTGTATGAAGTCATTCACAAAAGAGATCATTTACATTAGGATTACACAAGCCATCAGCAGTTAAATCATCTTTTCGTATTAGCGTTCGTAACGTTTTCGCATTCTTTCTTCTACTGAAAATCATTGTTTGAAATCTCATAGCTGCCGCATTTCAATATTTAACCTTATCTTGCTGGAAAAAAACCCACTGAAACCAAGTTTTTCGCTAAATGGCAATGGTTCTTCCCTTATTATAAGACTGTATACTGGCATTTCTGTACTGCATTGTGATATCTTTATAATTACGTTAATTTAATTCTTGTTTATTACTTTGCATTGTTATACTTCGTCCCGCCTTTCAGTAACATATTGCCCATAACGTGCTACTTCTATTTACTGACATACGTAACTGGGTTTCAGGATTTATAATCAACAACAATGTCATTTTCCGGACACCTCGTTCAACTTATTTAAGCTATATAACGAGAATATAAGGACTTTTTGGGTTCCATGAATTAAAATTCCAATTTGCAGAATTTAAAATCGTCTTTATTTGCCTAGAAGTACACTCACATTAGCAGTATTACATCACATACACGATCTACCAAGGTCGATGATACTAACAAACAGCTTTCTGATTACATCTGTGTACTAGTGTCCACGACTGCCTTTTGGCGAGTCGTCGCTCCTTAAATACCTCATCTGATAGTTCAAGACTTCCAGAACAATTAAGCAACCGAATAATCTCTACCAATCAAGATGTCACCAGAAATTTCCATTTAACTCAGGTTGTTTCTTTCGGCAGACGTTTATCTGCATGCTATATTTATATCTTTACCAGCTCCTTTGTGTAAACAAGTCGCGTTATCACTCCGAGCGAATTTCTTCGCGACAGTATAATCAAATTAGTTGCAGCTGTTCTGTTAAAGCATTTGACTCTCCCTAAAAGCGTACTGTATTCCTAATTCCCCTCGATTTACAAAATAGGTAAGTTGTTATTATTTATCTTGATGAACATGAATTGAATGAAGGGAAATATAAAGTTAACGTCAGGGTAAGACGTAAATTGTTTTCCGTTTCGAACACAATCATTTGTTACAAGGAATTAGTATTTCAATATTCCGTTTTCCTTGTAATTACATTTCAAACTTTTGTAAGCAAAATGTATTATGATGACAGTAATATGAGACAACAAACTCAGACATACGAGGAAGGACCCAAAGGAAACAAGACTCCCAGCGAGCTGCCATTCGTAGACGTAGTGCAGGGTTCACACGCTAGATGGTGTTAGTAGAGACCTTCATGAAACAGCTGTGCAGACGGCGTAAATGTAAAGCTGAACGTGCAAGTGTGGTATTGTGTTTCTCTGACTGTTGGAGGGTTACTTCTGCGAAGTCATTATGGCAACCTTAAAAGAACAAAGAGTGTGTGTGAAAATTTGTTTCCTGCTTAAAGCTCTGAAACGGGGACATAGCAAATGCTTCATAAAGCTTTCCAGGAGGACGCTTGGAGCCGCACACAGGTCTTCGAGTGTTTTGGGCGCTTTAAACGTGGTGCGATGTGTTTTGAAAACCAAGCTCGTTCTGGACGCCCTTCAACTTCGCGAAATGAGGATAACATTGAAAAGGTCCGCCCAAAGAGCAACGAGGTTCGTCGCAAAACGATCGACCAAATTCCAGCAACGATAGAAGTCAGTTGGAGCTCGTGCCAGTGGATATTGAGGGAGGACTTGTACATGAGACGTGTTGCTGCTAAATTTGTTCCGCGCCTTCTCACAAGGGAGCACAAAACCATTCGCATGAATGTGTGTCAGGACTTGAAAACAGAGATTGCACGTGATCCAAACTTCTTGAAGAAAGTTATTACAGAGAATGAGGGTTGGTTTTGCGGGTATCACTTAGAAACCAAGCAAGCGTCAAGCCAGTCTCCCAGACCAAAAAAGCAAGGCAAGTGATGTCAAATGTGAAGACGATGATCGTTGTCTCTTCTGGTGTTGGTGAAATTGTGTATCGGGTGTTCGTATCCCCTGACAGTCTGTTAACCAGCATTTTTACTTGGATTTAAAATTAAGTAATTTTTTAGAAAAAAGGTTCATCAATAAAATATGACAAAAAATTTATGACAAAATCCGGTTTTTTTTGGGTTCTCCCTCGTATCATTCTTCACTGGTAGAGAACGTGTCGGTGTAACATATTGAAAGTTTCTAAACGTACCAAGCAGAGAATATTGTTGTCATTAAAATGAGTTTAGTGATATTGTTTAAGAGAGGCAGCAATAGAATGCAATTATATAAGAGCACGGACGTAGCTGGCGTTTGTTTATTGTTTTCAGAATAAAGAAGGCAAACTAATTATAAAATAAATGAAGATATGTAAGTAATATCAATAATCCTGTTTCCCTGATATTACAATTCCAATCATTAGGCAGTTCCAACACTAGGCTTTAAAATTCAATGAAAAATAAAACAAACGACAGCCAAGATGCTTGTAGCTTCTTTAACCGAAAATTAATTAATTTAAATTAAAATTAATTTAAAATTAAAATTAATTTAAATGTCACAGTCCAAGATATAAAAAATATATAATCTAATATTTTTCATGAATAATATAACACTACCTTTACTCTATTTGCATATAATTCGATTCTTAGTGTTCTATCCCAAAGACTTATCACCATATGACGCTTTGTTCTGCCTCTGCGAGTTGATTTTGTTATAAAAGCAAATGACAAACGGTGGCTGGGTTATAGGATTGCGTAATAGTAACGCCTACCTCACAGACAATTACTAAAGGAACATTACTAATATCTATGACGACAGCAAGTACAAAAACGGACTATTTGTTTGGGAATATGGTATGTTCAAGGATTTCTAAGAAATGTGAGGACATACAGTATGAATTGGAAAAACTAAGTAACAGAAACTAAAATGAAGGAAAATGGAATAGAGAACTTAGGACAATATACACTTCGATAGCGGAGTGCCAAAGTGTCAACGAGCTACAAGAGAAGTGTCAATGTTAATAAAGAATAAAAACTACGAACCAATCAGTTAGAATGTAATTAAAACTAACATGGATATTTTTGGAAAGAAAGTAACAATATTGGGTGTCTGTGGAATAAGTGAAGATGAAAATTTAATGATGAAAATTGAATTAAATGATTAAGTAAATGTGTTAAGTGAAATTAGAACTTCTACGGAAATATTAGAGTCAGGTGTGTTCAATGTCGGAACAGCTCAGAAAATTGATAATGTTAAGTGAGAACATTTGGAGAAAATATTTTATATTACAATTAATTGGGATATGTAAGAAGCATTCACTGAATATTTTAAATGCTTTTAACCAACATAAAGGTGTACACAAATTTACGAGACATCAAGATACTCTGATTTAAAAAGTATAATGATTATATAATTGTAAAACAATCATTAGAAATTCAGATCACTAATGTTAAAGTTTTTGCAGATCCAAAATATGACAGTGAACATTATGTGATCATTCATAACAAACAAGTAAACAAGGAAGATATTGGAATTTGTGAGTTACGACGAACACATGTTTAAGATCCTTAAAAATTATAATACTACATAATGATATAGTCTTGTCCCTGCCTGCACTTCCTCAAGAGTGGCCCCAAGTGTGCGTCCGCCAGCTGTTCCCTCCTCGGGCCTGCGCTATCCTAGCCGTCAGCACGCACTGCCGTGACTACTCGGACTGCTGCGGCACGCTCCTTCTCTTCCACTCTTGTGCACTGGCCGCACTCTTCTGAACAGGACCTTCGGGACAGCGTTTGCGTTACCGTGGCTCTTCCCTCTACGATGTTCCAAGGTAAAGTCGTACTCCTGCAGCCTTTGGACCCAACGTGCTGTCGGGCGTTCCAGGACCTTATAGCTCAATAACCAGGTTAGGGCGGAATGGTAAGTCCTCAGGTGGAATGGCTGACCGTACAGGTACTTGTGGAATTGCTCCAAGGTCTTCACCACCGAAAGTAATTCTCGCCGGGTGAAGCAGTAGTTCTTCTCTGCCTTGGATAGCGTCTTGCTGTATAAGGCTATCGCATGCTCGTGGCCGTCCTGGACTTGGGATAGGACGCCTCCAATACAGTGGTCGCTGGCGTTAGTGTCTACAATGATGGCGCCGCTTGGCTGTAAAAATCCCAGCTTAGGAGCCCTGCACAGTGTCTTCTTCAGGCGCTGGAAGGCGTCTTAGGCGTCCTCCGTCCACACATAAGGTCGATGATCCTCGGTCAGTCGGGTGAGGGGCTTGGCGATGTTGGAGAACCCCCTTATGAAGCGTCGTTAATAACTGCACAGCCCCAAGTAACTGCGCAACTCTTTCTTATCCTTTGGGCGAGGCCAATCTCTCACAGCCTGTGTCTTATCCGGGTCAGTGGCCACTCCGGTTGCTGACACTGTGACCCAAGTAGTTAACTTCCTTGCGGAAGAGCTGGCACTTTTTCGCGTTCAGCTTCATGTTGGTCGTCTGCAATCTCTGTAGCACCTTACTCAGATGCTCGAGATGGACTTCAGAGGTCTTACCGATCATGATGATGTCGTTCAGGTATACCAGGCAGGCGTCGTAAGTCATTCCTCTCCTCACTGACTCCATGAGGCGTTGGAAGGTAGCTGGTGCATTGCAAAGGCCAAAGGGCAAAATTGTGAACTGCCAAAGCCCTTAGCCTGTCAAGAATGGGGTACTCTCATTGTCTTTCGGGTCTAGAGCTACTTGCCAGTAGCCCGACTTCAGGTCCAGGATCGAGAATCACTGTGCACCAGCTAGCATGTCCAGGGTGTCATCAATTTGGGGTAAGGGGAAACAGTCCTTCCAGGTGACAGCGTTCAGCTTCCTGTAGTCTACGCAGAAGCGCAGCTCTCCGTTCTTCTTCGTCGGCCAACTAATCTTCAAATTTTTCGCCGAGGACCTCGTTTACCGCTTTAATTTCCGTGGTCAATTCGGTCTTCATTACCTTTAGTTCCGCGGTCAGGTTGTTATTTTCCGCTTCTGTTTTCCCAGCGAAGTTTTCATTTGCTGTTTTCATTTCCGTCAAATACTCCATAACCTTTTCTAATGCAGCCTTCATGTCATCCCACTTCTGACACCAGTTGTGATTTTGTAAGTTCTTGAAATTAAAAGTCCAATTTCACAAACACAAAATGTTCTTTATTTCCACCAAATTACAGTTGGAACACTTGCCGATTACACAGTTGCTCACCAAGAACGGAACTGACTCGTCGCAGCAGCCCTTATATAGGAAGATCGCTGTGTCTGGAAGTTTCGCTGCTCAGTGAATCATCCTGATGGTTCCAGACGTCAGTGGTAGAGAAAAGATACGGTGAAGTGCCTCGAAACACTTTCCTAACCACAAGATAAATGGATAGGCGTGGTCTAAATGCCTCCTGTCACCTACCCAGCTCAAGTTGGTCGTGCCTTCCGATAATTGGCTGACAACATAATTGTAAAACAATCATTAGAAATTCAGATCAACGAAGTTAAAGTTTTTTTAGGTCCACCATGTCAGCTACCATTATGTGGTAATTCATAAGAAACAAGTAATCAATAAAGATATTGGAAATTGTGAGTTATGGCGAACACATGTGTAAGATCCTTAAAAATTATAATACTATATAATGATATCAGAAAAGATTACATGAAAATTAACAGAAAAAGAGTGATATACAACCGGAGAATTATGTAAATATCTTATAACAAATATACATGAAGCATCCTCAGAGACTTTAGGGGAGAATTAACGATAACAGGAACAAACAGATTCACTTATGGAGTAATGAGATTAAAGAAGACATAGACAGGGAAATTAAATTAAAAAAATTAATTTAAAAAAGTTTAAATTAATTTAAAGAGAGAAAAATAAATTTTGAGAAGAAACATGTTATGAAATACAGAGCTCTATGAGGTAAAAGGTGTGCGGGATCAGAGAATATTTTGAACAACTTCACAAAATAACCAAAATCAGGAAACCATTACGATCTATTCCAGTAAAATCATGAAAGGGACATTTTGACAAAACTGCTACAAGAAGATAGATATGAACTTATAAATGAAAATTATTCTGTGTTTAATACTAAAGACGTTAATCTAATTGGATATAGAAATTGTTGAAATAACATTTGCATAATTAAGAGCTGGAGCAGCAGGTGGAACAGATGGGGTCTAGAAAGATAGAGTCAGGCTAAGAAATTCAATGTGATAGCCGGGATTTGAAACACAATCTTCGGGATGGTATATACACAGTACTCATTAAAAAGTGGCACAAACAAGCTTTTTTGAGATCTTAAGAAACCTTTTTGAGAGAGATATCAATACTGATTATGTCCCAAATTCGGGGAAAGGAAGACTTGTATCCATCCTTCATAAAAAAAGGCTGAAAGGACTGGAATAATTTATAGCAGTCCTCAATACAGTTTGTAGATTATATACGAACATTCTGATATTTCAGTAAGTATAACTATTGAAAATATAGTTACTTTGAATGCCACACATAAGCTATATGTATGTGTATCATCTAGCGTTACAATTGGTAAGAATATATCAGACAAATACTTAGTTATAAGAGGTTGTAGTTTGTTACCTACGATTTGTAACATATTTACGACACAAGATATACAAAACTGGGAAACTAAGTACAGATATATGAGAATTCCCATCGTTAATTCTACAATTTCTACCTTAAGTTTAGCAGATGACCAAAAGTTATAGACAAGACTATGAAGATTTAGAATATATGAGTAGGGAGCTTACTGAACAATTGTTTAACGAACATTGTTAATATTTCATTTTGTTTTATTTTCTATAACATTTGTGAAACAACTTGTTAGTAACTACCATTTGTAAAGTTAGCAATGTCCGTTGTGTTTAAATAAGTGCTTTAACCCAAACACGAGTAAGACTCAAAGAACAGAGATAAAGGAGAAATTGGGAAAATGACAAAGTAAGGTTAAGTATGTCACGCTCAAACTGGACATTGTTAGTATAGTAGATGGCAGTGGTCTTATTAAACTGATGATTCAACTTTGAAATTTGTAACTCTATTCTGACTTCTATGGGGCTTCGGTTAGAACAGTCTTTCAAATTTATATCCAGAGCAAAAATATTTCAGTGTATAATAATTCCGGAAAAATACAGAAAAAGCTGTTAAAAATCCTGTAAGACGATATGAGGTAGCTAAGCTCTAGGGACCCTGGACTTATTTGTACATTGCTTCATACATTTCATTTGTCCTATTTAACTTAACGTTGGAGAATATACAAAAAATAAAGAAATTAATGAATTGTTGTACGTTAATGCATAAGCAAATACCTACTCATCATGTCCATCTTCATTCATATTTATCCACCTCAGTCACATCTTCTTAGCATTTGTGTGTCTTTTGTTTGTTTCTTTGCTCATATCACCAACACACTCTGTCACAATTTAAACAAATAAATTGAAAATCTAGAGTTTGTGTTATCCTTTACCTTTAGTTTTACCTTTCTTAGAGAAATGTATTTAATTTGTAATAGATATCATATAGTTATCATTATTGTAATTTAATTGGCTTATATCATTATTAAATTGTTGTAACATGGGCTTCTCAAAATAAATATCATATTAAAAGTTTGCTACATTACTCTCTAAAAAAGATAAAATTCCCAATTATAAAGCTTCTGCTGTTTATCAATTTAATTCTTTAGATTGCGACCAGCTTTACATTGGAGGTACCAAACATAATGTTGCAACTGGCACATGAGTTTTATATACATTGCAGTTTCCAGAAAAAGTAAATTTAAAAACATGGTAACAAAACCTTATTGAAATCTAATTTGCTGTTACGTGTTATAAATATCAATGATATCAAACTGATCTTTATATAACTAAATGCGCATATGTCTTATTCTGTTAAACTTTAAAAATTGATTTAAGGTTATTCTGAAAGGTAAATTTGTACAAAAGTGAAAGTGTAACATTAGTTTGTTTAAGACATGATGCAATGTGAGAGAAACATTATGTAACATTGTGGTTATTTGTAGCTGCAAGAATGTGATTACGTCATGTGGCGATTTGGATCAGTAGGACATAAATTACTTGGTTGCTATAGCAACATAGAACGAAGGAAGCAGAAGATTATCTGTAATTGGCATTCTTCTGCATCAGAACTCCGTACGAGTATTTGAGTTTCTCCGAGCATGTTGAAATCACTGGGTAGCTCTTATGCCACTTTTATCACTATTAATAAAGACAAACACTGTGAGGGCAGCTTTCCGTACAATATTAAACACATCAGCTAAAATATAATACGAATTGAGCGGATATTATAATTTGTCTCAGGTTCAGATACTAAGTCATCAGTTATTTCTTCTGTTCTCCCTGAGTAAGTAGTTATCACAAATAATTTTGGCATTTTTTCTCACAGAGGGGGGCGTTGCAGTTCCCAATTGCATATTCAGCTTTGTTGTTCTTTTTGTCTGTACTGCAGAATTAACATTGTTTCGTTTTCAATTATTATGGTGCATTCGATAAATCATATGCGTTTGGTTGTTCAATATATCTTTCGAAGTTCTTTCAGATCATTGGGTATCTTTGATGCTGTTGCGACAGTAAAGCTAAGGACAGAACTTTCTAATATTCGTCTTGTGCAATATTTGTTTTTGTTTAGCACAAGGATAAACCTAGAATGCTTGTGATATTCAACATATGCTTAAAATTGCCACGTAGCGCACAATGCATGTATTATATGAACTCCATATTTAATATCGTTGTAATGCATTTTAATTCAGGCTTTTGCTCGCCAACTTTGACAGTTGGTCCGATGAAACATGTAGACCTTAGATAAAATCTACAGCTTTATACTTAAGTAACATATGAATTATTTGCAAGGTGGCGGCAGCTATAACCAGGGAACCTGTGGCTTCCACTAAACTATGTTAACAAGATGCTACTTTCAAAACTATGAGCTGCCCGCAACCAGAAAGAAGCTCATGGGGACAAACAAGACACTGAATGAGTAACATAAACTACGACTTGCAAAACAAATAGGAGTCATAAACTACCGCTCACGATGGTTTGTCATTAGCAACACTAACGTTCTTTTCAACAGAAGTGCAGTATCTGATCAATACCATACTCAGAAAAAGGAATGTCTGGGGAAAGAAGTGTTCTCACGGTGCTCCTATGGAACATTTGTGTCAGCTGGGAGAAAAAACTCCTGTACTTCTCTCGGCTTCCTGAAGGAATGTGAAAATTACTATGGAGGATCTATTCAGTGCATAGGAAGCACACCACTTGTGTGAGTTCGCTGTCAACATAACGAAAGTCTGCAATAAAACGAATAACGTAACCGCATTAAAGAGCTGGTTAAATGAGTGGTTACTTATGTCAATCTGTGGCTAGAAACCGATTCAATTGAAATGTTTATTGCCAGACATGTATATGACAATTACAAAGATTTACATAATTGTAATAATTTACATAATTAATTTATATTTGTGTGCCTCTTACCCTCATGAACTAAATTGTCTTTTCAAATTTGACAACTCCCTAAAGCTCTTATCACAAACTGTACATTGGTGTGTCTTCTTACCCTCATGAACTAAAATATGTGTTTTCAAAATTGACAAGTGAGTAAAGCTCTTATCACAAACCTTATTTTTGTGTGCGCTCTTTCCTTCATGTATTAAATGATGTGTTTTCAAATGTGTCAACCGAGTAAAGCTCTTATTACAAACTTTACATTGATGGGCCCTGTTACCTTCATGAATTAAATTATGTGTTTTCAAAGTTGCCAAGTGTGTAAAGCTCTTATCACAAACCTTACATTTGTGTGCCTTCTTACCTACATGAATTAAATGATGTGTTTTCAAATGTGACAACTGAGTAAAGCTCTTATTACAAACTTTACATTGGTGTGGCTTAATACCATCATGAATTAAATTATGTCTTTTCAAATCCGACGAGATAGTAAACCTCTTATCACAGACTTTACATTTGTGCGGCTTCTTACCTTCATGACGAAAATTGTGTCTTTTCAAATTTGACAAGTCGGTAAAGCTCTTATTACAAACTTGACATTGGTGAGGCCTCTTACCATCCTGAATTAAATTATGTCTTTTCAAACTTGACAAGATAGTAAACCTCTTATCACAAACTTTACAACTGTGTGCCCTCTTACCTTCATGAATTAAATTATGTGTTTTCAAAGTTGACAAGCGAGTAAAGCTCTTATCACAAACCTTACATTTGCGTGCGTTCTTACCTTCATGAATTAAATGATGTGTTTTCAAATGTGACAACTGAGTAAAGCTCTTATTACAAACCTTACATACGTGTGGCTTCTTATTTTCATGAATTAAAATATGTGTTTTCAAATGTGACAACCGAGTAAAGCTCTTGTCACAAACTTTACATTTGTGTGGTTTCTTACCTTCAGGAACTAGATTATGGGCTATCAAATGTGACGAATGAGTAAAGCTCTTATCACTAACTTTACATTGGTATTGTTTTTTACCCACATGAAGTAGGTCATATTTTTTCAAATTCGATACAGATCTAAAGCCGTTCTCACACGTGCTAGACTGTTGGGTTGCTTTGCTCATATCACTGAAAGTACTGTGTTTTAAATATAAAGATTTTATAGACGTATCTGCCCGATCACTGCATTTACCATGTTGATCGCATTGTACGTAGTCCTGTGTGGTTAGGACATCACATGTAACATCACATTCTTGATAATCATAGCAGAGACGATCGACTCCATTACAGAAGTTTGGGTCTCTTGTTGGGACTTCCTGAGAAAACAATGGAGACTTGACAGGAACTGTGTCTGGGTATAATCTGAAATTTTGTTGAACTTAGTATCATTTTTAAAATGTGTGACATAACAAACACAGAGATAAGTGGAAAGGAGCTGCAAATGATGAATCTATCCACAATTATCATTTTAAATTAATCCAGAAGTGTATGGCCCAGTGCAGTAACCTTTGTTCTGCTCTAATTTGTGGTGAAGAAAGCAAGTAAACTACTCTATTATCAGGTAATGCCTACAGCAAAGCCATCAACTATACAATACAAAGATTTGGTTATTATATTACAGCAATAGTCCTTCAAGGGTTATGAAACACTGCACTCATTTGACTTTGCTGTCACCTATGATTAACGAGTGAAGGAAGCTCTGAATAGTGGTTTACCTGAACAAGCAGAACTGGGAGGTTCTCATATTACATTCTTGTTCCTTTAAGGAAGAAATAAAGATATCAAAGGAGAGAATTTGGACAGACTGAGTCAGACTGAAAAATTTAATGCCATAGGCAGGACCTGAAGACGGATCTCCCAGTCTCTGTCAGTTGTTCTAACGATTAAGCTGACATTAATTCGCCAACTGACTCGCATTATCCCGGTAAGCCACTAAAAAATTCTCATATACATATCAGACAACTCCTTAATGACGATGTACAACATGTAAGAAGCTAAGCCCAGGCTTTATAGTCAACCACTATTATTTGTCAATCTGACACAATTCATACAGAAATTGGCTTACACACGGCTGGTGTGACACAACAATTTAATTTCCATTTAGATCTTTATAAAATGTTTGTACATGTCCATACACATGCTAAAGATGTCTTCCATTTTCTGAATGGCACTTTCTTCTATGGATATGATGGCTGCAGATCCATGACATTTGTATGCATTTTCAGCAAATAGGATGTATCTGTCAGACAATTATTAATAGATGGATGTATTGCTACTATTCCAAATGTAGCAGTCTTGCAAACAAATTCCTTATACAGGGAAATTGCAAATGATTATTACTTATTCTTTGGAAAATCCATAGCTGCAGTTTCCAGAAATGACATTGTTTGTAAAATTGTGGTCACCATTATTGTTATGCAATAATGGAGTATCAAATTGTGCTAAAATACTGCATCATAAAGAATCTCTTACTGCACTTAAAACAAAAAACTTGGAAATATAAAAAATATAAAACTATAAAATAATAAGGAATAGTATATAATAAAAAGATCATAAAAATAAATAATAAAAACAAAATAATGATATAAAATATAAAAAATATAGCATAAACCGGAAATATGCATGCAAAGATGCACTAGAAATTTTCAAAATATGCACAGAAATAATGCAGTATGAAATGGCGCTAATATTTTACGTTATTAGGAAACCTTTATTGCACGTAACCTCAGCAAGGAATTAATTTTTGTGACCTAAATCGTAATTTGAAGTGCAAACATTTTCATAGAGAAAACCAAATACGACCAAAAATTCGAGCCACAGTTTCCTCCAAGTAGCGAAAAAGCAAGGGACAGAGGAATCAAAGATAGAAATAACACCACAAGAAGTGCACAATGTAAGTTACAACACATGTTCTTATATGACATTAGTGCTTGTATGGCACAGAATAGCTGCAAATAAGTGAACATCTACAGCACAGCAGTGGAAGTACATAGTTTCATATACGCATAATAACAAATATAATCTGTTGTATTTTGTAGACAGAAATATGTTCAACCTGGAAATTAGTTTTGTCCCATACCATTTTGCTTAGAGCAAGTTCTACAGTATATCAATTTGTATTAGTTCGAGAGCTTGATCACACACATACTAAAACATAAATGCTGGAGTAAACATAAGGCCTACAATTGAAAAGAGTCAAGACTTACCTAGAAGATTTTATTGTAGGAAGGACCACATCCTGTAACAGAATAATTCAAATGTATACAGCTTTCATACTTATATCTACACAGTGTTAAATGTCCTGCTAAAACATTTACAGGATATGTAGAGACAATATTTGATATTTTATCATGCAGTGATGTGTTAGAAAACCAAAAAGTGTAAAAGGTATTTGTTTGGTTTAGAGAACACAGAACTGGAAACAGAAATGTTTATTAAATCAGAGTATATGATTATATATTGCTCGTATGTCCCATTTAATCACTACTTGTTTTTCCAATTCCTCCATTTTTGTGAAAGCTCTACAGTTGTCCTGTTTAAAAGGCTGTCATTCAAAAACTAAGCAAAGTATTTTTTTTAATAATTAACTATTTATAATTAATAATTATTGCTAATAAATACTAGAATTATTTATTAAAAAACTTCACTTATCTTTAAGGATTATGGAAATTTCAAGTAATTATAAGATCGAAACTTTGTAAACATTCATTTACATTATCAATCACTTTTAACTTCATTGTAGTCAACGAAACCAGAATGAAAGAACATTTACTAAATATTAGGTATAAACATACTGATAAATCAGCCACAGCAGATAAGTTCTGATCATTTAACCATGAAATAAATAGGAAGTTAAATTATTAAAACAATGAAATAGTCCAATAGACTTAATGGCTTGGGAAAAAGTATTTATTTTAAAAAGTAGCATGTAGTGAATTTTGAAATATTGACAATTAATTCTGTCTTTAAATTTGTTTCATTTTCTGAGTTTAGTAGTACTGGCAGGTGTGTAGAGACCTCTAGTGACTAATCTTGAGAAACAGGAAACATAAATTGATTGATAATATAAATAAAGGTTTATGAAATTGCGATCTTATTTCTTGAAGTTTCCATCACTTTCTTTAAAGTTAAATGAAGTATTGTAATAAATAATAATATTTGTATAATGTTTGTTGCTTCACTGTTTCTAATTTCATTTTTAGGTAATTATATGGTGCTATCTGTCAAGCTGGCTGAGTGATGACCTAACAGTGGACCCTCATACAATGGTATAAACATGTCATAGAGCTAACGATCACTCTAAATTAATTCAGGATAAGGGATAACATTATAAAGGAACCTAAAACAGCAAACTTAACAAGAGCAACTTTGAATTCAGAACCTCGCTAACTCACAGAAGTGACCGGTTTTTCAATACACGCCACACCATTCAAATGGATCCATAAATAAAAGTTGAGAGGGTTAAGGTAACTGAACCTCCATGTGTGCTCCATTCTTGAAAGATTTCTAAAAACTGGCAACTATAGAAACTGAAATGCTTGTTCCACAAAGCATATTGCACATCAAACTACTAAGAGCAGTATCTACCTCAAGTACATCAAGATGATTTCTCCACTTGGTGGTCGGGTTAGCATGTATGGTACAAGCAGTGAAAAGCAGCTTTATAATGCCATGCAGTTGTTACTACCCTTCCAAAAAATTTGTATTTGATTAAGATCACGAGGATGGAAAACAGCCTGATGTCGTTTCTGTACTCTCTGCAAGTGGTCAGGGTACAAGGTACTGTCATGATGAATATGATACACTTACATGCAGTTCAAGGGCCACATGTAACTGGCCCACTGTCCACATAAACCTCTAGATCAGGTCATATCAGTTAGGCAGTGCTGAGTCTCTTTCACATACGGAATGTGTCAAATACACAGTACAAGCGTACCTGGCATGATATATTTTTTGAATTTATATGCTACTGCCAAAATAAGTCTAAAGAATGAATGTGGCAATGTAACACAAACCTGATATACATCTTAACTCTGCTCCAACACTATACAAGAATTAATTTTCCTTAAGACAAAGCCCAAAGCATACCTAAGTAAAATAACATGTAATATACACAAATGTTGTTCACATAGGCTTGGCTTCAGCGCCTGAAACAACTTAACACTTGATAACTATGATCAAATGATTCTTTAACACTTATTGCTATCCAAACATATAACTCTTCATTTCCTGGTTTACTGACCAGTGCCTCAGTCATGTTTACTTTCTGGCCAGCTCATATCACTTGACCTAAGCTCCATGGCTGGCCAACATACATCTCCTTGAATCTGCAGCTACTATAGCAACACTTCTACACAGGGGAACTCTACATTGAAGGCTTTTTGGTGGATAGTGACAAAAAGACAGAGGACAAACTCCCAACAGTACTCTCTCAGTGTGGTTGGCATTAATCCCTAAGTTCATTTTCTCTCCAATTAGGGAGGAAAACTGCACTGTTCTAGTTGTTGGCAGCCAGTACTCACTTGTTCTGAAGATGTCCAAAAGACATAAGGGCATAAAGTCAGGTGATAACTCATCACTTAAATCACGGAATACAGACCCAAAATCTACATTGTTTGATTACATCATTAGCATTTACCTCAAATATGAGATTACTAAGCCATACACTACCTATAAGACATTCTAGCAACAAATGTCATATTTAAATAACTAAACAGCTGAAAATTATAGAGCTGAATATCACAAAGTATAACAGGCTAATGTCATAATCATATCTAGTTTCAACGTCCTTTAAGGCTAAAAATAAGGAATATATACATAACATGCTCTTCTTGCAGAAGAAGAATGTAAAGATTAGATTAGATAGATTTGCATTCAGTAGGTTCACTTGTAGCCAGAAAAGGCTGTGAATGTTGAACATGTCCAGAGGCATAAAGTTTAATAGCATATATATGTACTTGAAATGTTAACATAAGACACATATTATTGTATACAAGCAATATGAACGGCAATATGGTAAACAAAGCAGGGATAATTATATATGATACAAAATCAAACACGTTTTAAATCAGCTTTCACTTGGCTTATGCCAGCACGTCTCAATCTTTTTGCAATGGATACCATTCATTGTTATTTCTTAAATACATATACATTAAAAATAAACAATCAACATGCAAAAAGGATTTATGGCAGAACAGATATTGGTCCATAAATTGAAACAGTTTTACATTCTTTGATAGAGTCAACTTGAAATATTCAATGCCATGGCTGGGATTTGAACCACGGATCTCCTGGTTTCCACCCAGTCGCACCAGCCCATTGAGCTACCATGGTGACTGGATGGAATCCAGGAGATCCGTGTTTCAAATCCCAGTCATGGCTTTGAATTTTTCATGTTGACTCTATCTATCAAAGATCTTAGCCTATATACGGCTAGTGTGAAGAAATGATTAATTTCCAATCAATTAACTAAAATTATTGCATTCGTCTGTTTTGAGAAGAGGTTTAACAATTATGTGTTTCATTGTTAGGGAAAATTCTAGCTTTTAGAGACTCATTGCATAATAGACTCATACTAATTTATGAGGAGCAACATTTTAAGATTTTTGTGGTTATTTCATTATAACCAGAAGAATTCTTCACTTGTAAAGAGTCAATAATTTTATTTATTTCGGAATGTGTAGTTAAACACGTTAACAAAGTCTGTTTCTCAAAGTCTGTGAAACTTGATCTCAGAAATTCTAGTGCTGCTTCTTTACTTCCATAATTAATATTTAATTCTTTTGTTATGTCCAGAAAGAATTTATTAAACAATTCTGCAAATTCAAGAGGTTTGGCAATTTCATGACTGTCAACTCTAAGTGTTATTGGGCAATTTTCTGATGAGTGTTTAGCTGTCACATTCTTTTATTACATCAAGTGGTTTTTATTTTATTGTCTGAGTTATGAATTAGTTTATTATAATGCAATATTCTAGCTGCTATTATTACTTTCTTTAGAATTTTACAACATTTTTGTAGTAGTTTTTTAAATATAAATTGTTACTGATTCTAACTTGCTGATATAGTTCTGTTTTACGTCTGCATGAAGTTCTACTTTCAAAAGTGATCCAGGAATTGTCTTTTTTGAAGTTAAATGTTTTTCTATACATAGATGGGAAGCAAAATTCAAAGTGAGTTTTAAAGCATTGAAGAAAGCTATTATATTTATTGTTGGTTCCATTAATCTCATAAGTTTGTTTCCTATATTCAAGTGTAACGTTTTTACTAAATTCATTCAAAGTATTTTCATTTATTTTCCTATATTTCGTATAAGTGTATTTAGGATTGAGTTTTAAATTTATCTGATCAATCCTTAGAATTTGTGCATCATGATCTGATAGTCCATTAGTTTTTGATGAGACAGAGCAAAATTTGGTTATATCTGAAACTACAAATATAATATCAATAGCTGAGGTTGACTTATTTTGGATTCTTGTTAGAAAGTTAACTGTATATGTCATGTGGTAAATAAAAAACTAAGCTGTTCCCTTTGAAGACTCGATTTTAGATAATCAACATTTATGTCATCACAAATGATTATTTCTCTTTTTGTTTTAAATAGAAAGTTCAGAGCATATTCTAATTGCTTTTTAAAAATTTAAAAATTTCCTAAGGGAGATCGATAAAAGGCTGCTATGACAAAGTTCAAATGACTTCCAGTTAACTAGACTGCACAGATTTCGAGATCATTCGCATAACAAAATCTGGATAAATCTAAAGTTTTAAAGATCAGATCATTTCTAACACATATACAAATTCCACCTTTATATAATTTTTTTCTACTATATTCTGCTCCTAAAGAGTATGCCTGCAATGAAATTGGTGTAAGTGATTAGTTTCCTAACGATGTGCAACACTTGCGTTATGTTACAAAATGTAATAAGTGCCATTTAGTCGGTTTAGTTACAATCACATTAACATTCAGGAAAACAAGGTTACTATCTTTCGGCTGAATAAACAGGCATGAGAGAAAACCTTCTTACACTTTATAAAGAAATACAAAACTAATTGGAAAAATCTTTGTAGTTGGTTTAGTGACACTTTGTCATGTACATTTTATATTATCGAGCGACTAGTTTTAGAATACACTGCTTTCATTTTGAACCTCTTTCCAATTAGTATCTGTTGTCTGGTCTTCTCTCTATGGCGTGGAGCGATACAAAGACAAAATATTTAAATTAAATTAAAAGGGAGTCGATTAATGAAACTAAACAACACTTACTTATAAATTCTTCCGGAAACTATTTGATACAGTTAGTACAAAACACAGCTGTAAACACTAATCCTGATATATTTAACAAACTGCCTTACTAAACTAGGCACAATAGATAGATAGATAATTTATTCATCTTGTAAATCATACACTGTACATGAGTACTATAATACAAACACGTCAAATTGTGAATTTACAGTGCAATCAACTATACTTATAAATTAACAAGTCACATCCAATAAGGACAAGTCAGTGTTTGTACAAAATAATGTTTAATAAAGATATCTCAAGAGTTTGATAATATACACAATTAATTCAGAAGTGTAACAATATAAACTTTCCACAAATTCACTAACAGAATAAAAACAGTGGTCTAGCAAGTGTGCTAAAACCGACTTTTTAAATACTGAAAAATTGCAAGTGGTTTTATTGGCTATAGACAGTTTATTAAAAAAAGTATTTCCTAGGTATATTACACTGTTTCGATGAGCTCTTGTGTTACCTCTATTCACATGAATGTCCATTCTCTGTCTAGTATTATGATTATAAACTGTGTCATTAAAGGTACAGTGGCCATTTCCTTTCATTAAATTTGTCTTTGTAAATTTTAAAATTTCAAAAATGAAAATATATGGGAGAGGTAAGATTTTAAATTTTTTAAATAATGGTCTGCACGTAGATGTTCATTTAACTCTTCCAAGTATTCTTAGAATCCGTTTCTGCATTATGAATAATGATTTACAATGAGGTGAGTTACCCCATAATGTTATGCGATATTTTAAAATGGAGTGAGCACACGCAAAATACATGCTTCTGAGAGTTTTTATGTTAACTATGTGCACCAGTTGTCGAAATTATAGCAAATTGTACTCAGTTTTTTAATTAGATGATCAACATGTGTCTCGGACTTTAGGTTACTCTGTATCCAAAGACCAAGAAATTTAGTTGTATTCACATACTTAATTACTTCATTATTACATATTAATTGTGATTGTACAGTAGATATTCTGAGAAAAATGAAAATGAATTACATAAGTATTATCCAAGTTTACAATTAAATTATTATTGCTGAACCATTTAGAAATATTATTGAACTTTCTGCTTCATAAGATTTGAAGCCTTCAAGTGTATTGCTTTGAATTAATATATTTGTGTCATCTGCATATTGAACTATTGATTTAGCTGTAATATTTGAGTGTAAATCATTTACAAACAATAAGAAAAGAATAGGTCCCAAAATAGAACCTTGTGGTACACCAAACTTAATGTATTTTGTGTCTGATCGGTATTCTTTAATGCGATCTTTTTCTGTATGTGAAATTTTTACTATTTGCTTCCTGTCCTTTAGATATGATTTGGTTCATTCCAATGCATACCCTCTAATACCCATATGTTCTAACTTTTGGAATAGTAAATTGTGGTTTAGTACATCGAATGCTTTAGTTAGGTCGAAAAATGCACCTAGTATTCTGTCTTTGTTATCTAAAGTATTTATTACACTGTTTACAAAATTAAAAAGTGCAGTTTCTGTTGACTTTTGTTTACAAAACCCATGCTGAGTTCTAGATATTAAATCATTCATCTCTATAAATGCTATAAGTCTTTTACAGAATACATTTTCCAGTACTTTAGAGAAGCTGGATAAGAGTGAAATTGGCCTGTAATTTAGTAAATCGGTTTTATCTCCTTTTGTGTATAGTGGCTTTACTTTAGCAGTTTTTAAAGCTTCTGGAAACACTGCATGTTCAAGTGAGCTATTGCATACGTCTGCTAACGGGTGTGCAATAAGAATAGAATATTTTTTTAGCAAAAAATCAGGAATGTTATCAATACCTGAAGAGTGCTTGGATTTAAATTTGGATATTACTGAAACGATTTCCTGGAAATCAGTAGGGCACAAGAACATTGTTGTTTCACATATATTTACTCTATTTGTTTTAACTGAAGTACCCATTGTGGAGTTCTTTTGTGAAACAATATTTTCAGCAAGATTTATGAAGTGATCATTAAAAGTCTCTGCTATTAACTTTGGGTTTGTTATTAATTTTGAATGCTTCTGCAGTACTAAACTATCTACATTCTTATTGGACTTTATTTCATTGTGTATTACTTTCCATGAGGCTTTCATTTTGTTCTGGGTACTTTTGATGAAGTTATCGTCTGCCATCTCTTTTGCTTGTTTTATAACTTTATTCAATGTGGCTTTATATTTTTTAACATAGTCACTGAGTTGTGAAGTGACAGTCACTGTTTGCTGAATTTCATGTAATTTTCTATTGTACGCACAAGATGTTATAATTCCTTTAGTAAGCCACAAATTTGATTTTCCTAAGAATGATTCTTTTATTTGTACAAGTGGGAAAGCTATATCAAAATAATGCTTAAATATCTATTGAAAAGTTTTGAATTTTTCATTAGTATCAGATGTATCATACACTTCATCCCACATTTCGCTTTTTAATAGATACAAGAAATAGTCTATATTTGAAGCATTGAAGTGTCTGGTAAATTTTGTTTTTCTAAGGATTGGATTTATACTGTTGTCCACATTTATTGTTATTAACTGAGCATTATGATCACTGTAACCCATATTCAGTGGGTGAATTTTGTACAACTGACTAGCATTAGTAAAAACTTGGTCAACTATGGTTGTACAGAATTTTGTATTTCTGTTTGGGAAATTAACTAATTGTTTTAAGTTAAATGTATCCACCAAATCAATAAAGTCATTCTCTTGTTTTGAGATTTTAGCAAAATCAATATTGAAGTCTCCATAGACATTGAGTATTTTGCTTAAATGTCTAAATTTATTACTTTTATTATTAAGAATATTTTTGAGAATACAAAGAATCTGGTTCTGAGTTAAACTGCCCACCAGGATATGGGTTTAAACGTTTATGTCTGGGTCAACTATTGTCTTCGAATTAGTGACTTCGGTTTACTCTTTATTTAAGGACAAAAGATTGTAATATTCTGCAATAGTACAAAGATTGTAATATTCTGCAATAGTACAGAATATATTGGCAAGATTATTACAAAACAGTCTAACTCAACAGGTATCTACATAACTTACCTTACCTTAGTATTATTACCAATTGATGAAGTTTCTGTTTCCAGCCACCAAGGTTCTTCTTTAATTTCTATTTTGTTATCAATTTTATGATCACCGTTGTATTTTTTATTAATCATTTCAGGGTCCTCTAGAAGAAATTCCCCCTCATCCTGTTCATCTTCATTGCTTTTATCCACCTCGCAGTTGTTGCTCCATATATCAGTTTCGCTCTTAATCTGTTTTACAAGTTCTTTGATAAAAGGAGTCTCTGATTTAATTTCTGTTTTGACTGTCATGTCACAATCAGTATCCAAAAGTACAGCATCAGTACTTGTATTTATAGAAACAACCTTCTGAAAGAACTCTCTCTCATTCTGTGAGGTTATGTCATCTGTGAGGAGATCCTCTTCTTTGATTTCTATTTTCTTATCCATTTCAAATCACTTTGGAATCAGATGGAGATTTTGTTTTTAGAAACAAATCTGTAACGAGAGAAATATATTATATATACTAAAAAATATGCATAAATTTTACAATTACTTTCTTTGAATCCATCAATAATTGTTCAAATGACACTACACACCAGTGTTCTGTTATTGTACAAACAACTCCTTGGAAAGCCTCAAGTATATGAAGGTTATGTCCAGAACTCAAACTACAGATACTTGTCTCTTTGTGTCAATGCTATTATCACTTCAGCTAGCTTACTGAGGAAATGTACCAATGTTAAACCTGCTAGTGTATTTAAAATGTTTTGGATAAAGATCAAAGCATTGTCAGATATCAGATATACCTAAAACAAACTGCAATGTTGGGAACTATCATAGTTTGTATTTTGTAAACCGTTGTTCCATATTACTCATGAAAAATAATTTGACAGATTAAACTTAACAATGATTAGCTATAAAGTACCTGCAGCATTACACGCCACCTTTGTGACATGATATTTCTGTATCTGGTATTGCCTTTAAGAGTTACTGCAATATTTAAATTAAACAACAACTTTAATACTTGCATACTTTAATACTTTAATAATAATACTTTAATACCTCGAACTCACGACATTTAGTTTTGAATGGATGGCCAGTCCAAACGTATCAGTTTAACGATCATGGCTTTTCGAATCGATTGTCCTGAGGAACCGCAGAAAGTGATATGAGAATCGGTTTAGTTACTACAGCAAGAACGGGGCATAAGTAGCAAGGTAATTCGTGCAGCAAAGGGTTAATCGTAAAATATTGTCGCAGCAATGCACATAAAAGGTTCGCACATAAAAGTATAGCCTGCCTGCTATACTTGGACATCATCATCGTCGGCAAGACTTTCGAAGACCATCTGGAAAACCTGAGCAAGGTACTAGAGAGACTGCAGGTGACTAACCTGAAGATGAACGCCAAGAAATGCTAGCTCTTCCGCAAGGAACTGAACTACTTGGAACACATAGTCTCAGCAACCGGAGTAGCCACAGACTCGGAGAAAACACAAGCCTTGAGAGATTGGCCTCGGCCGAAGGATATGAGAGAGTTGCGCAGGTTGATGGGGCTGTGCCGTTACTACCGCCGCTTTATCAAGGGGTTCTCCAACATCGCCAAACCCCTTATCCGCCTGACTGAAGAACACCAGCCCTATGTGTGGACGGATGACGCCGAAGGTGCTTTCCGGCACCTGGAGACCTGTGCAGTGCTCCAATTTTGCGACTTCCACAACCAGGTGGCGCTTTTATTTTGAACACCGATACCAGTGACCATTGCGTTGGAGGCGTCCTATCGCAAATCTAGGACGACCATGAGCGGATGACAGCCTACTATAGCACGACGCTATCCAAGGCAGAGAAGAACTACTGTGTCACACGGCGAGAGTTACTGGCAGTAATAAAGACCTTGGAGCACTTCCAAAAGTACTTGTATGGTCAGCCATCCCAGCTGAGGACTGACCACTCCGCTCTAACCTGGCTATTGAGCTTTAGGAACCTGGAAGGCCAGACAGCACGTTGGGTCCAGAGGCTGCAGGAATATGACTTCACCTTCGAACAGTATAAATGGAAGAGCCACGGTAACGCAGATGCAATGTCCCGAAGACCCTGTCTAGAGGAGTGCGGCCAGTGCACAAGAGTGGAAGAGAAGGAGCGTGTCGCAGCTGCCGAGTGGTCACGGCAGTGCCTGCGGATGACTGGGATAGCGCAGCCATTAGGAGGGAGCAGCTGGAGGACGCAGACTTGGGGCCACTCTTAAGAGAAGTGGAGACAGGGACAAGACCAACCTGGGAGGATGTTGCACCAAGGAGTGCCATATACACATCCTACTAGGCCCACTGGGACTCACTGAAGACAAGGGATGGCATGCTATTCCGGATATGGGAATTGTCTAATGGGAAGACGCAGAGAGGACAGTTGGTATTTCCCCGAAGCAAGGTTCCAAAGGTCTTGGAGGAAGTGCGCGCCGGTACTTCAGGAGGACAGCTGAGACTCCGGAGGAAACATCCGACCGAGGCAACAAGTACCTGATGGTCGTGGACTACTTCACCAAGTAGCCGGAGGTATATGCCATCCCGAACCAGGAGGCAAAGACAGTCACAGGGTGTCTCGTGGAGCAAGTCTTCTGCCGATTTGGGGTGCCGTTAGAGCTCCACTAAGACAAGGGCACCAATTTTGAGTACAACCTGAGTACAACAGTGGACGTTGAGTAAGCTGTTTGTTACTGTCGTCGACCTTGGTGTGGTATATGTGATGTAATGTTGTTGCGTGAGAATTGAACAGTGCATTTCTACGCAAATAGAGAGAATTTAAGCAAATTGGAATTTGAATTCCACGAACCTGGAACCAGCTGGAGAAGCGGATGGTGGAAGTGGACGAGCGCGTCGAAGATCTCGCAAGCCACGTTAACAACTTAGAGGGAAATGCTGACACCAACACTAGGCCCCTGAACGCCATGGTAGATGACATCTTCAGCAGAAGGATGAAAGATTTAGAGGCCGATGCGTCGAGACGCGACACGACATCTGCGCGCGTGAAACCGCCGAAGTACGACGGCACGTCCACGTTCGAAGTCTTCCTCTGCCAATTCGACACAGTGGCTAAGCAAAAGTGGCCACCACAGGAGGCCGCACAGCTAATAGCCAGCCTCTACGGACGGGCCGCAGAAGTCCTGAACGCGGTGCAGACAGTGGCGGCGCCAAAGTCATCTGGGAAACCCTGGACAACCGCCTCGGGAACCGCTTAGCCGCAGTCTACCGCAGCCAACTGAAATTAGAAACGCAGCGGCCAGGGGAGACGCAGCAGGTGTCCGCCCTGGTAATTAAACAGCTGGCCAGCAAAGCCTTGGTCAACCTCACACCTGAATTCGTATCCCGGGAAGCCGCCTATACCTTCGCTGACGGGGTACAAGACGTTGAGATACGTCAGCACCTAATGCTCGGCGACTACAAAACAATCCACGAGGCGCTAACGGCAGCATTGAGGATGGAGACGGTCAAGGTGACGGCTACTCCGGCGTCAAGAACAAGGAGTATCCTCTACAATGGAGACAGACACCCAGCCGAGGGACACCGGCGAAGACCAAGTGGCTTGTGTTGGGGGTGTGGACAGCCGGGACACCAGGAAGAGCAGCCGGAAGAACGAGTATGGTCCGGCGTGGCAGGGAGCACGTCGGTGCCGTGCACAACATCTCCTCGCGTGACACTTCGCGCCGTCAGCCGACGGATGGATGACAGCCTCATCCCGGAAGGCTGCGTCAGAGGGAAGCAGTGCCGCGTGCTCGTAGACACCAGGTCAACCGAGACCGTCATCAGACCTGACGTGGCCAGGGGTATGCCGTCCAGGAAACCGAGCCGACCATATCAGATTGTGACGGCATCGGGTGATACCTTGCCTGTGGAGAAGGAGGCCCTGCTCAAGTTGACCTTGGGTTGGAGTGCAGTGCGTCTGTGGGTGTTCGTCGCGAAGGTGGTTGAGGAGGTGATACTGGAACTTGATGTCCTCAGGAACCACGAGGCCACGGTCGACTTCGGCAGGAAGGTCCTGCGGCTCAATGAGGAACAGGTGATTACCGGCAGCCCGAAGAACGCCTGAGGATCTGCGGGGTTGTCGTGAGGGAAGACGTGGTTCTCCCCGCGAGAAGCGAGGTGGTGGTGACGGCGCGACTGGAAAGCCAGCGGACGAAAAACTTGATGTTGGACCAGAAGACGACCTGGTAGTAATGACAAGAGGAGCATACAAATCAGAAGCAGAGAACGTTGCAAATCATGATCTTAGGAAAATCCAAAAATGGGCTGATAAAAACAAAGTCAATTTAACCAAAAGAAATCCAAGGTTCTATTTATCACAAGAAGAAGAAATGCAGATAGAGATGTCAACATATTTTTGAATCATCAGAAGCTTAACCAAACCGAAGAAATAAAATATCTCGGAATATATTTAGATAGCACATTTAACTTCAATGTGCACATTGAATATACTGCAGATAAAACAATCTCGTTGGTTCATATGTTAGCAAGAACAGCAAAGCTACAATGGGGGCTGGGTCACAAAGCACTTAAGACAATCTATGAAGGAGCTATAGTCCCTGTCTGGTCATACGGAGTTCCTGTGTGGCTAGATGCGATACAGAAGAATAAAAATATTGTAAAATATAGAAGAATTCAAAGATTAATTAATATAAAAATGACAAAAGCATATAGAACTCTCTCGTATAATGCATCATGCGTACTACCTGGAGTATATCCCATAGAAATAACTATAGAGGAAAAAGTCTCAATATATCTGGCAACAAAAAGTCACATAGCAGACTTCAACAAACCATTAGAAGTAAAACACTGGGAACATCAAGCCGAAGTGACAACGATTGAGCAGGTGAACAAAGATACCATATATAGAATGGAAGCATACACAGATGGAAGAAAAATGGGGGAGAAAGTTGGCGCAGCAGGAATTATATTTGAAAACAGAATTATGACACACCAGTTAAAATTCAAATTGTATGGCCACTGCGCTAACAATCAAGCCGAACAACTTGCTATTTTAAAGGTACTAGACAGATTAGAAGAAGTTTATTATGCCAGTTCAATAGATAGAAACAGAACCATTGCAATATGCACTGACAGCAGAATTACTATAGATCTGCTGAGAAACAACTGGAAAAGAAATCGACTAATAGCATCTATCAAAGACAAACTTCTTGCACTAAACCATTTAAATTGGATCATCCACTTATAGGACATGTAACTATAAAGCATGTAGTATTACCATGTCATGGAGCATGCTGTTTGATATCAATAAAGCATAATAAAAAAATCATCATAATTATCATTATTATTATTAAGTGTGAGTGAGTGTGTGGTGTTTTAGGGCCCGTCGACAACAAGGTCATTTGGGCCCTTATTATTATTAATGTGAAATGTTATATAATTATGTAATATTGTATGATTTTTTTTTAATATGCAAAATAAATTTAACTGACGTATCTAAGAAACATGTTTTGTGTTATAAAAGGATGAAAATAAATAAATAAACATTGGTTCAACTTTAAGAACAGAGAAGCCTATCCTCCTGCTGATATACAGACACTAACTCAAACTAAATTTGCAGTTACAGGATCCAGTTAGATGTTGAAGGTCGGTGAAGTGTTGAGAATACCATTACAGAAAACAGGAAATCTTGATAAACCTTCTCAAAGACAATAGCTAAAAGAGCTCTGGTAAGTAACGTTATGGCAAATCACCACCACTTAATCTACTTAATTAAACTGCCTTAAGAGTAGCGTACTGTGCCTACTTTTACTCCGTGTTGGGAAATGGAATTATCTTCAGCGTTAATTCAGCACACGGCTGACAAGTTTTCATATTATAGAAGTGTTGTAGGTCTTATTTGTGGTGTTGGGCCCATCATTCCTGGAGGCCTATATTTAAAACATGGACCACTCTTACTCCTGCTGATGAGTACATACATTCTCTACTAAGCTAACCTATTGATAATTATAATAACTTGACAACAGCGTGTGCTGTACAGGACCACAGAATGAGGAACTAAGGCAATCTGTGTAAGTCCAGCACACAACTTGAAATTGTTCCAAATATTACAATTCTGCAATAAAAATGTATATTAACCGTCACACAAGTTGATCCTAAATTCTTCACTGAAGTTATTTAAGTTAAATAATGGAAATTAATCATTTGTTCTCACTAGTATATATAGGCTAAGGGCTTAGATAGAGTCAACTTGAAAAATTCAATGCCATGGCCAGGACTTGAACCATGGATCTCCATGGCTAGAGAGAAAAATAATTAATTCTCATCAATTAGCTTAAATAATAAGAACCTAATGATGAAGCCTGGGACTAAAGTACTTACTACAGTAAGTTGCCACTAACAATGTATCTCAAATATGAGAGCCCATAGTGGTTTACCAGGAAAATATATGAGTCAATTGGAGAACTTAATGTTGGCCATTATAGCTCAATGGGTAAGAACGACTGGGCGGACAGCAGGAGATCCAGGGTTCAAATCCCAGCTATGGCATTGAATATTTCAGGTTGAATACAAAATTGAATCGAGAATATATTGACACATTGCTTCACTCACACTGTTTATTCACATGTTTCAAGAGCTCTTGCTCCTATGTCCTCTGAATAAACAGTGTGAGTGAAGCAATGTGTCAATATATTCTCCATTCAATTTTGTATTAATTTGTGCTTCACTGTCCCTACGCTTCTTTCAAGTTTATACTTTGAATTTCAGGTTGACTTTATCTATCATCACCAAAGCTTTAAAATTATTCTAAATACTCACCCTGCACACGATCTGGAGAAATTCTTTAATATTCCTTTTAGCAATTAAATTTGTAATACACAAGTCAGATTGCATGCAACTATGATTTTATGTTTCACATTATTATTGACTTACTGTAATGTATGTTCTGAGTTAATACGCAACATTTTGGAGGTTGACAAGTGTTCAGTGTTGTTACACAAATTAAGATAAAAACAAAAACAAAGTTACAGGTACCAGTGTACTTGTGTTGTGATATATTACTGATGCATGTACAATAAATGTAAGACATGTTTAGTGTCTCTCAGTTTTGCTCTCAGTGGGATCTGACAAATAATCAAACAACACAGCGGACATTGTTGACATTAGAAATGGAAAATACCATGGACATGACATTTTACACATTTATTACACTTAAAGTAACGTGGTGTTAATGTTACCTCTGCTGCTAGCTGATTAATGTATATCCAAATTTCATATTAATTGTTGTTCAAAGAATAATGGAAAGTCCAAGCAATTTCAGTTTTAGATTTCAATTGCGTTAATTTGTGACATATCTCCTTAGGCCAGTCATCTAGCATCCTGCAGTTCTAAATAGCTCGCTATTTTGCCAATGGCGCTCACCAGCAAACTCAGAGCTTACAGATTTGTGAGGGAAGAGACTTCTGTTACTTCTTTATAGCACGATAGTTATGACTTCAGTGAAAAGGCCAAACTTGAGTTTCAGTGTTAATTCTTCATTATAACAATAACATTCTGAATGAATTAATGTTAAAAGTACAATAAGATGAATGGCATCATAATTTGTGTGTAAAAGTGACTGTGATTGTGTGATCTAAGGTCTTTTAAATTCGTCCTTGACTTTGCATTCTTTTGATGAAAATGTCATATAATTTCAACAGTAAGGCCTGCTCTGGCTCTTAGACCTTTAAAAAGTAAATCACGCAGACATTTTTAGACATTTTAGTATCTGTTGGTATAACGAGTTTCCTTGGCTGAGTGGTAGTGACAAATTATTGAAACTATTTTGTTTGCCATGTCTGGTTTTGAGTAATGAAAAGAATACATGGACGATAGATGGCATCAGCAACATGAATATCTTGAGAATTCAAAATGAAAATTCATAAACTAATATTCCTTCCACTATAATGTTAGTTTAGTTTGGAAAAACAAGAATTGACACTTCTTTGAGTGAACATTTAAGAACTCAGTTGAAAAGAATGGTAAAGATGTAAAAATAAATATGTAATGGGGGATTGATAAGTGTTGTTTGTTATTTAGCTGAGCAAGAACTCCCATTTAGGGTTATAACGAGTTCGGAAATTCGGATAACAAAGATAACTATGTAGAATTCTTACACCTAACTGTTCAAACAAATCAGAAGTTAGAGGAAGAATTTCGGACTAAATTTTATTTTCAGGAACGTCAAATGTGATTGAAAATGACATTATTGAGTGAATTTCTGCTGTTTTAATTAATGAAATAAAGAAAGAAGTGAGAGAGACAAGTTTTGTATCAGTCAACATTGACGAAACCACTGATGTATCAAATAAATCCCAACTACCAACTGTTCTTCTTTTCGTCACACCAGAGGGACGAGTTGAAGAAAGAATTGTATGGTTTTGTGACTTCAGTAATGACCGCACAGCAGCTAGTTTCTCCAATGTAATATTAACGTGCAAACCCTCGGAATTCACGACTGCCACTACCCAGATTAAGTCTGAAGCAACCAGCAACATTTAACAATCATCCACACCATACTACACTCATCTAGTGTAAATCTAGTAAAACAAAGAATGGTGACCAAAAATGAAAGCTAGTAAGATTGACAAATTACCTTCAGAGTAAATGTTATCACTTTGGAATCCTACAATCCACGCAACCGCCTTAAAACAGATGAACTTTGAAAGAAAAATTACACTGTGTAATCCTCATATGTAGGATCTTACAGCTGCAAATCCCCTTTGGATAGCAAATAAGAAGCTAAATTCTAATATGACGAAAGTACTATTTCACCATAAATGTGTAACGTGTACAATATTCCTGAGCTTTGCTCACAGCTGTTATCCAGCGAATGAACAAACAAATATCATACCTGTCAACATACAAGAAGCTATATCTGTTAATCCTCTCACTGCTATTTCTGCTATTAGAGCCTAATTTTATGATAAGGTTGGCTCATAACTCAAGTAAGTATAACTCTTCAGGCTAGATATCTTTACCAGAGGTCGTTGACTATGTGATTTACAAGGCCGTGAAATGATCAAACTGACCGCGTGATTACATATTGCTGTAAATCAACAAGAAAATAAGTATAAATCTTGGCTGTGTGGTCTGTATCCGAAGTTCTGGTTCAGGTTAGAATAATTACTTTATGTCTTATGTAATTGCCCTTAATGGGTTTAAAAAATCTCGTTAGAACAAATTTCTTCAGATCATAATTTTAGCATTTGCATGTTTCAGTGAATGTCGGAAATGTAAACTTACAACACGAAAGTCAAATCCCGGCTATGGCATTGTATTTTTTACCCTGACTCATCCTGTCCAGAATTGGCCTACACACGACTGGTGTGAAATAACAATTTAATTTGTATTAGTGTAAACATTGTTTTTATCTTTACTTACTACTCCTCCAAAATTGCAGTTAGCATTGTTAGCACATAAACCTACAAATTTAACTTCAGTAACCAAGCCGGCAGTTGTTTTAATTTAGTCTGTGTACATCAGGTTAAACTGCTTTCGCAATTATAATTTAACACAACAAGGTAAGCTACACTCAGTAAAGAAGAACAAAATAGATCTGTGGAAAATATCAATAGTGTGAGGTAATACGCATCAATAAGTACGGCCATTCAAATTTGTAATGTTTTTGGCCGAATGATCTGCCTCCAAAGTTCTATTTGAGGTTAGAATAATTACTGATGTTATATGTTTGGTGATGTGATATAATAGGCATGTTTTGATGTATGGTGGTGGTAGTTATAATAATTTATGTTGATTAGTTGAAGTTGTTTTGTGTATGAAGTGAACAATTGAACGAAACAAACTGTGTTAGCCTCATTGTCCTAAACGAGTTTCACAAATCTTGATAGAACAAGTTTCTTCTGACATGCCCATGTTTCAGTGAATGTTGGAAGAATAAAATCTCAGGATTTTAAATTAAATTTTTCTTTCCAATGTGGCGTAAAGCATTATGACGTATATAACTCTGTGCGCATTGCCGTCTCTGGTAGAGTTGTAATGGTTAGGGCCACATGGATTACGTCCATAAAGGTCAGGTACAACAGCTACTCTCGTATTTAGCAAGTTTTTAGTGGATGTGCGAAAGTTAACAAATGTAGAATATCTTGTTTTCCCAGACGTGATATAACAGTACTTCGTAAAGATGTACTTTAACAGCGTAGCAATATGGCGGGCGTGACTTCATGGCTCGAGCGTTGCCAACATACAAAGCACGCAATCACGGAAAATACAAACACTACCTAAGTAAACTAGCGATACAGTATAGCTATTAATAGGGACATTGAGGTGAGGAAACTGTGGCAGTGGATCGTTGCTTACCCACTCTAGTCTGGACAGTTACGCGATAACAATGGTAGAAAATTGGTAGTGATTATCATCGTAGTTGTTATTGGGATGTGCAGTTTATTATTAGTTATTATTTAAAAGCTAAAAGGAATTGTAGCACAAAGGTTTCAGAATGGTAAATTTCTTTCCTAGTGAAACGTTTTCCTGTATTCAGGAATTATGCTTACTATGCAGTACTTCTGTTACAGTATAACAAGTTTATAATAAGTAATAGAAAATGTGTTGGAAACTTTTCTTGGTATTCATATATTTCAGAGCAACAACTTGTTTCCGTGACGTTATTCCTTACCAACATACCTGTATGCCATTAAAGTCAACCGTTACCCAGTACTTTTATTTGATTTCCCTGCAATTCATGTTCTTATTTTGTCATTCTAAACCCTGCATGTCCAATTTTCTACATATATCATGGTTTACCTACTTCATGGCTTCAGTTTGTCGGTTTCTCAACTGCTAACGGCTTCCACATACACAGTTACTCATGTAATATTAATATCTTTTAAATACATATTATTTTAACTTTGTTGGTAACAGTGTCTTGTCTTATGTATAGTATGTACAAGATAAGTTGAGCGCTGGATTTACGGTGTAGTGCGGGCAGAGGGGAAGAAGTGAGAGGTAACACTCTTTTGTTTCTCCAGTGTGGTCAACCTTGAAAGACACAATTCAGCAAAAGTGTTCAAGGTAAGTGAAGATATTACAAATAACATTGCATTCTCTGAAAACATTCCTTAGTTTTGCTCACGCCAGCTCAATTGCATTCAGATCACAGTAATACAGAGGTAGACAAAGAATAATGTGTCCCTTTTTGAGAGCCATAACATCCTCAAATTTCCATACAAAAATAAATCATTTTCAGGTAAATGCTGAAGTACATTACCACCACACTCGTAACAAGGGTAAACTGGCAGTTCAAGCGAGCCTTTATGAAGGCAGCTTTAACTACAAGGTGATAATGTTATATAATAAACTTCCTACTTCATTTAAACAAGCTGTATCATTACAACACTTTAGCTGAAAGTGCTTTAACCTTAAAATAAGTAAATGACTAACCTAGACTTTCAGAACATAGTGATCCACAGTGAACCACTAGGAACTGAAATTTGTATATTTAATGCTGCATTAGGTTTAAATTACTAAATTGTGTGACATTGATGAAGCTGTAAAAAAACACTAAAAAAATTACAGCCGGCCTTCAGGAAAGCTCACGTCTATATGTTGTAAAATTCAATGAGAATGTTAAGCTTAACAGACTTTTCATGCAATATCCCCTTAAGGCTGCTTTATTTTTAAGTAGACAAGAACTGGCATTTCGTGGACATAATGAAAGTGAGGACTCTTTATATAAAGATAACTTTAAGGAACTTTTGGATTCATACATAGAGGTAAGTCCCATCGAATTTCTAAACTACTATTACAGCATAATAAACAGTTTTGCAGAGCATTCAAAAACAATACACAACACAAAATGAAATTATAAAGTGCATATTTGATTATATAAGAGGCTCTATTAATAATGAAATTAAAGGGAATTTTTCTCGGTTCAGGGAAAAGACACTACTGCCATATCACAAAAGTCACAATGCTCTGTAATTTTGCGATATGTCAATTCATGTGGAAATGTAGTCGATAGATTTCTGGGCTTCTAGTGTTAGTGAAGGTCTTACTTCAGATGTATTGTTTCATGTATTTGATGATTCATTATCAGAGCTTCATTATAATCTAAACTTGTGAGACTGCTATGATGGACCTGCTGTTATGGCTGGGCATTTAAATGATCACCAAAAGAACGTGAAAGACATAGCACCCCAAGCAATCTTTCATTCAGAGTTTTGCTCATAGACTTACACTAGTTCTGCAACAAAGCTATAATAGAATAGAGAAATGCCGCATTTTTTTAAAATGTGAGTGGAATACCAGGTTTCTTCCCCCATTGTAGCCAATGGTCTTGTTGCTGGTACCAAGATTGGAAGGTGTATACCTACAGGATCAGACACCAGGGGTCCTGGGTTTCTGAGACCTTAAAGGTAATTGTAGAAGAATGGGACAGAATGATATGGGTATTTGAACATACAATGAAAACTGATGCTTGAACAAGTATTTGTCAGGCTGAGCAGTTTTTAAATGAGTTCAGTATCTTTGAATTTCTCTTCCTGTCTCTAGTTTTTAAAGACATTTCTGATATGATTGATATTTTATTCATGTATTGCAGAAGACATCATTAGATATAGGATTCTCTGCAAACATGACTCACAATACAATAGACGTTTTAAACAGAAAGAAAAACATTAAATCTTTCAAACAATTTATTGAATCAACTTAATTTAAAGAAAGAGCCCCATTTGAAATGTGAAATCTTCTCATTAGATCACAACAAACAAATCTTGAAGTTCCTTTCTTGGAAGTGTTGAAAACCATGTTGTTATGATAAATTAACTTCAAAGAGAGTCGATTAAAGACTCTATTCTGCCTTTAATCAACTCTCTTTAAAGTTAATAAATCTTGAAGTCCCTATTTTATGAAAAATGCAATTACACACTGACCTAAATTAATGAAATTAAGGGATGCTAAATTTAAAATTTCGTTTTCATTGATTTTGAAAAAGCATACGATTCAGTATGCAGACCTAAACTTCTTGAGAAACTTACAAAGCTAGGCATTCAAGATAACATATTAAATTGGATCACTCAGTTTCTCTCTCAACGTTTCTGTACTACAAACTACATTGACAATACATCCAAATTCTGAAAAATAAAAATGGGCCTACCAAAAAGTGCAGTACTGAGTACAACCTTGTTCAAATGAAATGTGTAGTGTTTAACGCCCGCTTTTACTACATACGGCACCACAGGCGATGACACTGATGATACATGAGATACAGATGGAGCACAGGTGGAATGAGATGGCAGGGGAAACCGGAGATCCTGGAGAAACCCCGCCCCAGCGCCGTGTTGTCCACCACAAATCTCACTTTTGCGGTCACCTGGGATCGATCCCGGGCCGTCTTGGTGAGAGCCAAGCGGTCTAACCACTGAGCCACGGCACGGCCATAACCTTGTTCAACATCTACATCAATGATCATCCCGCGGCTGTATCAAACACAGAAATAAAGACAGCTCTTTTTGCAGATGACATGTTCATGTGGACATCTTCGCAACAAATAGAGAAATCCAAAACTTCAATGGAAAAGGCCCTGATACTACTGGTAAAGTGGACTGACAACAAGTTGATGATAATAAATACTGATAAAACAACATTCCAAATATTAAGCTTAAAAAATAAAATCCCTAAACTAAATCTGCAGTTCAAAAAAACAAACCTCAAACAAACATATGAAACAAAATATTTCAGAACAATTTTTGATTCAAAATTATATTGGAGACATCATATTGAAGCAATAGTAAACAAATCAACAAAAACGTTTTCAATTTTGAAATGAATAGTTGGAGTCAATTGGGGCAGTAGTCGGGAGACACTGAACACCACATACAAAACATTGATCAAGCCAATACTTCTCTATAATGTAGAGGTAATAATTACAGCAAAGAGTTCTAACATAAATCACCTAGAAGTATGCCAAAATCAGGCCCTGCGACTAATAACCGGTGCAGCAAAATCAACTCCAATCACAGCAATGCAAGCCTTAACTCAGAACTATGCAATACATCTAACTTTAGAGGAGCAGGCACTAATACAACATGAAAAAATGTTGCGGTTAAAAACAAAAAAATGGGAGAAAAGACTACTACAACCAATCAAGTTGAAAACACAAACAAGTTTCCTACACAAAGATATGGAATTAAAAACAGATCTCAATCTTCCTAATTCTAAAGAAAACATTTTAATCAAAGAAAGCCCACTGACTTTTTAACCAATTAATATTTAATTTGATTTAGAAGACATAGTTACAAAATCTGAAACTTCCAAATCTGTACTAAAAGCACTAGCATTAGAAACTGTGAACAGAAGATACCCACAAAAGTGAATTGAGAATATATTGACACATTGCTTCACTCACACTGTTTATTCACAGGACATGTTTCAAGAGCTCTTGCTCCTATCATCAGCTGATACTCGATTAGTGTAAGTTGTAGTGGTTTCCACTTTCTCCGTATTGTCAAAGTTGTCCGGTGGTGGAGTTTCAAAATTCATGATTCTATGACGATTTTTGTTGATGAAGATTGTTTCCCATACAGAAAGGTCTATGGGGTGATTAACATATTTTACTAGAGATGTTTCTAAGTTGATGTCATGTCTAGTATTCAAAAAATGAAAAGCCACTGCTGATTTTTCTGTTTCACCATTTTTGATGTTTCTTAGATGTTCTTTAGTTCTGATGTTAATATTTCTTTTTGTTTTTCCTATATAAATTTTATGGCAAGTTTCACATTTGATCTCATAGATTCCTGGTTTTTCTTTGGTAGTGATTGAATTTTTAGGGGGGCCTTTTAACAAATTTCTGATATTAAACCTATTTTGAGGTGCAAGAGTTATGTTGTGTTTTGAGAAGATTTTTTGGTATTTGTTATAGGCTGATGGGTGGAAGGTGAATTTTTTAAAAAGTTTTTTTCTCTTTTTCTCCTGTAGGTTCTAGGGCGGTAATTTCTTTTATTTTCTTAGCTTTGTTGAGTCTGTTAACAGTTTTGTCTACTAAATTTGGGTTGAAACCGTTGGATATAGCTACTTTTTTTATGTGTAGGTATTCTTCTTGATAATCTTCTCTGTTTAGTGGAAAGTTGATCATCCGAAAGATTAAACTGTTGAAAATGGCATGTTGGTGTTGTTTTGGGTTGAACCTGTGTGTGTCGGTTTCCTGTAAATACCAAAGGTGAATTTGTTGTTCATTTTTTTGATCTTGATCTCCAAAAAGGGGAGCACACCATCCTCTTCTGTTTCCAATGTAAATTTTATAGCTGGATTTTGTATATTCAAAAGTTTAAGACCATCTTGTATGAGTTTTTTAGGTACTATTGCAAAAATGTTGTCAACATAGCGATACCACACTTTGAAATAATATGGAAAAGTTTTTGTGATATGTGTTTCAAAAGCACTCATAAATAAATCTGCCAAGAAGGGAGACAATGGGTTGCCCATAGCTAGGCCTGTTTTTTGTTTATAGATCTGTCCATTAAAGCTGAAAAAATTTTCATCGATACAAATTTCTGTAAGTTGTGAAAGTTCTTCTATTTCTTCAGATGTTATTTGTATTGATTCCAGTCATTTTTTGAGAAGTGGAATAAGCTCATTGGTAGGTATACTTGGATATAAAGAAATGACGTCAAAGGAAACTAAAGCATCTGTAGAGTTGATCTTTGTGTCCTTCAGGAGATTTAACAATTCAAATGAGTTTTTGATACTTAAATTTTCAAATTTTGTCAAATTTTGTCATGTCAAAAACCTAATAATGTAACGAATCTATCCACATGCAACTTCACGGAGAAAGAAATAGATTTTCTAAACAAAGGCCTAAAAACAGGTGTAGATTACACAAGAAACATTGAAAACTATATCGTGGACATTGAAATAGCGATATATAATTTGCCCGATAATAAAAAATCTACGATCAGGACACAGTGCATAGAAACTCTAGATCATATTCAAAATGCAAATTCAAAAAGTTATTCATATAAAAAATTAATCAAAAATTTAAATGAAAAACTGGTAATCTACACAAAAGCAGACAAGGGTAACAAAATAGTAATACTGGACGAAGAAGACTATCGCAAAAAATGGACAACCTTTTAAATGGAAAAGAATTTGTTAAACTAGAAAACAATCCATTAAAGAAAGCTTGCAAATCTGTGGAATTAGCAATTAAAAACAGTAAAATCATGACTAAAAGAGATAAATTGGACAATAAAATAGACAATCCAAAAACACCATACATATATGGTTTACCCAAAATACATAAACCTGAAATTACCCTCAGACCAATAATTAATAACATTGATGCACCCACTTACCAACTATCAAAATGGCTGGTTCAAATCTTCAGATCCTTCACAAAATCCATCACCAGCAGGATACCATAAAACAAATTTTTATGCAGAAGTAACGGCTATTCATATTTCACTCCAACACCTTCTATAAAGGATAGACAAATTCAAAAATACTGTCATACTTTCTGATTCTAAAACAGCATTATGTGCAATAAGTTCATATAAATGAGTTCAATCCAAATTAAAGAATGTCACAAAATGATCCAACAACTTCAAAAACTACAGAAAAGTATTGTATTACCTGCACCTTGTGGAACTGCTGGAAATGAATCAGGTGATTTTCTTGCAAAAAAAGGTGAAAATTTAGTTCAGAACAAAAGTAAAAACAGTAAAAACAAACAAAACCAATCAATATCTAACAAAGCCAAAGATAAAAACTGGAACATTTTAATTAAAAATCAAGAAATTATCCCAGAAATCCCAAGTAAAGCTGCAGTAGCAAATTATGGATTACTTACGGAACATAATTTGGTGAAACACTTAAACAGATTAGGAAGTTATACAAATCTAAATTGTCCTCTGTGCAAGGAAGAAGAGGAAATGACTGAAGATCTTTTAACCTATGAAGCCCCACCTGCCGCACCCACTACACAGAAATATTGGAGAGCAAGAGAGCTATTGGCTTCATTGCCAAAGCCTAGCATTTGAAAACAACAACTATTTAAAATTTCTAAAGTTTGCTGACAGTTCAAAATTGCAACAATGCTCCAAAATATCCCCTTTCAAAGCTTCAATAATATAAAGTTCTAATACCCAAAATAGGTTTTGGAAAGACTAAGGAGGGAACTAAAATTAATTTACCAAGATAAGTTGTAAATCTTCAAGCATCATTGAACTCTTTAATAGATAATATGGAATACTCATTTTAGTGATGCATACAAACTGTTGAGCCTTGTTCTTAGAATACCGTCCACTATTTGTTCTGCAGAATGAACTCTTTCATGCATAGAGAGAATAAAAAAATTACATCATAAACAGCTTGGGCAAAAGCAGATTAACATGGTTGGCTACTATTTCTATTCACAAGGAGATACTCACTGAGCTAATGAAAATTTGGCCCTTCTATGAAGACATTATAGTTGCTTTCATGAGGACGAAAAACAGAAAAATTGACGATATATAAGCAGTAAGGTGAGTCTTATTTTAGTTATCTAGTAAGTGAAGCAGTGAGCAGTAGCACCTTTCTTTTGTTTTTTATTGCAGTGTTGTAAATTTTGTTTTCTGTTTTCCCTTCCCACTCGAAGGTTATCAGCCGCTTAATATCGTCTCTATTACGATTTCATAGACGATCATTAGGCTACTTTAAATTTGTCGCATTGATCATATGACAGTAATAAAGATTTTGCAAATTTAGCTTAGCCGATTTTCCGAGTCACCTAATCAGTTCTTCCAGAGCTGCACCTAGCTAGCCAGCTGCATGCTTTGAAGTTTAGTGTTAAATTTGTGCAATGCCTCTAGAGAAAATGAAATGAAATGTGTAGTGTTAAACGCCCGCTTTTACTACATAGGGCACCGCAGGTGATGACAGTGATGATACATGGGATGAAGATGGAGCACCGATGGAATGAGATGGCGGGGGAAACCGGAGACCCCGGAGAAAACCCGCCCCAGCGCCATGTTGTCCACCACAAATCTCACTTTGCGGCCACCTGGGATCGAACCCGGGCTGCCTTTGTGAGACCCAAGTGGTCTAACCACTGTGCCACGGCGCGGCCCCTCTATAGAGAAGGTGCAACTATCCACAGTACTGAAACATTCAAACAGCTACATATACAATAAAAAACATCCTGCAATCAGATCAATAACATTTCATAAAGCTATGCGACGTAACTCAAACAGGCAATAATTTTGGGTTGGAAATTGCACCTAGACTTAGCATCTACAATGCCAGGTGCTGCAGTTGTAACAATATGTCTTATAAAAACATTCAACAAAATTAATTTTTTTACATTCAAATCAGCAATGGCTGTGTTGTCATTTCTTTGAGCATTATGTCATGAGATATTATATAACTTTACTGTAATGTCATAATGAGAAACCTGGTCAAGTATATTAACTGTGTAGAGGTTCACAGTGTAGGATGAACTGGCAAATAAAAAGAAAAAGAAGAAAGAATTTCTGCTCTGTAGAATTATAATGAGCAATATATTGAGAGTTTAAGAATGTCACATTTAGCATCAGCTGTCTGTCGCAGCCTTGCTGTTCAGTTATATAAAACCACAGATGAAGTTGTCTCAACTCTCTCCATGTAAACCAGAACCATTGTAATGTATATGTTTGGGGATGGACCTCTCTATATATAATACGCTAACCACAAATCTTAGGATTAAGGCTCTCACAAACTCATAGTAATTTAAGTTCAATCCAGGAATAAATATACAAATTTCAGTTTCCAATGATTTACTGTGGATCACTATGTTCTAGGTCATTTACTTTATTTACTCAAGCACTTAGCTAAACAGAACACTTTGTTGGCAATTGAAATTGGAAACTTTGCAACATATATCAGTCTGTAAGTACATCAGACAAGATACTGTTACCAACAATGTTAAAATAATATGCATTTAAAGGATATTAATATTACCTGAGTAACTATGTATGCGGTAACCATTAGCAGTTGAGAAACCTCTAACACAACCAACAAATGAAGTCATGAAGACAGTAAACCATGGTATATGTAGAATATATGACATGTGGTTTTGAATAACAAATTAAGAACATGGATTGCAGGGAAATTAAATAAACATACGTGGTAAAGGTGCACTTTAACGGTGTACAGTTTTGTTGGTAAGGAATAACATCACAGAAACAAGTTGTTGCTCTGAAATATACGAATACAGAGAAATGTTTCCTATGGATTTTCTATTTCTTATTATAAACTAGTGATACTGTTAACATGAATACTACATAGTAAGCTTAATAACTGTATACAGAGAATAGTTCAAATACGAAAGAATTTTGCCACTCCGATACCTTTGCTACAATTCCTTTTAATTTAAAAGGTTAGTAATAATAATGATAATAATGGTAATGATAACAAACTACCAATTGTCAATATTATTGTCAATTGTCAACTACAACTATCATTGTTACCGTGAAGCTGTTGAGAATAGAGTGGTAAGCAATATTCCACTAGAACAGTTACCTATTATGTGTTTCAAATGGGAAGAGTTCTGGAGTCCAGCTAATCAGATGCTGTATCACACTCTGCGTTGCCAGATTGTTACCCCACTCTTTGTATATATCACTCTCTGTCTCTCTTGCACACTCATACAACATGCAGGTCTACTTGGCACAGACATAAGGGTAACCAAATTAAACTTTCCAAACTTTTACAATGACGCATTTTCCAAAATCAAAATTGGAAAAAGCATTTTCTCAAATTATGTATATATTTAAATACTATAACTATACAATTCCTTTCTTGGAAGTGTGAAGACAGTGTTATGATAAATTAAATTTAAAGGGAGTCGAATAATGACACTAAACAATACTTACTTTTAAATTTTTCTGGCATATGTTTCAGAGACTTTGCCTCTATCCTCAGCGGCATGTATTGCTGGATTGCCCGCAGTACGCCCGCGTTCGCCAGTCAGTAGGCTTGGGAACTAACTTGCTGGATGTTTTAGGGGATGACCCAGTGGCCGTGGTTAAGGCACTGCGGTTTGTTGCCGAAATCGGTTTTAATAAACAAGTCTGACTTGCTTTTTATATTTGTTAATTTTAGAGATTTTAACAAATTAGTCTTTGGATGGTTTTTTATGTACTGTTAATAGTTGAGTGTTTTTATTTTATTTTACCGTTTTAGCTAAATTTGTATAGCTTTTAGGTTTTAGTGTTGACTTTGGGCCCAAATACCCTTGTTGTCGACGGGCCCTAAAACACCACACACTCACTCGCCTCTAGCCTCAGTCGATGGCCGGCTGAGGATAGAGGCAAAGTCTCTGAAACATGTTCCAGAAAAATTTAAAAGTAAGTGTTGTTTAGTGTCATTAATCAACTCCCTTAAAATTTAATTTAAACTATAACTATAGTTTATGAACTCCTTGTTTTTCTAATACAATGGAACTGCCAGTGGCTCATCCATATCGCTCTAAATGTCATTTACGTCAAGAGAGAATTCGTCATTGTTACTGCCTTCATTGTCTCAGTCTTACAAATTTATGATTATGGGTTCCAAAATCTCGTCCCGTGCTATTTCTTTCTTAAAATCGTCTTCTTGAAGGTTTCCTGCATGCCGTACACAGTTTTCCCAGTCCTGTTGCGTTACCTTGTCAATTTCTTCGTGAACAAGTCATTCAACGTCCGTCAGTTTTAACGTATTATTTCTGCCTCTGCCACCCTCCTTTTTACTTGAGCCTACACCAACTCAATTGGATTATATTGGCAGTGGTAAGGTGGGAGGCATATTACCTGGTGTCCCATTTCAATTGCAAGTTGATACATCTGATGCACTTCCTCCTTGTTTTTAAACGGAAGTACTCTTTGCAATTACTCATTTAGTTTCTGTTTCCGAAAATTAAACCCCCCTTTTTTGTAACCATCCAACAATTTCGTTCTTCCTGCTGACGGAATTTGGTATTTTATGTGCAATAGCTTTATGATACGGTGCATTATCCATTATAACAATGCTTCCCTTTTCTAAATTATTTAAGAATCTGTTGTGAAACCATTCTTTAAATGTATCAACTCTCATCTCTTCAAGATAACCAGAGGTACTTTTGGAGAGAAAAATCTATTTGCTTTCTGGCAGGAACCCTGTCTTAGCAGATCCAGCATGACAAATGATAGCCGACGCCTTTTCCAACAGGTACCTTTAGGGCCCCCTTTTATAAGGAGTCTTGCCAGATTGAGTGTGATTTTTATTTACCCATGTCTCTTGTAAGTAAAAGATAGGCCTTACATCACCAGGATGTATAGTTGGAAATTCACCTTCATCATAAAACTGTAACACCGTTCCATGTACAACGTCCTTGTCAAACTCACTTAAATTTGTAACCCTCTTCGGAGTTCCAACATGTTTCCTGGGTGACACAAACACCTGGTTACCACTGGGATCAAAGTTTCTTGCCTCTCCACAAATGCGGGACACTCTTGCTCTACCTATTCTACACGCTTCAGCAGTAAGCTGTTGAGCATTTTTCAAATCGAGCTGATTTCTATATTTGTCATTGTCCAATTTTTTAAAAACATGTACATCTTAAAAATAATACTTTGAGCCTGACTTCGCAATACCTGCATTTTTGACTCGCCACTAAATTCACCGCAAGAAGCCATTGCACTATTTAACTCTGACTCTACTGTTGTGCAAAGAGCAACTGAATGATATTGATCTGAACTCTCCAGAGTAAATAAACACTTCTTATCCAGCATTCATTCATAAACATAAGCATACAGCATTTCGCAGGCTAACAGGAAATGATGTTTCCTCTTGTTCGATTTTAACCTGGAGGACTCTGATTACTTGTTTACCTAGTAGCGCTCAAGGACAAACACCTTCCCATTTAAAACACATTATACGGTTTCCTTACATATTACAATGTCGCTAGTTTGCCTACATAGTGTTGGTATTTTCTGCGAAACCGTGCTTTGCATGTTGGCAACGCTCGAGTCATGAAGTCACGCTAGCCATATTGCTACGCCATTAAAGGACACCTTTACGAAGTTCTGTTATATCACGTCTGGGGAAAAAATATATTCTACATTTGTTAACTTTCGCACATCCACTAAAAACTTCTTAAATACGAGAGTAGCTTGTACCTGACCTTCATGGACGTTATCCATGTAACCCTGACCATTACAACTCTGCAAGAGATGGCAATGCGAACACAGTTAAGTACGGCACAATGCTTTACGCTACATTGGGAAGATCAACTTAATTTAAAAAACTAAGAGTTTATTCTTCCAACATTTAATGAAACATGCACATGTCAATATTATTATTAGAAGATTCTTGCTGTAACAAGATTTGTTAAACTCGTTCAGGACAATGAGTCTAACCCAATCAGTTTGTTTTGTTCGTTTGATCATGTCACTAAGCAGAGCTCTAGGACTTTGAACACAAAACAACCTCACCAAATCAACATAAATCATTTTAACTACCACCACCATACATAAAAACATCAATTTTTTATTACTACCACCAAACATATAACATCAGTAATTATTTTAACCTGAAGTACAACTTTGGTGCCAGACCACTCAGCCAAAATTATTAAAACTTTGAATGGCCATTCTTATTGATCCGTATTCCCTCAGAGTCCTGATATTTTCAACTTACCTCTTTGCTACTTCTTTTCTCAGTGTAGCTTACTTTCTTATGTTGAAGTTCACTTGCAAAACTGACATTCCATTATTTGCACAGACTGCATTAAAACAACTGCCAACTTGATTATATCACGGCCTAGTAGACAACAGAGAGAAATGATGCCTAAGGAGTTACTTATGTCCCAAGATTAATGTTCACCATGAATCAAGTTACTACTTTCAGAAATAGCAGGGCGTGAATTAACAGATATAAGTTCTTGTATTTTCACAGGTAAGACATTTGTTTGTTTGATGTGTACCGACCATGAACAAAGCTAATACAGATCACAGGTTTATATTGAAATAGTACTTTTATGTGTTATTCTGAAGGCGTTCGCAGCTATAATATCATACATATTTTTGCAATTGGGGTTGTATGGAGATGCGGATGTTACTTTCAACCCTAAATAAGAACGTGGAACGTAGCTATGAAATAAGGAGTTGTGAAGCGACATGGAATTTGTTAGGAATGATACTCAGAGTCAACCGAAACTCACCTTTAAGATACAAGGCTCCTGTAAGATCTTGAGGAGATCTGGGGCAGTAAACTAAGTTAATACATGATTTGATACGCTATATCTTAGGGGATGTGTTGACGAAGGCTGAGGGAGCCGTCCTGCAGCAAACACAGCAATGCATTAAGCAGGGGCAGTAAAGATTCAAATGCTGTGAACGTATTAGGGCGTGTCGCGAAAACAAGACTGGAGCGAGCTTCGGGATTCAAACCCGAAATTATGACATCACAAACTGCCTGCTCTGTATCTGGGAGACGTAAGGCCAAGGCCACGTCCCTGACCCGTCCCATATACTGGGCAAACGATTCGACCAGACCTTGAGGTCGTCAATAATGGTCTTGCAATAATTTTAACGATTCACGACGCGGGATAAAGAATTCCAAAACCAAAGCATGAAAAGTTCTTAAAGGGTCAGCTGATTGCCTGGCTCTAAGAAAAAGATTCAAAACTACACCTTTGACCTTGGTCGCAACTGCCTGCATCATTAAATCGGAAGAAACCGAGTGCACCATGGCTACCTTGTTAAGCTTTACTAGGAATTTCAAAAACGTGAAAGCCGACAGCACATCCAACACCTCGAACATATCCACTGCCTCCACCAACTGTTGTAAAGGGTGTATGATTTTTAAGGCACGAAATGGCGTCGAAAGAGAAGCTACGGGACTCACAGCCGGGGAAGACGTGGTCTCCGGAAAATACAGCTTAGCGTCTTCTCCCCCTTGACGAGCCATGACGTTAAATTTCTCGAGGAGCACCTCAAAATTTTTTTTGGGTGTCTTAACACGAGGTAAAACCCCGGAACGCGGAAAATAGGTAATGAGATAATCTAACCTGTTGATATAATGCTGGATGCGCGCCAATAAACGAACCTGCTGTCCTCTTGAAGGGGAAGCCTTGCACTCCAAATCTTGGATAACCTCACCCAACTCTAAAAGCGCTTCAGAACACACTTGAGGGGAATTGGCAACTAAATCATGCTTATCAGGTAAAGCAATAAATGGTTTGTCCTTAACAAGACGCAATTCGTCTAATATGCCAGTCGGCCGCAGGAGAGACCTGCCCACCACGAATTAACAGCTCAAAAAGCAGCTCACCTTTACGCAAGCGGTCAACATTTGCTAAGGAAGTCGCCATTCCTAACTGCCTTAGGATACAGTAGTAGGCACAAAAAACTCCAAAAGCAACAAACACGAACGCGCGGAAACCAAGCCAAGAGCCAAGCGTCAAATGAACCATGCTCTGCTACTAATTTGTGCGGGCCAACCCAGGGTCATGGGATTAAATTAAAACCATAAGCCTTTATCAAAACCTTAATATGGATTTATTTTCTTGTTTTTTTTTTTTGTTTTTTTATTGCTACACTTTGCATTGATCAACCAGACACATGAAAGTAACTATCAACTTCTGGTCCCAATCTGGCAGAAAGAGCCCCATAGAACCACACAGCTCACCAAAAGGCAACGCATGAAAAACCCTTAGAGAGAATCGTGAAACCCGGACATGGAGCACTTACCCTTAGAAACACCGACGCGACACCAACCAGGCACACACTCTTCTGCCGGTTCGAGGGAGCCACCCAAGAAGCCTCGGGCACTGCAGCGCCCCCCGAAGAGGAACGGCGGAAAGCCCAAAACAACCTGACAGCAGCGCCCTCGAACCGGAAGCGCAAGTAAAAGGGTGCCGGAGAGAAAACAAACGGCACACTGCGTACATTATGATTCTACTTTTTGGAGGGTTAGGTATATCATTTATATATATGATGAACAGAAGTGGTCCTAAAACAGAACCCTGTGGAACCTCTTGTTTTACTGCTATACTTTTTTAATAATGGTCTTTCAAGCATTAATTTGTTAGTTGAGTTATTTTTACTTGCTGTGTTCTATTACTTAAATATGCTTTTATTAATTTCACTGCAATTCCTCTGATTCCGTAGTGATGCAACTTATCTAGGAGTAATTTGTAATCTACGCAGTCAAAAGCTTTAGTTAAGTCTAAGAAAATGCAGTTGTGTACATGTTTATACATATTATCTATTATATAGTCTATTATTTCTGCTATAGCTTTAATAGTCATCATATTTTTTCTGAAACCATACTGAGCACTGTTTAGTATTTTGTATTTTTCTAAAAAGGATATGATTTTATTTATAATTATTTTCTCTAGCAGTGTCGATACCAGGGCTATTGAACGGTAATTACTAGCTACTTCTTTATCTCCTTTCTTGTGTAAGGCCTTTACAACTGGTTTCTTTAGGGACGTTGGGAATATGCCTTCCCTTAAGGTTCAATTAATTAAATGAGTTGGCGGTTCTAGCAAGTATGGTGCACATTTTTTAAAAAGTTTTTAAGAGATTTCATCAAGTCCGGCTTAATTTTTATTTTTCATCTTATTTATAGTTTTTAAAACCTCTTCTTGTGATACATCACCAATATAAATTGTGTTGGCTATAGAATTTATGTTAACTTATGATTGTTCATTTGTGTTTATGAAGGGGTTGACAAAGACCTGCTTTGGCAGCATTTGTCTTCTGTTAAATTACGATGCCTAATTTAGTGTCTATATGAATGGAATGATTGAGTTCTGTATTATGGAAATTTAGTATGAGATTATGTTTGGTTATCTTGAGTGCATGGATAACCAAACAGGCCCCTCAAAATCCAACCTCTGCGGTCCTCGTCCCGAGGGGTGGGCAACAGGAAGTAGGGGACTGACTGATGGGGTGATGTACGGTGGGGTCTTGGTGTACCCCACGACCGCTACGGCTGCCGAGAAGGCCCATCAGTAACCCCGAAAACTGGCAGAAGAGGCTCTGGTATTCTCCCCAGGGGCCTACTTAGGTAGGTACGGGAATTGGCGATCCCGGGTGCCCGAGCCATTCATCCCCATTGTCATCTTCTCATACCCATTTCCCCGTAGGATTAGGTTTCTTCCTCTTCTAAGCTTATTATGAATTCATAGTTTTAAGGGCTCTAGGTTTATTAACTCCTGACTCACCATCAGGGATCTTTTCTATCTCCGTGGTGCTGTCCCACGGTTTCGGCGCAGCTTCCAACTTGTGTGCTCCCCGGAGGTCTCAGGCGCGAAGTTTGAGTGGACCCTCCTCACTACCCCTTTCGTGCGACACTAGGTGCGGAGCCGTTCCATTGTCATGTACACCCACGTAGCTCCGATGGGGCCAGGTACCCTCGGACATCTCGGCGGACGCGAATCGCTGGGGTGGACGGGGAGACCCGACGTGTTACCGCTGTCTGAGGCCCGATGTAAACAACCACAAGTCCCCTGAATCCACGCTGACTCCGTTGAGGTAGCGTGGCCTAAAGTGGGGAGCCATTGGCGGTTATTCCAGTGGTAGGGGCATAAAGTCGGGCCTGCCTATGGTGAACGTGTCGCATACCGGTCAGTAGTGATAGGCGGAGGGTAACTCCTCCGAAGTACTCCGTGAGATCGGGCCTGAAGCGGGTGCCCAGGCCGGCACAGACCGTAAGATTTAGGTGTCTTTCTTTATTTATCCCCCTGATGGCAGGCTGACGCCGACGGTTCCGGAGGGGGGACCTATCCATCATGGCTCCCTTGCGCCCAAAAACTCAAACTACAGCGTGTAACAGTATGGTAAAAGAAGTAGCCGAGGCATTTGGTCCTCGCTACTTAGTAGTAAAACGGACAGAGGAAGGTAAGACATTTACATCGGTGAACCCTTTTGTTATTCAAAAGGGTCTCGATAAAATATCTGGTGCAGTCAAGTCGTGTGTGAAGTCGAGAAACGGCACACTCCTGGTTGAAGCACAAAGCGTCACCCAGGCAGCGGCGGTACTGAAAGCTACAATGCTTGGTAGTTACCCTATCAGCGTTATGGTGCATAAGTCCCTGAACTCTTCGCGAGGTGTTGTAAACACCCGTGCTTTGGACGGTATGTCCAACGAAGAGATTCAGGAGAACCTTCAAGAACAAGGTGTCACGGCAGTGTATCGCGTGCAACGACGTGAGCGCGGGGAATTGGTGCCGACTCGTACCCTGTTCCTAACTTTTGATAGGATTGACCTCCCTCAAAGGATAAAGGCAGGGTATGAAGCAATTGAAGTCAGACCATACATTCCTAACCCCTTGAGATGCTATAAGTGCCAGCGCTTTGGTCACACTAGTGACTTTTGTAACGGTGTACCTACTTGTGTTAGCTGCGGAGGCGTCTTGCACGAAGATGCTTGTACAAGACCTCCAGCATGCATTAACTGCAGCGGTGAACATTCATCAAATTCCCGCGAATGTCCCCGTTTCATAGAAGAGCGTGCGATCCAAGAGATCCGGGTCAAAGAGAAGGTGTCCTTCTCGGAAGCTCGGAAGCTCTTGCGTACTCGCCAACCGTTGGTTGCTAGGTCCGTTAGTTACAGCGCAGCTGTAGCTAAGCCGGTACCTAGACGCGAAATCGCAACTCAAACTGGCGATTTAAACGGCGCAACAATTGCAGAAAAAACAATAGCACCTAGGGTACAGACAAAGCAACAGTCATCAGTAAGTGTAGCAGTGTGCACACCTAGCGAAGCCAGTCGTGGAAAGCTGTCATACAAATCACCGCCAAGACCATCGACCTCAAAAAGTTCTCAGCCAGTTACATGTAACGCACCAGCAAAACAGTTAAAGAAAGCGTATGTAGGAAGCGACTCTCTGCAAGATTAAAATACTTGTAGCAAGTCGGCAAACCGGCGGAAGTGTCCGCGGCCATCTCCTCCGAGATCGTCTTCTGACGACTCTTCAGGAGAGGAGACTGATCGGCGATTATCGTCGTCGTCGATCTCCGTTTCCAATCGGTTCGAGGCTCTCGAACCGAAGTTCTCCATCGGGAAACGTGCCTCCTCAGAAGAGGAGATGGAACAGGAGGATCCCGTCCACACTGCCCAAGGGGCAGTGAAAAAGAGGCAGGAAAAATCTCCTGAAAAAGGTGTTAGCCCAACACCGAAGAAAAAGGGTAAATTGATTCGGCCGCCTTTAAAGTCATAAGCTAAAGCAAATCTACCACCATGTCTATTATTCATTGGAACCTACGCGGAATTAGAACACACAGACCCGAGCTCGAATTGTTGCTCAATAAACACGAACCACTCGTCATTTGCCTACAAGAGACTAAGATGCGTCCTTTAGACGACTTCAAAATCAGAGGCTATACTCCACTAAGGTGCGATGTTGAACCTGAGGAGGGTATGCCTGCGCATGGAGGCACTATGATGCTCCTCAGAGATGACATTTTTGTTGAATTTGTACCTTTGCAGTCTGACATCCAGTCAGTTGCTGTACGCATCCGACTTCCATCCATACATTTTGCTATCTGCAACATTTATCTACCACCTTCCGATGACCTCTCGCTTACTGACTTACAACATCTGGTCTCCCAGCTACCAACACCTTATCTGCTCGTGGGAGACCTAAATGCACACCATACTCTATGGGGTGCTCCTCGAGCATGTGCGAGAGGCAAATTAATTGCAAATTTCATAGACAGCAATAACCTGGTTCTCCTGAACACCGGAGAACCCACGTTTTTATCCGATGCATTCAACACCTTTTCACACATTGACGTGGCCGTCTGTTCGCAACAGCTAGCAGTCTCCCTTCAATGGAATGTCATCTCTGACCTATATTCTAGCGACCACTTTCCGTGTCTTGTCAGTCTCTTAGCACGAGATCCGTGTTCCGCACGTCTGCCCAGCTGGCGCTTTGATCGTGCCAACTGGAATGCCTACAAGCAGTTGGCTGTCTTCAACTATGATGACCACGCGTCTGTGGACGACTTAGTTGAGCATTTCACGGTGACGATTCTTTCGGCAGCAGAACAATCTATTCCGCGAACGAGAACGCACACACGTCGTTTCCCTGTCCCATGGTGGACAGATAATTGCCGGACTGCTATTCGGGCTCGGAGGCGCGCTCTTAGGAATTTCCAGCGGCGCCCTACTCTCGCTAATCTGATCGAGTACAAAAAAATGCGTGCGAAATCCAGGCAGGTGATTAAGGATAGCAAAAAGACCTCATGGACCAACTTCGTGTCATCGTTCAATCAACATACACCTTCCTCAGTCGTATGGGATAGGCTAAGGCGCGTGGCCGGAAAGTCCACATACATGCCAATCGCTGGTCTTAAAAGCGCTACAGGTGCTGTTGTTGATCAGCACGATGTGGCTAATACTTTCGGCAGTGCGTTCGCTCAAGTGTCTAGCTCAAATAATTACTCGCCTGAGTTTCTCCAAATTAAGACTCTGGAGGAATCCAAAGGTTTCTCCTTCTGCTCTAGAAACCTTGAAGACTACAATCGCCTCTTCACCATGGTAGAGTTAGATCACGCGCTTTCATCTTCGCGGGCATCTGCACCGGGACCAGACGGCATCCATGTGCGATTGTTGCAACAACTTTCTCCCGAAGGGAAGGCATTCCTACTGGAGATGTATAATCGTGTGTGGGTTGACGGCACTTTTCCTGAGAAGTGGCGGGAGGCCACCATCATACCCATTTTGAAAGCCGGGAAGGACCGCCATCTGCCTTCCAGCTACCGTTCTATTTCCCTCACCAGTTGCGTATGCAAGGTGATGGAACGCATGATTAATGGGCGGTTGGTGTGGTGGCTGGAAACTCACAACCTCCTGACAAACATCCAGTGTGGATTCCGACGTCGCCGCTCCACAGTAGATCATCTGGTGTCGATGTCGACACAAATCATGAACGGCTTTATGAGGAACTGTCAGACCGTCGGCATATTTTTCGATCTGGAGAAGGCCTATGATACGTGTTGGCGTGCAGGTATCCTACGCACCTTGCACGGCTGGAATGTACGTGGGCGCCTACCTGTTTTCCTTCGGGAGTTCATGAGCGACCGCGTTTTCCGGGTAAGTGTCGGCTCGGTTTTTTCGAATCTTTTCGTACAAGAGAACGGTGTTCCTCAAGGATCGGTGCTGAGCGTTACACTGTTCGCTATTGCCATCAATTCTATTTCCCAATGTGTTCCTCGAGGGGTTTCATCGTGCTTGTTCGTAGACGACTTCACCGTGTACTGCACTTCACGACGCACTGCATTCATGGAGCGCTGTCTGCAGCAATGTTTAGACAATCTCCGCGATTGGAGTGCTAAAAACGGCTTCCAATTCTCCACAGAAAAAACTGTCTGCGTCAACTTCTGGCGCAATAGGAGTCGTTTACCACCTTCACTCCGACTCGGTCCACACCTCTTACCATTTGCAGATGAAACGAGGTTCCTGGGACTGATCTTTGATCGGAAGCTTAGCTGGACATCTCATATAGCAGTGCTGAAAGCACGATGTGAGCGTTCTCTTAACATACTGCGGGTACTTAGTGGACGATCGTGGGGAGCGGATCGCTCAGTGCTGCTTCGTTTGTATCGCTTACTGATCCGATCCAAATTGGACTATGGGTGCATCGTTTATGCTTCAGCTCGTCCATCTGCGCTGAAGAAACTAGACACGGTTCATAACTCTGGGCTTCGTATCGCTATTGGAGCATTTCCAACTAGCCCAGTGGTGAGCCTCTACGCCGAAGCAGCAGAACCTCCTCTGCAATATCGCCGCGAGGTTTTGCTGGGGAATTACGGCTGTGGGCTAAACAGTATGCCTTCGCATCCGACGTATGCACCGTTTTTCGACACCTTACTTGACAGACGTTATAGGAACACGAGTATAAACCCGAAGCCCCCAGGTTTTCGGTTCCGGAAGCTCCTAGGGAGTCATGCACTCGAAATGCCTAGGATGTTACCCAAGGGCGAAAGAGTGTATCCTCCATGGTTGCGTGTAGGATCCCACGTAGATCTTGGGATGACGGTGCACAGGAAGGCTACGACACCCTCGTGTAGTATCCGCAGTAGTTTTTTAGAGTTTGTAACTTATTATAAGGACCATACTTTAATTTATACAGATGGATCCTAAAGCGATACAGGTGTTGGATGTGCTTACATCCATGGAGCCGAACCCTATACATTCGGTTTCCATGGCAGTACTTCCATTTATAGTGCAGAGCTCTATGCAATATACCGAGCCGTCATACATGTTCGCCGAAGAAAGTTAGGAAATTGTCTTATCCTGAGTGATTCCCTAAGCGCACTTCAGAGCCTCCGTGAGTTGTACAACCAACACCCAATTGTGCAACGCATACAGGATGCACTCCACGTTTTACACGTCTCTGGCGTTAGCGTGGTGTGCGCATGGATTCCTGGCCACGCAGGCCTGCATGGGAACGAACTGGCGGATTCGGCAGCAAAGGTGGCAAGCGTAGAACCGAGTGTCAACATCCCTTTTGTCACCGCGGAAGACTTTAGGCTTGTTGTGCGTCGAGCGGCACTGTCACGCTGGCGTGATGAGTGGTCTGCTCTGCGTAATAACAAGCTGAGAAGGGTAAAAGAACTTCCGGATAACTGGGCGACCTCCTATCGCTCATCGCGTCGGGAGGAGGTGAGTTTGGCTCGGTTGCGTATTGGGCACTGCTACTTCTCACACAGTCACCTGTTAAGGAGGGTGACTGCTCCTATTTGCGAGCCATGTGGTCAGGCTCTCTCGGTCCGTCATGTGCTGCTCGAGTGTATTCACCTAGCAGACCTGCGGGAGTCTCTGCAGCTGCCGGTCAGCTTGACGGAGATCCTAGCAGACAATAACTCTGCGGTGGAAAAGGTCCTGAAGTACATCGCCAGAGTTCAGTTAAGAATTTAATAGTTTATGCTTTTATCGTCTGTTATTTTGTACGTTTTTATTTTCATAGTCTATTGCTGGTTTCGGCCGGCTTTTGTTATAAATATATTTTTGTTTTATATATACATGTTATATCTATTCCGTTTTTGTACTTTAGCAATAAAGAGTGTTTTGTTTTTGTATTTCTTTTAAATGTTTATTTTTATAGATATATTTTTACTTAGTGTGTAAGTTTTTTTAGTATCATTCGCACAATGCACTTTAATGGGCGCTGATGACCTAGCAGTTGAGCGCCCATAAACACAAATCATCATCATCATCATTGAGTGCATGGATCAAATTTTTATTAAAGTTTAACATATTGTTGTAGGACTTACATAGAAGCACATGTACTATTGGACAAAGCATTGAGCTGTATTCACCTTGACTGACCAGTGTACCATCGCGTTCTTATCTGGTGATAAGAAGAGTGAAATCATATAAGTTGCCATACAGTAGGTGACAAAACACAATTATATCACTTGGAAGCTGTGTGTCTGATATGAAAGGTCTGGCAATTATTATATGCAACATGGGTGCATAATAATAAAAAATAATCTTAAAGATTAAAAATTCATGAAATATGTCCCCACGTAATTATTTATTGTAATATTTGTCGAATACTGAAAATGCGGGTAAACAGCCCTATCTTCAGCAATTTTTATTATGGAAAAGAGTGAAAACCAACTAAATTAATTACTACACTTTTGTTATTAAATGACTATTGCAACTATAGTAAGTGTGGGGTAATATTGCTAGTTTTCTAGGGTGATCAGTCTGTAGAATGGTCATAATTTCTAAAAATGTTATTTACTCAACTGACAAATGCCTAATGTCAAATATATCATCAGTGATATTCCGTCACTGCAAGATGCCTGTCACTGTCGCTGTTATCATATACAAATCATCAAGCTCTAGGTTCTTGTTTCAGTAATCTACTCCTTTTCCCAATAATTAACAATTCCTTTAGTCTTTTGGTTGAAGAAAGGAAGCCATGTCATTAAGGGTAACCTTTTCTTATTAAATAATTTCTGTAATTATAGTGTATGGTAAAACAATTATTTTTCCAATCTTAATAATGAAGCACAATCTCTTGCTAGTTTAATAATGATGGATCTGAATGGAAACATATAAATAAAATAACGTCGAATTCATAGATTTGGTTTAAATCTCATTATATAAAATAAATCTCCTCCCCCTCACAACATATTTACGAATGCAAAAGATGCCTTAGAAATGAAAGAGAAACATCAACTCTACTAACTTTGGGTGATTCCTCAGGCATTCTAAAACAGCACTGAAAAGTGCTCTTCTTTTGTATTAAAAGCATGCCTGCATTGTAGTCCATTTAACGTTATCCAGGGAACACCACATGAACACCACTGACATTTTGCACAGTATCTAACACTAGACGAAACTTCAAACCATTATGATGTAGAAAACAGCACTGCAGAATGTCCTGTACAGACCATACATAAAGCAAAACATAGTTATCTTAACAGATTCAAATTCAACCATAGATGGGATTGTAAACTATGAAAACAAAACACCAAGAAACATCAAAGAAATAAGAAGTTTAATTAAAGCTGTCGAATCAAGAAACCATGTCACCCTGCAATGGGTTCCAGCCCACGTTGGACTTTTAGGTAATGAACATGCTGACCAACTAGCAAAAAAATGTGCAATTCAAAATATAAAACCAGTAAGACTAACTGAAATTAATAAATAATTAAACAACATTAAGCTACATTTTAAAAGACAGCAGAGACTTGATGAAGATAAATTAAAAGACAAGCATTACAAGAACATTGGAGACAAAACTGAAATACAAAAACTACCAAGAAAAACTGCAGTGGCTCTATTTAGAATGGAAACTGGCCATGATTGTCTTGCAGAACACCTTTATAAAATACACTGCATACCTACACTCAAATGTACTATCTGTAAAGAGGATATCATGAACAAACAACATTTGGACAAATGTAATGGTCTCAAAAGTGGTAACCTACAGGCTTTATATTGGGAAGCTAGGGGGAAAATGATGCAAATCAGCTAATCCCCAGTGCCATTAGTGAACAACTACAACAACAACAACAACTCTACTAACTTTGATTCAATGTACCTGCAGGGTTAAGTGCTGTAGATACAATCCCAGACAGCTGATCAGCAGTATCTCTTGAGAAATCACAAAGGGATTTTGATTCCAACTTTCTCCTTGTCACTATATTCAATCACTTTGTATACTTATTTTTTTATTCATTTATTGTAATCTGAAAAGGTTCCCAGAGCCATAGCTCATGCTAGGGAACAGTACAAAAATATATAAAATGATGGTAAACAGCCCTTAACAATACTTATATGACATTTTCATAGTAGGAATGAATTACCGTACAAGAATAACATATATGAAACATACAAAGATACAAACATTCACTATAACTCAAGAAATAATAGTAACAGAGAACTTTACAAAAAAAAAGCTATATATTCTATGGGACACTAAGCCATATTAATTTTTAACCGTTCAGCTTTCAAACCAGCTATAAATGTGTAACACTTTATCAGCTATCAATATATGCCTTCAGTAAATTTTCAGCAACTATTCTTTTAAAACCCTTTATGTTCCTGCAGCCTTTCAGTTCCAGTGGCAGCGCATTATATAAGTTGATAACGTGTGAGGTTAAGCTGTTCAGGCCATAAGTAGAAGTGTTCACTGTTGGTTTTGTTAAGTTTCCTTTATTTCTTGTATTATATATATGTGAGGAGCTTTGAAATGTTAGATTGGACTTTAGAAGATTATTTTTTATTTTATGGAGATGTATTATCAAGGACAACTCTGTTTACTTATAATGGTAAAATGTTAGTTACATGGTAGAGTGTTTTTGTGTTTGCTCTGAAGGGCAGATTGTAGATTATTTTCAAGGCACGATTTTGAAGTACTTCGAGGTCATGAATTAAATATTTAACAGTTACCCCATAAGATGTTTAAGTAATCCAAATGAGATTGAATTAAAGCATGGTAGATACTTCATAAATGATTTACACTGAATCCTTTGAATTTCAGCCTGTGAATTACAGCTAACACAGGAAGAATTTTATTTTTTACATGCATGATATGGTCCTTTCATGTATGGGTACTGTCTAGAATGAAACCTAGATATGTGATTTTTGTTACTCTTTCAATCACTGCGCTATCAACATGTGTCTTGTTAAATTAACTTTAAAGAGAGTCGATTAAAGACACTAAACAACACTTACTTTTAAATTTTTCCGGAACATGTTTCTGAGGCTTTGCCTCTATCATCGGCCGGCTCTCGACTGGTTCTCGTTGGTGTAGCTGACGATATTTTGTCACAGGTCTCCTCTGGTGGCGGTTCAAGGAACTTGCTGAACAAATCTTTCTGGGGGATGTCGAAATTGAATACTTTGTTCCTATTTTTTGAAATGAAGATTTGTTCCCATGTGGATAGTTCTTGTTTTCCTGATGTATGTTTTAGTAGTTTTGGTTCTGGATTTATGTTGTAGTTTTTTTCCCAAAAATGTGTGGCAACTACTGATTTTCCTAATTGTTTATATTTTATGTTTCTAAAGTGTTCCTTTGCTCTTGTTTCTAAATTTCTCTTGGTTTTTCCAATATAAATTTGACTACAGTCATTGCATTCAATTTGATATATACCAGATTTTTTGTTAGATGGAATGGCATCAATGATGTTTGAGCAAATTAGGTTTTTTAAGGAGAAATGGTTGACTGGTGCTAGTTGAATGTTTTGTTTTTTGAAGACTTTTTTGAATTTATCATAGGCCCATGGATGGTAAGTGAATTTTTTGAAAATCATATTAGTTTCTGTAGCTGAGAGGGTTGTGGTTTCCTTTAGTAGCTTCTTCTTCTTTGCTAAGTTCACATTTTTGTCCACTAATGATTTGGGAAAGTTATTTTTTTGTGCTATTTCAATTATTTTGTTGTATTCTGTTTTGTATTCTTCTGCTGTGAGAGGGATGTTTACCAGTCTGTGTGCTAAACTATTGAAGATTGCCTGTTTGTGGGATCTTGGGATGTAGCCATTAGCTTTTATGTAGTTGTCTGTCTGTGTTGGTTTTCTGTAAATGCCAAAGTTTAGTCTGTTTTTATTCCTCATTATTTTTAGATCCAAAAATGGTAAATGCTCATCTTTCTCTATTTCTACAGTGAATTTGATGCTTTTTTCTTGGATACTTAAAAGTTTTACTGCATCACTGATGTGTTTTTTTGGTACTATTGCAAAGATGTCATCTACATATCTTTGCCAGAGTTTGAACATCCAAGGGAAACCTTTGTTGATCCTTATTTCTAATGCACTCATGTACAGATCGGCCAGGAAGGGTGATAGGGGGTTGCCCATTGCTAACCCTGAAGTTTGGTGATAATATTTTGTTTGAAACTGGAAGAAATTTTGTTCTATGCATAATTTGGTTAGTTCGATGTAATCTGAAATTTCAGGTGATGCCATTCCAAGTTTTTTGAGCCATTTTTCTATCAACGGTGGGAGTTGATTAACTGGTATGCTGGGAAACAGTGATTTAACATCAAACGAAACTAGTGTGTCCTCTTCCTTTAGTTCAATATCCTTAATGTGTTCAATAAGTTCATAGGTGTTTTTGATGCTTAGGCTGTCGAGTTTTGGAAATGAGTTGAATTTGTTTGTTAACCACTTTGCAAGTTTGTATACTAGAACATACATCAGGAAAACAAGAACTATCCACATAGGAACAAATCTTCATTTCAAAAAATAGGAACAAAGTATTCAATTTCGACATCTCCCAGAAAGATTTGTTCAAAAAGTTCCTTGAACCGCCACCAGAGGAGACCTGTGACAAAATATCGTCAGCTACACCAACGAGAACCAGTCGAGAGCCGGCCGATGATAGAGGCAAAGCCTCAGAAACATGTTCCGGAAAAATTTAAAAGTAAGTGTTGTCTAGTGTCTTTAATCGACTCTCTTTAAAGTTAATTTATCAAAACAACACTGTTTTCAACACTTACAAGAAAGGAATTGCAATGTATCTTGTTATTTACTACTTGTACGTATGATCTTTTATGAAATAACATATATTTTGTTTTACAGACATTTAATGTTAACTTATTGCCCTTAATCCAGCTATTCAATGCATTCAGGTCTTGCTGTATGTCTTATATCAGCTGGTGCTGAGAGTTATCTATATATAACAAACATATATCATCAGCAAACATAGTCAATTTACCTTTTAGGTTTAAACATCCTATGTCATTTATAAAAATGAGGAATAATATAGGACCTAATACAGAACCTTGTGGTGAATTGTTGATAGAGAACTGGAAATGTTGTTCATATTTACAAATTGTTTCCTATTACTGAGATAATTCTGAAACCAGTTGAGAGGAAGTCCTCATTTCTCATTACTAAAATTAGGCAAATGAGTCAGCCTTGTATATACTTTTCTCCACATACAAGTTTTTTGATGAAGACTAGTTTCTGGGAACTTTTTCTCTATCGTCAGTTCTGTGGTTGACTGATGAAGCATCCGGTGTCTGGATCTGGCTTGGTGTCGTGCTGCCATCTAGTGTTATGGTAAGTTTGATGATGTCATCTATGGAGGGAATTTCAAAATTCATCAAGAGGTCCTGTTTCTTCATAATAAATATGTTTTCCCAAATCTGTAGTTCCAGAGGTTTCTTTGTCTGTTTGATCAGTTTCATTTGTTGTTTTATGTTGTGATTCGCAGACCAAAAGTGATGTGCTACGGCTGACTTGTCCATGTGTTTGAATTTAATATTTCTGAAATGTTCTTTCATTCTTGTTCCTAGATTTCATTTGGTCTTACCAATGTACAAGGCATGTTTTTTTTAGTCAGTAGCATTTTGCGATTCTGCCACCGCAGTGCTACGGTTGGCGTTAGGCGCATGCACACTGGTAACCTACATCTCTTGTCTACTCATTGACGCCATTACAGTCTGATTCTTCATTGTATACGTTGGTTACTGAGTGTTTGAGATGCCTCCGACAATCGTGAGTCCCGCCGATTGTGAAGTATGAGCTGTTATATGGTGCCGAAGGGGTAAAACCGATCGATATTCATCGTGAGATCTGTGAAGTTTACGGACAAAACATTATGAGTGATGGAATTATAAGGAAATGGGTGAGAGCATTTAAAGATGGCCGCTCAAATGTGCATGATGAAGAACGGAGTGGGCGTTTTTCGGTCATTGCTGAAGATTTGGTGCAGAAAGTGGACGAAAAGGTGAGAGAAAACAGGCGCTTTACAATTTCATCATTGTGCGACTATTTTCCTCAATATTCTCTTAGTGTTTTGTATCGCTTTGTGACCGAGAACTTGAAGTACCGGAAATTGTGTCCACTTTGGTTTCCGAAAATGTTTACAGATTTGCACAAAACCCAACGTTTAGGCAGTGCATTGACTTTCCTTGAACGGTACTACAATGAAGGTGAAGATTTTTAGAGCAAATTGTTACTGGTGACGAAACATGGGTGGTCTACGTCACACACCAGAATCGAAACAATAATCCATGGAATGGCGACATTCATCATCACCCACAAAAGTGAAGATTACGCAAACAATTTCTGTCCAGAAAATCATGTGCACAATTTCTTGGGACAGGAAGGAGTATTGCTAGTGGAGTTTCTGCCTCGTAATGAGACAATTAATGTAGCATCTTATTGTGCGACATTGAACAATCTGCGCCGTGCAGTCCAGAACAAAAGACGTGGCAATTTGACTAAGGGTATCGTTTTGCTGCATGACAATGCCCATCCACATGTAGCTAATTGGACCAAAGCAATGGGAAACTCTAGATCATCCTCCATACAGCCCTGATCTGGTGCCCAGCGACTACCATTTGTTCCTGCACTTGAAGAAACATCTGGGCGGTCAGCATCTTCAAGACGATAACGAAGTTAAAACAGTTGTGACACAGTGGTTAACACTTCAGGCGGTGGAAATTTATGATGAGGGTATTGAAAAACTTGTGCCACGTTATGACAAGTGCCTCAATATTCACGGAAAGTATGTGGAAAAGTAGATTAAGGTACAGGCTTTCATGTAAAAATAAAATTATTGCGATATCTATGCACGTATTTAATTCCAAAACGGTACTGACTTAAAAAACATGCCTTGTATATCTTGTCACAATCCTGGCAGCTCATTTGGTAAATGCCTGATCATTGAGTTTTTGGTGTGCTACTTTTTAGAGAGTGGTTTAGTAAGTTGTGGATGTTGTGTTTGTTCTGAGGAGCTAATATGTTGACGCTCTTAAATATCTTTTCAAATTTTTTTGAAGTATTTTGGAAGAAATGTAATTTTGCCATATCTGGTGTTTGGGTTTTCTAGTTGTTTTTTTGTTTCTTTTGTGTCTGTAGATAAATTTTTTAATGATATTTGTGTTATAGTTCAATTTGTCAACCTGGTGTATGTGAGTGTACTCCTGTTCATATTCTGACAATAGGGAAAAAGTTCCCAGAAACTAGTCTTCATCAAAAAACTTGTAAGTGGAGAAAAGTGTATATATAAGGTTGACTCATTTGCCTAATTTTAGTAACTATGGCACTCCACTTTCCGAAATACTTCTTTTGATTCTATATAATCATTTCTTGCACTTGGCTATGTATGACACATTGCTGTGATTGTATCTGAAGAGAGTGTGCATTCACTGGAGTCACAGTGTATGTGCGATAACGTCACATAAACATCTCTCTGTTGCAAAGTTTTCCTGATACACCTTCTCGCTTTGCCATGTAGTATAGACATTGTTTTTCCAAATATAGCTATTTGAAAATGTCCACCACAAACGCATGTATTGCATGAAAGTTGTTACTTTTACATTTCACCACTTCTCATGCCATTGATAGTAATTTCCACATCATATCTTTTAGTCAAGAATTGTTTCATACCAAAATCATGATAGGTTAGGTTAGGTAAAGTTTAGTTCATTATTTTTTAAATAAGCTCAGTTTTGGTTATGTCAAGTTATGTTCAGCTTAGCTTTTAGTTTATATAATCGTACATTAGTATATAGGGAAAGGAACTAAGTGACAGCTACAGTGAGAAATCAGCTTTATTACTTGGCATTGGATATAGAAATTTTATTCCAAATATAACGGTACTATCGTCATTTTGATATATTTATTTATTATCCAATGTTTGATTCCTATTTTACCCAAAGGAATATAGTTTACAAATTTATGAATACAATACAATTTACAAAAACATAACTAATTCAATATCAAGCTGACATACAGTAAACATCAAGATGAATAATTTAGCTTAAGAAATATTTTGTTTAAGAAAGCCATGAAATATTGATAAGTTTTGTAATTCATCAGAATATTGTAAGTGGTTTTGAGAAAGTGTAACCTAAGGATTAAAGCAATAATTCAATTTCGTATCTTCCAAAACAGAAAAACGGGCAATCAAATAAAATGTGAGGGAAGATGATTTCCAGAAATACAATCACCTGTGGATTTGATTTTGAATCGAAATAAGTAAGCTGAAAATTTGCAATGTCCAGTTAAGAATTGAGTGAGAACATAGGATTAACGAATTTACATTTATGTCTGTCAGAAACTGTTGAGAAATATACATCCTTAGTCAAAGCACCACAATCACTTTTGTACCAGTATTCATTCCAGTCGTTGATGATAATCTCTTTTATTGTTTGCTTCACATAAGAAATGGGGCATAGAGTGTATGTCTCTAGAAGATCTGAAGTCACAGCCCTCTTTGCAAGCTCATCTACATGTTCATTTCTGGCAATCCCTAGGTGTCCTCTGACCCATTTAATACACTGATGAGAACTACATAATAATTGACTTCTTATTTCAGCTGCAATAGGTCTGCTGTTTTTCATATCTTTCAAAGCTGCAATAGCTGCTTGTGAGTCACCTTAAAGGCAAGTGGTACATTGTAAGCTATTGCACCATTTCACTGCTTCATGGATTGCTAATAATTCAGCTTGAAAAACTGCACACTCCTTGGCAAGTCTGAACATAGAAGAATGGCATTCTATGGAGCGAGAGAATACCACAAACGCACATCCTACTTTAGCATTTTTACTAAGCCCTTCAGCTATCTGAGAGCCATCTGTGTAAATGGAGTACTGGTGATATTCTGCTGCACAATCTTCAAGTAGACTAGAGACAATGGTGGCTGGATGAGGAGCTTGTTTAACTGGTTGTTCAAGTTGCAGTTGTGGCAAGGCTTGGCCATTTCTAATGTTGATATTTGCCTTATATACACCAGTAAGAAAGATGAGTTTAATATTAGCAATAAGGAGTGCTGCTGGAGTGGAGATGGTGTGGTATCCTCGGATGATTCTTAAGATGTATTCACGCTGTATCTGTAATAACTTAGTTTGTGCCCATCTCTTCTGAAATATACATTGCAATGCTCCTGCACAATAGAGAACCATAGGTTCAACTGCCCCTTTATAAATTAACTTCAATAAAGAAGAGTTTAGGCCCCATGTTGGTCTCGTTAAAGCAGTCAGTGCGGTAAGAAGTTTACTAGCCTTCCTGGCTACATAATCAAGATGATTTCGGAACATCAGGCATCTGTCTAAAATAGCTTCTAGATACTTCAAATTATCCACTAATTTAATGTTGCTGTTATTCATGTAAAGAGATAATTCTTCCAAATTTCTATTCTTAGTGGCTAGCATAGCCAAAGTCTTGTTGGCATTAAAGTTCAATTTGTTAGTTATACCCCAGGAATGAATGATATGGAGGGCTTCATTGGCTTTCGTCTGTAACTTCTGAAAGGTAGTAGACTTAATAAGTAATAGAGCATCATCAGCATATGCGTATAACTGGCAATTTTCTGGTAATCGTTGTGTTATTAAATCATCATATAGTAGAACCCAAAAAACTGGGCTACAAATTGAATCTTGTGGACATCCACGGGTCATTTGTTTGATTACAGTTATATTATTAATACTAAGCTGACTATTTCGGTTGTGAAAATAGTTGGTTACAATCTTATATAAGTTGCTAGGACAACCTTTTAGTTTTAATTGGTGTAGTATCTTTGGCCACCAGGCATGGTCAAACGCACCAGATACGTCTAATGAGATAAGCAAACCTATTTGTTTTTCTCTGTGAACTTGTTGGATCCAATCAACTACATTGCAGACGGCTGATTCTATAGACTTCCTAGGTCTGAAGCCAAATTGAAGATCACTAATGAGATTCTTGGAATCTAGATAAAACAATATGCGATCAATAATGAGCTTCTCTAAACACTTCCCTAAAACAGGTAATAGGCTAATGGGACGGTAAGCAGATGTTGATGTAGTGTCACTCAAAGGCTTGGGAATTATTTTTACTACAGCCGTTTTCCATCTGTCCGGAAAAACACCAGGTACTAAACCTTTGTTATAAACTTCCTTAAACAGTGTAGGATGTGAAAAGTAGTTCAAGAATATCTACCTATATTGGCTGAAAGTCCATCTAGACCTGTAGCTTTCCAGTCGTTAAGGTTTAAGATGACATAATGTACTTCTTTAAATTAATTGGGAGTCGATTAATAACACAAAACAACACTCACTTTTAAATTTTCCTGGAACCAGTTTCTGAGGCCTTCCCTCTATCTTCAGCCGGACATCGACAAGTGTTTTCAGCGCTTCCATGAAAGGATTTATAATGTACTTCTTTTGAAGAAAAAGGGCAATCCTCTGTGGTGGCGGGTACTGTATTAATTTCAGCACGGTTTAAGCTTTGCTGATCATTATCCGACGTGTCGTCAGGGAAAAATTTATTAACCAAGGCGTCTGCAGTTTCTTTAGCAGTCATCGTGTTTCCACTGTCAGTTTTCAGTGTTGTAAGTATATTTTTAAAACTTTTAGGTTTTCTGGAATATTTATATGCCATACCCCATGGATTCACTTGTGTGGAACAGAAGGATTTCCAAATGTTGGCTTTCGCTTGTTTCATCATAGTGCCATATTCTGATTTCACTTTTCTGTAAATCTCTTCATATTTTACTCGGAGAACATTACACTTCGATCGTTGAAATCTACAATGACAAGCTAGGACTCTTTTCCTCATGATGGTGAGATCAGCATTCCACCAGAAATTTTTTAAAGATGTTTGTGAAAGCTTAGGAAGATGATGTTCAGATAGTTTAATGATAATGTCCATAAACTTATTAACAAAACTATTCAGCAATTCTGGGGTATTAGCATTATGTAGCTGTTGCGTCAAGATTTCAGAATGTCGGATTGTTGATCTCTGGTAATGAGACCACAATACATTTATTTGTCCAGAATTTTCTTGTTAAGTACATTCCCTGTAAATTGCCACAGGTTTTGATGGTAGGGTTAATTTTAACTTCAATAAGGGCAGAAAGGGAAGCTTTATCACTAACTGACCTGTCCGAAATTAAAGGTAATAAGTCAGAAATGCAGGCACTGATGTCTATGAAGCTTGTAGTGTCACCACATCTGTATATAGGTTAATGCCCTTGTTGAGGTTGGTAAGGCTGCTCATACAACAAAATTCGTAAAAGAGTTTGCCCCTTTCATCAGGCTGAGGACTTGACCATGCAGAACGTTTAGCATTAATATCTCCTGTAATTAACAAATGGTTGTCTTTCAGTTTTGCACAGCTTATTGTCAGTTCATCTATTATTTTATGAAGATCATTGTCACAGTAAATGTTACAAATATACACATTGAACGATTGGATACTTATGTTTATAAGAACTATATCGGGGGTAGAAAATTGTTGTAGCATGAAAATGTTTTTATAGTTTGATACAATAGCAGCACAGTGTCTTTTAGAAACGTCCAATGATTCATAAACTGTGGAGCAAAAGCCAGTCACCTTATTGTCATAAGTATTGGGTTCTTGTATACAGAGAATCTGTACCTCCGAGTTTTGCGAGTGCATAAAGTTGCTGTTAATTAAAAGTTCTTGTGTTGGCACAAGAGTCCTATGTAAATTCTGCTGGAAAATTGCAATTTCAGCCATAATTGATTGTTGCTTTGATTAGGGCAATGATTCTCTTATAGGCTGGGCACTCGACAGAAGTTGTTGCATGGTTATGATCCGAAGCTATAAAACTTTTTCTGTTGGACATTTTTCTATTAAAAGTTTTGCAGTTTAAACATTCTGAATTATTTTTGGGCAGACTACTTTATCATGTTCCTCAGTACACTCCTGACAACATTTGGAAGACTGGCAATCAGTGGCAGCATGTCCAAAACCTAAACATTGGAAGCAACGAACTACAGGTATATCCATGAAAGGATTTACAGGTATATAACTTTTCACCGTACAGCAACTAAAACTGATGTAAAGTTTGCCTTCACCCATCACAGCCTTGTAGATTCCCGGCGAAACCTCGATCACAGCATATTTGGTGCAACCATTCTTAGATGTTCGAACAAACAACTTTGTCAGATGTTGTGAATCATGTAGTAGGCACTGTAGGATTATTGGGTTCTGATTCACAATGGCTTCCATTATTTCCTCTTCAGAAGGATAACCTTCTATCCCATGTATTATAACTCGAGGATTATATTTCGCTGGAATTTTGGCAGATATGCTTTTGTGGTCTTTAATTTTTTCCAAGAGAGTATGGCATTCAGGCTTACTTCTGAGTTCTATTATTACCTGCTTATTTCTAATCTTTTTAACGCTTTTAACACCAACAGTTGTACCAGTCGAAATTGCTTTTACTAACTGTATAGTTTGTTCTGAGTCTTTCATGTCTTCAGGATTTGCAGGAGGAACTATCGCTATATTTTTTGTAGTATCTTCATTAACTGCTGTAGTTTTCACTGTTTTCACTGCTGTAGCTGAAGCATAAGGTTGTCTCGGTACCTGAGCACTTGTGTCCTGTGGCTTAGTAAGAACATCTTTGAAATTGTCCACAGTGCACTTTGTGGCATTATTCCTCCACTTGCAGCAGATAGGAAGCACGCAGACTGTTTGGAAGATCCAGGTTGAGATTTGATTGGATAAGAGTCATGAGATCTGTTCTCAGGTGTAGAATTTTGGTGACAGAAATAACATTTTATATAATTCCAATTACATAATATATTATTTAATTGTATAATCTTGATTACAATTCACTCAAAATTTCTTTCTTAATCAGTCACTGTAAATTACCTCTAACACATTGATAAATCCTTATTTTTAAGTTAATATTTGTGGCGATATAACGGGTCGTCTCGTTCCTCGATGATTAATCAGCCCCAAAGTTGGGAGCGATCTTTGTGATCGTCCCTGTTAATCATTGCAGGTCGAATTGTTTCTTGATGATTGAGTTTGATATATTATTTAATTTGATTATGTAATCTAACGTCCACTCGTCACTATTACGAATACAGAATAACTCTTTTTGAAGGTTATTAACTTTCCATTACAATTATATTCACCGCAACATTTTTTTCACTGTCATGAAACCAGACTGAAGAACATATATCTATCCTAAGATTATTGATTTTCCATAACTATTGTTACTCCTCTATTAATTTTGTGATTGGCCAATGTACTGCTACGTCACCACATTACGTAATACAATTATTACTACGGCCAATAACAAAATTACACATATATTTGTTTTTGATATTGTGATTACATGGCCTACTAAGTCATATCAGAAAACAATATTCATATAAAAAGTTCTAACTAAAACATATTGTTATAAATGCCCTCTTCAAAATATATGGAAAATAATCTTAACTTAAATACATCAACAATGTGTTTCCATATATTTTGAAGAGTGCCCCAAATTTAACAATTTTGTTTACAACAATGAACTATAACATAAATATTACATACATAAGAAATAACAATAAGCATACATTAAATGAAATATAGTAATAAATGAACATTTAACAACTTAGCGTTACTAAAACACGTTCTTTTTAAATATATATCTTTGTTTTTATGAGTGGGGTGTGCTCCACCCCAAATTTGCATTAAAGTATTTTTATAATTAACTTTTTTTTTATAATATTGACAAAGAGCAAACATGCTATAACAATATAAAAATATTTTTTTTTACTAACATAACAATCGGTAAACAAATATAAAATTAAAATGAAATAACTGAATTTTAACCAATTTATATACTATATATATATACAAAGGAATTCTATATTCTATTGTTCATGTTGGGTGATTCACCCACATAATTTTTCTAGCTGTCCTGTATCCATGACAAAGTTCACACTCGTGACTTTTGAACGGTTATGATGATACATTTTTCTCAGTTATGTAACCTGATCTCTGCAAGCATCCAGAACTTGGTAAACCCATCTTTTGTTTTTATGTATAATATAACGCTGTTTTAAGATTAGGTTAGTTGTGTGTTCAAATCTTTTACAAAACTTTAGCAACATTATTTCGTGTGGTGTATCATACATGTGACCACTCTGACCTTCATTGTGTATTTCTGTGTGTGTGGGAACATTTCGTGTACATTACAGTTCACATCAAAATACTGATTGTTTGAATTTACAACATACATCTTCTGATAACCATCTGTATTATAACATTCATAGGTTGGTAAATCAACATTAGTCTGTAAATTTCTTATTTCTTGGCTAACTAGTTCACTTAGTTCATTACATTGGCTATTCTGTACAAATTCTAACCTCTCTTGTTGTTCACTTGGTTAGTTATATCTTTCTCTTATCAGCCTAATTGATTCACATTATCTATCTTAGCATCTAATTTGCTACTGAGTTCTGCATTCTGAATTTCTATCTTCCTATTAAGATCTGCATTCTGACTTTCTATTTTCCTACTCAAATCTGCATTTTGACTTTCTATCTTATTATTTACATCTTCTAACTTGTTACCGAGTTCTGCATTCTGATTTTCTATCCTCCTGAGATCTGCATTTTGATTTTCCATCTTATTATTTACATCTTCTAACTTGCTACTGAGTTCTGCTATCATCTTCACTATTTGGTCTAAGGTACTTACATCTGGTGATTCACTAACATGTCCCTCACCCTGTGCAAGCACGTTTGCTTCATGCAACTGTACAATAAACTGCTGGCGATGATCCATCCTTTCTGGCAATTTACGTCTGCTTCGGAGTCTCATATATTGAAGTATTTTAACTTTCAGTTGGTCGTCTTGATTCTCTAACGATGTGTAGATAATTGTTGGAAGTTTCCTTTGACCATTGTGTAAATAAACTTGCTACCAATTTGAAGCCCGGAAGTTGGGGCGCCAAATTTGTGGCGTTATTTTCCAGCTTAATCTCTCTCCATCTTAATCGAGCCACACGTCCGGGAGCCAAAATTTATAGCGTTAATTCCTCTACTCGCAGCATATAGGAAGCACGCAGACTGTTTGGAAGATCCCGGTCTAGATTTGATTAAATAAGTCATGAGATTTGTTCTCAGGTGTAGAATTTTTGTGATGGAAATAACATTTTATATGATTCCAATTACGTAATATATTATTTAATTGTATAATCTGGTTACAATTCACTCGAACTTTCTTTCTTAATCAGTCACTGTAGATTATCTCCAACACATCGATAAATCCTTATTTTTAAGTTAATATTTGTGGCGGTATAACAGGTCGTCTCGTTTCTCGATGATTAATCAGCCCCAAAGTTGGGAGCGATCTTTGTGACCGTCCCTGTTAATCATTGCAGGTCGAATTGTTTCTTGATGATTGAGTTTGATATATTATGTAATTTGATTGTATAATCTAACGTCCACTCGTCACTATTATGAATATCGAATAACTCTTTTTGAGGGTTATTAACTTTCCGTTACAATTATATTCACCGCAACATTTTTTTCGTCATCAAACCAGATTGAAGAACATATATCTATCTCAAGATTATTGATTTTCCATAACTATCGTTACTCCTCTATTAATTTTGTGATTGGCTGATTTACTGCCACGTCACCACATTACGTAATACAATTATTACTATGGCCAATCACAAAATTACACATATACTTGTTTTTAATATTATGACTTGGTGGGTTTGAGAAATGAAAAGTCCAATTGCACTACTCAAAAATGTTCTTTATTTCCACCGACTTACAGTAGAACATTTGCCAATTACACAGAATTACGTAATGCACACAATTACGATTCACCAGTTCGTCCGTTTAAGTTCCACTTGCACTCGCGATTACGTAAACTCCTCCGACGCACGTACGCAGTCCTTTCCCCCACTGGGCGCTCCTCATAGCTGTTCGTCAAGAACTGACTGACATACTGACCCAATTCACTCACTGCAGTCGTTTTTATAGGAATATCGCCGTTCTCGAAGCCTCTAGTTTCCGTGAATAACCGTGAAGGTTCCAGATGGCAGTGGAAGGGGGGAAAGAGGCGGCCAGCGACAAGTGACATTTCCCTAATCATCTCCTCAGTTAATGACTGAGATTATTGGGAGGGTGTGGCTCGGCTGCCTCTGGCCCCTTACTCAGCTGTCGTTGGTTGTGCTTTCCGCTAATTGGGTGACAATATTGTCATTACATGGCCTACTCAGTCATATCAGAAAACAATATTCATATAAAAAGTTCTAACTGAAACTTATCATTACAACTTCACTATTTTAACACAGTTTCCCACCACTTCTTATGACCCATATGATCACCATTTATAATGTTTATTTTGAGTCTATTTCCTCTATAGCGGAGCTATGAAGATTTTAGCACATCTTGGTTCACTGCCATCTTGAATTCTTATCTCTCATTTTGATATATGAACATATTTAATTTTACAAATTATGTAAAACTCTTTTTGCAAATGCGTAGAGTGTACAGATGACCACCCACTTTGAAAATTACATGCAGTTGGTTGCACTGGTCCAGTTATGCTCATTTAAACAAATTTTGTAAGATGACTACTGTAGTGGTTCTTTATATGTCTGTATTTGGATAAGCTCTCTCTCCAAACTATTTTGAGTATGTTGAGTATGAGGACTCACACAATAAACCTGTCGTTAACTGTCCACTACACAAAATCTTAGTCTGAAACACAGCTGTACACATTCTAGCAATCGCTCACTATTGTGCAGTGTTGTATTTTTCGTCATGCACAACAGAAATTTTGAGTAGGTTTCTACATTATTGTCTGAAAAACCAGGGGCCCCACAATTGTACTTCCTTTTTTTTCCCCTCATATTTGGCTCGCTGTTTTCAATTGTTGACCCCCTGTCCTCCAATTTGCTTTTTATTGTGGAGTATTTTATTGTATTGAGAATAAGCAAACTTCTCTGGAGAAGAAAGACGAGTCTAATACCTGATTCATGCTCTAGGTGTGTGTGTTGTGGTTGATGTCATGAAAGCTAGTGCATAACATAAAGCCAATACAGTACACTTATGCGTTATTTCACCAACAGATGTTTAGACTTAACACAAGTTTAACAATAGTTGTAAAATAAATTGCATTTCAGCAACAAGTGTTAACGTAACACTTGTGTTAGCTCTTGTTGAACTATATAACCATATTTCTGTTGTTAAGTCCTTAATAATTGTAAATGGGCAAGATGGAGGGCATGAATGGAGCTTTTGTTGTCAATTTGCCATATTTAAGATTGTCTAAATGGCTTTTATATTAGAGTACGGACTAAAATAATTTTGAGGTGGTATCAGAATGGGATTTTCTATAGAAGTATAGACTGTCGAAACAAGTTGCTGTAAAGGTTATTGTGGAAATGCAAGAGAGTTTACAACTTGCATTGAAAGGAATATGCCGATCTTGCCTTTGCTTCAAGTATTAATATCTTTGCGATTGTATAATAGTTTTAACTGGGTCTTCCGGGTAGGACCGCGTCTTTGATGTTCCTCTGGTCGACGTTTCGTCCCAACTATGTGGGACTTCTTCAGGACTTCTTCCCTGACAGTTCCGTAGCAACACAGTTCCAAGACTTCCGGAACCTTGCTTCGCGGAAGTACCAACTGTTCTCTCTGCGTCTTCCCATTAGGCGATTCCCATACCCAGAACAGCAGGCCGTCTCTTGTCTTCAGTTCATCCCATTGGGTCTAGTAGGACTTGTATGTGGCTCTCCTTGGTACGACGTCCTCCCAGGATGGTCTTGTCCATGCCTCCACTTCTCTTAAGAGTAGCCACAAGTCTGCGTCATCCAGCTGCTCCCTCCTCAGGCCTGCATTATACCAGCAATCCGCAGTCACTGCCGTGATAACTTGGCAGCTACAGCACGCTCCTTCTCCTCCACTCTTGTGCACTGGCCGAACTCCTCTGGGCAGGGTCTTCTGGACATTGTGTCTACGTTACCATGGCTCTTCCCTCTACGATGTTCAGAGTTGAAGTCATATTCCTGCAGCCTCTTGAGGCCATGGTGCCGTCTGGCCTTCCAGGTTCCTAAGGCTGAGTAGCCAGGTTAGGGCGGAGTGGTCAGTCCTCAGGTGGAATGGCTGACCATACAGGTATTTATGGAAAATATCCAAGGTCTTTACTACCACCAGTAACTCTCGCTGGGTGACGCAGTAGTCCTTCTCTGCCTTGGATAGCGTCTTGCTAGTAGGCTTTCACCCGCTCTTAGCTGTCCTGGATTTGCGATAGGACGCAACCAACGCAATGGTCGCTGGCATTGGTGTCCACGATGAAAGCACCGCCTGGTTGTGGAAATCCCAAAATTGGAGCAGTGCACAGTCTTCTTCAGCTGCTGGAAAGCGCCTTTGGCGCCATCCGTCCACACACAGGGCTGGTGTTCTTCAGGTAGGCGGGTGAGGGGTTTGACGATGCTGGAGGAGCCCTTGATAAAACGGCGGTAGGAACTGCACAGTCCCAGGAAGCTGCGCAGCTCTCTCTTATCCTTCGGCCGAGGCCAATCATTCACGGCCTGTGTCTTCTCCGGGTCTGTGGCCACTCCGGTTGGTGAGACTATGTGGCCCAAGTAGTTCACTTCCTTGCGGAAGAGCTGCACTTCTTTGCATTCAGCTTCAGGTTGGTCGCCTGCAGTCTCTGTAGTACCTTGCTCAGGTTTTCCAGATGGACTTCGAAGGTCTTGCCGACGAAGATGTTGTCCAAGTATAGCAGGCAGGCGTCATAAGTTAGTCCTCTCATAACTGAACCCATTAGGCGTTGAAGGTAGCTAGTGCGTTGGAGATGCCAAAGGGCATAACTGTGAACTGCCAGAGCCCTTGGGCTGTCGAGAATGCGGTCTTCTCCTTGTCTCTCGGATCTAGAGCCACTTGCCAGTAGCGCCCGCCTCGGTAGCGTAGATGGTAGCATGTCTGCTACCACTCATGTGTTTATGAGAACTCCTAAGTGGTTTACCGGGAAAATATGAGTCAGTTGGAGCATTTAATGTCATAACGGCACGTTGGCCATAGTAGCACAATGGTAGTGCGGCTGGACGGAAACCAGAAGATCCGTGGTTCAAATCCCGGCTATGGCATTGAATTTTTCAGTCTCACTCTACGCTTCCACATAAAAGAACATCTTTGCAAGGCCCTTCATGATAAGTATATCAATACCAGAATGTCAATTCAAGAATTTAACACTATAAATCATAATAGACTTTCCTTATTTATACAAGATACTGGATTTAACTGTGTCACAAATGACCCTAATGAATATTATAATTCATTATTGCAATTTATAAAGGAAGGGGTTTCAGTCTGCTCCTACAGGTGCAGAAAGGTTGTGTCAAATAAACTTACACATACACCATGGGTTAATAGTAACTTTTTGCTCTAGTTAAAAAGAAAAACTTACTGTATAGCAAAACAAAATGCAAATTTCCCTCTCCGATAGCAATTGAACTGTACAAAAAGTGTGCAAGTGAAGTAACTAAAATGAAAAAGGAACTTCAAGAAGCATATTAGTCAAATAAACTGAATAACTTCTATGATCCAAAAAAGGTGTGGATGACAATAAATGGAATCTTAAGAAATAAAACCCCAGTACATTGCAATCAAATAGAAACAATAATGGTAGGTAATCAAAAATAGTAAATCAGTTAGAAATATGTGAGTGTTTTAACCAATACTTTATAAATATAGCTGATCAGTTAGTGAAGATATGTATATACTCCACCACCTTACAGTTCAGTACCAAATAGTCTTTTTCTATATCCAACAGATAATAATGAGGTTCTAAAAATGATAGCAACAATAAAAAACAAAGGTAATAAAACAGATAATATGCTATCAAATTAATTGTTAATAAAGTGCAAGTACAGTTTGGTTCCACACATTGTAACCTTTCTTAATTTAGCACTTACTTCAGGTTCAGTACCTGATGGTTGTAAAATCACAAGAGTTGTCCCAATTTATAAGACGGGTGATACAGTAATTACAGACCAATAAGTATTATTCCTGTATTTGCCAAAATTATGGAAAGATTAGTAAAAGTTAGGTTATTACAGCATCTAGAAAACACAACTCTTTTCACAATCATCACTATGGATTTATTAACAAATCTAGTACTCTTTCTGCCACGGTAGGTATTATCGTACCTACTCAAAGAGCTCTGGATAGAAATTGTTTAGCTGCTGGCTTACTTATTGACCTAATAAAGGCTTTTGACACTGTAGATCATACTTTATTACTAAAGAAACTTGAGTATGCTGGTGTAAGAGGACTTCCTCTCAATTGGATTCAGAATTATCTCAGTAATAGGAAACAATTTGTAAATATGAACAACATTTCCAGTTCTCTATCAACAATTCATCATGGTGTTCCACAAGGTTCTGTATTAGGTCCTATATTATTCCTAATTTTTATAAATGACATAGGATGTTTAAACCTAAAAGGTAAATTGACTATGTTTGCTGATGATATGTTTGTTATATATAGATAACTCTGAGCACCAGCTGATATATGACATACAGCAAGACCTGAATGCATTGAATAGCTGGTTTAAGGGCAATAAGCTAACATTAAATGTCTGTAAAACAAAATATATTTTATTTCATAAAAGATCATACATACCAGTAGTAAATAACAAGATACATGTTGATAACGCAGTGATTGAAAGAGTAACAAATATCACATATCTAGGTTTCATTCTAGACAGTACCCATACATGGAAGGACCATATCATGCATGTAAAAAATAAAATTCTTCCTGTGTTAGCTGTAATTCACAGGCTGAAATTCAAAGGTTTCAGTGTAAATCATTTATGAAGTATCTACCATGCTTTAATTCAATCTCATTTGGACTACTTAAACATCTTATGGGGTAACTCTGTTAAATATTTAATTCATGACCTTGAAGTACTTCAAAATCGTGCCTTGAAAATAATCTACAATCTGCCCTTTAGAGCAAACACAAAAACACTCTATTATGTAACTAACATTTTACCATTACAAGTAAACATAGAGTTGTCATTGATAATATATCTCCACAAAATAAAAAATAATCTTCTAAAGTCCAGTCTAACATTTCAAAGCTCCCCACATATATATAATACAAGAAATAAAGGAAACTTAACAAAACCAACAGTGAACACTTCTACTTATGGCCTGAACAGCTTAACCTCACACGTTATCAATTTATATAATGCGCTGCCACTGGAACTGAAAGGCTGCAGGAACATAAAGGGTTTTAAAAGAATAGTTGCTGAAAATTTACTGAAGGCATATATTGATAGCTGATAAAGTGTTACACATTTATAGCTGGTTTGAAAGCTGAACGGTTAAAAATTAATATGGCTTAGTGTCCCATAGAATATATAGCTTTTTTTTTTTTTTTGTAAAGTTCTCTGTTACTATTATTGAGTTATAGTGAATGTTTGTATCTTTGTATGTTTCATATATGTTATTCTTGTACGGTAATTCATTCCTACTATGAAAATGTAATATAAGTATTGTTAAGGGCTGTTTGCCATCGTTTTATATATTTTTGTACTGTTCCCTAGCATGAGCTATGGCTCTGGGAACCTTTTCAGATAACAATAAATAAATAAAATAAAATAAACTATAACAATCACATTATAGGTGAAGTACGTGATGGCAAATTTTTTGGCCACAAAACATATGAAGGGCTTTATTGGAGAAAACAAATAAGAGCTATCGAAGCTTAGCTCTGCTTGGTTTGCTTCAAGAAACTGCAAAATGTGGTTAATCAAAATGCTTTAAGAGCAGCATACTTTGTATATTCTGAGTTATGTTGTGATGTGGAATTATCTTTTGGAGTAACTCAGTACACAGCAGACAAGTTTTTATATTACAAAAAAGATTCACAAATTTTGTGTGGCATAGGGCTCCATTATTGGGGTATGCCCTTATTTGAAGCCCAAAAAATTATTGCTCTTATTGGTGAATAAATATATTCTCTTCTATGTGTCTTACAAATAATCATAATCTTGTTCACTACTTAAAAATATTAGGTAAATCAAAAGTCTTCAAGAAAGTTTTAAAGTCATTATTATATACTTACTGCTCATACAATATGAAGGTATTCTTTAACATTACTTTCAACATTTAAATTTGTAATACACAGCAGATGACATGCGACTATGATTTGATGTTCTACTTTAGTCCTGACCTACTGTAATGTAGGTTCTGGAGTAATCTTCTAATTTTGGTAATTCACTAATTTTCAATGTTAATACATAAAGTTCAAATAAAATCAAAATTATAGGTGTCAGTGTAGTTGTGATGGTGGGTATATTACTAGTAATAATGCATGTACCAGAAATGTAACACATGTTCAATGTCTCTCAGTTTTGTTCTCGTTACGACCCGACAAACAAACAAACAAACAGTGGGCATTGTTTACATTAGAAATGGGAGATACCTATAGCACACGATTTTACACATTTATCGCACTCGTCCAGAAGGGGTCAATAGAAGGTCAAAGAAAAGTTAACAACATTTATGAAATTACCTTACAAATTGTTTATAGTCTAAACTTTATCACCTCGGAAACTTGATACCAATGCAACTGTCTTATTTATAAGGTTAACTTTCATAACAAAATTACGTTTTGAAGACTTAAAACCATGGCATGTGTAGGAATTACAGCTACGAGAGCCCTTTAAGTAACACATAAGATACTAATTTCCAAATGATTAAGTACTGTTACACGATAAAGCTATGATTTGTATGAGCGTTGTTCATGGCCGGTACATACCAAACAAACAAATGTCTTACCTGTGAAAATACAAGAACCTAAATCTTAATTCATATCCTACTATTTCGAAAGCAGAAGCTTGATTAACTTCAATTTAAGAAACTACAGATCATCGTCCTTTGTATCATTTATCTAAGGCGTAAACTGTTTGATTTACAAGGCCGTGATATCATCAGTTTGGCAGTTGTTTAAATTTAGTCTGTGTACAAAATAGTGAGTTGCTTTCTCAATGGTATTTTAAGACAACAAAGTAAGCTGCACTGAGAAAGAAGAAGAAAATAGTTATGTGGAAAATATCAACAGTGTGAGGGAATGCGCATGAATTAGAATGGCCATTCAAATTTGTAATAATTTGGGCTGAGTGGTCTATGACCAAAGTTGTACTTCAGGTTAGAATAATTACTGATGTTATATATTTGGTAGTGGATATAAAAAAGGCATGTTTTGATGTATGGTGGTGGTAGTTAAAATTATTTATGTTGATCTGGCGAGGTTGTTTTGTGTATGCAGTGTTCAAATGAACAAAACAAACTGATTGTGTTAGCCTCATTATCCTGAATGAGCTTCATAAATCCGTTAGAAGATGTTTCTTCTGACATGTCCATGTTTCAGTGAATGTTGGAAGAACAAACTCTTAGTTTTTTAAATTCAATTTTGCTATCCAATGTAGCGTAAAGCATTGTGTCGTATTTAACTGTGTCTGCATTGCCGTCTCTAGTAGAGTTGTAATGGTCAGGGCCACATGGATTACGTCCATAAAGGTCAGGTACAATAGCTACTCTCGTATTTAACAAGTTTCTAGTAGATGTGCGAAAGTTAACAAATGTATAATATGTTGTTTTCCCAGACGTGATATAACAGTACTTGGTAAAAGTGTACTTTAATGGCGTAGCAATATGGCGGACGTGACTTCATGGCTCGAGCGTTGCCAACATCCAAAGCATGCTTTTGCGGAAAACACTAACACTACGTAGGCAAACTAACGATACTGTAATACCTAAGGAAACTGAGTTTTTCAAGTGTTTCAAATGGAAAGATCTTTGTCCTTGAGCGCTGCTAGGTGTGCGACCAATCGGTGGCCTGTGGTATTGTCGTATTGCATTTCCGCTAAGTGCAGTGTGAAGAGCACCAACCTAATCAGTCTGTAATTTTTTGTTGTTGTAATTCACGTCTTGCAACGTTAAGTCATATCTGATGATGAATGGAATAGGTGAAATGATGCTCAAAAGAGCCCAGGATCCATGGAGTTTACAGTTACCCAACATTCATCTTTTAGGATAAGCGAAAAGCTCAGAAAAAAACCTTATCCAGGTAACTCACCCTGACCAAGATTCGAACTTGGGACCTCTTGAATGTGAGGCAGACGTGCTACAATCAATCTGTACAAAATACTATTTGCGCTAAGACAAAACTTCAGATTTTGCCAAAACTGATCCATGTGGAAGGTAGATAGTCATTTAACATCAAACGAGACTAGTTAAATCACTGCTTCCCACCATACCAATTAATCAACTCCCACCGTTGATAGAAAAATGGCTCCAATCACTTGGAATGGCATCACCTGAAATTTCAGACTACATTGAACTAACCAAATTATGCATAGAACAAAATTTCTTCCAGTTTCAAACAAAATATTTCCACCAAACTTCAGGGTTAGCAATGGGCAACCCCCTATCACCCTTCCTGGCCGATCTGTACATGAGTGCATTAGAAATAAGGATCAACAAAGGTTTCCCTTGGATGTTCAAACTCTGGCAACGATATGTAGATGACATCTTTGCAATTGTATCTAAAAACATCAGTGATGCACTAAAACTTTTAAATATCCAAGAAAAAAAGCATCAAGTTCACTGTAGAAATAGAAAAAGACGAGTATTTACCATTTTTTGATCTAAAAATAATGAGGAATAAAAACTGACTAAACTTTGGCATTTACAGAAAACCAACACAGACAACTATATAAAAGCTAATGGCTACAACCCAAGATCCCACAAACAGGCAATCTTCAATAGTTTAGCACACAAACTGGTAAACATCCCTCTCACAGCAGAAGAATACAAAACAGAATACATCAAAATAATTGAAATAGCCCAAAAAAATAACTTTCCCAAAGCATTAGTAGACAAAAAGGTGAACTTAGCAAAAAAGAAGAAGCTACTAAAGGAAACCACAACCCTCTCAGCTACAGAAACTAATATGATTTTCAAAAAATTCACTTACCATCCATGGGCCTATGATAAATTCAAAAAAGTCTTCAAAAAACAAAACATTCAACTAGCACCAGTCAACCATTTCTCCTTAAAATACCTAATTTGCTCAAACATCAAAGATGCCATTCCATCTAACAAAAAATCTGGTATATATCAAATTGAATGCAATAAATTTATATTGGAAAAACCAAAAGAAATTTAGAAACAAGGGCAAAGGAACACTTTAGAAACATAAAATATAAACAATTAGAAAAATCACTAGTTGCCACACATTTTGGGGAAAAAAACCACAACATAAATCCAGAACCAAAACTACTAAAACATACATCAGGAAAACAAGAACTATCCACCTGGGAACAAATCTTCATTTCAAAAAATAGGACCAAAGTATTTAATTTCGACATCCCCCAGAAAGATTTGTTCAGCAAGTTCCTTGAACAGCCACCAGAGGAGACCTGTGTCAAAATATCGTCAACTACACCAATGAGAACCAGTCGAGAGCCGGCTGATGATAGAGGCAAAGCCTCAGAAACATGTTCCAGAAACATTGAAAAGTAAGTGTTGTTTAGTGTCTTTAATCGACTCTCTTTAAAGTTAATTTATCATAACAACACTGTTTTCAACACTTCCAAGAAAGGAACTTCATTTCCTGTTTGCCTATGGAATGCTGTATGCTTATGTTTATGAATGAATGCGGGATAAGAAGCGTTTATTTACTCTGGAGAGTTCAGATCAATATCATTCAGTTGCTCTTAGCACAGCAGTAGAGTAACAGTTAAATAGTGCAATGGCTTCTTGCGGTGAATTTAGTGGCGAGTCAAAAAGTCGGGTATTGCGAAGTCAGGTTCGAAGCATTATTTTTAAGATGTACATGTTCTACAAAAAAATTGGCAATGAAGAATATAGAAATCAGCTTGATTTCAAAATTGCTCAACGGTTTACTGCTGAAGCATGTGGTGTAGGTAAAGCAAGTGTGTCCCCCATTTGTGGAGAGGCAAGAAAATTTGATCGCAGTGTTGTCCAGGTGTTTGTGTCGCCCAGGAAGCATGTTGGTCCTCCGAAGAGGGTTGCAAATTTAAGTGAGTTTGACAAGCACTTTATAAGTAGAACTGTGTTCGGGTTTTGGACCAAGGTGAATTTCCAACTATACAGAAAATAACATGCACTCTTAGAACCAACATTTCATACACTGGATCAAAATCATCGGCTTTCAGAATTTTGAGGAGATAATGGTTCAGGTCCAGAAAGACATGATGGGTGTCAATTTTTAATGGAGAGTACTGTCATTGTTGCGGCACGATTAAAATTCTTATACAAATTGTATGATATTAGACATTCTGGTGATGCGAGACCTAACTTTTACTTGAATGAGACATGGGTAAATAAAAGTCACACTCAAAAGTCAATCTGGCAAGACTCCTCATAAAAGGGTGACCTAAGTGTACCTGTTGGGAAAGGTGTCGGCTCATCATTTGTCATGCTGGATCCGCTAAGACAGAGTTCCTGCCAGAAAGCAAATTGATTTTTCTCTCCAAAAGTACCTCAGACTATCATGAAGAGATGATAGTTGACATATGGTTTCTTAACAGATTCTTAAATTATTTAAAAGAGGGAAGCATTGTTATAATGGATAATGGACTATATCATTCGGTTATTGCAAGTAAAATACCAAATTCGGCCAGCAGAAAAAACGAAATTGTTGAATGGTTACGAAAAAGGGGGGGTTGAATTTTCAGAAACAGAAACTAAAAGTAAGTTATTCCATTTAAAACCCAGCAAAAATGTATCAGCTGGATCACCTTGCAGTTGAAATGGGAAACCAGGTAATACACCTCTGACCTTACCACTGCCAATATAATCCTATTGAGTTGGTGTGGGCTGAAATACAAAGGGGGGTTTCAAACAGAAATAATACTTTTAAACTGATGGACGTTGAACAACTTGTTCATGAAGAAATTGACAAGATAACTCAAGAGGACTGGGAAAACTGCATAAGGCATGCAGAACACCTTCAAGAAGACAATTTTAAGAAAGAAATAGCACACGCTGAGATTTTGGATCTTATAATCATAAATTTGTGAGACAGACGATGAAGACAGTGACAGTGACGAATTGTCTCTTGATGTAAGTGACACTGAGAGCGATATGGATGAGCCACTTGTTGTTCCTTTGGATTAGAAAAACAGAGAGTTCATAAACTATTGTTATAGTTATTAAAAGCAGAAGCATTATTAACAGTGACGTATTCTTCATTTTTGAGTTTGATTTTGGGTCACTATGTTTACACTCAAACTTCACTTGTATAATTGAAAAGTTTTCAAGATCATTTGATCTCATCCTCAGCTGTTTGGTGACTAAATGAACATTCATCTTCTTCCACTACTACGGTGCTCCGATCCCCCTAGCACCAGATGGCAGAGGGATCGGAAGTGGAAGATGTCTGTGACGTTATTGCATATCAACATAACTGTATGTCATTAAAGTGCACCTTTACCCAGTATGTTTATTTAATGTCACTGCAATTCCTGTTCTTAATTTGTTATTCAAAACCCGCATGTCATATATTCTACATGTATCATGATTTACTGACAACAAGAAACAAACAACATGGTGGCATATAGTATATTAACGTGAAGCAAGATGCAGGAAAAATTAGAAAATTCAAGTTTCAATATAAATATGGTTGAAAAGAAGAATGACAACGTGCAAAAGAAGTGCAAGGAAAGATGTGCAAATGAAGGTAACATTAAAATCGCCAAAGAAATCATGAAAACAAAATATAACGGAAACCAAGCTGGACCGCCAAAACAAAGCCTAAAAACACATGACGAGGATACAATAACATCGCTTCAGCTGGTGATAGATATCCTAAACAAAGATCTAAAAAGAGCAAGAGAAGAAATTGCCTCCTTAAAACTAGAAAAGGAAGGTGAAAAAGAACAAATAAGGCTATTAAAAATGGAAAATGAAGGGCTCAAGAGTCAAATAGGGAACTTGATGAGATCGCGGGACATAACCTCAAACGCTATCATCTTGAAAAACAGTTTTGAACTATTAGATCAACTAGAGGAAGAAAAATCTTCCCTAAACGTGGAATCAAGCAAAGAAACTTCCTGGTAAAATTTGCAGTATAAATGGAGAAACAAACAAACACCACAACAGAAGATACAGGATAAAGAGAGAAGCAAGAAGGAGGAGAAGAGAGAAGAAAGAAAAAGTATACTAGTGTGTGGTGACTCAATGATAAAAAACGTAGTGTTAAGCAGAAATGATACAACAGTGAAAGTGTTTAGGGGTTTGAAAGCTGAATACATGACAAAGCTA